>CANIUD010000255.1:0-646113 GCA_947470075.1 Closterium sp. Yama58-4
GCGCTCCCCATTCCCTGCATTTCCTGTGTGTACACCTGCATTTCCACGGGGCCTCCACAGTAGCCACCGCAACTCGATTCCATTCCCCTTGCTTCTGTCCTTGCTCCTCCAACCTCACCCCTTCGCCGCTCACCCGTTCAGTTCCTCTGTGTGTCGACCGGCGTTGCCACGGGGCCTCCACAGCAGCACCACTCAACCATGCTTCTCCACCCTCTTCCCCCTCCCCTCCCCAAACCCCATCCCCCTTCCAGTTCCTCTGTGTGTGGACCTGCGCTGCCACGGGGCCTCCACACAGCAGCACCACAACTTCAACCCCTCCCTCCCCTTCCCCTCCTGTCCTTGCTTTCTCCACCACCCTGTATCCACACTCCCCCCTCCCCATCCCCTCTTCAGTTCCTCTGTGTGGACCTGCGCTGCCACGGGGCCTCCACAGGAGCATCGAGGCACCTGGGACCGCATTCTGTTCAGTCTGCTGCTAAGGACGTGCTGCATCTGGTGAGTGAGTGGGTGGGTGCTGCTTGCTGGTGAGTGGTGAATGTTGCACTGGTGAGTGAGTGGGTGGGTGGGTGTTGCACCTGGTGAGTTGGTTGCCGCTTGCTGTGTACCGTTTTTATAAGTACTACAGGTTGTGCCCCCACAGCAGCATCGAGGCACCTGGGATCATCACATTCAGTGCACTCTGCCTGCCGCTAAACGCGTGCTGCATCTGGTGAATACCTACCTTTGTCTGCTCTCCTCTCTGTCGCTGCACCTGGTATGGGCGTGCTGACTTTTGAGGCACCTGGTATGGGCGTGCTGACTTTTGAGGCACCTGGGACCGCACTCAGTGCACTCTGCTGCCAAGGACGTGCTGCATCTGGTGAGTGGGTGCTGCCTGCTGGTGGGTGGGTGGGTCCTGCTTGGTGTGTGGTCTCTCATGTTGCTGTTGCGTTCTGTCTACCGTCTCCTCTGATTCGTGCCACTTAGTGCAGTCTGCTGCCAAGGACGTGCTGCATCTGGTTGTTAGTGTTAGTCTTCAATCTCACAATTTGTACTTTGTATTTTCTATATCCTAGTTTAGTGTAGTTTGCACATTGTGTTTGGTTGGGTGTACACCTACATCCCAACCAAACCCAAATGTAATCTCCAACCAATCTCCAACCCACCAATTGGAGATTGCCTTGGGATTACCCCCAATCCCTAGAGATTGCCCCCGATTCCCTTCCCCATCCTTTTCCTACCCCTCTTGGATGTACTTAAAGAGCTTCAAGCTCATTACTAATGCATCGCTTCTAAGCCTATTTCTGACACTGGTGAGTGGGTGCTGCCTGCTGGTGGGTGGGGGGTCCTGCTTGGTGTGTGGTCTCTCTCATGTTGCTGTTTGCGTTCTGTCTACCGTCTCCTCTGATTCGTGCCACTTAGTGCAGTCTGCTGCCAAGGATGTGCTGCACCTGGTGAGTAGCTACCTTTGCTTGCTCCCCTCCCCATGTCTCGCGGATGTGCCTCTGCACATCACTCCCGGCATCACTCATTGATGTGCCCTCTGCACATCACTCCCGGCATTCTCATCATCTTCTCCTTGCCTCCCCTTCCTTCCCTCCATCTCATCTTTCCTCCCCTCTCCCGCGCATCACTCCCCGCATCATGGCCTGCGCATCACTCCCCCCACATTCTCATCTCTTTCTCCTCTTCGCTCCCCTCCTCTCCCTTCACTTATCCCATCTCCCCTTCCCTCTCCTCTTCCCTCTGCCCTCCCCTCCCTCCTCTCCACTCCCATCCTCTCTTCTCAGATGGGTCGCCTGCGCATCACTCCCCGCATTCTCATCGGCCACAGCTTCGGCGGCAAAGGTGCATTCACTTATATCGAGCCTCAGCATCCTCTTTATAAGCTCTCTCAGGACCTTTTCTGGAACTTCCATTCTTCTCCTCTCCCCACGAATCCACCATCTGTACTCGCTTTCTTTCCTTCCCCCACTATCTTTGCACACACTACTCTTCCCACCTCACCTCACCTCACCCCAAAACACCCCACCCCACCCCACCCATTGTTACTTTCTCTACCCCCATATTGAAATCACTTTCGAGAATTCTCAAAAGGGATTTCATTATTTCCCTCTTTCTTTCTGCTGCTCTTCTATTCTGGCTCCTTTCTCGAATGCTCTTCTGCTGCCCTCCTACCGCTTCTATTCTTCTCCACACGCCCCATCTTGGAGTGACTTTTGAGAATTCTCAAAAGTCACTCCACACGCCCCATCCGCTTCCCTCCTACCCCTCTCCCCATCTATCCCTCTCCCCCTCTCCCCCTCTCCCTCCCCCTCTCCCCCTCTCCCCCTCTCCCCCTCTCCTCCTCTCCCCCTCCTCCCCCTCCTCCCCTCTCCTCTCCCGGTCTCCCCTTCTCCCCCTCTTTCCCTTGAGACGCCATCCATTGCAAGCCTCCTCTCCTGCTACCCTCTGACGTCCTCCCCCACCAGCCCTTACAGTGGCTCTAAGCATGATAGACCAAGCAGCCGAGCCCATGCCCAGCGCCCTCTCTGCCCTGCCCCTTCTCATCCGTCCTCTCCTCTTCTGCCCCCACCCTTTCCCCCTCGTGCTTCCCCCTCGTACAGTGGCTCTAAGCATGATAGACCAAGCAGCCAAGCCCATGCCCAGCGCTATCAAGGTATTTCCATGCACCCGGCCTCTATCCAACGGTCCGTCGCATTATTTCCCCCCTTCAAGTGCCGGTGTTAGAACCCACCCACCGCAGGGAAACCACTCTTTGACTCTTTGAATGAGTTGAGCCTCTAGAGGTCAGGGGTTGCCCAGTCGTTGCAGGGATTTTTTGAGAATTCTCAAAAAAACCCTCTAGAGGTCAGGGGTTGCCCAGTCAAAATGCAACTTGGTACTGAGCGAGTGTTTTGAGACGTCTCTTTGACTCTTTGAATCAAGTCAAAACGCAACTTGGCACTGGGCGAGCTCCCCTCCAACCCCTGTCCTCCAACCCCTGTCCTCCAACCCCTGTCCTCTGTCTCATTGAGATTTTCACTCGTTGCCCACATCTTCCCTCTCACCATCACCAACCCCCCCGCTTTCTCTCCGTTCCCCCCACTCAGGTGTGGGTGTTGGACGCTACACCAGGCAAAGTGAGGGCAGGGGGCGACGGGGAGGATCACCCAGCTGACCTGATCGATGCGCTCAGAGGCATGCCGCCGCTGGTGAGCTGAGCGCTATTAATATCCTAGTCACTTCTGTCACTCTTCAGAGCTCCCAAAAGTGACTCCAATGTCGCTGTTGAGAGCCAAGGCGTGAAAATCCTCCAAGGCCTGGCCCGGTCCCCATCTATGCTTTAGAGGAGCACCGAGGGTCTCCTAGTGCCCCGATGCTACTCTTGCAAACCAGACTGCTCTAATACCCACTTGGAACCCACCCACCCTCCTCCTACCCTGCTCCCCCTCCTCTCCCCTCTCCGCCTGCCCTCTCCTCACATTCTGGATTGCAGGGAGGTGGTGACTCAACCAAACTCACCTGCCCTCCCTTTACCACCCACCTCCCCACACCCTGCTCCCCACACCCTGCTCCCCACACCCTGCTCCCCACACCCTGCTCCCCACACCCTGCTCCCTTGTACTCTGCTTTCTCCTCAGATTCTGGATCGCAGCGAGGTGGTGAACTCTCTCCTCTCGCAGGGCTTCTCCAAGCCCATCGCGCAGTGGATGACCACCAACCTGTCCAGGACGCACCTGCCCTCACTAGATCTCGTGCGGGACCTGCCTCCTTCACAGCAGCAGCTGCACGAGGCGGCGGCGAGGGCGGCGAGTAGGGGGCAGGCGGCGTATGGGTGGGCGTTTGATCTGGAGGGGATTGCCCAGATGTACTCGTCGTATGAAACCACGAATCTCTGGTAAGCTGAGTGTGGTGCATTGCGGTGTGGTGTGGTGTGGTGTGGTGTGGTGTGGTGCATCGTGGGGTGGTGTAGCGAGCAGGGGGCAGGCGGCGTATGGGTGGGCGTTTGACCTGGAGGGGATTGCTCAGATGTACTCCTCCTATGAGACGACGAACTTGTGGTGAGTTTGGGTCATGTGCGGTGTGATGCGGTGCAATGTGGTGGGGTGTGGTTTGGTGTGGTGTGGTGTGGTGTGGTGTGGTGTGGTGTGGCGTATTGTGGGGCAGGCGGAGTATGGGTGGGCGTTTGATCTGGAAGGGATTGCTCAGATGTACTCGTCGTATGAGACGACAAGCTTGTGGTGAGTTGAGGGAGCATGTGCGGTGTGGTGCAGTTCGGTGTGGTGTGGTGTGGTGTGGTGGAGTGTAAGGTGGGATGGGATGTGTGGTGAGATGCAAGTTGTGGGATGGGATTTGTGGCGTGGCGTGGTGTGGCGTGGTGTGGCGTGGCGCGGCGTGGCGTGGCGTGGCGTGGCGTGGCGTGGCGTGGCGTGGCGTGGCGTGGCGTGGCGTGGCGTGGCGTGGCGTGGCGTGGCGTGGCGTGGCGTGGCGTGGCGTGGCGTGGCGTGGCGTGGCGTGGCGTGGCGTGGCGTGGCGTGGCGTGGCGTGGCGTGGCGTGGCGTGGCGTGGCGTGGCGTGGTGTGGTGTGGCGTGGCGTGGCGTGGCGTGGCGTGGTGTATTGTGGCGTGGCGTGGCGTGGCGTGGTGTATTGTGGCGTGGTGTGGCGTGGCGTGGCGTGGCGTGGCGTGGCGTGGCGTGGCGTGGCGTGGCGTGGCGTGGCGTGGCGTGGCGTGGCGTGGCGTGGTGTGGTGTGGCGTGGCGTGGTGTCCTCTCCTTTCCGCACTTCCCCTCTAGGCACCTGGTACAGGACGTGCCACAGGGAGTGTACATCAACTTCCTCAGAGCTGAGCGGTGCTGATGAGTGCTGTGTGGTGCTGTGCGGTCCCTCTGCCTCCCCTGCCCTCCCAGGCACCTGGTAGAGGACGTGCCAGAGGGAGTGCACATCAACATTCTCTGAGCAGAGCAGTTCTAAATGGTGCTGTGCGGTGGCACCTATCTTCCCTCCCCCACCTTTACACCCTCCCAGGCACCTGGTACAGGACGTGCCAGAGGGAGTGCACATCAACATTCTCAGAGCAGAGCAGTGCTAAATGGTGCTGTGCGGTGGCACCTATCTTCCCTCCCCCACCTTGACACCCCCCCAGGCACCTGGTACAGGACGTGCCAGAGGGGGTGCACGTCAGCTTCCTCAGAGCAGAGAGGTCGCTGCACCGATGGGGGCGGGATGGGACGACATTCGGAGGATACAGAGCACCGAACATTCGGTACAGAGCAGTGTTGGGTGGACACTGAGCATCAATCCCCTCTTATGCTCCCCCCAATCCTCTATCCCTACAACACGTTTCAGGCACTTGGTGGAGGATGTGCCAGAAGGGGTACACATCAACTTCCTGCGAGCTGAAAGATCGCTGCACCGGTGGGCACGGGACGACATTCGGAGGATACTGGGAGCAGAGCAGGAGGCGATGGGGCATGGCGCTGCTGTGAGGATGCACGTGCTGGAGGATGCTGGGCACTGGGTGAGTGCAGAGCGGTGGAAAGGGGTTCATAGGCCTTTCTAGGAGTCTGAGAGGTGCGCCAGAAGGGTTTTTAGGCGTTTCAGGGGCATTGTTGGTGCGGGTTATGGCACATTCGGCGGATAGTGGGTGCGGAGCAGGAGGCAATGGGGCATAGCGCTGCTGTGAGGATGCACGTGTTGGAAGACACCGGGCACTGGGTGAGTGTAGTGTGGTGTAGAGGGGTCTCGAGGTGTGAAGCACGTGGTTGGCATGGGCATTGGGGCATGGGTAAGGGATACATGCTGGGGCGAGGGCATGGACCTGGGACATGAGGCCTTTCAGGCATCCCTTGTTCCAAATCACCAACTGCTTTTATGCTTCTGTATCGCATTATCTCCAACCCTCAGGTCCACACCGACAACCCTGACGGGCTCTTTCAGATCCTCGCGCCTTCCTTCGGCCCCTCGCGCTTCAGAGACCATTAGGCCGATCTACAGTGCTGTGTGATGCACTTTCCAATGCCTGCTTTGGGTACCATTAGGCCGGGCGGGCCAGGAGTGTTCCCGACGCTGATTTGTTTTTTCTCTCTCCGATCGTTAACTTGGGCTGGGGTACTGTGTATTCATGTGTTTGTGAGGCAGCCAAAGTATGGTGCCTCTCTGAGTAGATCCCCACCACAGCACCTTTCCTTGGTTCCCTGTCCTTCATACACCGTCGCATTAGATCAGGGATCGTGGAAGGGAAACCAAAAGCGGGCTACCATATGAGGAACTGTATGAGTGTTTCTTGAATATGGTGACATGGTTGGAGGTAACTGTCAAACATTGTCAAACATAATAGTGAGAGGCTAGGGTTTGTGAAGAGAGTGTCAGAATCTAGCAGCAGGAATGATGAACTAACAGCATGCAGGAGTACAAGTACTAAACCCTAATTGGGTTGTACCCCATATGGGCTACCCCACTACAGCCTAGACAATATGCAACATATGTGTTTGACACACCCCCATAGGCAAAGTGGGGGAGAACAAGGGGTCACACGACCAGTCAAGAGACGCAAAGCAAGCTCAGGGTGGATCTCAACGTCACCACACATTCTGAGCACAAGCAAAGGGCCACAAGGCCAGTCCACATGCAGAGATCAATACCTAGCAAGAGCAAGCATGCAGGTATAAATATAGAGCACAGTACACACAAAAGACTACAGCAAGTGTGGAAACGTAGGCACAAGGCCTAACAAAGTACAAAAGCGCTGATGATCACCAGACGGAAGTGCCTTGGTGAATATATCAGAAGTGTTGGCCCGAGTGGCCACGTGTGCAAGACGAAGCTGACCGCGCTGCTGCAACTCTCGAGCCAGAAAGTACCGCAGAGCGATATGCTTCGTTCTGTGCTCCAGTCTGTGCTCCTCACACAAGGCAATGGCAGCCTTGTTGTCGACGTACAGCACTAGAGGAGAACGAGGCCGCTCTCCCAGGTCGGTCAGCAGGTAGGTGAGCCAGCGTAACTCCTGAGCAGCCATGGCGGTGGCGTAGATCTTAGCCTCACAACTGGAGCTGAGAACAGAAGACGAGCGAGTAGAACGCCAAGAAACAGAACCAGAGCCAAGGCTGAAAGTGTAACCCTGTGACGACCGCTGCGTAGCCTGGTCGTCAACCCAAGAAGCGTCTGAGTGACCAGTGAGGACCACCTCTCGCCGTCCTCCAAGCACGAGCCCCATGCCCGATGTACTGCACAAGTAGCGCAGTACCCTCTTCGCAGCATCCCAGTGCACCTTTCGGTGCCGACCAGGAGCCACGTAGCGAGCCAGAAGGCCAAGAGGGTACGCAAGGTCAGGACGAGTGCAAGTCATCAGGTACATGAGGCAGCCCACTAGCTCTGGGTAAGGACCACTCGGCTCTACGGACTCATCCGAAGGCAGAGCTGAGAGCGAGTGACCTATAGCCAGAGGAGTGGCCTGTGCTGAGGACCAGGTGAAGCCGAAGCGCTGAAGGACCTGCTGCACCATGTGTGACTGAGTCAGTGTGATGGTGCGGCGTGCTCTGTCCCGGGTGATCTGCAAGCCAAGGTAGCTGCGCAGCTCACCCAGGTCTGTGCACGTGTGTCTCTTCTGCAGCTCGGACTTCACCAGGGCGAGGGCCTCAGTGTCAGCAGTAGCAAAGACCAAGTCGTCGACGTACACGAGGATATAGAACGGCGGCAGTGAAGTGTCGGTGCGCAGAAACAGTGAAGGGTCAGCAGTCGAAGGCGCAAACCCAAGAGCCGCAAGGGTAGTCCTCAGTGTGTCGTGCCACTCACGGGGTGCCTGGCGGAGACCGTAGACTGGCCGGCGGAGGCTCCACTGGGTACCAGGAGGGAACGACCCAGTGAAGCCAGGTGGGCGGCGCAGCCAGATCTCCTCGTGCAGGCTGCCCTGTAGGAAAGCTGTGCTGAAGTCAAGGGAGTGAAGCTCGTAGTCACGCTGAGCGGCAACGTGCAGCAGCACCCGAAGAGTAGTCATCTTCGGGGTAGGGGAGAAGGTCTGGAAGAAGTCGACTCCCTCTCGCTGACTGAAGCCTCGAGCAACGTAACGCGCCTTGAAGACAGGCGGAGAACCTGGCGGCCGCTTCACCCTGAAAATCCACATGCCATCGACGATGTTCGCCCCGGGAGGGGGAACCTCATCGACGTAAGTGCCTGTGGACTTCCAGGATGCCACCTCTGCGTCCATGGCTGCCTGCCACTGAGAGGAGTAGGGACCCGCGATCGCCTCAGCGTAAGAGCGCGGTGTGGGGATGTCTATAGCATCCGGGTCTCCCTCAGGAGCAAGCAGCATGGCCACGAGATGAGGCGCAGCGGCTGCAAGACACTCAAGGTCCTCGTGCCTGTCCTCAAGGACGTCCGTGCCAAGGGCACACTCACCCCCGACGGACGGAGGACAGACAGACTCAGACTCAGCAACAAGACTAGCAGCGTAGTCTAGACGACAGACAGCAGCAAAGTCAACAAGCTCAGCGACCAGGGCAGACGCAGCAGCAGACTCAAACGACGGGTCAGTGACAACAGTGGCTAGCAGACGCGTGACAGTAGGGTGCTCAGCACGAAACCGGTCAGACTCAGGGTCCGCGACGTCAGGCAAAGAGGACGCAGGGGGAGACGGAAGAGGAGTACGCTCCGGAGTAGGGGACCGACGCAGGGCTACAAGGCGTGTGCCGGGACAGTCGGCTGACGCGGACGAGGAACACGACGACCGGTACGACTAGGACGAACAGGCGAGACAGGACGCGACGCAGGCTCACGACGCTCAGCAAGACTACCTGTCTGCTCAGTGTAAGGAGAAGGAGCAGGCAGCGGTGAGCCAGGCTGTAACGGAAGACCAGTAGACGACGGGAGAGTAAGAACCTGACGAAGAACAGAGTCAGGCGGCGGCAGAGACGACGGAGACGGCGGAGCGAAGAACAGTCGTGTCGGCGCAGCCGCACCAGTACCGGCAGCTCTAGCAGCTCCAGTACCTCCAGCAGCTCCAGCACCTCCAGCAGCTCCAGAAGCTCCAGCCCCAGAACCGACACCTCCAGGCCCAGGGTCTCCAACCCCAGTGCCTCCAGCAGCAGCACCCCCAGAACCAGCACCTCCAGTCCCAGGGTCTCCAGCCTCAGTGTCTCCAGCAGCAGCACCCCCAGAACCAGCACCTCCAGTCCTAGGGTCTCCAGCCTCAATGTCTCCAGCAGCAGCACCTCCAGACGCAGCACCCCCAGCCCCAGCAGCTCCAGTACCTCCAGTACGAGCACCTCCGGGACCAGCGACTCCAGCACCTCCAGTAGACAAAGTACCAGCACCACTCCCAGCTCCAGTGACGTCAGCAGAAGTACCTCCAGCAGCAGAGCCCCGGGCTCCAGCAGCGCGACCCTGACGGCGACCGTACCAGTCGTGCAGCTGCTGCGAGGTGAGAGGCACACGGGGACGAAGGCGGCTACTCCAAGGAGACCGCGCAACAGCAGACTCTGAACCCTCAGCGCCAGCACCCTCAGCAGCTCCAGCGCCACCAGCACCAGGACCTCCAGCAGCTCCAGAACCTCCAGCGCTCGCACCCTCAGCAGCCCCAGAACCACCAGCTCCAGCGCCACCAGCACCAGGACCTCCAGCAGCTCCAGAACCTCCAGCGCCCGCACCCTCAGCAGCCCCAGAACCACCAGCTCCAGCACCTCCAGACCCCTCACACGCAGGCTCAGCACCTCCAGGCTCCACACTCTCAAGCTCCGCACCCCCAGGCTCAGTACCCCCAGAAGTAGCACCCCGAGCAGGACCACCCCCAGTAGGACCTGAGTCACCAGTGACCTCGACCGGCGCAGGGAAGGGAGGAGGGTCTACCTGAGACACACCTGAAGGAGCAGGACCGGGAGCGGGGAGGGGGTCTACCTGGGGAGCACCTGGAGCGAGGAAGAGCGGCGGGGGAGGGAGAGGGGCAGTGCGGTAGGGGAAGAGACGGTAAAAGGGAACCGACTCATCGAACGTGACGTCCTGAGACGCAAAGACACGGTGCGAGGTGGGGTGGTAAAACTGCCAACCAGGCGCGTCAGGGACAAAGCCAAGGAAGACACAGGGAACAGCACGGGCGGAGAGCTTGTCCGCGGTGGTATCGCGGACAAAGGCACGAGCACCCCAGACCCGGAAACGCGACGCATCGCCAACCTTCCCCATCCACAGCAGTGTGGGCGAGGTCTCCGGCAAGGAGACACGGGGCCAGAGGTTGAGCTGATGCGCAGCGTACCGGACCACAAACGGCCACAGAAAATGGGGGGCAGCCGCATGGATCATGGAGGTACGAGCGACCTCCATGACTAAGCCAATGCGGCGCTCAGCAACCCCATTCTGCTGCGGAGAGGCCGGAAGCGTGAACGACTGGGTGATGCCGTGCTCCGCACAGAAGGCTGCCAAGAGGTCTGAGGAGAACTCACCACCTCTGTCAGAGTGCAGACGCAGGACGGGAAACTCCGTCCCGAACCGCTCGCGGAGCTGGAGACGGGCAGCGCGGATCCAAGGGATCAAAACAGCAGGGACCTCCCCCTTGCTGCGCAGGGGAAAGACCGTGGTGTAACGCGTGTAGTCGTCAACAACCAGCAGGAAGTACCGCTCGTGGCCCTGTCCACGGACGCGGGCTGGGCCCAAAACGTCCAGGTGGAGAGTCTGCAGGGGAGCCTCTGTGGGAGGGAACGAGGAGGAGTGAGGAGCGGCGCGCTGCCGCCCCTCGATGCAAGGAATGCAGGGCGGCGCAAGCGAGGGAGGCAGGGCAGGCAAAGACCTGGGCAGACCAGAAACCAGGAAGCGAGAGTGCATGCCACGAAGGCGCTGCACCGAGGGGTGACCAAGGCGGTGGTGCCACAGGAGGGTCTGGTGCGACAAAGCGCGACACTCGCAGGGGGCCGTCGGCTGACCGGACGCAGACGCAGACGCAGCTACCTGAGGGGACGCAGTGGTCAGGGTGTACAGACTCGAGCCAGGCGCACGGGAAAACGTGGCCAGGTGTCGGCCGGTCCGAGCACACGTACAGTGAGTCACTCGCTGACTCGCAGGAGTGAACTGGTGCACCCCCTGATCCTGGAGGTCAGCTCCACTCACCAAGTTCGTAGAGAACGAGGGGAGGTAAAGACCTGACAGCAAGCCAGACTGGCCGGACACGGCAGAACCGTGGAGTAGTGGGCAAGGACTGGACCCCCGGAGGGGTCCGCCAGGGAGACTGGAACCGGCCGACTAAGCGGCGTGAGTGTGGTACAGTCGCGAAAGAAGGAGCGGGAAGCACCTGAGTCAAGCGTGAAGGTGTACAAGGCCGCAGCAGGCGCAGAACCAGAGAGAGCAGACTCACCAGCACCGAGAGCGGGAGACGTACTAGCACCTAGAGCAGCAGCCTCACCAGTACCTAGAGCAGGAGACACACTAGCACCTAGAGCAGCAGCCTCACCAGTACCGGGAGCAGCAGGTGCTATAGCAGGATCAGGCGGGACGCACAGGTAACAGGCACGGTCAACACTAGTAGGCAATGCATACATGGCAGTGAGAATAGCATCATAGTCAGGAGCAAAGATATCTACCCTCTGTCCAAGCAGCTCCAGCCAGTCGGGGAGCTCAGCCTCGTCGCCAAACACTGTACGCCAGTCGTCGCTCAGACGGGCGAAGCAGCGGGACTGTGTGTGACCAAGCGTCCCGCAAGGCTGACCAACCCGATCACCTGTGCGAATGACGTACTGGCAGCGAACTGTACGCGTAGACCTGCTACACTGAGCGTACCACTCGTGGAGCTGCCGGGACGTAAGTGTCTCGCGCGGACGCCGCTGCAGCTGCAGCTGGCCACTGCCAGACGCTCCCAACTGACCAGCTCCAGGGGGACAGCTACGACGGCTACCGCGACAACCCCAGCTAGTATACCACTCACTAAGCTGCTGGGGCGTGAGAGACTCACGTGAACGTCGCTGGAGCTGCATCTGGCCACCGGCCAGTAGCAGTAGCAGCAGGAGGGCAGGCGCGGCAGGCCGACAGGCAGGCAGGCCGGCAGGCAGACAGACAGACAGGCCGGCAGGCAGGCAGGCAGGCCGGCAGGCAGGCAGGCAGGCAGGCAGGCAGGAAGGCAGGCAGGCAGACAGGCAGGCAGGCAGGCAGGCAGACAGACAGGCAGGCCGGCAGGCAGGCAGGCAGGCAGGCAGGCCGGCAGGCAGGCAAGCAGACAGGCAGGCCGGCAGGCAGACAGACAGACAGGCCGGCAGGCAGGCAGGCAGGCCAGCAGGCAGGCAGGCAGGCAGGCAGGCCGGCAGGCAGGCAGGCAGACAGACAGGCAGGCCGGCAGGCAGGCAGGCAGGCAGGCCGGCAGGCAGGCAGGCAGACAGGCAGGTCGTCAGGCAGGCAGGCAGGCGCTCACCAAAGGCTGGAAGAGCAGGCGCTCGCCGGGCGAGCAGGGCCGGCGCTCGACGGGCGGCGGCCGAGTAGGCGCACGACAGCGGCGACGTCGGGGCCGTAACACCAGGTGCAGAGTAGGGCCGAAGCAGCTGCAGGGCGGGGCCGCGTCAGCGGCAGGTCGGGGCCGTGGCAGCTGCAGGGCGGGGCCGCATCAGCGGCAGGTCGGGGCCGAGGCAGAGGGACGCGCGCGGCTCGGCGCGGGCTGCGCTGACAGCGCGCTGGGCTGCTGCAGGCCGCGCGCGGCCGCGTGAGGCAGTAGCGGGCCGCGCGCGGCTCGGCGCGGGCTGCTGCGGGCCGCGCGCGGGCTGCGCGCGGCAGCAGCGGGCTGCGCGCGGCTCGGTGCGGGCTGCGCGTGGCTCTGTGCGGGCTGCGCGCTGCTGCAGCGGGCTGCGCGCAGCTCGGTGAGGGCTGCGCGCGGCTGCAGCGGGCTGCGCGCGGCTCGGTGCGGGCTGCGCGCGGCTGCAGCGGGCTGCGCGCGGCTCGGTGCGGGCTGCGCGCGGCTGCAGAGGGCCGCGCGCGGCTCTGTGCGGGCTGCGCGCGGCTGCAGCGGGCTGCGCGCGGCTCTGTGCGGGCTGCGCGCGGCTCGGTGCGGGCTGCGCAGGCCTGAAGGGCGTGTAGGGGCGGCACGGGGGCCATACGGGCCTCTAGGGGCAGCGCGCTGGCCTAGGGCAGCAGGAGGCAGCACTAGGGCTGCTGGACGGCTCGCGTAGTGCAGCACGTCACAAGGCAAGGCAAGGCAGGCAGGTACGTGGGGTAACCCGGTAACCGCAGCGGTAGGTGGGCCCGAAAAAAAAAAAACCGGTCCTACGGACCTTAGTGCTCTGAAACCATGTCAGAATCTAGCAGCAGGAATGATGAACTAACAGCATGCAGGAGTACAAGTACTAAACCCTAATTGGGTTGTACCCCATATGGGCTACCCCACTACAGCCTAGACAATATGCAACATATGTGTTTGACAGAGAGGTATGGCAAAAAAAGGGGGTTGCACTGCACTATGAGAGAGATACAAGATATAGTGGTAGGGATGGTGGCCAAGAGGGGTATACCACCAACAATAGAATTCTAAATGATACTACACTAGCTAAGTTACATGCAGTTACATTATAATATAAATCAACATCCCCCCTTAACTGCATATAGCGAAAGCTAGTATAGGGGCGAGACGTAACCCAAGTGCAGACTTCATCGGGCCGCAGCTAGGCCCACCGATACAACACACGATGGAATGCCCGCCTGCGGTTTAACCCCCGCAGTGGATGCCCGGTGTGCGCGACAAGGGGCGTACACACCCGGAAACGACGGAAACGACGGAAACGACACGACACGAAAGGTGAAACAAGAAACAGAAAGAAGAACCACACACACTCTCTCTCTCACTCATTTTCCAGCCCCTTCACCTCTCACATCCCCCCTTAACCTTTCTTCTCCTCCCCCCCCCCCCCCCCCCCCCCCCTAACGACTGACGCAGACGCTGGCGCTGGCGGACGGCGCTGGTGCTGGCACTCGCGACCGACGCAGGCGCTGGCGTTGGCGGCCGTCCCTGGCGCTGGCGATCGTCGCTGGCGCTGGTCGCTGTTGAAACAGCTAGGCAAGAATTAGAACAGGCAAAAGAGGGTTTGACTAACAGGCAGGTGGGATATGCTGCGAACAGAAAGGGATCGTCCCTAGGATCACCTCGGAAAGGTTCGCTTGAGTAGGTGGTACGGTAGTGGTGGGCCCTTGATCTCAATAGCAGAGTGGATGTAAAATGCTTGAGATGATTAAAACATGCAAGTACAACGATATAAATATGAGTACAAAGGAATTCAAATCGACCTAGCTAGTCATGTACTCTAAGGGGTACATTCCCTTATTCAAATTCATCACAACTGTGCGGCGCGTACAGTTATGAAAACTGTGTCAGATTATGTTATTTGTCTAGCCTGCAGTGGGGTGCTCAATAGTGAGTACAACCCCTTAGGGTTTCCTATATGTATCCTGCTGCTTGCTAGTTCAACCATCATTCCCATTCTCACTTCTCCAATTCTCCTTCGTATACCACAAACCCTAGTCCTAGGGCACAACCTACTACCTCCTAGTGTGGGCCTAGGCTACTAAGCCTAGGCCCCACTCCTATTGTTTCTAACATGGTATCTAGAGCGAGCACGTTCCTGCCGCTTACCTCTATGGGCCCACCACCTGCTTCCGCTGCCGTAGTGTCCGCCGCGCGCCCCGTGGTGCGCGGCGGCGAAACCCTAATTTTTCATCCCGCCGCGCCCTCGAAGCGTGCGGCGGTTTTCTGCCCGCCGTGCGCCCCGAGGCGCGCGGCGGTTTTCTGCCCGCCGTGCGCCCCGAGGCGCGCGGCGGCTTTCTGCCCCGTCGCCCCCGCGTCGCCCCGCGTCGTTCCCGTCGCCCGCGGACCCCCGTTCCCGTCGCCCGCGGCCCCCCCGTTCCCGTCGCCCGCGGCCCCCCGTTCCCGTCGCTTGCGGCCCCCCGTTCCCGTCGCCCGCGGCCCCCCGTTCCCGTCGCCCGCGGCCCCCCGTTCCCGTCGCCCGCGGCCCCCCGTTCCCGTCGCCCGCGGCCCCCCGTTCCCGTCGCCCGCGGCCCCCCCGTTCCCGTCGCCCGCGGCCCCCGTTTCGTCGCCCCGCGCCCCCCCTTTCGTCGCCCCGCGCGGACGCCAGCGCCACGGCCAGCCGCGAGCGCCAGCGCGGCCCGTACGGACTGCGCCAGGCCAGGGCGCGCCTCGAGCCGCTCGCCACAGCAGCAGCCGCCCCTGGAGCCGCCCGCCACTGCAGCAGCCGCCCCTGGAGCCGCCTGCCACTGCAGCGGCCGCCCCTGGAGTCGCCCGCCACTGCAGCAGCCGCCCCTGGAGTCGCCCGCCACAGCAGCAGCCGCCACTGGAGCCGCCCGCCACTGCAGCAGCCGCCCCTGGAGTCGCCCGCCACAGCAGCAGCCGCCCCTGGAGCCGCCTGCCACTGCAGCAGCCGCCCCTGGAGTCGCCCGCCACAGCAGCAGCCGCCCCTGGAGCCGCCCGCCACTGCAGCAGCCTCCCCTGGAGTCGCCCGCCTCTGCAGCAGCCGCCTCTGGAGCAGCCGCCACTGGAGCCGCCGCCCCTGGTGCAGCCGCCCCTGGGCCCGCGACGCCGGCCCTTGGAGCAGTCGCCACTGCTGCAGCTGCCCCAGGAACCTCAGTCGCCGCCCCTGGAGCAACCGCACCAGCAGCAGCCGACCATGCAGCTGCCCGCGACGCCGCTCCTGGACCCTGTGCAGTCACGCTCAGTCTCACCCGCGCCCTTGTGCGCCCTACCCTACCTGCTCCGCGCTGTTGCTCTGCACGCGCGGTTGCCCGCGCCCTCGTGCGCTCTACCCTACCTGCTCCGCGCTGTTGCTCTGCACGCGCGGTTGCCTGCGCCCTCGTGCGCTCTACCCTACCTGCTCCGCGCTGTTGCTCTGCACGCGCGGTTGCCCGCGCCCTCGTGCGCTCTCCCGCCCCGGCCCTCCCCCCCTGGGTCCCCTGGACAGGAGGGTGTGGGGGTGGCGGGTGTGGGGGTGCTCCTTGTGCGTCGCCCCTTCCTTCTCCTCCGTCTCCCACTGCTGCAGCTGCCGCTGCGGGGGGGTGGATGTGTGGGAGACGAGGGAGTGGCGCTAGGGGGGTGATGTGGGCGTGGAGCGAGTGGTGACCCTGGGGGTGTGTGTAGGGGGGAGTGAGACAGTTGGAGGAGGTTGCAGCCTGGTGCTCCTGGTGCCCGTGTGTCTGCAACTTCAGTAGTCGCCTCCTCTCTTCTCTCCCTCCACAGTTCCTCCTCCTCCTCACTGGCCTCCTGTGACTGCCACTAGCTTTGCTGATAATTGTGAACTATTGCTGTGACTTCTCACGTGTGCTGATTACACCCCACTTTGGCTATGGGGGTGTGTCAGATTATGTTATTTGTCTAGCCTGCAGTGGGGTGCTCAATAGTGAGTACAACCCCTTAGGGTTTCCTATATGTATCCTGCTGCTTGCTAGTTCAACCATCATTCCCATTCTCACTTCTCCAATTCTCCTTCGTATACCACAAACCCTAGTCCTAGGGCACAACCTACTACCTCCTAGTGTGGGCCTAGGCTACTAAGCCTAGGCCCCACTCCTAGTATTCATGACACCATTCTAACTGTTTGTCGCTTCGAGTCCACTCTGACTCCTTGCATTCGTTCTCGATACTGCGTGCTCCCCTTAGCTGCGGGTACGAGTGCACAGTAATGTTTCATTCATTACTATTCGTAACACCCCCCTTCACTCCTGGCCGTAGCTCGACTTGACCTGCTTGACCACGCCGCTCAGCTCGGAGCAGTGCTGGTACTGCTGGCGTGGCAGTCGCTTCGTGAGAAAGTCTGCTGCCATGTCACCGGTCGGGCAATAGGTCAAGTCAACCTTGCCTTTGTCCACTTCGTCCTTGTCGAAAAAATACCGCAGCGCAATGTGTTTGGTGCGGTTGACGAAGCCGGGCTTGTTCGCGATGCGGATCGCGCTCTGGTTGTCGCAGTGCAGGCGAAAGGTGGGCAAAACTGGTATTTTCGCCTCCTGCAGGAGTTCTTGCAGGTAAAGGCCTTCGCGAACTGCTGATGTTGCTGCGATGAATTCCGCTTCGGCTGACGACAGGGCAACCAGCTCCTGTTTCTGTGAGTTCCAGGAGATTGTTCCTGTCGGTTCGAGCCGGAACAGGAACCCGGTCCTGGACCGTCGATTGTCGGGATCTGCTGCATGATCGGCGTCCACATAGCCGATGACGTTGAAAGATGGGGTTGGCACTGTTGAGTAGCAGAGTCCGATCTTGGGCGTTGAAACGCAAAACTGCAAGGCGCGCTGCAGGTCCAGAAGATTCTCAGCCGTTGGTTTGCGAGAATACTGAGCTAACTGACTTGCGATGTAGGACAGGTCAGGCCTGCATGTGACGGAGGCGAAAAGCAGGCATCCCAACAACTGCTGATAAGTCTGAGTTCCAGCTGGGGATAGGGCTTTGTTGTCAGGTTTGTGGTTCGGTCCAGGGGTTCGGTAGGGAATGGTAAGTGGTGCATGTGAAATGTTGAACCGCTTCCCTAACTCCTCTGCATACTTAGCCGCTGAGAGGTGGATAGCTTCTGGCGCGTATGAGACGTTGAGGCCTAAGAACTGCTTCACCTCGTAGTTGCAGGTGATATCGACGCGCCCCGCCAGAGCCTTTTCGAACTGCTCCAGTTTTTCGTTGTTCGACCCTGTGTAGAGAAGGTCGTCGACGTAGACTGTGAGCAAGATGTATTCTCCGCGAAAATCGTGGCGGTACATCCTAGGATCGTGAGGCATCTGCTTGAATCCGATTTCAAGCAGGATGTTGTGCAGGTATTGCTCCCAGAGCCTCCGCTCCTGCTTGATCCCGTAAAGAGACTTCCTCAACTGGCATACGCGTGAGTCCCCCTCGCCGTATGTATGCGGCTATTCCACGTAGATCACAGCATCTACTAATGCGTACAGGAACACATTCTTCACGTCAGTTTGGTGCAGAGGCAGATGTCTGGCAGCTGCGATGGCGAGAAGGATTCGGACAGAGGTGTGGCGGCTGACCGGAGCGAACGTCTGGTCGAAGTCGATGCCATGCCTCTGGTCGTAGCCGCGCACCACCCATCGCGCCTTGAAGCGCTCGATCGTTCCGTCTGCTGCGGTCTTCACGCGGAAGACCCATTTCCCCGAGAGGACCCTCGCGCCTCTGATTGCTGCACGGTCGACTAACACCCAGGTGTCTCGGGATTCGAGCGCCTTGATTTCCGCATCCATTGCTTCACGCCACTCCTTGCTGTGTGGTCCAGTGAGGGCTTGGTGCGGGTTTCGTGGCTCAATGATACGTAGCGCCTTTGAGGTTGTGGTGTGAAGTCTGAGCAGCTGCAGCCCAGAGACGGTGCTGTCGTGGCGGTGCTGCGGGACGACTTCCTGCACGTCATCGTCATCGCTCTCTGGCTCAGGTGGTGCTGGTGGCGCTGCGCCTCTGCCGCTTCCGCTCGTTCCGCCTATTCCTCCTCCTGAGGGATCGTCGTTATCGTCGTCGCTGCTGTGATGGTCTGCCCTTGTGAACTCGCCCCTGGTGTCCTGTTCCAGGATTGCTGCAGCGGCTTCGTCCTCGGGCGTTGCGTAGCTGTGTCCGTCATTTGCGTAAACGTGGTTCGCGTTAGTCTGTTCGTCATGACGGAATTGCTCGAGGAAGAGACGTTCGTAGAAGATTACGTCGCGGGCATGGGTGGTTTTCTGGCTGAGCAGGTCCAGCACGATCCACGCCTTGTGCTCGTGGCTAATGCCGAGGTGAATGCCCCATCGCGCGCGGCTGGCGAATTTGCCGATGGTTGACGTCGGCGGGCGGTACTGCACCATGCACCCCCATACGCGGAGCATGGACGTGTCCCCCTTTGTTCCGGACCATTTCACATGCGGGGACAGATTGCCGGTGATGGCGGTGGTTGACAGCAGGTTGTGCACCCGCACGGCGTGGTGCATTGCGTAGGTCCAGTAGATCGGCGACAACTTTGATTGCTTCATCAGCGCCCGCACCTTCGTCATGAGCGTGCGGTTCGTCCGCTCAGCTACGCCCTGCTGCTGATGTGCGTAGGGGAGAGAAATGTGGTGTTCGATCACCTTTTGTGCCAGGTAATCCTGCATCTCCTTGCTTCTGGATTCTGCTGCGCTGTTAGATTGCCAGATTTTTAGCTTCTTCCCGGATTGCCGCTGCGCGTGCGCCAGCCAGAGGCGAAATACCTCGTATGCTCTGCTGCGCGATTCCACGTTTATGACCCACACGTAGCGCGTCCCAGCGTCGATGAAGGTGAGCGTATACAGCTCGTCGTTGACTCCGCAGTGTCCCATGTTCAGAAAATCGATGTACACCTTGTGCAGTTTGGGGTAGCAGTTAGTTCCTGGTTCGAGTAACGGGAACGGCTGGTGGTTTAGCGCTGCTTCGGGGCAGACGGTGCAGTTGCACAGGTGTGTCGCGCCTCTTACTTCGGTGCCGTCGGGGCGCAGGAGTGCGCCAGGAGCAAAAACTCCTGCGTCAATGCAATTCTTCAGCGTCGCGCGTGAAGGGTGGCCGAGACGTTGGTGCCAGAGCGCATCGTCGGCGCGAAAACCTGAGGTGCGCATATAACACGCACGAGCCTCTTTAGGGCTTTCGTCAGGTGCGGGGGCAGGTTCAGCTACTGCTTCTTCGTCGTCGTTGCCAGTGGTAAGCATCAACGCCATGAACTCTCTGTTGCGGATTTCGGAGAGGGAAATGTTGGTCCCGGGGATATTTCAGAGGAAGAAGGTGGGTTCGCGTGGTTCAGGGTCTAGTCTATAGACGGTGCGGCGCGGGGTTGACGGCTCGTTGCCCCAGTCGATGGTGTCCCAGGTCGTGATGCGGCGGGATGTCAGGCGGAGGTGATGTGGGTTGGGCACGGTGTGGGGGGCGACCAAGGGGAACAACTGCAGGTGTTGCTTCAGTTTCTTCTCCCCCCTTTTGTTCTTCGCGGGAAGCCTCCCAGCCTCCGGCGGAAATGCCCCAGCCGCTGGTTTCGCCGCCAGATGCGGCGCCCCATCCGCTGGTGCTCCCCCACCTCCCTTCATCGGAGGCGCTCTCCTCGTTTTCCCATCTGCTCCATGCGAATGTTCCGCGCGCTTCGGCAAGGCTCTGTCGACGAAGCTCCTCCGCTTTGCGATGCGCCAAGATTTCTTCGTTCGCCACGGTGATCCTTGCTGAGGGGTCGCGCCAGTGGGGGTAAGCTCTCTGGAACTCCTCCCGTGTGTAGGGGTGCGCAACCCCGCGCGCATCAAAGGTGCCGATGCCACTGCCACGCAGCATGCCCTGGAGATGCTGCGTGGGGGGTCCGACTAGAGGGTGTTCTGGCGTGGCGAACACGCCGCGCATGGTGATTTCGAGCTCGAGCTGTGACATCCCTTCGGATTCGGATTCGGCGATGGCGGCAAGTCCACGTCCTGCTATCGCGCTCGTTGATGCCGTAGGCGTGTGGCAATCTCTGCAGATGCCGTCTGGGTCAGGGTCGTGCAGCGCCACGTCGCGTGGGTGCGGGTGATGCGGCACCCACGGTCTTCCGTCAGGGTGCTTCCAGTCCCTGCGGTGGATGTGCTCGAAGCGCAGTGGAACCAGGTCGATTAATTCGGTCGAATCGCCGCTGCAGTCGGGAATGTCGAAGTCCAGTATGTACACTCCGTTTTTGGAGTGTGCTCGTCCGATCTGCCTGCGGGGAAACGTCGGCGATTCATAGTGCAGGAGAATGTCGCGGGTTGCGCTATCCGTGCTGAGGTCGACGCCGCAGTCCATGAGTTGTGCGGCGGAGAGTAGGTTGAAGCGTAGGTTTTGGACGATCAGCACATCGTTAAGTGTGATGTGCGTGCGGCTTCCTCATGCTTTGAGCACGACGATGCCTTGCGCGCTTGCGCGCAGGCGTGTGTTGTTTGCCACCGTGACGTAGGTGACTGTGGGGGTGGCGACGGCGTTGGATATGTAACGCTCGGAGCCCACCATGTGCTGGCCGCAGCAGCTGTCCAGGTACCAGGTGTTGTAGCGCTTGTTGTCGTCACGGGCGAGCAGCGCCAGTCGCGGCATGACGAGCTGTGGTGTGTCGAATTTCAGAAATTGCTCGCGCGAGAGCCAGTCAAGTGGCGCCGCCCGCACGTCAGGTGCATGCGGGGGACTTTCAAGCAGCGGAACTAGAAGGTTCCAGTCCTGGTCATCGTCGTCGGTGAAGTCGTGGCGCGTACTAAACGGATTGTTGTTTGAGAAGGCGCCGATGGGATGCGGAGCTGGCTCAGGTGACGGTGAGCGCACTCGGCGACGACGGGATTTGCCTGTCATGGCCATGTTCCCCATGATATTCCGTACTGGGGCGGGCGGTGACGGCTGCTGCTGCTGATGCTGAACCGTTGGGTTCAGGTTGTGCGTGGGGGGTTGATACCCCTGGGCTGGACGCACGTCGCCTCGTGCATCTTGTCGGCCGGACCAGTTGCTCGGATTGGTCTGGCGAGGGCGAGATCGGGATTTGCATCGATCTGCCAGATGCCCGAAGTTCCTGCAGATTTTGCAGTAGAGGCGCCGCGGCCGTCGCTCTTCGTTGTTGTCGGCGTAGAAGGCGAGCCGTTCTCGTTCTCGTCGTGGCGCTGGTCGCTGCTGATCCATATCCCGTTGTTCGACGAGAAGGGCGGCGCAAAGGGCGGCCTCCGAGATGACCCCCTGCTGTCGGAGAAGCGCCTTGCAGGGCCGCCACTCTGGGCCAAGCCCTTGAAGCACGATGTTGACGAAAATTTCTTCTCATATCGAGCTTCCCAGCTTCGCGATTTGATCGCGAAGGCTCCGACAGCGATTGATGTAGCTATTGGCCTTCTCCCCTGGGGCCATTTTGGTCTCCAGTAGCTGCTGGAGCAGCCGGCTCGAAGAAACAGAGTCCTTCGGCTGATACACACCGTTCAGGTGGCGCCAGGCGTCGAGGGCTGGAGCGGATGAAGTCTTGTATGAGTGGATGCTCAACTGCTCCGCCGGCGACATATTCCGCAGGAGCACCCCGTACGCCATTAGGGATTCGTTGGTGTCTTCAGCGGGCCCCGCGTAACTCACGTCAAAATAGTGAAAATTTTGTGCGTTTTGCAGCAAGAGCTCCAGCTCAAAGCTCCAGGTATAGAAGTCCCTGCCGTCAAAGCACACACTTGTCTTTATTTTTGATATGCTGAGAAACCTTGATTGTGCGGAGAAAATTGCCTCTTCGCTGGGACGGGGAGTCTTGGGGGTTGAGCCATTGGTGTCGAGGGAGAAAGTGTGCCGGGCGGCATTCTGGCTGTTTGAGGCCGGTTGAGTGGGTTGCGAGGATGTTCCCGCGTCACTAGCCCGCAATGTCTTGAGTCCTTGCTCCAGGTTGGTGAGTCACTGAAGCAATTGTGCGAGGATGGCGGTCCCGATCGTCGTCGTTTCCTCGCTTGTCGCAGCCGGATTGGGTTGCGCTTCAGCCGTCAGATTTGTCTGACCACCAGATCCTCCGGCCATTCTCACACGCGATCGTGTGCCGGACGCCACTTTCCGAATGTCGAAGATTTCGGAGATGGCAATGCGAAGGATTCCCGAGTCGCTCTCATACCATGCTGCGATCAGAAAGGGATCGTCCCTAGGATCACCTCGGGAAGGTTCGCTTGAGTAGGTGGTAGTGGTGGGCCCTTGATCTCAATAGCAGAGTGGACATAAAATGCTTGAGATGATGAAAACATGCAAGTACAAAGATATAAATATGAGTACAAAGGAAATCGAATCGACCTAGCTAGTCATGTACTCTAAGGGGTACATTCCCTTATTCAAATTCATCCCAACAGTGCGGCGCGTACAGAATGAAAACTGTTCCCGCCAATTCCTTTTGCCTGCAGTTGCCGGATGCCCTCTGCTCTGATGGTCTAGATCCATTCTAACCGTCTGTCGCTTCGAGTCCACTCTGACTCCTTGCATTCGTTCTCGATACTGCGTGCCTCCCTTAGCTGCGGGTAGGAGTGCACAGTAATGTTTCATTCATTACTATTCGTAACAGGATACAAGAAGAAAACCCTAACAGGGTTGTACTCACTACAGCATACCCCACTGCAGCCTACACAATATCATATTCTGACACACCCCCATAGGCAAAGTGGGGTATAATCAGCACAGCTAGCAATCACATAAGAAGTTCACATGCATAAGCTAGTAGTGGAAACAGAGGGCAAGTGAGGCGGAGGAAGAAGAACTAAGGGAGGAGAGGAGATAGGAGGCGGCGGCTGAAGCTGCTGGCACACGGGCGACTGGAGCAACTGGCACACAGGCTACCGGAGCACGACGGTGTTGAAACAATTGTTAGAACGCAGGAGCCATAGCTAGGGTTTAGCTAGCTAGGCAAGAGAGAATAGGCAAAAGAGGGGTTTCCCTAGTGAACAATGGGATACATATAGCAAACCCTAACAGGGCTGTACTCACTATAGAGTACCCCACTGCAGACTAGAGAAATATAACATTCTGACACACCCCCATAGTCAAAGTGGGGTATAATCAGTACAGCAAACAGTCACATAATAAATTCACACGCACTAGTGGGAGACACAGAGGACTCGTGAGGAGGAGGAGAGACTGTGCGAGGAGAGGAGTGTGGAGGCGGCGGCTGAAGCTGCTGACACACTGGCGATTGGAGCAACTGGCATACGGGCTACGGGAGCAGCGACGTCCGGACTACTGGAGTAACTGGCTCCGCGGCTACGACGAGCGGCTGGAGCAACGGACTCTCGGGCAACTGGTGCAACTGGCTCGCTGACTACCGGAGCAGCGAAGTCCGGAGCACCCCCCTAGCGCCACTCCCTCGTCTCCCACACATCCACCCCCCTCAGCGACAGCTGCAGCAGTGGGAGACGGAGGAGGAGGAGGAGCAAGGGACGGCTCACACACCCGCCACCCCCATACCCGCCACCCCCAGAGCTGCAGGCGCAGGAGAAAGAGGAAGGAGAACGGGGAGGGGCAGGGAGGAAGCAGCCCCGCGGCGCACGGGGCAAGGGGCGGCGCGCGGGTCCCCTGGGGCGTCACGACGGGCGACAAGGGGCGACGCGCGGGTCCCTGGGGGCGCCGCGACGGGCGACGGGGGGCGGCGCGCGGGTCCCTGGGGCGCCACGACGGGCGACGGGGAGCGATGCGCGGGTCCCTGGAGTGCCACGACGGGCGACGGGGAGCGACGCGCGGGTCCCTGGGGGGCGCCACGACGGGCGACGGGGGGGACGCGCGGGTCCTTGGGGGCGCCACGACGGACGACGGGAGGGAGCGCGCGGGACGGAGCACGAAACCGCCGCGCGCGCCCGGGGCGTACGGCGGGCAGGAAACCGCCACGCGCCCCGAGCGCGTGGCGGGCAGAAAACCGCCACGCGCCCTGAGCGCGTGGCGGGAAGAAAAAAGAACGTCGCGCGCCACAGGGCGCGCGACAGACAGTATGGCAGCGGAAGCAGGCGGGCGCACAGAATGTCTAAAACCGTAGCCTTTGAGATGCGCGATTGTCAGCGCTGCTGTCTTTTTCGCACGCCTGCTGTGCGACGACGCGTAACCGCAGCAGATGCGTATCTGCGACGACTGCAGATGCGGATGACGGGAATCGGTAGCAGATAACGCATGGCGTACTGCTCGCACGAAACTATATTGGCATGCGCACACTTCGCGCGGTAGAAGCGATGACCTGACGTTCGTCAGCGGCTGACGATCTGATGCGCGTATGTTGCTGCAATTTCCTGTCCGCGCCTGCTGCAGCTCCGTGCACCTTTCTCCCCCTATTTTTCTCCCTCTGTCTTTCGTCGTAAACCTTGCCTTTCTCCCCCTGCCTCGTGCTAAGATGGCACAAGGTTGTCCATGTCTGAAAACCACACCAAAGGATGATGCCAAGTCCGCTCTGTCTTCACTCATGTGACCTCGTGACGCTCTCCTTACACTCCAGGCGACACACGGTAGTAGCAGGAGTTGCCGAACTCCATCAGCTGGAGGGTTGCGCATGTCGACGCACTCCAAGGATGCCGAAAACTGCACTTCATGTGTGCAGAAATGCCCACTCCAAGTATGCAGTGCATGCCAAGTATGCAGAAATGGAACACCGAGTATGCAGAAGTGGTCACACCAGGTATGTAGAAACGTGCGCACCAGGTCTGCAGTAATGCGTACTCCCATGTATGTTCTCCATTCTTCCATCAGGTGGTGCCATTCATCAGCAGCAACCAGTCGCACAATACCGCTGCATCAGAGGACGAGGGATGGCGACCGGCTGGATCCTTCCGCCTACTCCCCCTGCTTATGGGCAACACTTGAGCAGGTGAGCAGGTCTTCCTCTTATGCTTCGATAACCCATGTTCCACTCCAGTGCCACCAGATACACTCCACACCCCACTCCCCCCCCACCCATGTGCTTGTAGTCATCCGCATACACAGCTACAAGCACATGAGTGAGTATGGAGTTAGGTGATCCCATGTTGTGCAGCCCAGCTTGAGGAGGCCACACAGGTGTATACAACACCAGAATTCTTGACTTGGTGATTATCAGCAGATGGTGCGCCCGCTGTTGCGCATCCCACGTCGTTTCCAGCATCATTGTCTTCAACCTCCTCTGGTACAATTACTCCTGCTGCAGGTAAGTCATCTACTGCAGCATCTCCACTTCCTTGGGTTGCATCAACTTCATCAGCTCCAGGTGAGCCCTGTTTGACAGGGTCTGCTCCATCGCCACCCGTGTCCACCGCGGGTCTGTGTCCTTCTCCCCCTGACGTCCACACCACAATGTGGGGCGAGACTTCACCATCGCAATGCTGGCGTTGAAGCAAGGACCCAGCGTCCAGCAGCATATCCTCAAAGGACCGCGGTGAGTCAATGTCCGTGTCAACCTTACGTGTCGGATTCCGCACGACGCAAGCTTTGTGTACCATGCGGTATGCAGAATGGGTACACAACTGCACTCCAAGGGTGCGGGAAAGCGCACTCCTGCGTGTATCCAAGTGCACTCCAGGTGTGCGGAAAGAGGTACCCCCTTCACGATCATCCTTATTCAATGACGCATCATCGCGGGAATGTCCAGGATCATGAGCGGATGTAAGTGCTGGCTCATATTCCACCATAAGCACTCCATCCACGTTCTTGCCAAGTCCAATCCGCACGTACTCCTCTCCATCAGTCATGGTGATTGCGGTGTCTCCATTAGCAATGGTATTTGATGTGCGCTCCCTTTTTCAGTAGCTGACAATAGGAGAGCAGATTGCTCTTCAAGCCAGGTACGTAGAGGACTTCAGTGTAACGAACTGTTGTCCCATCAGATGCTATTGCTCTAATCCTTCCCGTCATCGTGCTGCTCAGCTGGCTCCCATTAGCGAGCTCCACATAAACCGCTTCGTCCAATTCCTTTAACTCTTCAAACCAGCACTTGTCCGAAGTCATATGCTGGCTGCATCCACTGTCCAGGAACCACGACGATCCTCTTGCCGAGGGTAAAGTTGCTTGTGAAGAGCCCACCGTGGCAATGCATATAACAGTACGTTGCTTGTCTCCCCCGGCTGCTCCTTGCTGTAGTGACGCATTGTTGTCACGCTTGGGGCTGCGACTCCTTCGTGGAGAGAACGAACGACTGTTGCCGGTGTGCAGTTTTGTCCTTCCGTTGGTATGCGGTTCCCACCCTGGTGGTGACCAGCCAGGGGGTGCCTTGGTGCACTTGAAGAAGGGGTGGCCGACCTCCTTGCAGTACCAACACACAAGAGGTGAGCGACCCGCACTTCTTTCTTTGCCTAGCATTTTCTCCCCAACGAACTCCTCCTTGTTCCCACTACTTTCCTCAGCGGTTGGAGAAGGTGAGCGGTCTCCACGCGCTTGTCCAGCCATGCAAGGTGGACGCCGGTCACGGTTCGCCTTGGTAATGAGGTCTTGATATCTCTGCTCCTGAATCATCATCCGCTGCAAGGTGAAGCTGTCCGTCACGTTGTGTAGCATTGCCGAGTGCCTCATCTCCTCCCAATGTGCGGGCAGTCCGGTGAGCAGGTTTAAGGTGAAGGTATCTTCATCCACCATCTTCCCTGCGAGTGCTAACTTATCTCGGATTGCTATTGCACGGTTGACGTACTCCTCCACCCTCTCTTGACTCCCCATTTTTAGGTTGAGAGAGACCTTCGCCACCAAATCTTTTGCATGGTAAGTGTCCATTAAGTACTCCCATGCTTCATAAGCTGGGCTGTAGGATTCCTGGAACATGTCCAGCTGCAGCTGAATCGTGGCGCTCACGCTGTGCAGTAGGACCCAAAACGCGAGTGCCACACGCTGTGAGTAATCCGCCTGTAGAATTTCCAGCCGCTCCATAGCGTCGTAAATGTCACCATTCCCCATGGTAACCGGATACTGCAGGGTCACAAAGAACTCCCACAGATTTGTGACGCGAGCGTTCATGCGAAACCGTAGCGCCCACTCCCGGAAGTTGGAGCCGTCAAACGGAGTAGTGGTGAACGCCTTGTCCATCGTTGCTCCCACCATTTTGCATGAGAGTCGTTCCTTGTCTTCTTCCGTGTATTCACGTGGAGCGGGGTCGAAAAGAGTAGGCATGGTTGACGGCCAAGGTAGCTGTACCATGCGCTGCATGTTTCCATTCTGTCCACCAAGTTGACGTTCCAGTACTTCCACTTGATCGCGACACCACTTGACTGCATTACGTGTCCCATCCGCCCCATGCCGTCCACAGAATGTGCTCCAATCGGTGGACGAGGTGCACGCGGAGGTATGATGTTGTCGCAATGAATGGGAGACCTGGCCATGGGAAGAACTCCAATGGGATGGGAATTAGTCGCAAGTCGTCGTAGTGGGGGAGCACCAATAGTGTAGGAGGCAAATCCCACACCTTCCGCGCCCACTTCACCATTTCCATCACTCTCTTGTCCAATCTGTCCACTTCTCAGTCTACCATGCTCCATTGCATGCACTTCCCTCCCATACTCATCATTCCTCCCTCGTGCGTCCCTTTGCTCGGATGATTGAAGTGCGGGATTGGAGCTCCCTTCTCCTTGGACAGATGCATCCCTCCCTTGGGATGACTCTCCTCCTTGAGGTATGCCCGTTTCTCCGTCACCTTCAATTCCTGCATTGACATTGGATGCACGAGTTTGGTTAGTACGCGGACTGCTTGAATGAGATTGCCCATGAGTGGACGGATTGCTGAGCCCGTCAGAGTGTGTTGTCGTTGGCATGTTGAACTTGACCCGTAGTGATGCCTGAAGTGCAGGTGGTGCCCTTGCGATCATGTTTTCTAGGTGCTCGTGCTGAGCCAAGATGGCTTCCTCGAAAGCCGCATATCCAGCATCCACTTCGCCATCGAAGTGTGCCATGAGCTTGATCAAACTGTTCACCAGGTGTGCGCTAAACGCGTGGTTGTACCCAGAAGCGAACACCAGGTATACAACAGCGTAGACCGGATGTGCGGTACTCTGACTGTATGCAGGTACCTAACCGTCGTAAATGTCAGTAAATTCCTGAACCAAATTTGGCAGCATACCCCCTAGAGTAGCTCTGATACCATGCTAGAAAGGCATAGTGCCAGCGTAGCGGAAACGTGTTTGTAGAAAGAACAAGTTAGAAAACTTGCACTTGAAACATGTTGACCATTAAACGATCGAATGATTTAATGATTAAGTGACACACAACAGGCAGGGTATTTATGCATCCAGCTACCCCTCCTACAATGACCCCAATCACACCAATAATGGTGTACCAATAATTGTACCCTCTACCCTCCAATAATGCTGAGCTCCAATAATTGTGACCCTACAATAATTGTGACAATTATTGTAGGCTCTGGAGGCTTATAAAGGGGACTACACTAAAACTGAACAGCACACCGGTATGCAGTATTCGTTATACTGTATTCGGATTTCCAACAGTGAAGAGAGGTATGGCCAAAAGAGGGGGTTGCACTATGAGAGAGATACAAGATATAGTGGTAGGGATGGTGGCCAAGAGGGGTATACCTCCAGGGCCCTAGATATCAGACTTTGGAGTCTGATTCAGAGTCCAGTCAGACTTATTTTTTTGTACCTAGTCTGAAGTCAAAGAATTTTTTTAAGCACCCTGTCTGATTTTTCAGAGCCTTTTTTAATATTTGTCTGAAATTTCAGACTACTTTTATTAGTTTACGCTGAGCCTCAGACTTGTATCGGGGGTGCACTCTGAAACCGATAGTACAGGGGTTTGCGCCAGCCTGGCGGCGTGTAGCACTATCTCTGTCAATCACAGGCGGGATCCCAGAAATTTCGCCAGCGCGGCACCACTATGTCGCGTTGGTACAACATTGTTGTAAACAACACCAATTCCAACCAATCGCGGCTGCGCAGCAGGCAGTGTTGGCAAGATTCCTTGCCAACACTAAGCTCGCAGCGCGCTTCACCGACGTTTGACACCACGACCAGCCACCACACCTCGCCTTCATTGTTGCCAGCGCATAGCTGGCAGCGCGCTGCCACTCTCACTTCACCACATCCATCCACCCCACCCCACCTTCCACGTTGCCAACGCATAGCTCGCACCGCGCTGCTACTCTCAGATGACCACATCCATCCACCCCATTCACCCCACCTTTCCAGTATTCACGCCCAGGTGCCGTGCATGCAGTGACCACCTGGGAGATGAGAGGTCCTAATACGAGGACCTCTCAACTTCCTCATGGTCACCGTGCTTGACAGTCTCTCTCGCGGCTCTACGTTTGCCTGGCCTGAAACTAGTGCAGGAGCCATTGTTTCAGGCTCCCTTTTCCTAGCTCGCTACACCACTGCTCGGCAGGCTCAATGGCTGCCATAGAGGCTGTCGATGCTGAGCCCGACGAGGAGGATGATGCTGATGTTTGCTCATATTCCGACCCACTCACCGGTCTAGACTTTCTTAGGTCAATCCTACCGAAGCATAATCCACCGCAAGCGCCACCGTCGCAACCCAGCTCTAGTCGCCCATCGATTCCCGCAGACTCTGCACCTCTGCACGAGGCCGTCGCTGAACCAGCGACAGCTGCGCAACAGGCGGTGCCCCATGTGGCATCCGTCGGAGCGCCCTCTCGTCTCGCGCCACCGACGAAGCTGCGTTATCGTCAGTCCACCATTGCGTGGGCAACACCACCTCCTCCATCGACCGTTGAAACTCCTGCGAGCAACGAATCTCCCATGCAGGATAGGTCAAAGCCCACGCGGGCTAGCTCAAAGCCCAAGGCCGACACGCCCGAGTTGAAATGCGAAGAAGCTCATGAGCGGTTCAAAGCCAAGTGGTCCACCGATTACAGTTGGCTTGTTCTAACTAAAACCTCTTCTGGTGCTCCTTCTTTCAAGTGCAGAGTTTGCTTGGAGTTTTCGGGATTGAATGGCAAGTGTGGGCGGCGTACCGAGGGAGCTACCGATGTGCAGACACAGTCCCTCAAGAAGCACGAAGGGACGGTGAAGCACCGATTTGCTCTGCAGCGCCAGGACGGCTTGTTCCAGAAGTACGGCAACCAGCAGCGCATTGACATGCACCCGAAAGCGCAGGACTTGGAGATGCTGCAGATGTCGTCGCTCGTGGACTCGCTGTACTTCATGGGGAAGTGCAACGAGCCCATGGACTCGTGGATCCGGCTGGTGCGCTACCTGGCGAAGAAGAAGGTGCCCGGGTTTCCCGAGCAGGGCTACGGCACGTACTACAACACGTAAGTAATGTCGGTAGCATGACTATTATTATTTTATCCTAAGACTGTTGCTAATGACTTCGTTTTCAATGTGTAGGTACGGCTTTGGAGAAATCACCCAAGCAATTGCGACGTGGCTCCAAACAACGCAACTGGAGCACCTTCTAACGAGCCCATTCATCGGGATAACGCTGGACGAGAGCACCGACCGTCGCCGCGGCAAACACATGATTGTGTTTGCCACATTTCTCCGCGATGGCCAGGTTGTCACAGAGTGTATCGCCCACCTGACGATTGATAAGGCTGACGCTGCTTCTTTGTGCAGTTTGTTGGTTTCCCACCTCAGGGCTGTCGGCGTTGACCTTCGGCGTATCTCGGGAGTGAGCACGGATGGCGCCTCTATGATGGTGGGAAGTCAAAACAGTGTGGTTGCTTGCCTGCGACTGCTCATCCCCAATCTGGTCTCGTTTCACTGCATCGCTCACAGGTGCGTTTGTGATTTAATGCCCGAATTATACGTCTGGGTTTTTTTTATCATTCTCTAACCTTCTGTGTAGTTCTGTTTGGCAGGGAGGCGTTGGCTGCCAAGGCCGCAGCGGAGCAGATACCAACCTTCAACATGGTTGACGACGTCATCCGCGCCGTCGCAGAGTACCTCGGGCGATCGTCCCCGTGGCATCAGCGCTTCATGGAGCTGCAGGAGGTGTTCACCTCCACCAACCTCGAGGTCCAAGGCATACACGACGTGCGGTGGCTTTCAAGAGGAGCTGCAGTCACCCGGTTTGTCCAAGTCCTTCCAGCGATCATAGTGATGCTGTCGCAGTGGAAGGACCAGACCATGTACGAAATCGTCACTTCGTGCAGGTTTCAGTTCCTCATCAGGTTTCTCGCGGACCTACTGCAGCAGCTCAACGTCCTCTCCTCGGTTTTCCAGCAGCGGGAGGTAAGTTACTTACCGCTAGTTTTGGTTGCTAGTTTTGGTTTCAATGTCATCTGCTTTGTACTAATGTATTTTTGAATGGGTATGCTGCAGCTCGACTACGCGCTGGTGCACACGCAGATTGTGCGCACAACATCGATCTTGGAGAGCCGGTACGTCGACTGTGGCGATGACTTCGGGGGAGGGCCGACCGAGAGGTTCTACCGCTTCATTGAGAAGCACAGTCCGCGTGGGTCACCAGAAATGGTGGTCGAAGGAGCCTCGTCCGACGGCAGTCTCAACCGCTTCACGGTGAAACTTCACGAGCGCACCAACCCGAACTATCGTGGGCCCGGTCATCACGACGCCTGCGTGGCTCTCTGCACCGATATGGCCGAGCATGCCGTCGAGAACCTCCAGTCCAAGCTCGGCGACCTTGACTCGCTTTCTGGTATGCGGCTGTTTATTTCAGAAATGTGGCAACCGCATTGGGACCGGGACGCACGACAGGCACAGTGCCTGGAGTGGCTTCTGTCGCTTGTCACGTTGTTTCGCGCAGATGAAGCCGACGAGATCTTACCAGGTCAATTTAAGTGTCACCCTGTTCCCCTTTTGTCATCGGTTTTAATACTAAACCGTGTCATGTTTTACCTTGCAAGCATTGACAAGAAGAAAGCCGTGAGGGAGCTTCGGACGCTGTGTCCAGTCCTTGCCAGAGCGCCGAAGAGCGAGCGAAAGTTCCACACGGGACTTACCGCAATTCTCAGGACACCCGACTGGCAGCAGGCGTACCCCAACCTGGTCGGACTTTGGGTGGCGATTGCAGTGCTGCCTCTCAGCACGGTTGAGTGTGAGCGAGGATGCTCCTGACAGAATCTCATCAAAACATGGCAGAGGGGCAGCATCAAGGATTGTAGGCTGAGTGATCTGCTCTATATATCCATGCTAGACTACGAGCTAGATGTCCCAGGAGTAGTAGAGATTTGGCGCAGCTACAAGAAGCGCTGGCCGGTCACAGCACCTAGTTCAAGGCACAGGGAGGAACCCCCAAGGGCTGGTAAGGAGCATGTAGATGAGCCAGTAGCAGAACGTGCTCTTGTACAATCTCTGTCGGACTCTAATGCAGACATGTAAAAAATGTTCAGTAGTGTTTTCATACAGGAGCGAAAATTGACTGCTAGTCTGTAAGATCAGAGTTGCAATGTTTGTTAACTCTGAACTTTCAGACTCAAAAAAATAGCTAACTCTGACAGCCAGACTAGGAAGAGGGGTGTACTCTGAGGCCTCAGACTAGCTCAAAACGAATGTAGGGGCCTGTATACCACCAACAATAGAATCCTAAATGATACTACACTAGCTAAGTTACATGCAGTTACATTATAATATAAATATATTTTAACAGTAACGTGTGATTGGGAGTTAGGGGTGAATACCGTAATTACCCGACTAATAGCCCCCCCAAAATTATAGCCCCCCGGGTTGTTAAATGGGGGCGGGTCTAATGCTATCTCCACTTTTGTAATAAACCCCCTTTTTTGTAACGAAGCCGCTTTAGACCCCCCTTCTTGTAGCCGCTTTAGTATCGAACTGAGCTGTAGGAAGGTCGAAGTCAAGGAATTCCAAGATTCCAGCTGACATCAGCCTTTCGACCACGCGTTGGTCTTGCGCCAGCGCGTGGTCGAAATTTGCCCTTGACGCGATACTCGAAAAGAGCAGTCGCGGTTGGTTAGTGCCTTTGTCTACTTGGTGAGATGTCAAAAACCATTTGTATCGTTATCGAATTTCCATCTTTTATATTGTATAATTCACACTGAAGGTAACATTCACGATAGCGGCACGTGCCTGCCACTTCCAAGTTTGCCGCCATTGCCGCTGGCCCCTAGTCGCTCGCTCTGCTGCCAGTAAAGTCACGTAGTTAGCATCGACGGTTTTCACAGTGACTCCTCACACCACCGACGATCTCAGCCGTTCGCCCTTAGCGCGCGCTCCCATAGTGGCTGTTCCCGACGTGTCGTTTGGCCGTCTTCCTAGTCGAAATTCGTTGGATCAGAGAAACGATTGCCTAAGAAGTTACCGTTTCGAGTGGAGTCCGTGCGAATCCCGTCACCCCGCGCCCGCCGAGTCGAGCCGAACCGAGCCGTGCGCGCGCTTTGCTAGGGGCCGAGCCGAGCCAGGAATGGACGAGTCGGACCCAATCGTTTCACACCGTGCCGCCGATCGCGGCGACGACAGCGGCAGCGGCGGCGGCGGCGGCGGCGACGGCGTTTATCATGCTTCTCCCGCGGGCCGCCAACGGCCACGTGGCTGCAGCGCCGAGAGGTGGGTCGCGGTGATCGCCACGTGGCTGCTGCGCCGCTGGCGTGAGGGGTGAGTCGCTTAATAACTCGACGCGGCGACGCCCCGCGTTTGCCGCTGCGCTGATGGCGTGAGGGGTGGGTCCGGATCTCGAGCGACCAATAGCAGCTTCGTTGGGTCGAGTCGCCTCAAAATCCGCCTCGCTGCTGGCGTGAGCGGTGGTTCTGCTTCAGGACTTTTGAAAGTATTAGAACTCTCAGAAGTAACACTGCAGAATTCTCCTCCAACAGTATCCCTCGCTGCTGGCGTGAGCGGTGGCTCTGCAGAATTCTCCTCCGAAAGTATCCCTCATTCTCCCACTCTCTTACTTGTCCTTCTGCGCCATCAACATGGTGAACTACATCGACTGGGGGGCCATTGCCACCTATAGGGTCCCTCACTCACTGCCACTCCTGTTGGTCCGTATCCCCCCTTCCCTACCCCCTCCTTCGGCCAGTCTCTTACTTCTCTTCTGCGCCATCAACATGGTGAACTATATTGACCGGGGGGCCATTGCCAGCAACGGAATCAACGGATCGCCTTCGCACTGCCAGGGGGACATGTGCGATGCTGGCAGCGGCATTCAGTGAGTGGTAGGGGCAGTGGGTGAGTGGTAGGGGCAGTGGGTGAGTGGTAGGGGCAGTGGGTGAGTGGTAGGGGCAGTGGGTGAGTGGTAGGGGCAGTGGGTGAGTGGTAGGGGCAGTGGGTGAGTGGTAGGGGCAGTGGGTGAGTGGTAGGGGCAGTGGGTGAGTGGTAGGGGCAGTGGGTGAGTGGCGTTCATTGTTTTTGCGTGATTGCACTGCACTGCGGTTCTTATTAGTTGCTCTCCTTGTCGCACTGTCAGGGGGGCATCTGTGACTCTGACAGCGGCATTCAGTGAGTGGCTGGTGGGGGCAGCTGCTGTGTGGTGTGATGTTCAGTGTCTCTCCATTGACGAAGAGACACAGTTGTCCCGAGCTTCAGTGTCTCTCCTTGTCTCACTGCCAAGGGGAGGGGGGAACATCTGTGACTCTGACAGCGGCATTCAGTGAGTGGCTGGTGGGGGTGGGGGCAGCTGCTGTGTGGTGTGATGTTCAGTGTCTCTCCATTGACGAAGAGACACAGTTGTCCCGAGCTTCAGTGTCTCTCCTTGTCTCACTGCCAAGGGGAGGGGGGAACATCTGTGACTCTGACAGCGGCATTCAGTGAGTGGCTGGTGGGGGTTGGGGCAGCTGCTGTGTGGCTGTGTGGGGCTTGTGACCCACCCGATCGCTCTGTAGCGTATCCCAACAACACTCAACCTCTCTCAACCCCTCCATAACAGGGGCGACTTAGCTCTCTCCAACTTTCATTAGTGGGGCTCCTCACTGCCTCGCCTCTCTGCGCCGATGCCTCCCTCCCCCCCTCCGCCAACTCCCAGGGCTGACTTTGCTCTATCCAACTTCCAGGACGGCTTGCTAGCCACAGCTTTCCTAGCGGGCCGCCTCACCACCTCGCCACAACCTGTCTAACCTAGTCCAGTAACACCCACCCACTCATCCCCTTTCTCAGGGGCGATTTCGCCCTCTCCAACTTCCAGGACGGTCTACTAGCAACGGCCTTCCTAGTGGGTCTCCTCACCGCCTCGCCTCTGTTCGCCCATGCCTCCAAGCGCCACAACCCTTTCCGTCTCATCGCTCTCGGCCTGCTCGTCTGGACGCTCGCAGTGGCCGGCTGTGGCCTCTCCCCCGGCCTACTATCTCTCCTCCTCTGCCGCATGTAAGCACTCTCTCCTCCCTCCCTGTCTCTCTCTTCTCGCCCATGCCTCCAAGCGCCACAACCTCTTCCGCCTCATCGCCTTCGGCCTGCTCATCTGGACGCTCGCAGGGGCGGGCTGTGGGCTGCCCCTCGGCCTGCTCTCCCTCCTCCCCTGCCACGTGTGAGTGGGCGCCCCCCTTCCCTCCACTAACTCTCACGTTGACGCTAGCAGTGGCGGGCTGCGGGCTGTCCCTTGGCCTGCTCTCCCTGCTTCTTTGCCGCATGTGAGCATGCCTTCCTCTCCTCTCGTTCCCTTCCTCTCCTCTCGTTCCCTTCCTCTCCTCTCGTTCCCTTCCTCTCCTCTCGTTCCCTTCCTCTCCTCTCGTTCCCTTCCTCTCCTCTCGTTCCCTTCCTCTCCTCTCGTTCCCTTCCTCTCCTCTCGTTCCCTTCCTCTCCTCTCGTTCCCTTCCTCTCCTCTCGTTCCCTTCCTCTCCTCTCGTTCCCTTCCTCTCCTCTCGTTCCCTTCCTCTCCTCTCGTTCCCTTCCTCTCCTCTCGTTCCCTTCCTCTCCTCTCGTTCCCTTCCTCTCCTCTCGTTCCCTTCCTCTCCTCTCGTTCCCTTCCTCTCCTCTCGTTCCCTTCCTCTCCTCTCGTTCCCTTCCTCTCCTCTCGTTCCCTTCCTTTCCTCTCGTTCCCTTCCTCTCTCTTGCACTCGCTTCCTATCAGTCTAGCAGCGCCCTTCATAGACGACAACGCTCCACCGGGAAAGACAGCCCAGTGGCTCGCCACATTCTACCTCTGCATTCCCGTCGGCTTTGCCCTCGGCTACCTCTACGGGGGGGTGGCTGGGCCACTGCTCGGGTGGAGGGGAGCGTTCTTATTGGAAGCTGCTTTTATGCTGCCCTTCTTGGTCTACACTGCTACGGCTGCCCCTCCGCCTCTGAAAGGTAATCTCCTGCTCCATTTCTGCTCCTTCTGCTGCCTCTCTGGGGGGGTTGCCGGCCCGCTGCTGGGGTGGAGAGGGGCGTTCTTGCCGGAAGCTTTGTTCATGCTGCCGTTTGTGCTCTACACCGCTACGGCTGCCCCTCCGCCCCTCAAAGGTTACACCCTGCCTGCTCCCTTGCTGCCTCCCCCTCTTCTGCTTCTCTTGCCTTCTCTTGCCTTCTTCTCTCCCTCCCGCCTCTCTCGCTTTCACCTCCCTCCCGCCTCAATCTCTTGCCTTTCTCGTGCCGCGCCACTTTCTACCTCTGCATCTCTTTTTTTTTTTTTTTTTTTTTTTTTTTTTTTCATAAGGTTGGCTTTGCTCTGGAATACCACTACTGGGGCTGGCTGGGCTGCTGCTAGACCGTCTGCTGGTAGTCTGTCAGCCAGTAGATTCTCAGCCAGTAGATTCTCAGCCAGTAGATTCTCAGCCAGTAGTTTGAGGGCGGAGGGGGGCACCATCACTGGCGACTAAGAAAAGTCTCTGTGAGACTGGCAGGCAGTAAGGAGAACTTTTCCTTACTGCGTTCATGGCATGGCAGGCAGGACGCACGCCCATGGAACTGCTGCAGCTGATAATGATGAGGAGAAGGCGGAAGGGCCACCATCACCGGCAGCATCGTCACATGTTGAGGCGACTCCACATATGAAGCATGCCGATGGGTCTCTGCTGGACGATTCGCTCTCTCTCGCTCGCAACGAGATGGGTCCTCGGTACGATGGGTCTTGTGCGGTGCAGTGGTATGGAGTGTGTTATGGAAGGTGTGCTTGGGTTGGGTGCTGCTGCATACATGCCCAGCCTGTGATCCGCAGTCGGAGGCGCGGCGGCGGTCTCTAGTGGTTTTTTACGTGACTCTCAGCAGTCGAAGCACGACGATGGGTCTCTGTTGGACAACCCGCTTTCGCTCGCAACGAGATTTTCACCATCAATGTTCTCGGTACGATGGGTTTTGTGCGGTGCAATGTGGTAACAGTGCTACATACCCACCCTGATCTCCGTTGCTCTGCAATCCAAGATTCCAAGCATGCCGATGGATCTCTGTTGGACGATTCGCTTTCTCTCGCTCGCAACGAGATCTTCACCATCAATGTTCTCGGTTCGATGGGTATAGTGCGGTGCAATGCGGTACAACTATAACCAGCTAGTGGTACCCATGCGAAGGAAGTTTTGAGAAGTTTCAAGTGTTTTTTTTTGTTTTTATCAACGTCTAAGCCTACGGTGCGACTTTTGAGTCGACCCAAAAGCTACCTCTGCAGCATATGCACTTGCGTCTGGTTACAAGGGACCCTGCAAGCGCTCGCTCGCTGCGTAAGCCCACCAAGCGCTTCGGGCCACAGGGGAGGACCCTCCCAACACCCACGCCCCCGTCTCTCCCTGTCTGTCACTTCCCTTTTCCTCCCAGGGTACGCCGCGTACACCTTTGGGATTGGAGCCTATGCCTACTGGGCGCCCAAGGCGATTTTTCACGAGGAGAGGGCGGATGCGCTGTTTGGGTGGGGGAGCCTGGCACCCCACTCACTCGTCACTCTCTTCCTTTTCCCTTCCCTCCCCCACTGGTGCCTTCTCTTCCCTTTCCTTTCAGGTTATGCTGCCTACACTTTCGTAATTGACGAATACGCCTACTGGGCACCCAAGGCCATGAGGGAGATCTTTCATGAGGAGAGGGAGGATGCGATGTTTGGAGGCATCACTGTGGTGACAGGTGTGGGCCATGGGGGAGCCCACAGTCCGACCTCCCTTCCACTCACTCTTGTCTCTACTCCCTTTACTCCCTTCCGTTCAGGTTATGCGGCCTACACCTTTGTGATAGGCGCGTACGCCTACTGGGCGCCCAAGGCGATGCTGGAGACACTCCATGAGGAGAGGAGGAACGCACTGTTTGGGGAGGGGAGGCGCCTCACTCACAACTCCCACCCTCACTCACAACTTCCACCCTCTTTGCTCCACTCCTCTCCTTCTCTATCTGTCCGCTAATCTCTCTCCCCCAGGCTATGCGGCGTACAACTTTGTGATATGCGCCTACGCCTACTGTGCGCCCAAGGCAATGAGGGAGATCTTCCACGAGGAGAGGGCGGATGCACTGTTTGGATGCACTGTTTGGAGGGCAGGCACTTCACTCACGCATTTTCTTCTCTCCCATTTCCTTTGCTTCTTTCCCATTTCCTTTGCTTCTCTCCCAGGCTATGCGGCTTACACCTTTGTCATTGGCGCGTATGCCTACTGGGCGCCCAAGGCAATGAGGGAGATCTTCCACGAGGAGAGGGCGGATGCACTGTTTGGAGGCATCACGGTGGTGACAGGCGTGGGTGGCACGCTGTTTGGTGGTCTCATGCTCGACCGCATGGGCGCCACCATCCCCAATGCGCTCCTGGTATGTGCGCTCCTAGCCTCAGCCTTGCTATGCGTTTCAAGCACCACCATAGTCACCTCACCACCACTGTTTGGAGGCATCACGGTGGTGACGAGCGTGGTGGGCGCGCTGTTTGGGGGCCTTATGTTGGACCGCATGGGTGCAACCATCCCCAACGCACTGCTGGTGTGTATCATGTGTCATGAATGTATGCACCTAGGCTCAGCCTACGCACCTAGGATGAAGCATCAGTGTTGTCACCTGTTTAGTGTTTGGGGGACTCGCTATTTGTGGGCCTGATGCGAGGCCGCATGGGTGCAACCATTCCCAACGCGCTTCTGTTGTGTATGCATGCACCCAGGCTAGGTCTTATGGTGTGCATGATTTTAGGCCCGGGCCTCTGTATGTGTTTAAGCATCACTGTTGCCTCACCTCCTACCTCTCCATGCTTCTTCATCCCTCTCCATGCTTCTTCATCCCTCTCCATGCTTCTTCATCCCTCTCCATGCTTCTTCATCCCTCTCCATGCTTCTTCATCCCTCTCCTTCCCATGTCCCAGCTGCAATCACGCGTGACAGTGGTGGGAGCCCTCTTCTGTCTCCTCGCCTTCGCCTCGCCACACATCCTTATCTTCGTCCTCTTCATGGCTATCGGGGAGTTCTTCATCTTCGCCATCCAGGTACACACAGACCGTAACTAGTTGGTAACCAGGTGGTAACCACACGGCTGGTAACCAAGTAGCAACCAGCAAGCTTATTGCCTTCGCCTCGCCACACATCACCCTCTTCGTCCTCTTCATGGCTGTCGGGGAGTTCTTCATCTTTGCCATCCAGGTAACCAAGTGGTAACCAAGTGGCTTGAAAGCTGGTAACCAAGTAGTATAGTAACTGGCAAGGTGGGAACCTCACCCTCCAGTGGTGGCAGTGGTGGGAGCCCTCTTCTGTCTCCTCGCCTTCGCCTCGCCCTCCATCGCCCTCTGTGTCCTCTTCATGGCTATCAGGGAGCTCTTCATCTTTGCCATCCAGGCAATGTCGGTTGCCTGTAACTGGTAACTGGTAACCAGAAACTTGGTACCCTGTGAAGGTGGTAACCAGGAAGCTGGTAGTAACGTAACAGTTCACCAGCAGACCAAGAGGTACCCCTCTCTTAACAGTAACCAGCAGACCAAGAGAATTCTCAAAAGTGAGTCCTAAGACCAAGAGGTACCCCTCTCTTATCCCACCATGCCCCCTCTCGCATCTCCGCAGTCGCCCTCTCTCATCCCACTCCCCACCCCCTTTCCTCCCACCTCTACCCACCAGGGTCCAGCCAACATCGTATCGCTGCAGTGTGTGCCGTCCAACCTCAGAGCCCTCGCAATAGCCGCTGCAACAGTTGTTGCTCACCTGTTAGGCGACGTGCCCTCGCCGCCCATCCTCGGCCTCCTCCAGGTGCCTTTCTCCCTCAGGTGTTTCTTCAGGTGGTTCTTTAGGTGCTGCCCATCCTCGGCCTCCCCCAGGTGCCTTTCACTCTCACTTGTTTCTTCAGGTGCTGCCCATCCCCGACATTCTTGCTCCCATGCACATCAGCATGTGTTTAGTTTTGAGGCGCCTCAAAACATCAGCTCGCTGGAATGTCTGATTACGCATGAGCATGTGTTCCCCCCTGCGATCCCCTGCCCCTCGTTACCATCCCCACTCTCTGTTCCCCGCCCCATCCTCCCCTACCCACAGGACATGGTGGGCAAGTGGCGCATCAGCATGGGGATATTCACCTGCTGCTGCTCTGTCCTCCCCTGCCCTCTGTCTCGTCCTTTCTCTCCCTGCCTCCTCCCCGCCTTCAATTCCCCTCCCTTCCCTCTGCCATGCGCACAGGACACGGTGGGTAACTGGCGCATCAGCATGGGGATATTCACTGCTGTGCTGCTGCCTGCCGCTGCTCTATGGGCTCATGGTACCTCCGCTCCACCTTCACCCGCTTCCCCTTCCCCCATTCCGCTGTCCCCCACCCCGCCCTTCCCTAATCATCCCTGGCCTCATGTCCCATGGTCTAGCACAGCATGTCACACTGCATCACTTTCAAATCACCCATCACCACCTCCATTTAGTTGTGCTGTATCCTTTGTTCATGTTGCCAACCTCCCTTCCCACTCCCCATGTTGTAGCAGTTGAGTTTTGAAAACTCGCAAAGTTCACCTGCAGCAAAGAGAATCCTGAAAATTCACCTGGTTGTCCTGTGTGGTTTGTTCACCTTGCTAACCTCCCTTCCCACTCCCCATGTGCCTTCCTTTTCGTCCTTTGCATGCCTTCCTTTCACCTTGCTAACCTCTCTTCCATTCTTTTCCTCTGCAGGTGCAACGCTGGTGGCTTGTCACTATCTCCCCCTGCATGCTTCATCTAATCCGCGTGCGATGAGTCGATTTTTGAGTCGACTCAAAAATCCCCCCTGCATGCTTCATCTTCCTTACCTTCCTTCCAAATCCCCTCCTCCCTCTCAACCGCTGCAGGTGCAACGCTGGTGGTGCCTGCTGCTCACGACAACCCGACAGTTCAACCCATCCTCCACTGCAACTCCTCCTCCCCCTCCTCCTCCTACACTCAGCTCCACAGCACCACCAATGCCACCACCAGTCCCACTACCGGTGACACTGACACTAGTATCGGCACTGGTACAGGCATCGACAGCCCAATGGTTCAAGCGCGGAACAGATTGGCGAGTCCTGGCAATGGCAGCAGCATCGAATCTACACCACTTTTTGGTCAATGATAACCATGCGATGTTGTTGTTAGCTAGAGTACTGAGCTGAATGGCATCAAGGGGTATCGTGTTGAACTCAGTTTCGTATCATTGTACATAGCATTTCAACTGCAAAATCCCACGTATGGTGTTCATAAGAAAACCAAATATTGGGGTGAATTGCGGCGCAAGTGCACCACGGCACCTCAAGTTATTGCCGTTAGTGATGTGTGTCATATGGGGTACAACAGTTAGGGTTAGAACACTAATGAACTCAGCAGGTTCAGCATGTGTTAAGAATCCCAAGCCGCTGCGCTCAGTCTTGTTGGAAACAAGTAATTCCTAAAGCGCCTCTGTCGTGTCGAAACATCACACACGAAGCGAAGCGAGTCATATCGAGGCACGAGCGAGTCAACCCTCGGAGGTTGAAAGAGGTTGCTGGAGGTTACGCGAAAGTCAAAGGTCAAGCGACCTTTGACCTGACAAGTACAGCGCGACAGTTAAGGACACACAACTGACTCGTTACAGAGCAGTTGCCCGAGTCGTATTGTATCGAACCGCAACAGCAAATTAGTTACAATCGTATCCTTTCGTATTCCTTGTACTACTATATATTCTTGTATCTCTTTGTTATAATCAACTTACTTTGCTCTCACACACTAGTGCAAGGTGGTTCACAAGTCTTCATTAAACGCTTCCGCTATTACAATAGTCCTACCCCGAATTTACCCCTGCAAAAGATCCTAAGGGCTTTTCTCAGCCCAACATGGTATGAGAGCTATCAGGGGAAATTCGACTACTATCAACACATCACAAGACATGGCAACATACAAGGAGAGGAGTTCCTCTAATGGTTCTCCCGGGACCACTCCTACCCCACCTCCTGCCTCTGGCCTGCAGACAGAGGAAGGAACTGCAACGGGACCAGCAGCGCCTTCAGCCAGCCAACCTGCCAGCTTCGACCAGAGTATGATGGAGAAATTTTTCTCCTTCATGTCGTTTTACGAGCAACACCAGCAGTCAGCACCTGCGCAGTCAAACAACAGCAACAACAACAACGTGACTCCAATGAGTCTTGATGGTTCATCATATGCGCGCGGAAACCAGCAACAACCTACCTTTGCTCCGTATGAGCGCGGGTCCATCAGCTTCATGCCGCAGCCACAAGCCCCACTTGGACAAGAAAAACCACTGGACGCACTACAAGTTCAATCGCAATTCGCGCACGTCTTGAAGCTGCAGACATCAAGACCCTTTGACGGAAAGGACTTCTTTACCTGGTCATTCGAGTTCGAGCTCATGATGGAAGGCGCGCAGATACTTGGGTTCTTCGACGGATCTGTGCCATACCCAATCAACGGTACACAGTATGAGAAGCAGCAGTACACATATCAGTCGATGATGGCGTACACAATCCTACTGAGAAACATCACTCCGAGTCAGCAGCAGAACATTCGATCTTACCGGGGATACGGCAACTCTGCCGAGCTCGCTTACAGCCATCTGAAGAACCTGTATCAAGCAACAGACAGCGTCAACCAGAGCCGATTAATGGCGCAATTGACAAACGTCGAAATGAAACCTGGCGAAAAAGGAATGGCGTATATCAGCCGCTGTCGCGAACTGCGCGACAAACTCCTTCGATGCGGAGGATCAATAGCCGAAGAAGCCTTCGTAACAGTCGTCATCGGTGGCCTCGGTCCGCAATGGCGTTCCACCCGAGCCATCCTTCGAGCTCACGGAAAAATCTCCGAAGCAGCGCTCTGTGCTGAAATTCACGCCGAGCAGCAAGATATGGACCTGCAAGAAGAACGACACAAGAGAAAAACGTCAGTTCCGGAGTTCGCGTTCCACACTCAGCGACGCTACAACAACAACAACAACAGAAACCCGTACCTCCGTTCTGCCATATCTGCAAGACGTCAGGGCACCCGCGCACACACTGCCCGAATCGACAACAGTCAACGCCACAACAGCGACAGCTTCGACCTTCAAGCAGCCAAGTTGCTTCAACGCAAGCGAATCCTACGACCCAGGTCCAAGCTTCAACAACATCAACGGGACAACCTGCACAAGGCGCAAGAAACATCGTCAGTTGTATGGCAAGACTGACCGACTCCTGCATCACCGAATCACCACCTCATTACTCACCGGAAGAACAGCTTGACAACAGCACGCCCCGCCGCGAGTCACTGCAGCCGAACCCGACATACGCCGCTATCGCCCAGAGTGAGCCATCCGGGAAAGACACATGGTTCTTGGACAGTTGCTGCGGACAGCACATGTGCTCCTCGGGTCGCTTCGTTCAACGGGCCCTTCAACGGGAAGTCGTCATCACTGTCGCCAATAATCAGAACCTGCGTACACGGCGACAAGGCGTAGTTCAACTTCAGTCACGGGAAACAAACGTCATACTGCAAATGATGAAGGTCTTGATAGCATAAGGACTTGGTTACAACTTACTGAGCGTCAGTCAGTTGATGGCGAAAGGCATCCACCTCGAAGCAGACAGCACCACACAGGAATTCCGGCTGTTCCACGGAAAGGGCGGCCTCTACATCGGAAAGGCGATCCTCAAGAACAACGTCTTCGTTCTTGACTTCGTACCAGACCTTGGCACCGCTGACAGCGACGGCATCGTCAGCTTTGCTCCTTGGACACATCCTCCAGATCTTGAAACAGACTTCAGCCCCGGCGGCTTCTGGCACTCACACACCATTCCTGAAGCAGAGAGAACAAGGGCGTTAGCAACAATTCAACAAACATCAGCAGCAGCAGAGACAACATCGGCAACAGCAGAGACAACATCGGCAGCAGCAGAGACAACATCAGCAGCAGCAGAGACAACATCAGCAGCAGCAGAGGCAACAACGCCAACAGCAGCAGCAACATCGACACCAATCGCCGGTCCTTCAACGGCACCAATCTCCATCGACGATTCGCCTCCGACACTCGCACAGCAGTTAACCCCGGCACCACGAGAAGTCCACCGAAGCGCTAACATCACCGCCGGCTTTTACTCAAACTCAGACATGTACAGACGCTCCCCCGGGCACCGCGCCAGCGAAGACATCTGGCACGCACGAATGGGACACCCAAGCAACACAACGTTAAACAACACAATAAGAGCAGGAGTGCTCGACAAAGACTCCCTACTACTGCACGACGGGAGAGAACTTCAACGAGTCAGAGGAACATGCTTCACCTGTCCTGAAGCCGACTTACCGCATCAGCCGTTCGTACCTCATCACAACCCAAGCGCACCTGCATACACACCACTTGAGAAGGTATACAGCGACATCCTGTACAACCGCGCAACAGGGCAAGGAGCCCTCAATTACACCATCACCTTCATCGACGCCGCCACTCGATACGTCTGGCACCTCAACCTTCCAAGCCGCGATATGGCTTTCGAAGCCTTTGTCGCCTGGCTTCCAGTCGCAGAACGAGAATCGGGAGCCAAGCTGAAAAGCTTTCAGTCAGACGGGGGAGGAGAATACACCTCACAGAGGTTCAAGCAATACTTGGCGGAAAGAGGAATCAAGAAACTCATCTCCCTCCCCTACGCCCATCAACAGCAGGGTGTAGCAGAAAGGATGAACAGGACACTGCAGAACACCATGCGCAAACTGCTACGTGGCATGCGGCTACCCAACCACCAGTGGCCAGAGGCGATGGACCACGCTGTCATGCTGCACAACTTGCTGTCTTCGTCGTCACTCCCGAACAACGCATCACCGCACCTGTTGTGGACAGGAAAACTGGGCAGCACAAAAATGTTACGAGTTTTTGGGTGCATGGTACAGTACCGACCTCCAGCTGCACGAGCCGGCCGATTCTCCCAACGAGCACAATGGGGACTACACCTGGGCATCGAAAAGAACTACAACGCGTGGAAAATTTTCGACGTCCACTCAAAAGAAACAGTACCAGCACGCGATGTCATCTTCTACGAGCGACTCACCCTCGACTCCTACCTTGCCAACTTGGCAGAACAGCGCGAACTCACCAGTGGATTCCGTGGAGACCGAGCCTTCGCCTCGGCAGCCGACGAAGCTGACCTGGACGAACAGAACGTGGAGGGAGCCTCGGAAGCAGCCGGACCACTCCCTTACTGCTCCGTGGATATCCCAATGGACGAAGAAAACCCTCGCGAAAGCGTCAACGCCGAAGTCTTCTACGATTTCGCCGACACCGGTTACGTTACACCTGCACGGGTCAACACCGACGAAGCAGAACGCATAGGACCGAATTTCTTACCGGACCGAGAGGACGGTGACGAAGCAGCTTATCCCGAGGATACCACACTCCCCCGCTACACACAGAGTGGACTGCAAATCCTCGGCCTCGTCACCGCAGTCCACGGAACGACACCTCCTAAGGATCCTGCGACGGTTCAACAGGCTCTGGGGGGGGAGCATAGGGAAAAATGGCGTGAAGCCATGGACAAAGAGCTAAAGGCACTAGAGGAGCGCAACACTTGGAAAGTTGTCCCTATCGGCGTAGCACAAAACAAGACAATACTCACCGGAAAGTGGGTCTTCCGTGTGAAAACAAAGGCTGACGGCACCATCGACAAGTTCACTTCGCATCCTTCTCGCAATCGCCGCCATGAAGAAGAAAAAGCTGCGACAGATCGATGTCGCAAACGCTTTTCTCTACGCACCTGTTGACGCAGAAATCTTCGTAGAACTACCAGACGTTTCCAGCACGAACTCCACGCACGTTTGCCAGCTGCTAAAATCACTTTACGGGATCAAATAGGCTCCGCGACTATGGCAACAGTATCTGCATGCACGTCTCACCCGCATCGGCTTTAAGCAACTTCCGCACGACCAGGGCATGTACCGGCTCACGAAGAACGACGACTACATCCTGCTAATCGTCTACGTAGACGACCTTCTCTATATCGGCTCCACCGACGGTATCACCACCTGGTTCGAAGGGGAACCTCAACAAGACCTCACACTCACGGTTTCGTCTACTGTGACTCAGTACCTCGGCCTCAACATCCGAGAAGAAGACAACGCAATCTACCTCATGTCAAAATCTAGCAGCAGGAATGGCTGAACTAACAGGATGCAGGAGTACAAGTAGTAAACCCTAATTGGGTTGTACCCCATATGGGCTACCCCACTACAGCCTAGACAATATGCAGCACATATAGTTTGACACACCCCCATAGGCAAAGTGGGGGAGAACAAGAGGTCACACGACCAGTCAAGAGAAGCAAAACAAGCTCAGGGTGGATCACAACGTCACCACGCATTCCGAGCACAAGCAAAGGGCCACAGGGCCAGTTCACATGCAGAGATATATATGCAGCAATAACAGTACAGTGATGGCTACCTAGCAAGAGCCAGCATGCATATATATTTATGTACAGATCACAGTACAAGCAGAGACTACAGCAAGTGTGGAAACGTAGGCACAAGGCCTAACAAAGTACAAAAGCGCTGATGATCACCAGACGGAAGTGCCTTGGTGAATATATCAGCAGTGTTGGCCCGAGTGGCCACGTGGCGAAGACGAAGCTGGCCTCGCTGCTGCAACTCTCGAGCCAGGAAGTACCGCAGAGCAATGTGCTTCGTTCTGTGCTCCAGTCTGTGCTCCTCACACAAGGCAATGGCGGCCTTGTTGTCAACGTACAGCACTGGAGGAGAACGAGGCTGCTCTCCCAAGTCAGTCAGCAGGTAGGTGAGCCAGCGTAACTCCTGTGCAGCCATGGCGGTGGCGTAGATCTCAGCCTCACAACTGGAGCCGAGAACTGAAGACGAGCGTGTAGAACGCCACGAAACTGAACCAGAGCCAAGGCTGAAGGTGTAACCCTGTGACGACCGCTGAGTAGCCAGGTCGTCAACCCAAGAAGCGTCTGAGTGCCCAGTGAGGACAACTGGGCTCGTCCCTCCAAGCACTAGCCCCATGCCTGATGTGCTGCACAAGTAACGCAGTACCCTCTTAGCAGCAGCCATGTGCTCAGGTCGGTGCCGACCAGGAGCCACGTAGCGAGCCAGGAGACCAAGAGGGTACGCGAGGTCAGGTCGAGTGCAAGTCATCAGGTACATGAGGCAGCCGACTAGCTCTGGGTAAGGACCACTCGGCTCTACGGACTCGTCCGAAGGTGGAGCTGAGAGCGTGTGACCTGTAGCCAGAGGAGTGGCCTGTGCTGAAGACCAGGTGAAGCCGAAGCGCTGAAGGACCTGCTGCACCATGTGTGACTGAGTCAAGGTGATGGTGCGACGTGCTCTGTCTCGGGTGATCTGCAAGCCAAGGTAGCTGCGCAGCTCACCCAAGTCTGTGCACGTGTGTCTCTTCTGCAGCTCCGACTTCACGTGGGCGAGAGCCTCAGTGTCAGCAGTGGCAAAAACCAAGTCGTCGACGTACACGAGGATGTAGAACGGCGGCAGGGAAGTGTCGGTGCGCAGAAACAGCGACGGGTCAGCAGTAGAAGGCGCAAACCCAAGAGCCGCAAGCGTAGTCCTCAGTGTGTCGTGCCATTCACGTGGCGCCTGGCGGAGACCGTAGACCGGCCGCCGGAGGCTCCACTGGGTACCAGGAGGGAACGACCAAGTGAAGCCAGGGGGGCGGCGCAGCCAGATCTCCTCGTGCAGGCTACCCTGCAAGAAAGCTGTGCTGAAGTCAAGAGAGTGAAGCTCGTAGTCACGGTGAGCAGCAACGTGCAGCAGCACCCGAAGAGTGGTCATCTTCGGGGTGGGGGAGAAGGTTTGGAAGAAGTCAACTCCCTCTCGCTGACTGAAGCCTCGAGCCACGTAACGCGCCTTGAAGACAGGCGGAGAACCCGGCGGCCGCTTCACCCTGAAAATCCACATGCCACTGACGATGTTCGCCCCAGGTGGGGGAACCTCGTCAACGTAGGTGCCTGTGGACTTCCAGGAAGCCATCTCTGCGTCCATGGCTGCCTGCCACTGAGAGGAGTAGGGACCCTCTATCGCCTCTGCGTAAGAGCGCGGAGTCGGGATGTCTGGTGCATCCGGGTCTCCCTCAGGGGCAAGTAGCGAGGACACAAGATGAGGTAAAGCAGCAGCAAGATACTGGAACTCCTCCTGCCTGTCCTCAAGGACGTCCGTGCTAAGAGCACACTCACCCCCGATGGACGGAGGACAGACAGACTCAGACTCAGCAACAAGACTAGCGGCGTAGTCTAGACGACAGGCAGCTGCAAAGTCAACAAGCTCAGCGACCAAGGCAGACGCAGCAGTAGACTCAAACGACGGGTCAGTGACAACTGTGGCTAGTAGACGCGTGACAGTAGGGTGCTCAGTACGAAACCTGTCAGACTCAGGGTCCGGAACGGCAGGCAGAGAGGACGCAGGGGGAGACGGCAGAGGAACAGGCTGCAGAGCAGAGGAAGGACGACGGACTACGAGGCGTGCGCTGGGGACAGCCGGCTGACGCGAACGAGGAACACGACGACCGGTACGACCAGGACGAGCAGGCGAGACAGGACGCGACGCAGGCTCACGACGCTCAGCAGGACTACCAGTCTGCTCAGTGTAAGGAGAAGGAGCGGGCAGTGGGGAGCCAGGCTGTAACGGAAGACCAGTAGACGACGGGAGAGTAACAACCTGACGAAGAGCAGAGTCAGGCGGCGGCAGAGACGACGGAGACGGCGGAGCGAAGAACAGCCGTGTCGGCGCAGCTGCACCAGTACCGGCAGCTCCAGCAGCTCCAGTGCCTCCAGCAGCTCCAGTACCTCCAGCAGCTCCCGTACCTCCAGCAGCTCCCGTACCTCCAGCAGCTCCAGAAGCTCCAGTCCCAGAGCCGACACCCCCAGTCCCAGGGTCTCCAGCCTCAGTGTCTCCAGCAGCAGCACCCCCAGAACCAGCACCTCCAGTCCCAGGGTCTCCAGCCTCAGTGTCTCCAGCACGAGCACCTCCAGAACCAGCGACTCCAGCACCTCCAGTAGACAAAGGACCAGCACCACTCCTAGCTCCAGCAGCGCGACGCTGACGGCGACCGTACCAGTCCTGCAGCTGCTGTGGGGTGAGAGGCACACGTGGACGAAGGCGGCCACTCCAAGGAGACCGCGCAACAGCAGACTCAGAACCCTCAGCGCCCGCACCCCCAACGGCTCCAGAACCTCCGGTGTCAGTACCCTCAGCACCAGTACCTCCAGCGGCTCCAGAACCTCCAGCGCGAGCACCCTCAGCAGCTCCAGAACCTCCAGCTCCAGCGCCACCAGTACTAGGCCCTCCAGCAGCTCCCGAACCTCCAGCGCCACCACCCTCAGTAGCTCCAGAACCTCCAGCGTCAGTACCGCCAAGCTCAGCACCCCCAGACCCCTCACACTCAGGCTCAGCACCACCAGGCTCCACACCCTCAAGCTCCGCACCCGCAGGCTCAGCACCCCCAGGCTCAGCACCCTCAGGCTCCGCACCCCCAGGCTCAGCACCCCCAGAAGTAGCACCCCGAGCAGGACCACTCTCAGTAGGACCTGAGTCACCAGTGACCTCAACCGGCGCAGTCAAGGGAGGAGGGTCTACCTGAGAAACACCTGAAGGAGCAGGACCGGGAGCGGGGAGGGGGTCTACCTGGGGAGCACCTGGAGCAAGGAAGAGCGGCGGGGGGGGGAGCGAGGCAGTGCGGTAGGGGAAGAGACGGTAAAAGGGAACCGACTCGTCCGTCCTGAGACGCAAAGACACGGTGCGAGGTGGGGTGGTAAAACTGCCAACCAGGCGCGTCAGGGACAAAGCCAAGGAAGACACAGGGAACAGCACGGGCGGAGAGCTTGTCCGCGGTGGTATCGCGAACAAAGGCACGAGCACCCCAGACCCGGAAACGCGACGCATCGCCAACCTTCCCCGTCCACAGCAGTGTGGGCGAGGTCTCCGGCAAGGAGACACGGGGCCAAAGGTTGAGCTGATGCGCGGCATACCGGACCGCAAACGGCCACAGAAAATGGGGGCAGCCGCATGGATCATGGAGGTACGAGCGACCTCCATGACTAAGCCAATGCGGCGCTCAGCAACCCCATTCTGCTGCGGAGAGGCCGGAAGCGTGAACGACTGGGTGATGCCGTGCTCCGCACAGTAGGCTGCCAAGAGGTCGGAGGAGAACTCACCACCTCTGTCAGAGTGCAGACGCAGGGCAGGAAAGTCCGACCGGAACCGCTCGCGGAGCTGGAGACGAACAGCGCGGATCCAGGGGATCAAAACAGCAGGGACATCCGCCTTGGTCCGCAAGGGGAAGACCGTGGTGTAACGCGTGTAGTCGTCGACAACCAGCAGGAAGTACCGCTCGTGGCCCTGTCCCTGGACGCGGGCTGGGCCCCACACGTCCAGGTGGAGCGTCTGCAGTGGAGCCTCTGTGGGAGGAAACGAGGAGGAGTGAGGAGCAGCGCGTTGCCGCCCCTCGACGCAAGGAATGCAGGGCGGCGCAGGCGAGGGAGGGAGGGCAGGCAGAGACCTGGGGAGACCAGAGACCAGGGAGCGAGAGTGCATGCTACGCAGGCGAGGCAAGGAGGGGTGACCAAGGCGGTGGTGCCACAGGAGAGTGTCGTGCGACAAAGCGCGACACTCGCAGGGGGCCGCCAGCTGACCAGACGCAGACGCAGACGCAGACGCAGACGCAGCTACCTGAGGGGACTCAGTGGTCAGTGTGTACAGACTCGAGCCAGGTGCACGGGTGAACGTGGCCAAGTGCCGGCCCGTCCTAGCACACGTACAGTGAGTCACTCGCTGACTCGCAGGAGTGAACTGGTGAACCCCCCCATCCTGGAGGTCAGCTCCACTCACCAAGTTCGTAGAGAACGAGGGGAGGTAAAGACCTGACAGCGAGCCGGACGGGACGGCCGGACACGGCAGAACCGTGGAGTAGTGGGCAAGGACTGGACCCCCAGAGGGGTCCGCCAGGGAGACCGGGACTGGCCGACGGAGCGGCGTGAGTGCGGTGCAGTCGCGAAAGAAGGAGCGGGAAGCTCCTGAGTCAAGGGTGAAGGTGTGCGAGACCGCAGTGGGCGCAGTACCAGAGAGAGCAGACACAGCAGCACCTGAAGCCACGGCCTCACCAGTACCTAGAGCAGTAGACGTACTAGCACCGAGAGCAGCAGCCTCACCAGCACCTAGAGCAGGAGACGCACTAGCACCTAGGGCAGCAGCCTCACCAGGGTCAGGCGGTACGCACAGGCAACAGGCACGGTCAGCACTAGTAGACAATGCATACATGGCAGTGAGAATAGCATCATAGTCACGCGCAAAGATATCTACCCCCTGTCCATGCAGCTCTAGCCAGGTGGGGAGCTCAGCCTCGTCGCCAAACACTGTGCGCCAGTCGTCGCTCAGACGGGCGAAGCAGCGGGACTGTGTGTGACCAAGTGTCCCACAAGGCTGACCAGTCCTAGCACCTGTGCGAATGACGTACGGGCAGCGAACTGTACGTGTAGACCTGCTACACTGAGCGTACCACTCCTGGAGCTGCCGAGGCGTAAGTGTCTCGCGTGGACGCCCCTGCAGCTGCAGCTGGCCACTGCTAGACGCTCCCAACTGACCAGCCCCAGGGCGACAGCTACGACGGCTACCGCGACAACCCCAGCTAGTATACCACTCACTAAGCTGCTGGGGCGTGAGAGGCTCGCGTGAACGTCGCTGGAGCTGCATCTGACCACCTGCCAGTATCATTAGCGCGGGCAGGGCAGGCGTGGCAGGCAGGCAGGCAAGCAGGCAGGCAGGCAGGAACGCAGGCAGGCAGGCAGGCCGGCAGGCAGGCAGGCAGCCAGGCAGGCAGGCAGGCAAGCAGACAGGCAGGCAGGCAGGCAGGCAGGCAGACAGACAGGCAGGCCGGCAGGCAGGCAGGCAGGCCGGCAGGCAGGCAGGCAGGCGCGCAGGCAGGCAGGCAGGCCGGCAGGCAGGCAGGCAGCCAGGCAGGCAGGCAGGCAGGCAGGCAGGCCGTCAGGCAGGCAGGCAGTCGCTCACCAAAGGCTGGGAGAGCAGGCGCTCACCGGGCGAGCATGGCCGGCGCTCGACAGCGGCGACGTCGGGGCCGCAACACCGGCTGAAGAGCAGGGCCGAAGCAGCTGCAGGGCGGGGCCGCTTCAGCGGCAGGAGCAGGGTGGGGCCGCGTCAGCGGCAGGTCGGGGCCGTGGCAGCTGCAGGGCGGGGCCGCATCAGCGGCAGGTCGGGGCCGTGGCAGCTGCGGGGCGGGGCCGCATCAGCGGCAGGTCGGGGCCGAGGCAGAGGGCCGCGCGCGGCTCGGCGCGGGCTGCGCGGACAGCGCGCGGAGCTGCTGCAGGCCGCGCGCGGCCGCGCTAGGTAGTAGCGGGCCGCGCGCGGCTCGGCGCGGGCTGTTGCGGGCCGCGCGCGGGCCGTGCGAGGCAGTAGCAGGCCGCGCGCGGCTCGACGCGGGCTGCGTGGGCTCGGCGCGGGCTGCGCGCGGCAGCTGCGAGCTGCGCGCGGCTCGGTGCGGGCTGCGCGCGGCTGCAGCGGGCTGTGCGCGGCTCGGTGCAGGCTGCGCGCGGCAGCAGCGGGCTGCGCGCGGCTCGGTGCGGGCTGCGCGTGGCTGCAGCGGGCTGCGCGCGACTCGGTGCGGGCTGCGCGGTTTCGGTGCGGGCAGCGCGCGGTAGCAGCGTGTTTGCGGGCCTGACAGGCGTGTAGAGGCGGCGCGCGGGCTTTACGGGCCTCTAGGGGCAGCGCGCTGGCCTAGGGCAGCAGGAGGCAGCGCTTGTGCAGCACGTCACAAGGCAAGGCAAGGCAGGCAGGTACGTGGGGTAGCGCGGTAACCGCAGCGGTAGGTGGGCCCGAAAAAAAAACGGTCCTACGGACCTTAGTGCTCTGAAACCATGTCAAAATCTAGCAGCAGGAATGGCTGAACTAACAGGATGCAGGAGTACAAGTAGTAAACCCTAATTGGGTTGTACCCCATATGGGCTACCCCACTACAGCCTAGACAATATGCAGCACATATAGTTTGACACCTCAGCGCCGCAAAGTACGCCGACACCATCGCCAAGCGCTTCAACCTCACGCCAACCGCCATCTCCACACCGTATCGCTACACGACAGGAAACAACAAGGGAGAATCTACTCTACTCAAGCCTGCCGGGATTCGCGACTACCAGAGAAAACTGGGATGTCTTCTCTTCGCAGCTGTCACTTGCCGCCCCGACCTTTCGTATTCCGCAAGCCAGCTCGCTACCTACCTCAAAAGATCTGAAGCAGAACACCTGGCGGAGCTCGACCGCGCTCTTCACTACTTCGTCAGCACTCCAACGATCGGCCTAACGTATCACAGGAATGCAACTACACCGACTAAGCTAATCGGTTATGTCGATGCCGATCACGCCGGCGACTCCGACAATAGGCGATCCCGCACCGGCTACATCTACCGCCTCGAGCCTATCGGTCCTATCTCCTGGCAGTCGAGTAAGCAAGAACTAATCGCCCTCTCATCAGCTGAAGCAGAATATATCGCACTCTGCTCAGCCACCAAGGAAGGACTTTACCTTCGCGAGCTGCTGGAAGAAGCGAAGTTGGCCGAGTTACCCAATTTCACTCTGTTCTGCGACAACCAATCTGCAATTCGCATCGCCAACAAAAGTGGCTTCGCGAACAGAACGAAACATATCGCCCTGCGATATTTCTTCGTGAAAGACGAGATCGAGAAGGGGAGACTCGAACTATCATACTGTCCCACGTCCGAGATGGCAGCCGACTATTTGACCAAGAAGCTCGGAAAGCAGAAGTTCGAGTACTGCATGCTGCTGACTGGACAAGGCCACGTCACCAGCAGCGACACTCCAGAAGCGAAGGGGAGTGTTGGAAACAAGTAATTCCTAAAGCGCCTCTGTCGTGTCGAAACATCACACACGAAACGAAGCGAGTCATATCGAGGCACGAGCGAGTCAACCCTCGGAGGTTGAAAGAGGTTGCTGGAGGTTACGCGAAAGTCAAAGGTCAAGCGACCTTTGACCTGACAAGTACAGCGCGACAGTTAAGGACACACAACTGACTCGTTACAGAGCAGTTGCCCGAGTCGTACTGTATCGAACCGCAACAGCAAATTAGTTACAATCGTATCCTTTCGTATTCCTTGTACTACTATATATTCTTGTATCTCTTTGTTATAATCAACTTACTTTGCTCTCACACACTAGTGCAAGGTGGTTCACAAGTCTTCATTAAACGCTTCCGCTATTACAATAGTCCTACCCCGAATTTACCCCTGCAAAAGATCCTAAGGGCTTTTCTCAGCCCAACAAGTCTACCCTCGGCTCCCTAAACAGTCACTCACACCGCATCTCTCTCACTCCCTTTGCACCCTCCCTGCAATCGTCCTCCTCCCCATCCTCCTCTTCCTCAGTGGCCAGCTGTTGCAGCAGCAGCTGCTTCCCTTTCTTCCTAGACTCTCTCCTGTGCTTCTTCGCTTCTAATCTCGGCTTGGCCACCACCTCCCCATAACCCCCACTCTTCAACCTCATATCCCACAGTCCACCCAATATCCTCTCTCAATTCCCACCCCAGTGTCTCTCGCCCTATTGAGAAAGCTTGCTTTCTTGTCCTTATAATTTGGCATCGTTCTAATGTTGATTGAGCCGTTGGAAAAGGAGAAACGTGGGTGGAGGGAATGAACTCCAACCCACGGTTTTTGTAGTTGGAGAAAAGACGTTTAGCGCGCTTCGACAATGCCAAAATAATCGGTATAGTCAGCTTCGCTTTCACAATACACAATTTTGAAAAACACGAATGTGTTTAAAAATTATAAAAATTCTCCCCCACCCTCACCGCCTCTTCCCACTCCCCTCATACCCTCCTGCAAACCCCACTCCCTCCTCCTCCTCCTCGTCCTCCTCCTCCTCCTCCTCCTCCACAGCCAGTTGTTGCAGCAGCAGCTGCTTCCCTTTCTTTCTAGACTCTCTCCTGTGCTTCTTGGCTTCTAGTCTCGGCTCTGCCACTACCACCCCATATCCCCCACTCTTCAACCTCACATCGCCCTCCCTCTTTGTACCAACGGCCCGGATTTCAGCTGCTTCCCGCGCTCTGATCTCGTCCATTAACATCACGTAGTGCCGGTACCGCTCCCAACCGCTGTCCACCGCACACCCGGGTTCGCTGATGTGGCGACAGTCGGCGAATGCGCAGGGAGCGGGGGAGGCAGCTAGGCGGGAACGAATCTGTGTTGTCGGGATAAGAGGTCAGAATGGAAAGGGGTATGGGGAAGACAAAGCGGGAAGGGGAGAGGGATGGGAAGGAGGAGGGTGAGGGAAGGGGAGAGGGATGGGGGAGACACATACGCGGATAGAGGAGAGCAGAGTGGAGACATGTGGCGTAACCACAGGAAAGAGCTTGGGGAGGTGGGAGGAGCAAGAAACTATTGAATAGAATTGCAGTTATGATTGCTGGATGCATACATTGTCCAGGATATATATGTATAGTTATCTACATATATATCATCCAGAATATGTATACTATTCTAAATATATATATATATATATACGTGTGTGTGTGTATGTACATATATGTATAAATACAAAGAGTCAACTTGAAAGGGTACCTCGGGGAAGAGCATGGGGAGGTCGGAGGAGGAGACGTTGGCAAGGGAAGGCTGGCTGAAGCCCGGTGAATCAGCTAACAGCCCGCCACTGCTGCTGCTTGTGGTGCTACTGCTGCTGCTGCTGCTGCCGCTGCTTCTACTGCTGTTGCTGCTTAGATCGCTGCTGCTACTGCAATTACTGTTAGTTCCGTTAGTACTACTGCTGTTGCTAGCGCTGTTGTTGTGATCGCAAACTGCGTCCTCGACCTGTACTTTCACTCCCTCCACTGGCTCGCTCGTGGCTCCCTCTACAGTCACATCATATACCATTGCACTATCGCCTCCCTCTACAGTCACATCTGGTACTTTCGCAGCAGCTTCTACCTCTATAGTCACATCAGGTATCTTCACAAGGGCCACGTGTCGTGTTGTGTGTCGCCCCCTCCCACTCCGTTTCGAAACCTCCCCAACCCTCAGCTCCTCAAATTTAGCCTCTCCACCTACTCCCTCCCCTCCCTCTTTCAAGCCATCCGCATCACAAACCTCCCCTTTATCAGCGTCCCCGTTATAAGCCTCCCCTAAAACAGCGTTTATAAGGCTCGACTTGCCAACCCCACTAGGCCCGGCAATCACTGTAGTGCGACCAGCCAGGAGCCCTCCTGGGCCTGCCAGGTGGCGGATTCCCATTCGCTGCTCCACACTGCATGTGAGCATGTGGTAACCCCATTCCGCTGCCCGCTGCTGCCACTCTTTCGCTACCTAATGGGGGAGAGGGGAGGGTGGGAGAGGGAGGAGGGAGGAGAGGGAGGAGGGAGGAGAGGGAGGGAGGTCAGGGGAGGGGAAGGAAGGGGAGGGGTGGGAAGGGGAGGGGAGGGAGGGGATAAGGGTGGGAGAGAAAGGGCCAAGCAGGCTTGTAAGCCACACTACACCCATGCAGACTGTGATGATGTGACCTGTGCATGATGCTACACCTCACAAATCGTCCTCCCACCCTGTCCCCCACCCTGTCCCCCACACCCTGTCCCCCACCCTGTCCCCCACCCTGTCCCCGACCCTGTCCCCCACCCTGTCCCCCACCCTGTCCCCCACCCTGTCCCCCACCCAGTCCCCCACCCTGTCCCCCACCCTGTCCCCCACCCTGTCCCCCACCCTGTCCCCCACCCTGTCCCCCACCCTGTCCCCCACCCTGTCCCCCACCCTGTCCCCCACCCTGTCCCCCACCCTGTCCCCCACCCTGTCCCCCACACCCTGTCCCCCACACCCTGTCCCCCACACCCTGTCCCCCACCCTGTCCCCCACCCTGTCCCCCACCCTGTCCCCCACCCTGTCCCCCACCCTGTCCCCCACCCTGTCCCCCACCCTGTCCCCCACCCTGTCCCCCACCCTGTCCCCCACCCTGTCCCCCACCCTGTCCCCCACCCTGTCCCCCACCCTGTCCCCCCATCCTATGCCCCATAATGTGCCTCACCCTGTGCCACCAAACAGACCAGCCCAGTCCTTCAAAGAGAGAGAGAAAAAAAACAAAAACGAACGAACCCATGACACATCAGCAAATCCCTCACCTCCCCATCCACGAGATCCGCCTTGTTGAACACCAATGACACGGCGACACCTGTCGCCTCTGCAGCCACCAGAAACCGGCTCACGTTCGTCGGCTCGGGCGGCGGCTGGGCAAGCGAAAAAAGCAGCAGCAGGTGGTCCGCGTTCGCCACGGGCGGGTCCAAAATTTCAGATGCCCGGGGCAGGGCAACGTCTTGAACGACAGCCTGGCGGGCAGCCCAATCAATTCCACCTAGTCTTACAACGTCCCCCACTAGAACCCTCCTCCTTAGCTTCTTCAGTAGTGCTCGCACCACACACAGCAACTCAACCCCCTCCCTCTCCTCCTCTCTCCCCTCCCTTCTTTCTGTACCCGCATTCCCCTCTCCCCGCTTTGCACCCTCCCCCTGCCGCCCCCGCTCCCCCAGTTGCTGCTCCGCCGCGCCACCCGCCGTCTCTCCTTCCCCACCTGCACACATGGGGGCGGGAAGGAGGGTAAGATGCATAAGGATGGGTTCCGATGCCACTTGCAGTGTTCCGATGTCCCATTGAGCTCCTCCGCGTAAACATTTTAAACATTTGTTTTGTCCCTTTTTTTTTTTTTTTTTTTTTTTTTTTTTTTTTTTTTTTTGAGACGTCTCAAGAACACTTCAATATCACTTGCGGTGTCTGCCCCATTGAGCCCCTCCGCTCTCCACTCCCACGCCTGCAAAAATGGTTGTGTGGCATGCATGCAGGGAGGCAGGCAAAAGTTGGATGGGTTCTAATGACACTTGCAGAGTCGGCCCCACTGCGATACTCTAATTTGCTTGGACCTATATGCGTCCTGCCGTGGGTGGGTAACTGATCGCTTCTGCCTGCAGCTTCGGATTTCGAAGTTCAGAACTTGGGGGCGGGGAAGGAGTTGGGTCTTGCAGAAGGTTCGGAAAAAAAGGGGAGGAGTTGGGGTTTGCGGGGATCGGGGGTTGTCGGGAAGAAGGGCGAGGGTGGGGGTTCAGGGCTTTTGTGGGAGCGGATTATTCCACAGCTTCGAAAAATCCCACCTTGGTGAGAGTGACCGTTTCTACCTCCCGACTCCTCTCCTCGCTCCTCGATGCCCTCTCTCTCGCTTTTCACACAGCATCTCGTCACAATCACGCGTACGAAGTTAGCCTGCGCGGACATAACTCTCCCCACTGCTTCCCCCGGCCCCAACCGCCACTCCGCGCCCAGATCCGCCACATCGCGCTGCATCCGCCCTGCGCTCTCTGCGGAACCGTTTCCGCCATCGCCCCCGTTTCCGCCTCGCGGGCCCAGCGGAACGGCGCGGTCGTTCCGCCGGGGGCTGCGGTTGCGCGTGTGGAAGGGGGTGGACTGCGGGCGCCAGTCCTTGGGGCGCTGCTTCATCGCGCCCCCCCCGTGGTTCCGCCACCCCGCCACCAGCGTGAGGTGGCGCGGACGCGCATCAGGGGGACATGCGCGCGGGGGCGCCCGCGGAAGGGCGCGCAGTAATGTGAGGGGAGCATTTTGTAGCGGAAGGAGGCGCGAGAGGGCGGCGTGTGGCTGGATGGGCAACGATCCGAGTCGTACGAATCGGAAACGCCGCAACATTAGACCGAACACGGAGGTTGGCGTATCGTGAAGGACTTGAATGAAGGCGAAATTGAATGGAGGCGAATGTTGGTGGACTAACCTGCATTACATGGCCCTTTGTTACTCAACTGTGGGGAACCAGGTCGGAACGGAATTTGGCGCGAAAATTTACATCGCCTGGGGGAATATGGTTGGTTTGTGCTCTGGCTAACAAACCTGGGGAGGATACGTATAGATGGAAGGATGAATTCACAAGGTTGATGGATGAGGAATATTTCGAACTTGAGTGATGTACACCTCTTTTCGTCCAACGCGAATGAGGAGGAGATGATGTCCTTATCGAGTCGATTTCAAATGTCATTGCCCCCACGCTCCTGCAATTTCGACCGCTGGCGATCGTACCCCGACCCGAGTGCTGCTTGTCGGGGGGAGGGTAGCGAGCGAGGCAACATGCTGCCGTCGTCGTCATTCATGATATCACGTTCTAGCAACAGTATAGTACAAAATGCGGCTTGGGGCGTGAGATCCCTTCGACGCTACAGTCCATGCGGGATGAGCTGTGCGACAAAGGGAGGGTGGGTGCTCCAATCACAGCGCTCCCAAAACAGCTGGAGGCAAGTCGGCGTCGTCGTCCAGGATTGAATGACTGCCCGACGTTCCATCGAAACCAAACCCAAACGCTCTGATCTCTGACGAATCAACCTGCGCATCGACAAAACACCAGTGCGGAGCGGAAAACTTCAGACCGACGCTAGTGTTCTTTCTTGTGAAAAGGACCAATCACATGGCAAATAAAGGCCAGCGAACAATCACCACAGAGCGACCTTTGTGGTCAACACACACCTTCGAAACCAGACTCTGCTGTCGTCGAACCCAATCACAAGCTTTTCTCACATAGTGTTTTCCTCCACCATCAACATCATTTGCTTCATGTACAGCGCAACTGAGATGGTTCACTATTTGTGGTTTCACACCTAGCCTGAACATTCACGGATAATTGTCCGTTTATCCTGAGAATGTAGGGCTAGTTGCATCTCAGCACGGACATTTTCAGGGTTGAATTTTCTCGACCCGGGTTCATGACGGACCGGCTCGGAGCCTCCCACGGATTTCCCACGCACCTGCTCCCTCTCCTCCCCTCTCCCTTACTGACCTTGAATGGCCTAAATTTAAGGGCTGGATATGCCCGCTTCCCCGGATCTTCAGGACTTGTTTCGGGTCAACTCAGCCTCGTAGCCAAGAGTTGTGTACAAACAAACAATCAGTTCGGTGACTGTACGGGGATCAAATTCTGGACACGGGATCCAGCCAGCCAGCCAGGTCCCTTGCACATGCGAATTTTGTTGTGTAGTGATGCCCTCCGTAGCTCCGAGGCTGTCGAACACAAGCTGCTGGGGCTAGCGAGATCGTAGGGTCACGTGAGGGAAAGAAATTTTAGAATTTCTATACTGCAATACTGCTAAGGAAACGTGTAGGAACATGATGAACATAGCTTCATTCCCCAGTAAAAATGTTGAGAAACGTCGAGAAATGACAACCGTCAGATGTCGAATCCGAGGGCAGAATGTGTCGACTTTTCCCGTCGTTTTGTCGACTTTAAATTACGTTTAGGCACTACCAAAACTGTCAAGAGGAAAATCACTCTGTGTGAGGAGGCAGGGTTGCGGGCAACGAAAGTTCAGGGTGGTTAAGAAAGGTAAAATTCACCATACAACTAAGCACTGTACACCAGACCATGCCTTGCTTCGCGAAACTTTCACCCACAACACCCTCCCCTGCCCGCCCCTCCCTCCCGTCACCCAAGACCCAAGCCTGGACCTGAAACTTGGAACATCACTGTTGCAAACCCCCCAACCGCTATTCCCGCCCGCCGGGCCGCCACATCTCCATTCATCCCTTCAACCCCTCCGAGTCACGGGCGGGAGGAGGTTGCGTGGGAGGGGGAGGCACGTCAGCGCACCACTCTGGAACTGGCATGGCGCTGCAATAGCAGCAACCACATGCTTGCAGCTGGCGTTTCTCCCCCCCCCCCTCCCATACCTTTCAGAACCATCGCTGCCCATGTGTGAAGCGAACCTCCCATACCTTGCAGCACCGCAAACACTGCAGTCAAAGTGATGCAATGCAGATGCAGGCACTCCCTGTTGCTGTCGCAGCGGAACAGGCTGTCAAAACCATTTCAGCATCCGCGTGACAGGAACAGAACCAACAGCTAGCTGGCACTTCAGCAATCACACCGCCTTTCTCATTTCCACCCTTCGCCGCGGTGTCTTCCTACCCACCTCCTTCCCTCGCTGTTCTGTTTCCGTCATTCATCGCGTTTTCCAACTTAAAAACCACAGCACTCCCCTGCGATCATTAGCCAGCTGCTCCCTTAATCTCCGTACCAAATTTCCTGTCGGGTGCACTTTGCGAGACAGCCATTCCAGAGCAGAATAGCATCAATTTAGCCTCGATCAAATCGACAAAACTCAAAGAGTCTCGTGTTAGTAAGAGAAGCAGAATTAAGCCGATTGCGTCCGGCCCTACAGCAACGCGACCAACATCGATCCCCCTGACTTAGACTTCGCGACTTCGAGACAAACCGCGACAATATACAGCCAGCAATCCCGAGTCGCTCAGCAGCGTGACCGAATAGTAAATCGACTGAACCATTTCTTTCCTCCCAACGAGACGCACAAGTCGTTAGTATTAATTCCCTTACCGACTGTCGCCATGCCGCCGCCGGCGGTTCCCCTCGTCAAGGCCTCGTCGCTCCCCGCGGACTGCTCCGACCACATCCGCTCGCTCCGCATCTACGCGCTCTCTGCTGTCACCTCCTCCTCTTCCCCTGCTGCCTCTTCCGCCGCCTCCTCTTCCGCCGCCGCCTCTTTCTCCTCCTCTTCCTCCACGTCTTCCCCCGCCGAGGCTTTTCCTGCTGACGGCAACACTACTGCTTCCTCCCTAATCACTTCTTCCCCCATGGCGCCATCTGCCATTCCTTCTTATGCCGACGCCCCCACTTTCCCCGCCGCGTCGCCTCTAGTCGGGCTGCCGCATTCGGCGCTTTTCCCCGTCTCGCGCGACTCGAGCCGGCAAAGCTCTCTGGACAGCCAGTCGCAAGCGTGCCACGCTTCACGAGAAGCGTGGCAATGGAAGCAGCCCACGTTTCAGCGCACCAATCAGCGCCTGCTCTTCTGGGAGGCTGCGCGCAACGGGGAGAGCTCGCAGAGCCTCCGCACAACGCTGCTCCGCACGCAGTCTTGCGCAGTCCTCGCCAACGCTGGCGCTTCCGCTTCCGCTTCTGCTGTCGCCTCCTCTTCCTCCCCTAGAAGCGGCAGCGCTGCCGTTCCCTTCCCCGTCAGCAGCAGCGGAGTTGTCGCGCGATCCACGTCGTCCGGTAACGAGCTCGCAGATGTCGCAACCGCCGTCACTAGACGCGGAGAAAGGACGCGACGACTGTCGTCTGGAGTGGTGGAGGCAGCACAACGGGTAACCGCGGGTCGGGAGGGCGCGGGAGGGGTAACCACGGGGTGTTCAAGCACGAGTTCTGGCGGCAGTGTGGGTTCCACCTGTAGCAGCAGCACCCCCAGTGCTGGTAACAGTGGATCTAATTCGCCACGGATATGTTTCCCCGTCGCTCCTCTTCGCACATCGTCATGTCCCGTCGAGGATAATACCACGAACGGGGACCGCATTGACGTCGATAATCCGGTTCGGTCGCAGTCGCAGTCGCACGTGCACTCGTACTCCAACTCGCACTCGCTCGGGAATTCGCCTGGTGCTGCCACGTCACGGCCTGTCTGGCGAACTGCATCCATCGAGAGTGGTAACCCGTTGCCGACGTCTCCCCTGGCGCGAGTAGTTCCCGATGAATCCGTTTTTCACTGGGCTGCCCGAACGCGAATCGCGCGAGCTCGTATGGCCAGCGTACCTTCGACGTAATTGTACATATTTACGTCTCTGCGCTGTCATGGAAGTGCTTAGGCCCAGCTGCTGTGATATGGACGCGCCAACTTCGGAAATCCATGCCTACGACCAGATGTATAAATTCCGCATTTTTTCTGCCTTGTTTGAAGGCATTTCCGAATTGAGTGAGTGCTGTAGATGTTTTGAGTCTGTAGAAATCTTATGTGATTATATTGCTTGAACAAACCTCTGATGCTCAAAACTTAGTATTGCGGATGCAAAGCTGCCTACCGTATATTGAGTATTTGGTATAGTCGGAGTGCACTAGGTACGTGTGCTATTGCTGTAGCCGGCAGAATGAGTGTGAAAAAGGAGTAAAATGCAAGATGGGTGGGGGAGTGCAGAGGGCAGGTATGATGTGTATGGGCGCTCTCGATAAGCAAGCAATTTTGCAATTACTTCATTCATAGCGAGAATGTTGCGTAAAAAAAAAACAGAAAGGCGCTATGTCCTATCGAGCTCTGCAGTAACGCGCAAGAATAAGGACATTTCATGCTGCAGCAAGGACGCGGCACCTCGAGAAATTTTGCAGGATCGATCGCAGGATCGCTGTTGCACCGCACAGAATTCCTCTGAACGCATTTAAAATTCAGAACGACACACTTTTAGGACGCGGTAGAAGTGCAAAAATCGCAGGATCGTCTGCAAATATCGAGCCCCACAATCGATTGGGCAGATCGATTGGCGGAACGTGGCGATCGCGAAGTTGTAACGATCGCCACTGAGAATTGACACATCTCCCGCGATCAGTGATCAGTCGCAATCACGTGCTGTACAGAATTTTTGGCCAAAAAACGAGCTGTATCATGGTTACAGCATAGCTAATAGGGTAACCAATTCGCACATCGATCGCGACGGACGATCGTTCGTCTGATTTTTGTCTACAGGTGCCGCGTCCTAAACGCGCGAGGTTCCGAGTTCGAAAGATTCGATGGACTTCATTCGCTCGCGTAGACACTTGAGCCATCACCTGTCACCTCTCATCCGAATCTCCGCGTTTCCACATTTCCGCGTCTCCGCATCTCCGCATATCCGCACTTCCGCAGCCGTTCCGCGCGTGTCTTTTGACTCAGCGCAAAATTCGCCGTGTGATCGCGATTTCCCCGCACTTCCACCTGTCCGCGCGTCTCCCTGCGGCATGGGGAAAGGCGGAGCGGGCGCAGGGGGAGCCGGGATGGGCGGCGGGGGGGGAAGCGGCGGGGGAGGCGGGGCGGCGGGAAGCGCGGTGCGCGTGTGCGTGTTCGACTCGCGGCGGGGGAAGCGCGAGGGGGAAGAGGCGGAGAAGCTTCTGTTCTTCTTTCCGCCCGCCACTCCGCCGTCGGAGCAAGTGGCGCTCCTGGGGCTCTGGGAGGGCCTCCTCGCCTTCACCAGGTATTGTCACACTCGCTATATTCATACACGTTATAGTCACTGTTAGGCAAATTCTCTCCCCGGCCACTCCGCCGTCGGAGCAAGTGGCGCTGCTGGGGCTGTGGGAGGGCTTTCTCGCATTCACTAGGTATTGTCACACTCGTTTTAGTCACACTCGCTATAGTCACACTCGTTTAGGCATAATTCTTCCCGCCACTCCGTCGTCGGAGCAAGTCGCTTTACTTGGCCTCTGGGAGGGCCTCCTTGCCTTCACCAGGTATTGTCACACTCGCTATAGTCACTCGTTTTTGTCACACTCGCAATAGTCATACTCGTTATTTCCACACTCGTTTAGACATATTCTTTCCACCCGCCACTCCATCGTCTGAGCAAGTGGCGCTGCTGGGGCTGTGGGAGGGCCTCCTCGCCTTCACCAGGTCACTCCCTATAGTCCCGCTTGCTGTAGGCACACTCGCTACAGCCACACTTGTTTAGGCGTATTCTTTCCGCCTCCTCGCCTTCACCAGGTCTCCTTCTATAGTCACAATCGCAAATAACACACACGCTCCCCTCTCTCACCTTCCTCCCCCATCAAGTCAACCACACTCAACACCTTTGAGAATTCTCAAAAGTGATTTCCAAACACCCGCCTTCTGCCCCACATTATTCCAGTTCTCCTCTTTCCTCCCCCCCAATCATCCTGTCCTGTCCCCTCTCTCTCCCTCTTCCTTCCCCTTCCTCCCCCGCCCTTCTCTAATCCATCTCCCTGTCGCCTCATGAAAGCTTACTCCCTCAATCGCCCCAATGTATGTTTAAAAAAAAAAAAAAAAAAAAAAAAAAGAGAAGCATAGAGAGAGAGAGAATTCTCAAAAAACATTCACAGCTTACTCCCTCAATCGCCCCAAGTGCGTGACATGATTCCAATGCTCCTCATTCTTAGCCCTCTTAATTCCCCATTCCCCCCAACCCCTCCCGTTCCCTGATCGTCATTCCATGCCATGTGCTGCTTTCTCGTCTCCCCCACTCCCCACTCTGCTGCCTCCCCCCCTTTCCATTCCAGGATCTTCTTCGTCACTTCCCCCACTGATCCCCCGCCCCCTCCCCTCCTCCGCCACCCCTCCTTCGTCAAGTCAATATCCCTCATCCCTCCTTCCAATGAGAAAAGAGTCGCATCTTTCGTGTCTCGGATTTTTTTAGAATTTTAAAAATTCTCCCTCACCCCTCCTCTTCCTCCCCCCATCCCTTTCCCCTCTCTCCCCTGCTGATTCTCCGCCCTCTCTTCTCATTCCTCGCCATCCATTTCTCTCCGTTCCAACTCCTCTCCCCCATCAAGTCAACCAACCAACCACCACCACCCTCATCCGTCCTTCCAACGAAAATCGGATTCAAATTTCCCCAAACGGTCCTCGGAGTCACTGCTGAGATTCGCCCCAAAAGAATTTCCACCCTCATCCGATTATATTGAAATCACTTTAGAGAATTCTCAAAAGTGATTCCTTTGAGTCACTGCTGAGATTCTCAAAAGTGACTCAAATATACGTCCTAGAGAAGCGACATACCCTGTCTCTCTACGGCTCCCGCCTTGCGTGTCACTCCCCCTGCCCAGCCCGTACCACAGTCCCCTTCTCCCGCCCAAGCTTCTCTCCCTCTCCAATCGAGCCCCACTTAGAGGCCATGGTTCAATACATGGCAGCAATTCCTTTGTTTGAGACACCTAGGTAGGTGATTGTGTTTGCGTACCACAGTCCCCTTCTCCCGCCCAAGCTTCTCTCCCTCTCCAATCGAGCCCCACTTAGAGGCCATGGTTCAATACATGGCAGCAATTCCTTTGTTTGAGACACCTAGGTAGGTGATTGTGTTTTGCGTACCACAGTCCCCTTCTCCCGCCCAAGCTTCTCTCCCTATCCAATCGAGCCCCACTTAGAGGCCATGGTTCAATACATGGCAGCAATTCCTTTGTTTGAGACACCTAGGTAGGTGATTGTGTTTGCGTACCACAGTCCCCTTCTCCCGCCCAAGCTTCTCTCCCTCTCCAATCGAGCCCCACTTAGAGGCCATGGTTCAATACATGGCAGCAATTCCTTTGTTTGAGACACCTAGGTAGGTGATTGTGTTTGCGTACCACAGTCCCCTTCTCCCGCCCAAGCTTCTCTCCCTCTCCAATCGAGCCCCACTTAGAGGCCATGGTTCAATACATGACAGCAATTCCTTTGTTTGAGACACCTAGGTAGGTGATTGTGTTTGCGTACCACAGTCCCCTTCTCCCGCCCAAGCTTCTCTCCCTCTCCAATCGAGCCCCACTTAGAGGCCATGGTTCAATACATGGCAGCAATTCCTTTGTTTGAGACACCTAGGTAGGTGATTGTGTTTGCGTACCACAGTCCCCTTCTCCCGCCCAAGCTTCTCTCCCTCTCCAATCGAGCCCCACTTAGAGGCCATGGTTCAATACATGGCAGCAATTGCTTTGTTTGAGACACCTAGGTAGGTGATTGTGTTTGCGTACCACAGTCCCCTTCTCCCGCCCAAGCTTCTCTCCCTCTCCAATCGAGCCCCACTTAGAGGCCATGGTTCAATACATGGCAGCAATTGCTTTGTTTGAGACACCTAGGTAGGTGATTGTGTTTGCGTACCACAGTCCCCTTCTCCCGCCCAAGCTTCTCTCCCTCTCCAATCGAGCCCCACTTAGAGGCCATGGTTCAATACATGGCAGCAATTGCTTTGTTTGAGACACCTAGGTAGGTGATTGTGTTTGCGTACCACAGTCCCCTTCTCCCGCCCAAGCTTCTCTCCCTCTCCAATCGAGCCCCACTTAGAGGCCATGGTTCAATACATGGCAGCAATTCCTTTGTTTGAGACACCTAGGTAGGTGATTGTGTTTGCGTACCACAGTCCCCTTCTCCCGCCCAAGCTTCTCTCCCTCTCCAATCGAGCCCCACTTAGAGGCCATGGTTCAATACATGGCAGCAATTGCTTTGTTTGAGACACCTAGGTAGGTGATTGTGTTTGCGTACCACAGTCCCCTTCTCCCGCCCAAGCTTCTCTCCCTCTCCAATCGAGCCCCACTTAGAGGCCATGGTTCAATACATGGCAGCAATTGCTTTGTTTGAGACACCTAGGTAGGTGATTGTGTTTGCGTACCACAGTCCCCTTCTCCCGCCCAAGCTTCTCTCCCTCTCCAATCGAGCCCCACTTAGAGGCCATGGTTCAATACATGGCAGCAATTCCTTTGTTTGAGACACCTAGGTAGGTGATTGTGTTTGCGTACCACAGTCCCCTTCTCCCGCCCAAGCTTCTCTCCCTCTCCAATCGAGCCCCACTTAGAGGCCATGGTTCAATACATGGCAGCAATTGCTTTGTTTGAGACACCTAGGTAGGTGATTGTGTTTGCGTACCACAGTCCCCTTCTCCCGCCCAAGCTTCTCTCCCTCTCCAATCGAGCCCCACTTAGAGGCCATGGTTCAATACATGGCAGCAATTGCTTTGTTTGAGACACCTAGGTAGGTGATTGTGTTTGCGTACCACAGTCCCCTTCTCCCGCCCAAGCTTCTCTCCCTCTCCAATCGAGCCCCACTTAGAGGCCATGGTTCAATACATGGCAGCAATTCCTTTGTTTGAGACACCTAGGTAGGTGATTGTGTTTGCGTACCACAGTCCCCTTCTCCCGCCCAAGCTTCTCTCCCTCTCCAATCGAGCCCCACTTAGAGGCCATGGTTCAATACATGGCAGCAATTCCTTTGTTTGAGACACCTAGGTAGGTGATTGTGTTTGCGTACCACAGTCCCCTTCTCCCGCCCAAGCTTCTCTCCCTCTCTACTCCAACGCCCCTCCTTGCAGTGAGAACAAATACTGACCTTCCCTGTCCGTCTCTCTGTTTTCTGCTCCTACAACCTTTCCTGCAACAGAAAAAGAGGGACCTTACCTGAATCTTCCCCTCCTCCTCACCCATTTCTCCTCCACTCTCCCTCACCCCTTCCCTGTCTCCGTGTATTATCACCCACCCCTACCGTGAACCACCTTTCTCCCTCCCAGAATCTTCTCCCCCCATCGCCCCTGTGAGGTGATGCGAGCGCATTTCAACCGCCACGTGCTGCTGGAGTGTGAGCCAGGGATCTTCATAGTGCTGGTGAGTGGATGGGGTGGTGGTGATGGTATGTAGATAGGCCCTGTGCATGCTCACGGTCATTGCATTCTCTCTCTTCCTTCCACCGCCACGTGCTGCTGGAGTGTGAGCCGGGCATCTTCATGGTGCTGGTGAGTGGATGGGGTGGTGGTGATGGTATGTAGATAGGCCCTGTGCATGCTCACGGTCATTGCATTCTCTCTCTTCCTTTCCACCGCCACGTGCTGCTGGAGTGTGAGCCGGGGATCTTCATAGTGCTGGTGAGTGGATGGGGTGGTGGTGATGGTATGTAGATAGGCCCTGTGCATGCTCACGGTCATTGCATTCTCTCTCTTCCTTCCACCACCACGTGCTGCTGGAGTGTGAGCCGGGGATCTTCATAGTGCTGGTGAGTGGATGGGGTGGTGGTGATGGTATGTAGATAGGCCCTGTGCATGCTCACGGTCATTGCATTCTCTCTCTTCCTTTCCACCGCCACGTGCTGCTGGAGTGTGAGCCGGGCATCTTCATGGTGCTGGTGAGTGGATGGGGTGGTGGTGATGGTATGTAGATAGGCCCTGTGCATGCTCACGGTCATTGCATTCTCTCTCTTCCTTTCCACCGCCACGTGCTGCTGGAGTGTGAGCCGGGGATCTTCATAGTGCTGGTGAGTGGATGGGGTGGTGGTGATGGTATGTAGATAGGCCCTGTGCATGCTCACGGTCATTGCATTCTCTCTCTTCCTTTCCACCGCCACGTGCTGCTGGAGTGTGAGCCGGGGATCTTCATAGTGCTGGTGAGCGGATGGGGTGGTGGTGATGGTATGTAGATAGGCCCTGTGCATGCTCACGGTCATTGCATTCTCTCTCTTCCTTTCCACCGCCACTTGCTGCTGGAGTGTGAGCCGGGGATCTTCATAGTGCTGGTGAGCGGATGGGGTGGTGGTGATGGTATGTAGATAGGCCCTGTGCATGCTCACGGTCATTGCATTCTCTCTCTTCCTTTCCACCGCCACGTGCTGCTGGAGTGTGAGCCGGGGATCTTCATAGTGCTGGTGAGTGGATGGGGTGGTGGTGATGGTATGTAGATAGGCCCTGTGCATGCTCACGGTCATTGCATTCTCTCTCTTCCTTTCCCACCGCCACGTGCTGCTGGAGTGTGAGCCGGGGATCTTCATAGTGCTGGTGAGCGGATGGGGTGGTGGTGATGGTATGTAGATAGGCCCTGTGCATGCTCACGGTCATTGCATTCTCTCTCTTCCTTCCACCGCCACGTGCTGCTGGAGTGTGAGCCGGGGATCTTCATAGTGCTGGTGAGTGGATGGGGTGGTGGTGATGGTATGTAGATAGGCCCTGTGCATGCTCACGGTCATTGCATTCTCTCTCTTCCTTCCACCGCCACGTGCTGCTGGAGTGTGAGCCGGGCATCTTCATGGTGCTGGTGAGTGGATGGGGTGGTGGTGATGGTATGTAGATAGGCCTTGCGCATGCTCACGGTCATTGCATTCTCTCTCTTCATGGTGTTGGTGAGTATGGGTGGGGGGGGCGCTTTGATGGGAGCATGGTAACATGGCACCAATGGGGACCCTCTCAAACCACCGCCACAAGCTGCTGGAGTGTGAGTGATGAGACGATTTTTGAGTCGACACAAAAAGGCATCTTCATGGCGCTGGTGAGCGCGGTGGTGAGTGGTGCTGGAGGGTGCATGGCGCTTGCACATGCTCAAATCACAGTCATAACAGACCTAGTAGTCTCCTTCTCTTTCTTCCTTGATGTTGATGGTGTGATGCCAGGCATGGTGTGATGCCAGGCATGGTGTGATGCCAGGCATGGTGTGATGCCAGGCATGGTGTGATGCCAGGCATGGTGAATGATGGGCACATGCATTGCGCATGTATCTCATTCCATGCATGTGCCCATCATTCTGTCTATCCCTGTCTCCCATCATTCCATCCATTCTTTTGAGACGTCTCAGAAGTCGTTTTGAGACGTCTCAAATGTTGATGGTGTGATCTGATGCCATGGTGCGCCCATCATTCTATCTATCCCCGTCTCCCATCATTCCCTTCATTCGCCCATCATTCCCTCCATTCGCCCATCATTCCCTCCATTCGCCCATCATTCCCTCCATTCTCCCATCATTCCCTCCATTCTCCCATCATTCCCTCCATTCTCCCATCATTCCCTCCATTCGCCCATCATTCCCTCCATTCGCCCATCATTCCCTCCATCCGCCCATCATTCCCTCCATCCGCCCATCATTCCCTCCATTCGCCCGTCATTCCCTCCATTCGCCCATCATTCCCTCCATTCGCCCATCATTCCCTCCATTCGCCCATCATTCCCTCCATTCGCCCATCATTCCCTCCATTCGCCCATCATTCCCTCCATCCGCCCATCATTCCCTCCATTCGCCCATCATTCCCTCCATTCTCCCGTCATTCCCTCCATTCTCCCGTCATTCCCTCCATTCGCCCGTCATTCCCTCCATTCGCCCATCATTCCCTCCATTCGCCCATCATTCCCTCCATTCGCCCATCATTCCCTCCATTCGCCCATCATTCCCTCCATTCGCCCATCATTCCCTCCATTCGCCCATCATTCCCTCCATTCGCCCATCATTCCCTCCATTCGCCCATCATTCCCTCCATTCGCCCATCATTCCCTCCATTCGCCCATCATTCCCTCCATTCGCCCATCATTCCCTCCATTCGCCCATCATTCCCTCCATTCTCCCATCATTCCCTCCATTCGCCCATCATTCCCTCCATTCGCCCATCATTCCCTCCATTCGCCCATCATTCCCTCCATTCGCCCATCATTCCCTCCATTCTCCCATCATTCCCTCCATTCTCCCATCATTCCCTCCATTCGCCCATCATTCCCTCCATTCGCCCATCATTCCCTCCATTCGCCCATCATTCCCTCCATTCTCCCATCATTCCCTCCATTCGCCCATCATTCCCTCCATTCGCCCATCATTCCCTCCATTCGCCCATCATTCCCTCCATTCGCCCATCATTCCCTCCATTCGCCCATCATTCCCTCCATTCGCCCATCATTCCCTCCATTCGCCCATCATTCCCTCCATTCGCCCATCATTCCCTCCATTCTCCCATCATTCCCTCCATTCGCCCATCATTCCCTCCATTCGCCCATCATTCCCTCCATTCGCCCATCATTCCCTCCATTCGCCCATCATTCCCTCCATTCTCCCATCATTCCCTCCATTCTCCCATCATTCCCTCCATTCGCCCATCATTCCCTCCATTCGCCCATCATTCCCTCCATTCGCCCATCATTCCCTCCATTCGCCCATCATTCCCTCCATTCGCCCATCATTCCCTCCATTCGCCCATCATTCCCTCCATTCGCCCATCATTCCCTCCATTCGCCCATCATTCCCTCCATTCGCCCATCATTCCCTCCATTCGCCCATCATTCCCTCCATTCGCCCATCATTCCCTCCATTCGCCCATCATTCCCTCCATTCGCCCATCATTCCCTCCATTCTCCCATCATTCCCTCCATTCGCCCATCATTCCCTCCATTCGCCCATCATTCCCTCCATTCGCCCATCATTCCCTCCATTCGCCCATCATTCCCTCCATTCTCCCATCATTTCCTCCATTCTCCCATCATTCCCTCCATTCGCCCATCATTCCCTCCATTCGCCCATCATTCCCTCCATTCGCCCATCATTCCCTCCATTCGCCCATCATTCCCTCCATTCTCCCATCATTCCCTCCATTCGCCCATCATTCCCTCCATTCTCCCATCATTCCCTCCATTCTCCCATCATTCCCTCCATTCGCCCATCATTCCCTCCACTCGCCCATCATTCCCTCCATTCGCCCATCATTCCCTCCATTCGCCCATCAGTCCCTCCATTCTCCCATCATTCCCTCCATTCTCCCATCATTCCCTCCATTCGCCCATCATTCCCTCCATTCGCCCATCATTCCCTCCATTCGCCCATCATTCCCTCCATTCGCCCATCATTCCCTCCATTCGCCCATCATTCCCTCCATTCGCCCATCATTCCCTCCATTCGCCCATCATTCCCTCCATTCGCCCATCATTCCCTCCATTCGCCCATCATTCCCTCCATTCTCCCATCATTCCCTCCATTCGCCCATCATTCCCTCCATTCGCCCATCATTCCCTCCATTCGCCCATCATTCCCTCCATTCGCCCATCATTCCCTCCATTCTCCCATCATTTCCTCCATTCTCCCATCATTCCCTCCATTCGCCCATCATTCCCTCCATTCGCCCATCATTCCCTCCATTCGCCCATCATTCCCTCCATTCGCCCATCATTCCCTCCATTCTCCCATCATTCCCTCCATTCGCCCATCATTCCCTCCATTCTCCCATCATTCCCTCCATTCTCCCATCATTCCCTCCATTCGCCCATCATTCCCTCCATTCGCCCATCATTCCCTCCATTCGCCCATCATTCCCTCCATTCGCCCATCATTCCCTCCATTCTCCCATCATTCCCTCCATTCTCCCATCATTCCCTCCATTCGCCCATCATTCCCTCCATTCGCCCATCATTCCCTCCATTCGCCCATCATTCCCTCCATTCGCCCATCATTCCCTCCATTCGCCCATCATTCCCTCCATTCGCCCATCATTCCCTCCATTCGCCCATCATTCCCTCCATTCGCCCATCATTCCCTCCATTCGCCCATCATTCCCTCCATTCGCCCATCATTCCCTCCATTCGCCCATCATTCCCTCCATTCGCCCATCATTCCCTCCATTCGCCCATCATTCCCTCCATTCGCCCATCATTCCCTCCATTCGCCCATCATTCCCTCCATTCGCCCATCATTCCCTCCATTCGCCCATCATTCCCTCCATTCGCCCATCATTCCCTCCATTCTCCCATCATTCCCTCCATTCGCCCATCATTCCCTCCATTCGCCCATCATTCCCTCCATTCGCCCATCATTCCCTCCATTCGCCCATCATTCCCTCCATTCGCCCATCATTCCCTCCATTCGCCCATCATTCCCTCCATTCGCCCATCATTCCCTCCATTCGCCCATCATTCCCTCCATTCGCCCACCCAATGCTCTCTATTCTCCCACCCATTGCTCTCTGCCCATTTTCACCACTCCCATTCCTCACAACCCCTCACCCCTTAACTCCATTTTTGAGTTGACTTTTGAGTCGACTCAAAAGTCAAAAGTCATTTTTCAGTCGACTCAAAAGTCAGCCCATTCCTCACAACCCCTCACCCCTTAACTCCATTTCCCATAACCCCACATTCCCTTATCTCCGCTCTTCGCCTACCTCCCCACCCACCCCTCCATATGCCCAAACCTAATCAGGTGGTGGAGTGTTGGGACATCAGCGGCTGGGGTGTGCTGGTGGTGGTGGTGGTGTGCTGGGGGTCGACTTCCGTTGTGCATGATGCTGCAGATTGTTTTTGAGAATTCTCAAAAACATTCTTTCAGAATTCTCAAAAACTACCTTGAGAAGTCTAAAGAACAATCTGCAGCATCGTGGTGGTGTGCTGGGGGTTGAATTCCGTTGTGCACTTCCACCTTTCCCCAGGTGGGTGGGTGCTGGGACAGCAGGTGGGTGGGTTGTGCACTTCCACCTTTCCATCCCCCACTCTCATCTCCCAAGACCCATCCTTTTCCATCCGTTCCCCCACGCCCATATGCCTGAACCGAATCCCCATCTCTTTATCCCCCACTCCCCTTACGTCCCCCTCTCTCCCCATGATCTCTGCCCATTTCCATCCCCTTAGCTCCATTTCCACTACCCCCCCACTCAATACCCCCAACCGAATCGCAGGTGGTGGAGTGGAGTGTAGGGGGGTCAACGGCGGTGTGCCATTTCCCTTTTTTTTCCCACTTCCATCCATTTTCCTATGAACACCTTCCCCTCCACTTTGCCCATATCTATCTCTGATCCACATCGCAGGTGGTGGAGTGTCGGGGGGTCAATGGCGTTTTGCCGCCCGACGCTACAGTGCGCGACGAGGCTCTTCGGCAGTATCTGGTGGAGGCGCATGCGCTGTTTTGTCTCTTCTTCGGCAGCATCGACCGCCTGTTGCAGCAGCAGCAACCCCACCCTCCCACTCACCCCTCCACAGCAGCAGCAGCAGTAGGGCCTTCAGCAGCAGCAACTGCACCCTCAACAGCAGCAGCCACACCTTCTTCAAATCCTTCCTCCGAAGTTCAGTCCAGCACACTTTCACATGATTCCCCATCTGCTGATCCCCCTTCAGCCGATTTAGCTCGTGCCTGCCTGCAAGCCTTCCTGCCTGACTTCCTCACAGGTGGGCCTCTCTTCTACCTCCCTGACTCTTTTCACGACGTGCGTTTTGTGTTTCCACCTCTCCGTTGACTGCCCCCTCTCACACTTCTTGTCTGACTTCTGATATAGCAAGTGCCTGCCTGCCTGCAAGCCTTCCTGCCAGACTTCCTTACAGGTGCGTGTATCTTCTGAGTCGACTCAAAACCATGTACACCTCACAATTACTAGTTGACTAGTTGTCTTCTACGTTGCCCGAACTGTTGAGCCCGACTAAGTTTGCAGCTCGCTGAGAATATGTCACAAGACTAGTCGACTAGTCAAACTTGGCCCAACTACTTGTCTTTGCCCAAACATTTCAAGCTCTGCCCATGTTACCTAAAGTACACGTTTTTTAGTCGACTCAAAAGCGTACCCCTAGTACACGTAGAATAGTCTTAGCTTTTTGCTGAACGCGTGATCTGTGGGTTTGCTGTAGTCGAAACTCTTTCTACTCTTGCATGAGATTTTGAGGTGAAATTAGCTTTTTGAGAATTCCCAAAGAAAAACAATTTCATCTTTTGAGGACACTCTAATGTCGAAACGCCAACATTGTCTTTGCCAATTCGTGTGGACCGTACATGCCTTTTTTCCTCTTCCCACCAGGTGGGTCCCCTCCCTAGAGAGCCTTCTGTTCTTGCATTCCCCTTCGCCCTCTCCCACCCCCTCACCTCCTCAAGTCTAGTTTTAAGTCAATTCAAAAACCCAATGCCGACCCTTACCCCCTCATTGCACGTTGTGACTTTTGAGTCGACTTAAAAGTCACCTCCTTACCCCCTCATTGCACGTTGTGACTTTTGAGTGGACTCAAAAGTCACCTCCTTACCCCCTCATTGCACGTTGTGACTTTTGGGTCGACTCAAAAGCAAGGTTCAAAATTACGACCGAATTATTGAAATTCTACCGTATAATACGGAATCGTATAAAACGACCGTAAAATACGGTTTTAAAAAAATCAGTTATTGCTAGGAGAAAAACTACGTTTTTTGAAAATCTATCAAAAATACGGCGTATTTTTGGATTTTTGGCCGTAAAAAACGACCGTATTATACGGACCGTATAATACAATAACCGTAATTTTGATCCTTGCTCAAAAGTCACCTCCTTACCCCCTCATTGCACGTTGTGACTTTTGGGTCGACTCAAAAGTCACCTCCTTACCCCCTCATTGCACGTTGTGACTTTTGAGTCGACTCAAAAGTCACCTCCTTACCCCCTCATTGCACGTTGTGACTTTTGAGTCGACTCAAAAGTCACCTCCTTACCCCCTCATTGCACGTTGTGACTTTTGGGTCGACTCAAAAGTCACCTCCTTACCCCCTCATTGCACGTTGTGACTTTTGAGTCGACTCAAAAGTCACCTCCTTACCCCCTCACTGCACGTTGTGACTTTTGAGTCGACTCAATAGTCACCTCCTTACCCCCTCATTGCACGTTGTGACTTTTGAGTCGACTCAAAAGTCACCTCCTTACCCCCTCATTGCACGTTGTGACTTTTGAGTCGACTCAAAAGTCACCTCCTTACCCCCTCATTGCACGTTGTGACTTTTGAGTCGACTCAAAAGTCACCTCCTTACCCCCTCATTGCACGTTGTGACTTTTGAGTCGACTCAAAAGTCACCTCCTTACCCCCTCATTGCACGTTGTGACTTTTGGGTCGACTCAAAAGTCACCTCCTTACCCCCTCATTGCACGTTGTGACTTTTGAGTCGACTCAAAAGTCACCTCCTTAACCCCTCATTGCACGTTGTGACTTTTGAGTCGACTCAAAAGTCACCTCCTTACCCCCTCATTGCACGTTGTGACTTTTGAGTCGACTCAAAAGTCACCTCCTTACCCCCTCATTGCACGTTGTGACTTTTGAGTCGACTCAAAAGTCACCTCCTTACCCCCTCATTGCACGTTGTGACTTTTGAGTCGACTCAAAAGTCACCTCCTTGCCCCCTCATTGCACGTTGTGAATAGGAGTCGACTCAAAAGTCACCTCCTTACCCCCTCATTGCACGTTGTGACTTTTGTGAGAAAGAAGAAATTGATACACTGAATAATGAGCCAAAAGGCTCTTTAGTACAAGCAATGAGCAAGAGAGAGATGAGAGGGAAGCTTACCCTATTGGCCAATAAGTTGGCCAATGGGTGAGTTTGCTTGTGGCCCAAGCAACCACAAAATGTGTGTTGGTTGGGATTGGTTGAGGTAAGGACCAATCCTCACCAACCACAAAATGTGGTTGGAGGGTACACTAACCAACCCCCCAATTTATAAGACTGCTACACATCTAAGTCTAGCCTATGCATGTTGTATAAAATATGGAGTTACAACACAACCCCCCAACATGCATAAGGCTAGAAGGCTATAATCAAGAAGTGGGGACCAACTTTGGAGGAGTAAGGCCAAGGAGACGAATCAGTGAAGAGTGAGCCGCATGCGGAAGAGCTTTCGTGAAGATGTCGGCAAGGTTGGCTGCGGAGTCAACCTTGTCGAGCCGAAGGTGCCCCGCCTGAACAAGATCGCGAATGAAGAAATGACGGAGCTCAATGTGCTTGGAGCGCCCGTGAAACACAGCATCCTTCGTGAGGTGAATGGTGCTGGCGTTGTCACACCAAATGGTGGGACAGCGCTGGGGGGCACCAAGCTCCTCAAGAAGGAAGGAGAGCCAGCGAGCCTCTTGTGCAGCCATGGTGGCGGCATACAACTCGGCTTCGCAGGACGAGAGGGCGATAGCCGAGGAGCGCGTGGAACGCCAGCTGATGAGGCCGCTGCCAAGAGAGAAGCCATAGCCCTGGGAGGAGCGACGATCTGGTCGGGAGTCAGCCCAGGAGGAGTCACTGTAGCCGCTGAGGAGAGGTGGGGAAGGGCCGCCAAGGGTAAGGACATAGTCCTTGGTGCCACGAAGGTTCTGGAGGACGCGCTTGGCAGCCTGCCAGTGCTCGTCCGTATGCTTGCCAGCGCCAACAAACCGAGCGAGGACGCTGATGGGGTAGGCAAGGTCAGGGCGAGTGGAGACCATGGCGTACATGAGGGAGCCAATGAGCTCGGGATAAGGATGGGAGGAGGCTGAGGGGGAGGTGGGTGGAGAGAGGTGGTGCCCGACAGAAAGAGGTGTAGGTTGGGCGCCGCCGCGGGCCATGTCAAACCGCTCCAAGACCTGCTGCAAGTAATGACCCTGGGAGAGAGAGATGGTGCGGGCGGATCGGTCGCGGGTGATGGTCATGCCCAGGTAATGCTGTAGCTCTCCCAAGTCTTTGCACTTGAGACGGCTACCCAACTCAGCCTTAACACGCTCCAACTCTCCAAGGTCGGCAGTGAGCAGAATCATGTCATCGACATACACAAGGATGTAAAAAGGGGAGGGGGAGGTGCGGAGGAAGAGGCTGGCGTCAGAGCGGGAGGTGCGGAACCCAAGTTCAGCAAGGGTGGCGGCAAGTTTAGCATGCCACTCCCTCGGGGCCTGTCGGAGCCCATACACAGGTCGACGCAGCTGCCAGACAGAGTCTGCTGGGAAGGGGAGGTGAAAACCTGCTGGACGCTCCATGTAGATAAGCTCGCGGAGGACGCCTTGCAGGAAGGCGTTAGAAACGTCCATCGAGTGGATCTCCATATTGAGGCGAGCGGCGAGGTCGAGCACGGCGCGAACAGTAGCAGGCTTGGCAGTGGGGGAGAAGGTATCGAAGAAGTCAAAACCATACCGCTGCGTGAACCCCTTGGCGCAGTAACGAGCCTTATAGACGGGCGGCTCCCCTGGTAGCTGCTTGACGCGAAACACCCACTTTCCTTTTACCACGTTCGTAGGGGCGGGAGGGCGAGGCACATCAACAAAAGAGGAGTTGCCGATAAAGGCCTCCAGCTCCTTGATGATGGCGGCGAGCCATAGTGGAGCGTCAGGGCACGCCATCGCCTCCTCGTACGTGTTAGGAACGAAAATGGAGGGAGCAGAGGAGAAGGCGAAGACAGGTGTGCCGGAAAGGTCGAACGTGATGGGTAGAAGCGAGGGGTTATAAAGGTGGAGGTCAAGGAACTCCTCATGGGAGTCCTCAGAGAGGGAGGTGTGGAAGGCGCGGATGACTGCTGGTGCCGCTGCTGGTGCCGCTGCTGCTCCCACTGCTGTTGCCGCTGCTGGTCCCGCTGCTGCTGCCGCTGCTGCCGCTGCTGCTCCTGCTGCTGCTGCTGCTGCTCCTTCTCCCGCTGTTGCTGCCGCTGCTGGTCCCGCTGCTGCTGCCGCTGCTGGTCCCGCTGCTGGGGCCGCTGCTGGGGCCGTTGCTTGTGCCGCTGCTGGTGCCGTTGCTGGAGAGGTGGCTGAGGGGGCTGTTGCATGAGGGGCTTGATGCAAAACAGCATGGAAGAAGTGACGAAGGAGGGGGGAGAGAGGGGGGAGGGTAGAGGTAGAGAGGGTAACGGGAGGTGGTGCACCAAGGATGCTGTCACGTGACCTGGTGTGGGGATACCGGGTGAGTATAGTGCGGGTAGGGGAAGGACGGGTCGGTGGCGAGGGAGAGGAAGGGGGGGGAGGGGGGGCACTAGGAGAGGAGTGAGCGGGGGAGACAGGAGAAGACAAAGGGTCCGGGTCAAAGATGTCACCAGATGAGGGAGGGGTACCGTGGGACTGGGACGGCAGACGGGGGGGGTGGGAGGATGGGGGGAGGAGGGAGTAGTGGGGAAGGGGTGGTGTCAGACCAGACAAGGGGACGGGTGAGAGGGGGGAGTGGGTCAGTAGATGGAGGGGAGGAGTAGTAGGGAGTGGACTCGTCAAAGACCACATCCCTGCTGCGGATTAGACGACTGCATGGGGGGTGGAGGAAAAGGTAGTCGGGGGAGGAGGGATTATGACCAAGGAAGATGCAAGGAAGGGTACGAGGGGCAAGCTTTCCCATGGAACGGGAGCGGTCAGAGGGGTGAATAAGGACATGTGCCTTAGAGCCCCAGACACGAAGTGATGAGGCATCAGGCTTGTCTTTTGTCCAAAGCTCAGTGGGGGTGATGGAGGGGAGAAGGGGGTGAGGGTAAAGGTTAGTAAGGAGGGCGGCATGAAGGAGGGCGTAGCCCCACAGAGAAGGAGGGCAGGAGGCGTGGACAAGGAGACACCGGGCAGTTTTGGTGATCTCTCGAACACGACTCTCAGCCACACCGTTCTGCTGTGGGGAGTGAGGGAGGGTGTAAGTCTGAAGGATGCCACGAGACTGACAATAGGAGGAGACTTGGTTGTTAAGGAACTCACCACCTCCATCAGAGTGAAGGCGGCGAACAGGGCGCCCAAAATGGGTGTTTGCCCGCTCGAGCCAGGCGATGATCGCAGCCGGGGCATCCGCCTTTGTCCGAAGAAGAGAGACGGACGAGTACCGACTGTGATCATCAACAAGCACGAGAAGGTAGCGATGGCCCTGGCGAGTGGGAGAGGGATTAGGGCCCCATAGGTCCATGTGAACAAGATCAAGTGGCTGCGCAGCAGCGGAGGGGGAGCTCCGGTGCGGCTGCTGCTTGAGCTTGCTCTGAACGCAGACGGTGCAGGGGGGTGCAGGGGATTTGGGGAGGGGAGGGAGGGAGGAGGGGAGACCGTGGAGGAGACCGGAGGAGACAGATCAGCGCAGAGTAGCGAAGTTGGGGTGGCCTAGCCTGTGATGGAGGAGGATGGTGGGGTGGGAGAGGGAGTGACAGGAACAGTCAGAGTCTGGAGGGCGGGGGGGGAGGGGTGGGTTAGTGGGAGGGAGGGGAGGGGGGGGGGGAGGAGGGGGGGGGAGGCAACTTGGAAGGTGAGGGGGCGGGGAACCCGAAGGTTGTATAGACGGGAGCGGGGACAATAGGGAATACGGGCGAGAAAACGACCTGTGGAGGTTTGGTATAGGTCACAATGGTTAGCACCACCTGGGATGAGAGTGGTGATCATGGCTTGTTGGAGGGACCTTTGGGAGAGGAGGTTAGTACGAAGGGAGGGAATGTGGAGTCCGGTGACAGTACCTGAGGGAAAGAGAGGACAGGGAAGGGTGGAGGTGTTGTGACAGGGGATGGAAAAGCTGCTATCAGCGCCGAGGAGGGAGGTTGGTGTGGGGAGAGGGCGCAGTGTACCAGCGTCACGAAGGACAGTGTCAGTGGCTCCACTGTCCAGAACGAAGTCAATGGTGGAGGAAGGTGAGGCAGAGTACTGGAACGACGTTTCATTAGCAGAAGAAGGGTACATGGGAGATGCAACAGATTCAGGTTGACCTAATAAACCAACAAAACCAGAGGAAGGGAAAGCGGTCGCACTGCCACCTGCAGACGGCGCCGGGGATGCACCCGAGAGATGGGCTGCAGAGGCAGCACTCCCAGCAGTCCAGGTAGGAAAGGGCTGCTGCTGGGATACCGGAGGAGGAGGGAGGAGGGGCAGTTGCGGCTGGAGGTCTAGCTGCTGCTGGAGATGCTGGAGCTGCCGCTGGAGCTGAGATAGGAGAAGCTGCTGCCCATACTGCTGTGACTCATGCTGCTGATTCCCAAGCTGCTGCTGCTGTTGCTGCTGCTGGTGCTGCTGCTGGGGAGGGGCGAGGGCCTGGTGGGCGTGGGTGGAGGAGGAAGGTTCATAGAGGGGAGAGGAACGGACCTCAAGGGGAGTGGGGCGAGGGTTGAGGGCGGACCAGCGAGGAGGGGTGCCGGTGTTGCCACGGGCAAACCACTCATCACTGAGTGCCTTGAAGCACGTCTCAGTGGCATGGGTGGTTTGGCCGCAGCGCTGTCCCTGAGTGGGACCGTAGCGAGGCAGGTACTGACAGGGAGGAAAGGCAGCTGCCGCACCACGACCTGTACCACTGCTACCAGCACCACCGCGACCTGCTGATCCCCCTCGTCCACCCCCACGCCCACCACCACGCCCACCCCCACGCCCACCGCCACGGCCAGCCCGGCTGCTGCGCGACTGGGCTGCTGCGGCTGTGGAGGAAGAGTGGCGAAGGATCTCAGCTTCGGTGGTGATAATCCACTGAGCGACTTCAGCAGGGGTGTGGTGCTTGGAGATAAGCTGCATGTACGCAAGCTTGTGAGCGTCGAAGGCAGGTGTCAGGCCCTCAAGAAGGTGGCAGCAAATGACAGTATCTGGGTACACCACATCAAGTGCTGCAAGGCGTCGAGCGAGATCTAGGACGCGGCGAGTGAAGGCAGCTGCGCCGGAGGTTGAATCCATAGAGAGAGTTCCGAATTCTTTGATAAGAGCGTAGAGGGTGGCGACGTCTTGACGGTCGAAAAGGTCGACGAGTAGTCGCCACAGGTGGGAGGAGGAGGTGGGTGAGAGCTCGCGTTTGAGGGAGGAGGGAATGGTGGCGAGAAGAATTGCAAGCGCGCGTCGGTCAGCAACTCGCCAGGCAGTGATTTTGGTGGTGTAGTCGGCAAGTCGTGCAGCGTAGGTGTTGAGGTCCTCCTGGTACTTGTTGTGGAGGGCAGCAGCAGCATCATATGTGCGCTTGTCCTCTTCGTAACGCAGTTGCTGGCGTAGGTGCTCTTGGAGAGCGGTGCGGTATGTGCGAATGGCGGTTTCCGAGCTCTGTGGGTCGTTTATATTCGGCGCGAAGGTGGGAGGGTCACCCGGGGGGATAGGCTCGGCCCCAGGAGTGGCGGGGGCAGGCCCAGTAGGAGCGACGGGGGCGACGGGCTGAAGACCGGTGTCTTCCTGGAACACAATTGATCGAAGGTTGTAGCCGCTGACAACGACAGAGGAGAGAAGCACCTCGACCGAGTGAGCGTAAGAGTGCCAATTAGCAGCAGAGTTGTCGGCAAGTAGCTCAAGTGCGTCAACTGTGGCGAGATCGACAGAGGAGTCGGATGATGATGCCATAGGGACGAGGTCGAGGAGAGGGAGGAGGAGGAGGCGGGTAATGTGCTGGTCCCGCTGCCGCTGCTGGTCCCGCTGCCGCTGCTGCTGCCGCTGCTGGTCCCGCTGCTGCTGCCGCTGCTGGTCCCGCTGCTGGTCCCGCTGCTGCTGCCGCTGCTGGTCCCGCTGCTGCTGCCGCTGCTGGTCCCGCTGCTGCTGCCGCTGCTGGTCCCGCTGCTGCTGCCGCTGCTGGTCCCGCTGCTGCTGCCGCTGCTGCTGCCGCTGCTGGTCCCGCTGCTGCTGCCGCTGCTGGTGCTGCTGCTGGTGCTGCTGCTGCCGCTGCTGGTCCCGCTGCTGCTGCCGCTGCTGGTGCTGGTGCTGGGTAGAATAGGAGGAGGACGAACGGGGGAGAGGGGGGGGAGGAGAGGGGGAGGAGAGGGGGAGGAGAGGGGGAGGGAGGGGGGCGGGGGGGCGCGGGATGGGTGGAGGGCGGGAGGACGACGACGACAAACAGGCTTGCGGCGAACGCGTTGGGCGAGGAGGTGCGATGCGGAGGCGCTGGACGAAGAGGCTTGCTGCGGACGCGCGCGACAGGCAGAGCCGCCGCGGATGCACGCGACAAGGGAGCCCGTGCGGTGAGCAGATCGCGACCGTCGACGAGCAGATCGCGTCCGTCGGCGAGCAGATTGCGGCCGTCGGCGAGCAGATCGCGACCGTCGGCGAGCAGATCGCGACCGTCGGCCAGCAGATCACGGCCGTCGAGCAGATCGCGGCCGTCAACGAGCAGATCGACGCCGTCGGCGAGCAGATCAGGGACGTCGACGAGTGGATCGCGGCCGTCAGCGAGCAAACCGCGGCCGCCGAGCAGGTCGCGGCCGTCGGCGAGCAGATCTGAGCCGTCGACGAGTAGATCTGGGCCGTCGACGAGTAGATCGCGGCCGTCGAGCAGATCGCGGCCGTTGACGAGGAAATTGTGGCCGTTGACGAGGAAATCGCGGCCGTCGCAAAGGTAGGTCGTGGAGAGGGCAAATACGGTCCGCGGGAGGGCGGATCTGGTCCGCAGGAGGGCGGATCTGGTCCGCAGGAGGGCGGATCTGGTCCGCGGGAGGGCGGATCTGGTCCGCAGGAGGGCGGATCTGGTCCGCAGGAGGGCGGATCTGGTCCGCAGGAGGGCGGATCTGGTCCGCAGGAGGGCGGATCTGGTCCGCAGGAGGGCGGATCTGGTCCGCAGGAGGGCGGATCTGGTCCGCGGGAGGGCGGATCTGGTCCGCGGGAGGGCGGATCTGGTCCGCGGGAGGGCGGATCTGGTCCGCAGGAGGGCGGATCTGGTCTGCGGGAAGGCGGATCTGGTCCGCAGGAGGACGGATCTGGTCCGCGGGAGGGAGGATAGCGCCTAGGACGTGAAGCGGGAGGTAGCGCTTAAGGAAACATAGCGAGGGAGGCCATTATTGGCCGGGTAGGAAGAGAGGTACATGTTAGGACGGTCCTAAGGATCTTGGTAGGGCGTGAGCCATAAGCTCTGAATACCATGTGAGAAAGAAGAATTGATACACTGAATAATGAGCCAAAAGGCTCTTTAGTACAAGCAATGAGCAAGAGAGAGATGAGAGGGAAGCTTACCCTATTGGCCAATAAGTTGGCCAATGGGTGAGTTTGCTTGTGGCCCAAGCAACCACAAAATGTGTGTTGGTTGGGATTGGTTGAGGTAAGGACCAATCCTCACCAACCACAAAATGTGGCTGGAGGGTATACTAACCAACCCCCCAATTTATAAGACTGCTACACATCTAAGTCTAGCCTATGCATGTTGTATAAAATATGGAGTTACAACAATTTTTGAGTCGACTCAAAAGTCACCTCCTTACCCCCTCATTGCACGTTGTGACTTTTGAGTCGACTCAAAAGTCACCTCCTTACCCCCTCATTGCACGTTGTGACTTTTGAGTCGACTCAAAAGTCACCTCCTTACCCCCTCATTGCACGTTCCCTTCCCCATCATTTCCCACCAGGCGGGTCTCCAGAGCCCTCTGCTCTCGCATTTCCCTTCGCCCTATCTGCCCCCGCCATCCCTCGGGTCCGCCTACCTGCTCTTCTTGACTCCCTCTCCAACCGCCTTTCCTGTCGCCAACTGAATCTCCCACGCTCCCTCACTCTTCCTGCTCTGGTGAGTCGTTCCTTCATCCCTGCATGCATACCTCACCCCACCCTTCCCACCTTGTCCAACCACTCCTCACCCCTCACTCCTCGGGTGCGCCTGCCTGCTCTCCTCAACTCCCTTTCCTGTCTTCAAATCAACCTCCCTCGCTCCCTCCCGCTCCTGATTTTGCATACACCCCCTCCTCCTCCCGTCCCCACTTTCCCCCTCCACCCCGGCCCTCACCTTTCCCCCGAGCCTCCCTTCTCTCCTTTCCCTCCTCCGTCACTCTCCCTCCATCACTCTCCCCTCCCTCCCTTCTATCGCTCGACTCTCTCTCCCCATCCACCCCCTCTCTCCCTCCTAGCCTTCACTCTTCAATTGCCTGCCAAACAAATTACACGTAAGATGAGACGAGTTGTAAGGTGCCTCAAAACAAACTTGTCTCATTTCACACTCGGCCGTCGTCTGCTCGACAACTTTCAAGTTGGCAGCGCTTGCTATTGGGTTGCCAGCCATGCAGTCGGACGAAGTTGCTCGCCGAGTAGGACGAGCGAGACAGGAGTTTGAAGAGCAAGCCTCCAAACGGAATGGCAGCAGTCACGGCTGACTTTCACGCCTCAAAACAAGAGTAGCGTTGACTTTGCACTCCCAAGCGACGCTGCCTTACATCTTGATTTCAACATTGACATCAACAAGTCCACTTCCTCACCTCATTTCGCTAGGCTGCTGCCACTTGCTCAGCATTCTCCGTGTTACTCCTCGGTGTCCAGTTCGTTTGGCTACGAAACGTGCATCTTCTGAGTTAGGAAAGGAGGGTTTTCACACATGTTCGCTGCATGTTGGATTGACAATTTTACTCCATAACAATTTTCGAGTTACGAGGCTTAACATTTGACAACTTAGTGGGATCACTATCCTGCTGCTTCCCTCACCGCGCCCGTCGAACGTCCCCTCGCCATCTGTAGACGTTAACGTCACCATCGTTGTCGTCGTCGTCGCCGTCGCTGTCGCATAGTCGTCGTGTAGCCGTCGCCTGACCCCGTCACCCGTCTTGCCACCCGATCCGCGTCCATTCCCGATCAGATGTTTCTCGGGCTGCGTAAAAGGAGGGATCGTGAGGGGAGGGTGACGCGACGGCGACGGTTGTACAAGAGAGAGGGAATGGAATAGACAGTCTTCTCATGTTTCGCTCACGCTGAAAGACGTTTCTGCCCCTCCACGATCTACCGCTACATTTGACGGGCGCGGTGAGGGAAACAGCGCGACGCTGGGGTCGTTCCATATCGCAAACTCTAAAAACCAAAAAACCCAATTCTTCGCGATTAATGCTAGATAGTTCTGGAGCATGGATGATCCTACTCAGTTGTCAAATGTTCAGCCTCGTAACTCGAGAAGTGTTAGGGAGTAAAGATGTCGATTGGACATGTAGCGAGCATGCGCGAGAATACTCCTTCCCTAATTCAGAAGATGTACGTTTCGTAGCCAAACGAATTGATCACTAAGGAATAATATGGAGCATGATGAGCAAGCGGAAGCAGCCTAACGGAACGGGGTGAGGAAATAGACTTGTTGAAGTCAATGTTGAAATCAAGTTGTAAGGCAGCGTTGCTTGGGAGTGCAAAGTCAACGTTACTCTTGCTTTAAACGTGAAGGCTAGACGTGAATGCTGCCATTCCATTTGGAGGCTCGCTCTTCAAACACCTATCTCGCTCGTCGTGCTCGGTGAGCAACTTCGTCCACTGCATGGCTTGCAACCCAATATCAACCTCGGCCAACTTAAATGGTTTCAAGCCAGGCCGCCACCACTAATTCGTCTTTCTCTCGGACACCACTCCTTCCTTGCTCCTGCTCTGCTTTTCCTTCCCCCTCCCCTCTCTCCTCCTTTCCTCCCCTCTCCCCTCCCCCCATCAGTCACTTGCCCATCGCCTGGCGGACGCCTTTCAAGGAGGGGCGCTGCTGCTCTGCCACAACCTGTTGCTCGCCTCCACCCTCTCCCCGGTAACCTCCCATCCCCCGTCAAATTCCAAGCCACAAACCCCAATCCCCAAACCCCAATCCCCAAACCCCAAACCCCAAACTCCAACCCCCAAACCCCAAGCCTCAACCCCCAAACCCCAAACCCCAACCCCCAAACCCCAAGCCCCAAACCCCAAACCCCAACCCCCAAACCCCAACCCCCAAACCCCAAACCCCAACCCCCCAACCCCAAGCCCCAAACCTTGTGCTGCTGCTCTGCCACAGCCTGCTGCTCGCCTCTACCCTCTCCCCGTAACCTCGTATGTCCCTGCAGCCCTTCTGCCCTTCTCTTAGCGAGATGACTTTTTTGAGTCGACTCAAAGTGCAGCCCTGCTTCCCTTCTCTTAGCAAGATGACGTTAGAGTCGACTCAAAAGTGCAGCCCTGCTGCCCTGCTCTTAGCGAGATGACTTTTAAGTCGACTCAAAAGTGCAGCCCTGCTTACCTTCTCTTAACTGCCTCTTTCTTAGTTTGCACAGTCCCCCGCTGCTTCTCTTTCTGCTTTCCCTGCTCTTTCTCAATTCCTCTGATCTTCAAAGTTTCTCTTTTTTGTGTCTCGCTTTCCGCTTCCCCTCACCTCTCCCCCTCCAACCCCTCTCCTTCCCCTCTCTCCCCTCTCAACCGTCTGCTTCCACCCTCCATCAGGCCGATACAGCAGCACTACACTCCTACGCATGCCTGCGCCTTCTCCCCTCCTCCCTCTCCCCATCCTCCTCCTCCTCTTCCATCCTTCGCTCTCTCTCCCCCTTCCACTCCCCTTTCACCTCCTCCTCCTCCGCCTCCTCCTCCCCCTCCTCTCACCGCCCCTCCTCCCCCTCCCCCCGTCACACCTCCCCCTCCTTCCTCAGCCCCTCACTCACTCCCTCACTCACTCCCTCACTCACTCCTACCCTCCCTCGCTCCTCCTCCACCCCCTCACTCGCCCATCTCTCCCCCTTTGCCCACACTCCCCCTCTCTCCCCCTCTGCTTGCCCCAACCCCAACCATCCATTCCCCCCTTCCCCTTCCACTTCCAACCCCCCCACCCACTCCTCCCCGTTCCCCCTCCCCTACTCCTCCCCTCCCCTCCCCCTTCGCCCGTCATCCTGGGCCAAATCCACGTCAGGCCACTCCCTTTCCACGTCAGCATGGGGATTAGATCCTCAAAGCAACACCCCTCTCCCCCCTCTAGTATACCTAAGGTCTTTGGGGGTAGAGGTGGGGGGAGGAGGGGAGGGTGGAGGGGTGGGGGGAAGAGGTGCGGGGGGGGGGGAACGGGGAGAGAAAGGGACGAAGGAAAAGGGTGGTGGAAAAGGGGAGGGTGGAGGGGAAGGGCGAGGGGGAGAGGGAGAGGGAATGGGAGCAGGAGTGATGGGAGTGCTGCGGGTGTTTTTTGTCAAAGACCTGACAGCACTTGTGGTAGAACCATTACCAGCAGCACCAAGGGAGGGGCAAAGTAGGAACGATGAAGCAGGTCAAACAGGCCTTCACCCTGAGGTGAGTTGAGTGTATTGCCTTGTCTGACTCGTTATATAAGGTGACTGGAGCACACACAGGCGAGATGGGATCTCTTTTAGCACAAACGTGCATTTTTTTTGTTATTGGATGAACGGGACTGCCGCTACCTCTGGACTGACCCTTCGCCTCCAGTGCCCTTCCATGCCTCTTCATGCTTATTCCTCTTCTCCCCCCATCCCATCCCCATCATCAGCTGCTGATGGAGATGGAAACACTCTGATTCCCTCTGCATCCCCCCCATCACTTTCCCCAAAAGCTTTTGAGGGAGATGGAAGCACTGGAAGCGTCGCTTCAGCGGCACCACATCACCCCTCAAGCCGCCCACATTCAGGGCTGCCGCTACCTCTGCACTGACCCCTTGATGAGCTCCTTTTCTGCCTCCCCGCCCTGCAAAGTCACCACCCTCGCCAAGGTGGGTCCCTTGGTGCCTCTGATTGTTTTGCTCCCCTTGCCAAGTCATTACCCTTGCCAAGGGCGGTTGTTACCCTATTGAAGGTTCATCTCCCCACTCCGTTTTCCCACTCCCCCCTCACTCGCTACCTTTGCTCTGACCCGCTGCTGCACTCCTTTGCCTTCCCGCCCTGCAAAGTCACCGTTCCTCTTTTGACGCGCCTCAAAAGGCCAAGGTCGGTCCCAAGTGTCTCTTAGTACCCCCCTCTTTGAAAAGTCACCACGCCCACCCCCCTCACTCGATGCGATGGGCTATGGATGTTGACGGTAAATGACCCTGCCCTCGCTTCTGCGAAGCCGACTACGCGGTCGGGTGCGTGGAGGGTGCAGCCGACTGCCCGCAGAGGTCGACGCCGACTTGGGCGAGCAGGTCGACGAAGTTGGTCGACCTGCGCGGAACCTTTGCAAAGCAGCCGAGAAAGGAGACTGGCGGCCGAGTTCAACCTGGGTGGTTGACGAAGAAGTTCGTCAACCTGTGGGATGCCGACGTGGGAAAGTCGGCGGACGGTGTCTTCTAGGGCAGCCGACGAGCGGGTATAGCAGTTGGCGGGCTCCTGCCGCCCGCTAGGGCGACGTCGACTTTGGAATCACCTGGTCGACGGAAGTGGTGGTCGAGCAGGCTCTGCTCGGCGGGACCTGGTCGATGAGCCTGTCGAGAGGTGTTGTTGGTCGACCAAAGCTGCTCGGCTGCGAAACCTGGCAGGAGCATGAGTTTCGGTTTTGCAAGCTTTGGCGAAGTCGACGTGCAGACTGGTACCCCGAGGTCGACGTGGAGCATCTGGCGCGATCGTCGGCATGTGGCCGACTCGGCATCTACGCGATGGGCGGGACGAGGCAGAACGTGCTCGACCGCCTACAAGCACCTGCGAAGCAGGAGTGCGCGTGCGCTATTATCAGCAGCGGTTGCAACTCTAACTAGCCTCTCTTTTGCAACGTTGGCAAGCCGCGTAGATGCAGCGCTGACAGGTTGTCGACTTGCGGAGTTGGCAAGCCGCCTCCCAGCTGCGTTGGTAGACTGTCGACTTGCTCTGCTGACAGGTCGCCTCGTTGCTGCGCTGGAGATCGACCTGCTAGGTCGCTAGGCTGCTAGGTCCCAGATGTAGTCACTTTGTCATTGCAATTTCTATCATTCTGTATTCCCAACTTCGCTACTGAATCTTCTGTCAATTCTTGGTGTGAACACACAAGTGCTAGAGAACGCTAGTGTAAGCTACGATTACTCGTACCACTCGTGCTTAAACTGTAGTCCAGCTCCCGTTGTAGAGTGTCTCTCCGCAGTGGATTCATCAATGCGCTTTACCTCTCTACTCTTCTCTGCCACTTCCTCTCCCTCCCTCAGGATTCCCTTGCAGTCCTGAACCAGATGCGACACGAGGCAGACAGGCAGCAGCAGAGGAGGGAGATGCTGAGGGTGCAGGGGGGAGGGAGGAAGAAAAGTGATGCACTTACAGGGGGTGCGGGAAGAGGAGAGAAAGGTATGGATGGAGTTTAATTTGAGGGGTTTCAAATTAAGGAGGGCAGGGGAGGGGCAGGGGGGGGGCAGGGGAGGGCAGGGGGGGGGCAGGGGAGGGCGGGGGGGGGGCAGGGGGGGGGCAGGGGGGGGGCAGGGGGGGGGCAGGGGGGGGGCAGGGGGGGGGGCAGGGGGGGGGCAGGGGGGGGGGCAGGGGGGGGGCAGGGGGGGGGGGGGGGCAGGGGGGGGGCAGGGGAGGGGAGAAAAAACAACATCCAGCGAGGAGACAAGGGGTGATTGCCTACTCTGCTTCTGCTCTTCCCTCTTCTGACTCCGCTGCTGCTCTTCCCTCCTCTGACTCCGCTTCTGTGCCTGGTGCAGTTTCGAAGGAACATGATCCAACCAGCAGAGATGGGGAGAGAGCAGGGGGTGGAAAGGGGGGAACTGGAGGGGGACAGGTGGAGGGAGCAGCAGATGGGGCAGACGAGGAGGAGCAGAAGGCGGGTGTTGATGGGGAGAGGAAAGGGTTAAATGCGGTTGAGGGAAGAGAGGGTGGTGAGGGAGAGGGAGGAGTAGGAGAGTGGGAGGGAGCAGAGGAGAGAGGTGGAGGAGATGAGGTGAACAACTGGCTTGGGGAGGTCACTGAGGAGGAGAGTGAGGAGGAGAGTGAGGAGGTGGCATCGAAGGTGGGGAGAAACGCGTGGGTGGTGGAGAGGAGGTGCGGAGGGCGGCAGCTGGTGGTGGCAGTGGAGAGAGGGTGTGATTCCCTGCTGGGAGCAGAAGAGCTTGTGGACAGACTGAATGCACAGTGAGTGGATTCTGTGACTTGTGCTTGTGTGCACCATCTGTGAGTGCAGAGAATGCGGAGTGAGAGGATAGAGAGAATGCGGAGTGAGAGGGTAGCGAGAATGCGGAGTGAGAGGATAGAGAGGATGAGGAGTGAGAGGATAGAGAGAATGCGGAGTGAGAGGATAGAGAGAATGCGGAGTGAGAGGATAGAGAGAATGCGTAGTGAGAGGATAGAGAGAATGCGGAGTGTGAGGATAGAGAGAATGCGGAGTGAGAGGATAGAGAGAATGCGGAGTGAGAGGATCGAGGGAATGCGGAGTGAGAGGATAGAGAGAATGCGGAGTGAGAGGATAGAGAGAATGTTTCTTACCGTTTTCTGCGTGTATGTTTCGTTTGAAAGACATTTCCATCTTCTCCGCTGCCCCAATTGCTCGTTTCAGGCACTTCGGGGGGGTATTCCCATCTCACTAAGGAGTTGTACTGCACTGTGCTATGCATATGGTACAGTACACTGCTGCATTTGTCAATAGAAGTGGAATTTGCTAATAATCAAGGTTCTTACAACCTTTTGCTGTATTCCCCTGTTGCAGCGTGGCAGGGCCTGTGCTAGGATTTGGGGCATCCCGAGGCCTCAGGGGAACTCGTCCGAATCTTAAAAAATGCCCCGATTTGTCAAAATCGAAAGTGTTGGTTTCATTGATGCAGGTTGGGGTACATATAACAAACCCTAACATTTGTACCCCCTAAGACAAACCTCACTACATGCTACAACATTTGACACACCCCCATAGCCTAAGTGAGGGGTGTCAAGCAAAACCAAAAGTGTACGGTCACAAGACCAGTCTTAAAGAAACAAAGCTCAGGGTGGATCACAACATCACCACACTCTGAGCACAAGCAAAGGCCACAAGGCCAGTCCAAGAGTTCACAGAGGTATATAGCAAGAGTAAAAGCTAGGCAAACAGTAAACTCAAGCCTATGCAAGACGAGAACCAGTATCAACAAGGCCTAACTGCACACAGCACCTCTGGTGGTCACAAGGCGGAAGCGCCTTGGTGAAGACGTCTGCAGTGTTGGCCTCGGACTCCACAAACTCGAAGCGAGCCTGTCCACGTCTTGTCAGAATAGCTAGGCAGGAATGATTGGACTACCGTAGGTCAAAGTTGGGTACAAATATGAAACCCTAAAGGGGCTATACCCCATATTGGCTACCCCACTACAGCCTACACATATATATTACATATATAATTTGACACACCCCCATAGGCAAAGTGGGGGAGAGCAAGGGGTCACAAGACCAGTCAAGCAAAGCAAAGCAAGCTCAGGGTGGATCACAAAGTCACCACACACACTGAGCACAAGCAAAGGGCCACAAGGCCAGTCCACATGCAGAGGTATATATGCAACAGGAACAGCACAGTGATCTGTCAAACAATATGTTTAATATATACCCTGCGTGCTGTAGGTACTGTAGTTATTATTATTAAGAGTTGGTGGTGCACCTTCTTTGTTGCTTTGCTATATGTACCTTGTGTGCTATAGTGAAACCCCTCTTTCCTTGCCTAAAATCTCTCTACACTTTCTCCTCTTCACCCTAGCATGGCTCCTCACCTCTAGCTACTATCTTGACATGATCACCACCTAGCAAGAGCAAGCATGCAGGTATATGTATATAGATCACAGTACAAGCAAAGCCTACAGCAAGTGTGGAAACGTAGGTACAAGGCCTAACAAGGTACAGAAGCGCTGATGATCACAAGACGGAAGTGCCTTGGTGAATATATCAGCAGTGTTGGCCCGAGTGGCCACGTGAGCAAGACGAAGCTGACCTCGCTGCTGCAACTCTCGAGCCAGGAAGTAACGCAGAGCGATGTGCTTCGTTCTGTGCTCCAGTCTGTGCTCCTAACACAAGGCAATGGCCGTCTTGTTGTCAACGTACAGAACTGGAGGAGAACGAGGCCGCTCTCCCAAGTCAGTCAGCAGGTAGGTGAGCCAGCGTAACTCTTGTGCAGCCATGGCTGTGGCGTAGATCTCAGCCTCACAACTGGAGCTGAGAACAGAAGACGAGCGTGTAGACCGCCAAGAAACAGAGCCAGAGCCAAGACTGAAAGTGTAACCCTATGACGACCGCTGCGTAGCCTGGTCGTCAACCCAAGACGCGTCAGAGTGTCCAGTGAGGACAACGTCACCCCGTCCTCCAAGCACGAGCCCCATGCCTGATGTACTGCACAGGTAGCGCAGTACCCTCTTCGCAGCTTCCCAGTGCACCTTTCGGTGCCTACCAGGAGCCACGTAGCGAGCCAGAAGGCCAAGAGGGTACGCAAGGTCAGGTCGCGTGCAGGTCATCAGGTACATGAGGCAGCCCACAAGCTCTGGGTAAGGACCACTCGGCTCTACGGACTCGTCCGAAGGTGGAGCTGAGAGCGAGTGACCTATAGCCAGAGGAGTGGACTGTGGGGAGGACCAGGTGAAGCCGAAGCGCTGAAGGACCTGCTGCACCATGTGTGACTGAGTCAGTGTGATGGTGCGGCGTGCTCTGTCCCGGGTGATCTGCAAGCCAAGGTAGCTGCGCAGCTCACCCAGGTATGTGCACGTGTGTCTCTTCTGCAGCTCCAACTTCACCAGGGCGAGAGCCTCTGTGTCAGCAGTGGCAAAGACCAAGTCGTCGACGTACACGAGGATGTAGAACGGCGGCAGCGAAGTGTCGGTGCGCAGAAACAGCGACGGGTCAGCAGTGGAAGGAGCAAACCCAAGAGCCGCAAGTGTCGTCCTCAGTGTGTCGTGCCACTCACGAGGCGCCTGGCGGAGACCGTAGACTGGCTGCCGGAGGCTCCACTGGGTACCAGGAGAGAACGACCCAGTGAAGCCAGGTGGGCGGCGCAGCCAGATATCCTCGTGCAGGCTGCCCTGTAAGAAGGCTGTGCTAAAGTCAAGTGAGTGAAGCTCGTAGTCACGCTGAGCGGCAACGTGCAGCAGCACCCGAAGAGTGGTCATCTTCGGGGTGGGGGAGAAGGTCTGGAAGAAGTCAACTCCCTCTCGCTGACTGAAGCCTCGAGCAACGTAACGAGCCTTGAAGACAGACGGAGAACCCGGCGGCCGCTTCACCCTGAAAATCCACATGCCATCGACGATGTTCGCCCTAGGAGGGGGAACCTCGTCGACGTAAGTGCTTGTGGACTTCCAGGATGCCATCTCTGCGTCCATGGCTGCCTGCCACTGAGAGGAGTACTCACCCGCGATCGCCTCAGTGTAAGAGTCAGAATGTGATATTTGTCTAGCTTGCAGTGGGGTACTCTATAGCGAGTATAGCCCAAATTAGGGTTTCCTATATGTACTCAACTGCCTGCTAGTGAAAACCCCTTTTGCCTGTTCTAGCTTCCTGCTGCTTGTTTTCACATGCTATGAGAGCAGGTCGACCCTCCTGGGTCGATCCTGTGGGTGGTCCCGCCCGATGCTTCCGCTGCTGTTCTGCCTGTCGCGCGCCCGTGGCGCGCGACGTTTTCTGCCTGCTGCGCGCCCGCTGCACGCGGCATTTTTACTTACCGCCGCGCGCTCGGGGCTCGCGGCGGTTTTCTGCTCGCCACGCGCTCCGGGCGCGTGTCGGTTTCCTGCCCGCTGCGCGCCCCGGGCGCGCGCGGCGGTTTCGTCGCTCGTCGTGGCGCCCCGGGGGCCCGCGCGCTGTCCCCTCCCGTCGCCCGTTGCGGCGCCCTGGGGGCCCGCGCGTCGCCCCCTCCCGTCGCCCGTCGCGGCGCCCTGGGGGCCCGCGCGTCGCCCCCTCCCGTCGCCCAACGCGGCGCCCTGGGGGCCCGCGCGTCGCCCCCTCCCGTCGCCCCGTCGCGGCGCCCTGGGGGCCCGCGCGTCGCCCTGCTCGTCGTGGCGCCCTCAGGAACCCGGGCGCCCCGCCCCTCTTCCGCTTGCGCGCCATCCCCCGAGCTACTGCCTGCGCACAGCCCCCCCCCCCCCCCCACCCCGCTGCTGCCTGTGTTAGGGTTTGGGGGTGGCGGGTGTGGGGGTGGCGAGTATGGGGGTGACGGGTGTGTGCGCCGTCCCCTGCTCCTCCTCCTCCGTCTCCCACTGCTGCAGCTGCCGCTGAGGGGGGTGGATGTGTGGGAGCCGTCGGAGTGGTACTAGGGGGGTGGCGTGTGAGCAGTGCTAGGGGTACAAAAGGGGGTGTGTGAAAGGGGTGTGGGACAGTTGGGGGAGGTTGAGTGGAGGCAGCCGTCTTGTCGTCCGCAGCGCCTGTAGTCCGGAAAAGGCCCGTGGGTCTGGTAGCCCAGCGAGCCTGCTGCGCCAGTCGCCCGTGGGTCAGTTGCTCCTGCCGCTCGTCTTAGCCGCGGAGCCAGGTACTCCTGTAGTCCGGGGCCCTTGCCACCGGTAGCCACCGTGCGCGCCGCTCCTGTTGCCCGTGTGTCTGCGGCTTCACCCGTCGCCTCCTATCCCCACTACTCTCACAGTCCCTCCTCCTCCTCACTTGCCCTCTGTGACTGCCTCTAGTTTTGCTTGTACTTGTGAACCTGCTCTATGACTGCTTGCTGTGCTGATTATACCCCACTTTGACTATGGGGGTGTGTCAGAATGTGATATTTGTCTAGCTTGCAGTGGGGTACTCTATAGCGAGTATAGCCCAAATTAGGGTTTCCTATATGTACTCAACTGCCTGCTAGTGAAAACCCCTTTTGCCTGTTCTAGCTTCCTGCTGCTTGTTTTAACACGCCTCAGCGTAAGAGCGCGGGGTCGGGATGTCTACAGCATCCGGGTCTCCCTCAGGGGCAAGTAGCATGGCCACGAGATGAGGCGCAGCGGCTGCAAGACACTCAAGGTCCTCGTGCCTGTCCTCAAGGACGTCCGTGCCAAGAGCACACTCACCCCCGACGGACGGAGGACAGACAGACTCAGACTCAGCAACAAGGCTAGCAGCGTAGTCTAGACGACAGGCAGCAGCAAAGTCAACAAGCTCAGCGACTAAGGCAGACGCAGCAGCAGACTCAAACGACGGGTCAGTGACAACAGTGGCTAGCAGACGCGTGACAGTAGGGTGCTCAGCACGAAACCGGTCAGACTCAGGGTCCGGAACGTCAGGCAAAGAAGACGCAGGAGGAGACGGCAGGGGAACACGCTGTGGAACAGAGGAAGGACGAAGTGCCATAATGTGCGTGCCAGGGACAGGAGGAGGACGCTCACGACTAACACGACCAGTGCGACCAGTGCGACCAGTGCGAACAGGCGAGACAGGACGGGACGCAGGCTCGCGACGCTCAGTAAGACCTCCTGGCTGCTCAGTGTAAGGAGAGGGAGCAGGCAGGGGGGAGCCTGGCTGTAACGGTAGGCCAGTGGAAGACGGCAGGGTAAGAACCTGGCGAAGCACTGTGTCAGGAGGCGGCAGAGACGACGGTGACGGCGGAGAGAAGAACAGTCGCTGCGCAGCAGTGCCACCAGCACCAGTAGCTCCAGTGCCTCCAGCAGCTCCAGAACCTCCAGCAGCTCCAGACCCTCCAGCTCCAGCTCCTCGAGCGCCAGCACCACCAGCAGCCGCAGAACCTCCAGCGCCAGCACCGCCAGTACCAGCGTCACCAGCAGCAGCACCCCCAGAACCGGCAACTCCAGTCCCAGTGTCTCCAGCAGCAGCACCCCCAGAACCGGCACCTCCAGTCCCAGGGTCTCCAGCAGTAGCACCCCCAGACGCAGCACCTCCAGCCCCAGCAGCTCTAGTACCTCCAGTACGAGCACCTCCGGGTCTAGCGGCTCCAGCACCTCCAGCAGACAAAGTACCCGCAGTACTCCCAGCTCCAGTGTCAGCAGCTCCAACAGCACCTCCTGCGGCAGGGTCAGCAGTACCACCAAATCCAGCGTCCTCAAGCCCAGCGACTCCAGCGTCGTCGGCACCTCTCGCACCAGCCCCAGTACCCTCTGAACCGGCACCCCCAAATCTAGGGATGTCAGCAGAAGCGCCTCCAGCGGCAGAGCCCCGAGCTCCAGCAGCGCGACCCTGACGGCGAGCGTACCACTCGTGCAGCTGCTGTGGGGAGAGAGGCGCACGCGGACGAAGGCGGCCACTCCAAGGAGACCGCGCACAAGCAGTCTCAGTACCCTCAGGCGCCGCACCCCCAGACTCAGCACCCCCAGGCTCCTCACGCTCAGGCTCAGCGAGCGTTGCTATGCACTTTCCGGACACCCTGGAGCGTTGCAGTGCTCTTGCCGGAGACCCCGGAGCGTTGCAATGCTCTTGCCGGACACCCCGGAGCATTGCAAGGCACTTGCCGGACACCCTGGAGCGTTGCAATGTACTTGCCGGACACCCTGGAGCGTTGCAATGCTCTTGCCGGACACCCAGGAGCGTTGCAGTGCACTTGCCGGACACCCCGGAGCGTTGCAATGCTCTTGCCGGACACCCCGAAGCGTTGCAATGCTCTTGCCGGACACCCCGGAGCGTTGCAATGCTCTTGTCGGACACCCCGAAGCGTTGCAGTGCACTTGCCGAACACCCCGGAGCCCCCAGGCCTAGCACCCCGAGGCCCCACACGCTCAGGCTCAGCACCCGAAGACTCAGCACCCCTAGGCTCCGCACGCTCAGGCTCAGCACCTCCAGACGCAGCACCCCCAGGCATAGCACCCCCAGAGACAGCACCCCGAGCAGGACCACCCCCAGCAGGACCTGAGTCACCAGTGACCTCAACAGGCTCAGGCACAGGAGGGTCTACCTGAGAAACACCTGAAGGAGCAGGACCTGGCGCGGGGAGGGGGTCTACCTGGGGAGGACCTGGAGCGAGAAAGAGCGGAGGGGGGGGGCGAGCGGCAGTGCGGTAGGGAAAGAGACGGTAAAAGGGGACCGACTCGTCGAAGGTGACGTCCTGAGACGCAAAGACACGGCGCGAAGCGGGGTCGTAAAACTGCCAGCCAGGCGCGTCAAGGGGAAAGCCAAGGAAGACGCAGGGAATGGCGCGAGCGGAGAGCTTGTCCGCGGTGGTATCGCGGACAAAGGCACGAGCACCCAAGACCCGGAAGCGCGACGCATCGCCAACCTCCCCCGTCCACAGCAGTGTGGGCGAGGTCTCCGGCAAGGAGATACGGGGCCAGAGGTTGAGCTGATGCGCGGCGTACCGGACCGCAAACGGCCACAGAAAATGGGGGGCAGCCGCATGGATCATGGAGGTACGAGTGACCTCCATGACTAAGCCAATGCAGAGCTCAACAACCTCATTCTGCTGCGGAGAGGCCGGAAGCGTGAACGACTGGCGGATGCCGTGCTCCTCACAGAAAGCTCGCAAGAGGTCGGAGGTGAACTCACCACCTCTGTCAGAGTGCAGACGCAGGACACGAAAGTCCGACTGGAACCGCTTGCGGAGCTGGAGACGAACAGCGCGGATCCAGGGGATCAAAACATCAGGGACCTGACCCTTGCTGCGCAAGGGGAAGACCGTGGTGTAACGCGTGTAGTCGTCGACGACCAGCAGGAAGTACCGCTCGCGGCCCTGCCCCTGGACGCGGGCTGGGCCCCACACGTCCAGGTGGAGAGTCTGCAGTGGAGCCTCTGTGGGAGGGAACGAGGAGGAGTGAGGAGCGGCGCGCTGCCGCCCCTCGACACAAGGAATGCAGGGCGGGGCAGGCGAGGGAGGGAGGGCGGGCAGAGACCTGGGAAGGCCAGAGACCAGTAGGCGAGAGTGCATGCCACGAAGGCGGGGTAGAGAGGGGTGACCAAGGCGGTGGTGCCACAGGAGAGTGTCGTGCGACAGGCGGCGACACTCACACTGGGTAGCTACCTGAGCGGACGCGTACAGCTGAGGAGACACAGGGGTGTAGCGCGACACAGTGGTGAGGGTGTACAGACTGGACCCTGGCGCACGTGTGAACGTGGCCAGGTGGCGGCCAGTCCTAGAGCACGTACAGATCGCCACACGCTGTCCTCCAGGAGTAAAGGTGTCAACCCAATTATCCTGAAGGACGGCGTTGCTCACCAAGTTCGTAGAGAACGAGGGGATGTGGAGACCTGACAGCTCACCGGACGGGACCGCCGGACACGGGAGCACAGTACTGGACCGTGCAAGCACTGGGCCCCCAGAGGGGTCAGCCAGTGAGACAGGGACAAGTGCAGGGAGGGGAGTAACAGTGGTACTGTCACGAAAGAAACAGCGGGAAGCACTTGAGTCAAGCGTGAAGGTGTGCAAGGCCTCAGTAGGCGCAGTACCAGAGAGAGAAGACTCACTAGCACCTAGAGCAGCAGCTGCTATACCAGGGTCAGGGGGCACACACAGGTAACAGTCACCCTCAGTAGTACCAGTCAAAGCATGCATGGCAGTAAGGATAGCGTCAGTGTCTAGAGCAAATATATCTACTCCGTCTCGAAGCAGCTCTAGCCAGAGGGGTAGCTCAGCCTCGTCGCCAAACCGTGCTCGCCAAGCGTCGCTCAGACGGGAGAAGCAGCGGGACTTAGTGTGACTAACTGTCCCGCAGGTCTGACCAGCCCGATCACCTGTGCAAATGACGTACGGGCAGCGAGCAGTAGTCCTACACCCCCAACTCTGAGCGTACCACTCATGCAGCTGCCGGGGCGTAAGGGTCTCGCGCGGGCGCCACTGCAGCTGCATCTGGCCACCGCCAGGAACTCCGCACTGACCAGCTCCACCGCGACTGCCACGACGGCCGCCGCCAGCACACCACCTGGCGTACCACTCACGAAGCTGCTGGGGCGTAAGGGTCTCGCGTAGACGCCGCTGCAGCTGCATCTGGCCAGCGCTAGACACTCCCCACCGAACAGCTCCACAGCGACTGCTACTACGGCCGCCACCACTCCCACTGCTGCCACCACCGCCGTCACCACTCCCACCGCTACTACGAAGGGAAGTCATAGCGGGAATCGAGGAGACGCATGAGCAGCAGCAACAGCAGTAAGAGCAGTAGAGCGGCCCGGTGAGTCTAGGCTGCAGCACCTCTAGCACTCCTAGCAGCACCTCCACCAGCAGCAGTAGTAGCACGAGCAGGAGGGCGGATCGGGTCGGGTAGGGCGGCTCGGCTCGGCCTGGGCTGCGCGGGTAGCAGGGCGCGCGCTGTGTAGGGCAGCAGGGCGCGATGCGCGTGCTGCAGCAGGGCGCGACGCGCAGGGCAGCAGGGCGCGACGCGCGGGCTGCAGCAGAGCGCGACGCGCGGGGCAGTAGCGCGCGACGCGCGGGCTGCCGTAGGGCGCGACGCGCAAGCCAGCAGCGCGCGACGCACGGGCTGCCGTAGGGCGTGACGCGCAAGCCAGCAGCTCGCGACGCGCGGGCTGCCGTAGGGCGCGACGGGCAGCGCGTAACGCGCGGGCTGCCGCAGGGCGCGACGTGCGGGGCAGCAGCGCGCGACGAGCGGGCTGCTGTAGGGCGCGACGCGCAGGGCAGCAGCGCGGGCGTAGGGCAGGGCGCTGGCGCAGGGCAGGGCGCTGGCGCAGGGCAGGGCGCCGGCGCAGGGCAGGGCGCCGACGCAGGGTAGGGCGCTGGCGTAGAGCAGAGCGCTGGCGCAGGGCAGGGCGCCGGCGCAGGGCAGGGCGCCGGCGCAGGGCAGGGCGCTGGCGCAGGGCAGGGCACGGGCGCAGGGCAGGGCGCTGGCGTAGGGCAGAACGCTGGCGCAAAGCAGGGCGCCGGCGCAGGGCAGGGCGCTGGCGCAGGGCAGGGCGCTGGCGCAGGGCAGGGCAGGGCAGGCGCAGGGCAACGCGACGCGGGACAGCAGCAGGCAGCGCGAAGGCGACAGGTTGGCGCGCGCAGCGCAGCATGTCACGGAGGCTAGGCAGGGTGCGCGCGGGCGGCGCAACGAAGGCAAGGCAGGGCGCGCGAAGCAGCAGCAGACAGCTCAGTCCGCAGACAGCAGGCAGCAGGCAGACGGCGCGCGCAGCGCAGCACGTCACAGTCACAGTCACAGTCGTGGGGTAGCGGTAGGTGGGCCCGAAAAAAAAGACGGTCCTACGGACCTACTGCTCTGAAACCATGTCAGAATAGCTAGGCAGGAATGATTGGACTAGGTCAAAGCTGGGTACAAATATGAAACCCTAAAGGGGCTATACCCCATATTGGCTACCCCACTACAGCCTACACATATATATTACATATATAATTTGACACGTCTCTGCAACTCTCGCAGAAGAAAGTACCTGACGTTAATGTGCTTCACTCTGCTCTCCAGTCGCGGCTCTTGACAGAGGAGAATCGACGCCTTGTTGTCAGTGAACAAGGTCGGTGCAGAGCTCGGCCGCTCACCAAGGTCGGCGAGCAAGAAGGTCAACCAACGCAGCTCCTGTGCCGCCATGGCACCAGCGTAGATCTCAGCCTCAGCGGTAGAGGTCGAGACCGAGGAGGAACGCGTGGACCTCCAAGAAACAGCTCCAGAACCCAGACTGAAGCAGTACCCCTGAGTAGACCTGAGAGTCTCAGCGTCGTCAGCGTAAGAAGAGTCACAGTGACCAGTAAGTACGACAGACTGCTGCCCTCCAAGAACCAGCCCCACGCCTGATGTCGTCGCTAGGTACTTCGCCACCCTCACAACTGCCATCCAGTGAACAGGACGGTGTCTCCCTGGCGCAACAAAGCGAGCAAGGATGCTGAGAGGGAAGGCGAGGTCCGGGCGAGTACAGGTCATCAGGTACATGAGGCAGACCACCAGCTCTGCGTAAGGACCACTAGGCTCAAACGGCTCGTCAGGAAAGGGTCCAGTGAGTCTGTGGTCAACAGCAAGGGGTGTGCGCTGTATTGTGGAGTGCTGAAGCCCGAACCTGGTGAGACGCAAGGACTAGACGTGGGGCGGGGACAGGAGCCGGGGGCAGTAGCTGCCGCTGCTGTTGCTGCTGCTGCTGCTGGTGCGGCTGCTGCTGCTGCTGCGGCTGCTGCTGCTGCCCTCGGGGGCGAGTGTTAAGTGTGTAGAGGCCGGAGCTCGGCTCAGCAGTAAAGGTGGCTAGAGACGTGTACGAGTCCCCGTCCACACAAACCGCAGTCTCGCCAGAGGGCTCAACCCACACACCCACGTGCTGACTCGCGAGAGGCCTCACACCCACCAAGTTCCTCGAGAACGAGGGGACGTAGAAACCCGTCAGCGAGCCCAACGGAACAGCTAGGCACGGGAGCGTAGTACTGTAGCGAGTAGTGACTGGTCCTGAAGTGGGATCAGCTAGGGCTATAGAGACCGGCGCAGGAAGTGGTGTAAGCGTCGTGTGGTCGCGAAAGAAACAGTGCGAAGCTCCAGAGTCCAGAGTGAAAGACAGCGAGGCCTCCTCCGAAGCAGCTCCTGGACTAGTGTCTACACAAGTACCTACACTAGCAACAGGCAACCCAGCAACACTAGCACCTAAGCTAACAACACTCAAGTAAACAGAGTCAGAAGCACTAGAGTCAACAACAGCATACATAGCATGAGGAGTTCCTAAGAGATCAACTAACTAAGAAGCCGACATGCCTTACAGAGCGGAGCCGTACGTCTGAACAAGAGGAAACCAGTCAGGGGCAGGGCCGCCAACGCCGAAGGCCAAACGAACCGTGTCAGTAAGCTGAGCAAAGCACTGACCAGGAGGGTGAGTGCGGCCACACGGCTGGCCCCGGCGAGCACCTGTCTGAACCGGATAGGTGCACGGAGGGTGAACAACAGCTCGCTGGAGCTGACGCTAGCCCGACCCCGAAGCCTGCTGCTGCCGCTGCTGCTGCGGGGGGTGCGGCGAGGGGAGCGGCTGCTGCTGCTGTCGCTGAGTCAGGTACCACGCCGCTGCTCCACCCACTGCGGCAGGTAGAACGGGAGGCGACTGACGAACTCGGGCGTCGCCACCACCAGCTGCAGCAGGGGAGTCACTGGCCGCTGCACGAGACGCCTCTCCAGGCCCTGCACTCCCACCACCACCGGTCGCGACTCCAGCCCCACCACCTCCGCCTCCACCGCCGCCGCCGCCCGCACTCTGACCGCCCCTCTTGCCACCCCTACCCCGAGACCGCGACGAAGTCGTAGCAGCAGCTGTGGTCACGACAGTAGCAGCAGTGGCGAGAGAGGCAGTATAGGTGGGCAGCTGTGGGACAGTGCACCCGTGAAACAGCGGAGGGGGCACAGCACCAGAGGTGGCGGCAACAGAGCGAAGGTTGCTCTCGACGTCCTTGAGTGCTGACTCAAGGACCTCGATAGTGAGCTCACTAGGGTGCTTCAGAAGAAGCGTGTCACGAACCGAGGCAAGGCGGTCAGGGAGGCTAGTGGCAATGAAGTAGATAGTAATCGCCATGGGGGGAGGAAGCAGTGCAAGCTGTGCGTCAGTGCAAGCAGCGCGGTAGCTAGAGTCGAGCGAGCGCAGGTGAGCGATCAAGTCAGCAGAGCGCTCAAATGAGGCGAGATCAGGGAACAGGAACGGTAGGAAGAGTCGGCCAAGAGAGACAGTGGTGGGAGTAGCGTAGCGGGCCTTAATCGCAGTCAGGTACTCGCTAGCAGTGCGAACCTGAGTGAAGTGGGCCTCCTCAGACTCAGGGAGGAGGCTGCTGAGTGCGATGCAGGCCGCAGCGTCACGTGACGTCCACGCCGTCAGGTCAGCGCGCTGGCGGGCAAAGCGGTCTCTGGCGGCGCCGTCAGGGTCAGGGCCTAAAGGCGTAGGGTCGGGGGGCGCAGGGAGGACACCACTAGCGTGGGCCCAGAGGGTCTCGCCCGACTGAACTTGACTCTCTAACAAACGACGCGCGCGAAGGAGCCAGACCGGAAACTCGAGTGGTCGGCCGTCAGCGTCAAAACGAAGGACCCGAGGGGTCGCCATAGCGAAACTAGAAGCAACTAGAACGGTAGGTCGTAGCGCGGCGCAAAGAGAGGGCCCGCGGCAGATCTATCGAGAAGGCGCGGCGGCGGGCGGAACGAGCAGGCACGGCGAGTCTAGGGAGGGCCCGCGGCAGGCCGAACGAGCTGGCGCAGCGGCGGGCAAGACGTGCAGGCGCGACCCGCGGGCGCAGCGGGAAGGGCGCGCGCAGCAGGAAGGGCGAGCGGGTAGAGAGGGCGCGGGTAGGGTGGGCGGGTAGAGAGGGCGCGGTTAGGGCGGGCGGGTAGAGAGGGTGCGGGTAGGGCGGGCGGTTAGGGTTTGGGCGACGGGCAGCGGGGAGGGGAGGGCGCGACGCGACGGGCGACGGGCGCGACGGGCGACGGGCGCGACGGGCGACGGGCGCGACGGGCGACGTGCGACGGGCGCGACGCGACGGGCGACGGGCGTGACGGGACTCGCCGGGCGACGGGCGCGACGCGACGAGCGACGGGAGAGGGCGCGATGCGACGAGCAGCGGGGAGCGGGCGCGACACGACGGGCGACTGGAGAGAGCGCGACGCGACGGGTTGCGGGGGGAGAGCGCGACGCGACGGGCAGCGAGGGAGAGCGCGACGCGACGAGCAGCGGGGGTCCAACGACGAGCGAGACTAGATCGGGCCGGCGCTAGGCTTGGGCAAGACGGGTACGATGAGTACGATAGAGCTAGACAGGCTCGGGCGGTACGAACGTGAACGGGAGGAGCGGGATCCCACTGGATCCTAACCTAGGTGATACCATGTCAAAATCGAAAGTGTTGATTTCATTGATGCAGGTTGGGGTACATATAACAAACCCTAACATTTGTACCCCCTAAGACAAACCTCACTACAGGCTACAACATTTGACACGATTTGTCAGGGCAAATTTTCAAAGGCATCCTGTTGTTTCAGGGCTTCAACAAAAATTAATCCTGATCGGTCAGGGCAAATAAACGGATGTTCAGGGTAGCGCTTTTAGCAAGGCCTTGAACAGAAAGTTGGAGGCTCAACATCAGAGAGACGCGCACCTACCAATGAATGCCTCGCTGAGGATGATAGTGTTGCCTTGCCCTACCTGCTCCCAAACCAGACCAGCGAGGAACCTGAAGGGTTTGGTTGGTGCGTTGCAGACGTTCGGATGTGTCAAGGCATCGTGCGAAGGCGGGAATAATACTCGGGGAAGAAAATCCGCGGTGGAGAGTTTTCCCGGGGATAAAAATCCCCAGGAAAGGAACCCCCTACTTCCTTCCCCCCACCTCCCCCCCCCCTCCCCCGCCCCCCTTCCCCTCTCTAAATACGCGCCAGGGCAAGCCTCGACATTCATCCTGACGCTACAGGGAAGAACACTACGGCCATCCTGAATTTCCAGGGCATATCGTTTACAACATCCTGAGATCACAGGGAAAAAAATTAACACCATTCTGAAATTACAGGGCAAATTCAAAACTGCATCCTGAAATCAGGGTAATCAGGATGTTTTGCCCTGATATCGTGGGGCCTGCAGTGTGGTTCTGTGTAACCATTCCTTAAAACCGAGATGCAAAATAGTGAACCCGGGGCCAGCTTGAAAGAGGGCTTGCCGTGCGAAACAATTTTCGAACCAAACCGACAAGTTTCCGGTGTTTTTAGCAGATCGAACACATCTGATTGGTTCCCGCCAAAACCAAAAGAAGGAACACAGCACGTGAGGCGTCGCATATCAGTTTGGGAAGCTCGAACTGCAATCGCTCATGCACGTTCTTGCGATTTTGGGCCCGGCTTGGGGTTCAAGTTGGGTCTGGGTGAACAACTACTAGTTCTTCCGATCACCACTCTCTGCTTCCTAGTTATTTGTAGCATGTCTAGCCATCGAAGCTTCAACTTAGGCCGTTGTTGTTTCAATTTAGACGCATAGTGAAACTGCCACGGATGTGTAGTACTTTGTGCCGTTTCGGATGCCCTCTCGCCGCCTTCCCATCTCATCTAGCTCGTCCTCCCGTTCCAATCGCCCAAGCTCCGTCCGTCCTGGCGTCGTCCCGTCGACCGTCGTGTCGCGATCCTATCGCCCGTCCCGTCGCCCTCCTGTCGTCATCTCCGTTACCCCTTTCCTCCAATCACCCTCGCGTTTTTCCCGGCGCTCTCTCTCTCTCGCCGCTCCCTTTCCTGAACCAATCGCCTTCTCCTCTCCCTTCTCGTCGCTCTCTCTCTCTCGCCGCTTCCATCCCGTTGCAATCACCTTCTCCCATCCTTACCCGTCGCTCTATCTCTCTCCCCTCCCTTCCCGTCTCTCTTGTTCTCTCCCCTCCCTTCCCGTCGCTCTCTCTCTCGCCGCTCCCTTCCCGTCGCGCTCTCTCTCGCCTCTCCCTTCCAATCGCTCTCGGTCTCTCCCATCCCTTCCCGTCGCTCTCGCTCTCTCCCCTCCCTTCCCGTCTCTCTTGCTCTCTCCCCTCCCTTCCCGTCGCTCTCTCTCTCTCGTTGCTCCGCGCGTCGCTCTCTCTCACGCCGCTCCCTTCCCATCGCCCATCGCCCACCGTCGCTTCCTCTCCCATCCCCCATCACCCACCCCATCGCCTTCTCGCTCGCCACGAAACGCCTTCCCGTCCCGCACCCACTTTCTCCTCCCTCGCCTGCCTCGTCACCTTCACGCTCGCACTCAAACGCGCTCCCCGCGCCCTTCCTCTCTCCCTTCCCATCACCCACCTCGTCGCCCTCCTGCTCGCCCCGAAATGCCTTTCCGTCACCTTTCGTCTCTTCTCCCCAAGCATTAATCTCTGAAACGCTCTCCAGTCGCCCATCGTATCCACCCGGTTCATCAACGACCTCGTCGCCCTCGCTCTTGCTCTGTAATGCCCTCTCCGCGCCCTTCCTCCCTCCCCTCACAATCTGTCTTCCCTCCCCGCATCCCGTCGTTCTTCCTCTCTCCCCTCCCATCTCGTCGTTCCACCTCCCTTCCCTCCCATCCCGTCGTTCCACCTCTCTCCCCTCCCATCCCGTTGTTCCTCCTCTGTTCCCTCCCATCCCGTCATTTTCCCTCTCTCCCCTCCTCTCCCGTCGCCCCCCTTGTCCCCAGTCCCTTCTCTTCGTCTTCGCTGTCGACCAATCAACCGTCCCGACGCCACGCCTTCTTTTCGTTCATCAGTCATTTCTTTATTTATATCTTCTTCGCCTGATTTCATGTGTGTGTGTGCCATGGTTTTTGCTTGATCATGCCTGTGTTTGCGCTGGATTTTGCCAGATTTTGCCAGTGTTCACGCAGGATTTTGCCTGCCGGTTTTTGCCTATGTGCGCGCTGGATTTTGCCTCTGTGTGCGCTGGTTTTTTGCATATGGGGATTTTTGTGAAGGTTCGACGGCTGCTCTGGTGAATGTGGGATTGCCGCCTTGCGCCAAATTCGCACACGAATGTGGGTGTAAGTCGCCACCAATCAGATCTGTAAACAAGTTCCACATGTTTCCCATTCACATCAAAACTCGTCTGGCATGAAAAAAAAAAATAAAAACGTTCGTAACAAACTTGTGTTTTCAAGTAGACCCAACTAGAAGGGGGGGGTCACTATTTTAGCTGCTGGCTTTAACAAACATAACTTAAGTCGCTGACAGACCTCTGGTCAAGCCTCTGGTTATCCGAAATCATGCCTATTTCTCACCAATTGTGTTAAAGCCCAAGACCTGAATTACAAAAAAAGGAAGGCAAACTGTGCACAGTTTGCCTTCCGAGCCCACAGTTGACTTCCCGAGCCTCTCTGGTTACCAAATGACGCCCCGCAAAGAACCAGAGAGTCGTAGAGCAGCAAAAAATTGGTTGGCGAGAGTCCCAACCGCTCCCTCCTGAAGGGAGTAGGGGAAGGCAAGCTGTGCGCAGTTTGGAAATTGTGGTAATTCAGGTCATGCTCGACCACATAGTATCCACGTGAAACTCCTAGGTAGAACAGAAAGCCAATAGAGCCCGAGCCCAATAGTTTGGTAGGAAAAAAAACACCAAACAATTTCTATGCGATGGCGCCACTTTTCACTCAGCGTCGTCGTCGAAACCCTGCGCGACCGCGAAAACGTCAGTTTGCGGCGCATGCATCTCCTCTCCGAGGTCGATATTAGGTAATCGTACGGTCGATCGCTGCCATTTCCCGCGCATTCGCCCTATGTTTGCCTCAGCTATGTTCCCCCACCGTCCTTCCTTGTCGGCGTCACACCCTGCCACACACGCTTCCCCTCGTCGACGTCGCCGTCCCCCACGCTTCCCCCCACCGTCGCCTGCGCTTCTTCCCGCTGTCGATCACACTTCACTCCGTCGTTGACCACGCTATTCCTCCCGTCACCCACCTCCGTCGCCCACGCTTCCCCCCACTGTCGCTTACGCTCCCACCCACCGTCGCTTTCACACTTTCCCCCACCGTCGCCCTCGCTTTCCGCCACCGTCGCTCACGCTTTCCCTTACCGCTGCTCACGCTCCCTCCTGCCTTCCCCCACGCTTCCACACACCGTCGCTCGCGCCCTCCCCCACCTTCCCCCACCTTCCCTCGCGCTTCCCCGCACATCGCCCACGCTTTCCCCCACCGTCGCGCTCGCTTCCTCCCACCGTCGCCCACGCTTTCCCCCACCGTCGCGCTCGCTTCCTCCCACGGTCGCCCACGCTTTCCGATATTCCTATCCTCCGCCTTCTATCTGACCCACTTGCCTACTCCCTCGAATTTCTCACATCCTCCCATCCACCCTTTCCCTTCCAAGCCTGTACACTCCTACCGTAATCACCCGGACATACCACCCTAGGGTGCTATGATAACTACATCAAAAAAGGGGGGGGGGGGGGGGGGTTGTGTCATCGGAAAAAGCTACATAACACCCGGGTCTTTTTATAATGTACATTTTTTTTTTAGCAGAAACGGTTGGGAACAAAATGTACATGCTTGCTGCAGTGGAAGATTGTTGGTTGGGTGCGCAAAACCGAGGATGAGGCGATAACGTTAGCCTCGAGTGGAAGCTGCCACATTGCAAGCTCCAACAGGCCGGTGGCATGCCCTGATTGGTCGTAAACACACCCCCCGTCGCTCGACGAGGATTCATGCAGTCACTGTGGCGGAAGTCCCGCCACATGCTCACCAGTCTCGCTGGTGCGCTCACGTCCTTGCTCACTGAATGAGTAGCCTCTTCCTTCTGTGCCGCGATTCCATTCCACGAACTCGTGTTGTGCTCGGCAGAGTGTAAGAACACCTCCTGCCTGCTCGATCCCTTTCCAGCTTAAATTCAGTCTAGTTATGGCGTGTAACACGAACGTACAGTAGGCTTAGATGGCCCTCTCTCCGGACTCCAGCAGCACAGTTGTTAGGCGGCAGCGGCCTTCCGTCACCCAGTCCCCCACTGCTGCAGGCGCACGCCATACGCCTCGGCCCGTCCTGCCACAGCCGTCTCCTCCCATTAGTCGCTCCACCCACGATGAACCAAGCAGCAGCGCGACCCGTCCTCTGCCTGCGCCGCCGAAGGTGAAGATACCTTCCTTTCCAGTGCAAATTCGCCCGCAGGGACCTCCGAAACGCAACGCGGATGCGGACGCTCCTTCCCCCCGTCATCGCATGACAAAACGCACGCGTCATGCGTACACGGCGAAGGAGAAGCTGCACTGGCTGAAGCTGCAGGAATCACTGCCGGACCTTTCGAATCGAGCTCTGGCGAAGCTGGCGAAGGTGCAGCCCGTCCAGATCCGCGAGTGGAAGCGGATGAGGGAGCGGCTGGAGGTTGCCTCTGGATGCCGCCGTCGCCTCATGGGAGCCGGGCGCAAGTCGAAGTACCTGTTCATGGAACGGGCCGTGTATCGTCAGTTTCTGAAGCACCGCTCTAAGGGGCTCGCCGTCTCGGTCAACATGCTGCAGCAGTGGAGCGCCAAGTTCATGAAGCATCGGATGCCTGGGGTGAATTGGCGCGCGTCGTTCCGCTGGTCGACTCGTTTCCGCGCTCGATGGCACTTGGCTCGCCGGGTGAAGACGAAGATGGGCCAGAAGTTAGCAGCGGGTAAGTTGTGCTTCCATGGATTTCACGCTCGACTCTCCACCGTGTTTGCCTCTAATGTTGTCCCTGCGTGTTTGTGACTGCAGATTGCAAGGCTAAGGTCGAGTCCTTCTGGGAGTTCCTCATGCGGATGCGCACCCTCCACGACTACCCGCCCGACCTGATCGTGAACGCGGATCAGACTCCGCTGTTTTTGGAGATGCCGGCCGAGCGTACAATCGAAACAAAGGGAGCGCGGACTGTCCACGTCCGCACTGCGGGCTACGAGAAGGAACGCGTCACTGTCATGCTGGCAGTGACGGCGGGAGGGCTGAAGCTTCCTCCGTATGTCGTCTTCAAATGCAAAACCATCCCCAAAGTGCCCATCCCTGCTGGTAAGTGTCCAGCAACGAAGCCTACACTCTAGTTATTGTTTTGTACGGTCTCCTTGTGAGAGTCGAGAGAAAAGTTGCACTAGGAGAAGTTCGAGACGTACAAGAAACAACCCTATACCCTCTAGTATCTAACCCACTACAGCCTAGATATAAACAATATAACATATGTTTGACACACCCCCATAGGCAAAGTGGGGAAGACCTAGAGGCCACAAGACCAGTCAAGCAAGCAAGCTCAGAGTGGATCACAACGTCACCACAAATCTGAGTACAAGGTCAAGGCCACAAGGCCAGTTCACATGCATGATTATATATAAAGACAAACAAGCAAGAGCATGTATATAGAAAATGCAGTACAAGCAAGGTCAAGAAGTGAGCAAGTGAGGCCAAGTGGGCACAAGACCTAGCATCGTACAGAAGCGCTGATGATCACCAGGCGGAAGTGCCTTGGTGAAGATATCAGCAGTGTTGGCCCGAGTGGCCACGTAAGCAAGGCGCAGCTGACCACGCTGCTGCAACTCACGTGCAAGAAAGTAGCGGAGAGCAATGTGCTTCGTTCTGTGCTCCAGTCTGTGCTCCCGACACAAGGCCAGCATTGCCTTGTTGTCTACGTACAGAACTGGAGGAGAACGAGGCGGCTCTCCCAGGTCAGTCAGCAGGTAGGTAAGCCAGCGTAACTCCTGTGCAGCCATGGCTCCTGCGTAGATCTCAGCCTCACAGCTAGAGCTGAGAACAGACGACGAGCGGGTAGACCGCCACGAAACAGAGCCGGAACCAAGGCTGAAAGTGTAACCCTGTGACGACCGCTGAGTAGCCAGGTCGTCAACCCAAGAAGCGTCTGCGTGACCAGTGAGGACCACTGGACTCTGCCCTCCAAGCACTAGCCCCATGCCTGACGTACTGCACAAGTAGCGCAACACCCTCTTCGCTGCAGCCATGTGCTCTGGTCGGTGTCTCCCAGGAGCAACATAGCGTGCCAGGATGCTAAGAGGGTATGCAAGGTCAGGTCGTGTGCATGTCATCAGGTACATGAGGCAGCCAACAAGCTCTGGGTACGGGCCACTCGGCTCTACGGACTCATCCGAAGGCAGAGCTGAGAGCGAGTGACGAGTAGACAGAGGAGTGGCCTGAGGCGAGGAGTACGTGAAGTCGAAACGCTGAAGGACCTGCTGCACCATGTGTGACTGAGACAGTGTAATGGTGCGTCGTGCTCTGTCCCGGGTGATCTGCAAGCCGAGGTAGCTGCGCAGTTCACCCAGGTCTGTGCACGTGTGTCGCTTCTGCAGCTCGGACTTCACGTGGGCGAGTCCAGCAGTGTCAGCTGTAGCAAAGACCAAGTCGTCGACGTACACGAGGATGTAGAACGGCGGCAAAGAGGTGTCAGTGCGCAGAAATAGCGACGGGTCGGCAGTAGAAGGAGCAAACCCAAGAGCCGCAAGTGTAGTCCTCAGTGTGTCGTGCCACTCACGCGGCGCCTGGCGGAGACCGTAGACCGGCCGCCGGAGGCTCCACTGGGTGCCAGGAGGAAACGTCCCAGTGAAGCCAGGTGGGCGGCGCAGCCAGATCTCCTCGTGCAGGCTGCCCTGTAGGAAAGCTGTGCTGAAGTCAAGAGAGTGAAGCTCGTAGTCACGGTGAGCAGCTATGTGCAGTAGCACCCGAAGAGTGGTCATCTTCGGGGTGGGAGAGAAGGTATGAAAGTAGTCAACTCCCTGCCGCTGACTGAAGCCGCGAGCCACGTAACGCGCCTTGAAGACAGGAGGAGAACCCGGTGGCCGCTTCACCCTGTAAATCCACATGCCACTGACGATGTTCGCCCCAGGAGGGGGAACCTCGTCAACATAGGTGCCTGTGGACTTCCAGGAAGCCATCTCTGCGTCCATGGCTGTCTGCCACTGAGAGGAGTAGGGACCCTCTATCGCCTCCGCGTAAGAGCGCGGAGTCGGGATGTCAAGTGCATCCGGGTCTCCCTCAGGGGCAAGCAGCATGGCCACGAGATGGGGTACAGCAGCAGCAAGACACTGGAACTCCTCCTGTCTGTCCTCAAGGACGTCCGTGCCAAGAGCACACTCACCCCCGACGGACGGAGGACAGACAGACTCAGACGCAGCAACAAGACTAGTGGCGTAGTCGAGACGACAGACAGCAGCAAAGTCAACAAGCTCAGCAACCAAGGCAGACGCAGCAGTGGACTCGAACGACGGGTCAGTGACAACAGTAGCTAACAGACGCGTGACAGTAGGGTGCTCAGCACGAAACCGGTCAGACGCTGGGTCGGGAACCGCAGGCAGTGAGGACGCAGGTGGGGAAGGCAGAGGAGCGGACGGCGGAGCAAAGGAGGGACGACGGACAACAAGGTGCGCGCTAGGTACAGGCGGCTGACGCGTACAAGAAACACAACGACCGGTACGACTGGGACGACCAGACCGAACGGGCGAGACAGGACGCGACGCAGGCGCACGACGCTCAGCAAGACCACCAGCCTGCTCAGTGTAAGGGGAAGGAGCAGGGAGTGGTGAGCCAGCAGGTAACGGAAGACCCGTGGACGACGGGAGAGTAAGAACCTGACGGAGAACAGAGTCAGGCGGCGGTAGAGACGACGGAGACGGTGGAGCGAAGAACAGGCGAGGCGGCGCGGCTGCGTCAGCACCGGTCGCTCCAGCATCTCCAGCAGCTCCAGCACCTCCAGCAGCTCCAGCAGCACCAGCGTCTCCAGCAGCGCCAGCACCTCTAGCAGCTCCAGCGTCTCCAGCAGCTCCAGCACCTCCAGTAGCTCCAGCACCTCCAGCAGCTCCAGTGTCTCCAGCAGCTCCAGTACCTCCAGCAGCTCCAGTGTCTCCAGCAGCTCCAGCACCTCCAGAAGCTCCAGTGTCCCCAGGAGGAGCACCCCCAGAACCGGCACCTCCAGACGCAGGGTCGCCAACCGCAGAACCGCCCGTAGTAGCACCCCCAGAGCCGGCACCTCCCGCCCCAGGGTCTCCAGCCCCGGTGTCCCAAGCAGGGGCACCCCCAGACGTAGTAGTCCCAGCAGCTCCAGTACCCTCAGTACGAGCACCTCCGGAACCAGAGCCTCCAGCAGCAGAGCCCCGAGCTCCAGCAGCTCGACCCGGACGGCGACCGTACCAGTCGTGCAGCTGCTGTGGAGTGAGAGGCACACGCGAACGAAGGCGGCCACGCCAAGGGGACCGCACAGCAGCAGTCTCAGAACCCTCAAGTGGCTCCCCGCGAGACTCAGTACCCCCAGACTCCGCAGACACAGGCTCAGCTCCCCCAGACGCAGCACCCCCAGACTCAGCACCCCCAGGCGCAAGGCCTCCAGTCTCCTCACACGCAGGCTCAGCACCCCCAGACTCAGCACCCCCAGACCCAGCGCCCCTAGGAGCACCGCCCACAACAGCTCCAGAGTCAACAGGAACCGGCGACAGAGGCGGTGAGGAAGGTCGTGGAGGGAACCCCGGAGGGGTCTCCAAGCGGGGAGCGCGGCGGGAGGCCGTCGGGGCGTCAGCAGCAACGTCACCCCCCTCGGGTGGGCCAGAGGTGTCGGAAGTGACCTCCAAAGGCTCAGCCAAGGGGGGGGGGTCTACCTGAGACACACCTGAAGGAGCAGGACCTTGAGGGGGGAGGGGGTCGACCTGGGGGGGACCTGGCACGAGGAAAAGTGGTGGGGGTGGCAGGGGGGCAGCGCGGTAGGGGAAGAGACGGTAGTACGGAACCGACTCGTCAAACGTGACGTCCTGGGAGGACAGAACACGGCGCGAGGTGGGGTGGTAGAACTGCCAGCCAGGCGCGTCAGGGGGGAAGCCAAGGAAGACGCAGGGAACAGCACGGGAGGACATCTTGTCCGCAGACAAGTCTCGGACAAAAGCCCGAGATCCCCAGACACGGAACGCAGACGCATCGCCAACCTTCCCCGTCCACAGCAGAGTGGGGGAGGTCCCCGGCATGGAGACCCGGGGCTGAAGGTTGATCTGACGCGCCGCGTACTGAACCGCAAACGGCCACAGAAAATGGGGAGCAGCCGCATGGATCATGGACGTGCGAGCGACATCCATGACCATGCCAATGCGGCGCTCAGCAATCCCATTTTGCTGCGGAGAGGCCGGAAGCGTGAACGTCTGGCGGATGCCCCTCGCACGACAGTAGGCTCGCAGAGGGCCTGAGGAAAACTCCCCACCTCTGTCGGAGTGCAGACGCAAAACAGGAAAGTCAGAGCGGAAACTCTGCCTGAGCTGGAGACGAGCAGCGCGGATCCAGTCGATCAACACCTCAGTGACCTCATCCTTGCGGCGCAAGGGGAAGACTGTGGTGTAACGCGAGTAATCGTCAACCACCAGCAGGAAGTAGCGCTCGTGACCCTGTCCACGGACGTGGGCTGGGCCCCACACGTCCAGGTGAAGAGTCTGCAGCGGAGCCTCTGTCGGCGGAAACTCGGAGGAGTGAGGAGCGGCGCGCTGCCGCCCCTCGACGCAGGGAACGCAGGTAGGGGCAGGCCCCGGAGGGAGGGGAGGGAGAGACCGGGGGAGACCAGAGACAAGGACACGAGAGGCCATGCCTCGGAGACGAGGCAGGGAGGGGTGACCAAGACGGTGGTGCCAGAGAAGAGTCTCATGGGACAGGAGGCGACACGAGCAGGGGGCAGACTCAGGACCAGACCGAGACGCTGCAGCAAACACCTGACCCGACGCAGCTACCTGACCAGGAACAGCAACCGGCGGAGACTCGGTAGTCAGTGTGTACAGGCTCGACCCCGGCCGACGAGTAAACGTGGCCAAGTGTCGGCCCGTGTCAGCACACGTGCAGTGGGTCACCCGCTGACGCGCAGGAGTGAACTGGTCAACTCCCCCATCCTGTAGGTCAGCACCCGCCACCAAGTTCGTAGAGAACGAGGGGAGGTAAAGACCGGACAAGGAGCCAGACGGGACAGCTGGACACGGCAGGACAGTGGAGTAGTGAGCAAGGACAGGACCCCCAGAGGGGTCTGCCAGGGAGACCGCAACCGGCCGGTTGAGCGGCGTAAGAGTGGTGCGGTCTCGAAAGAAGGAGCGGGAAGCACCCGAGTCAAGGGTGAAAGTGTGCGACGCCTGAGCCGACGTGGTACCTGAGAGAGCAGACTCACCAGCACCTGGAGCAGCAGACTCACTAGCACCTGGAGCAGCAGACTCACTAGCACCTAGAGCAAAAGCTGCACCGCCCGGGTCGGGCGGAACACTCAGGTAACAGTCACCGTCATCACTAGTAGACATAACATACATGGCAGCAAGGATAGCATCATAGTCAAGATCAAAGATAGCAACGCCCGACCTAAGCAGCTCATGCCAGCGAGGGAGCTCAGTGGCTTCAGGGAACCTAAGACGCCAGGCGTCTGTCAGGCGACCGAAGCAGCGCTGAGTGGTGTGCGCGCCTCCACACTGCTCTCCAGTGCGGTCACCAGTACGAAAGAAGTACGTACAGGGACCAGCACCCCCAGGCCGCTGACGCCCAGCGTACCACTGGTGAAGCTGCTGCGGCGGCGGGGCCTCACGAGAGCGCTGCTGCTGCGGACGCTGTCCACCACCGGAGCCTCCCCTCTGCACCGAGCCACCCCGACCAGTACCACCGCCACCCCCGCCACTGCCGCCTCCACTGCCTCCGCCGCCACCTCCACCTCCTCCAGTCCCACCGCCGCCGCTGCCACTGTCCCCGCCTCCACCGCCGCCACCAGAGCCCCCACCCCCGCCCCCACTCCCACCTCCACCCCCACCCCCCCGGCCGCCCCCACCGCCACCACCACCACCCCCGCCAGCTCCTCCAGCACCCTTGCCCCCCTTGCCCTTGCTGTTGCGGCGCCTCCCGCCAGGGGCAGACGCAGCTCCGACCGACTCAGTGCCAAGGAGGTCGACAGCAGCAGCAGAGGCAACAGAGGGCAAAAGGGGAACAGGGGAGCACCCCTCAAAGATAGGGGTACGAGGGTCACCGCGAGAGGCTCCGACAGCGGCTATACTCTGCTCGGCTGCAAGGAGCTCCTTCTCGAGGAGGTCAACGGTGAGTGTGGTGGGGCAGAGAGCTAGGAAGTGGTCCCTGACTGAGCGAAGGGAGTCAGGAAGACGGGTGACTAGGTAGTAGAGGGTGATATACATGGGGGGGGGGGTTCTTGGCGCAGAACTCAGCAGGAAGCGCAGCGCGGTAGCGAGTGTCACTAGTGCGGAGGTGCGTAATGAGGTCAGCAACTGTAGCAAAGGCAGCGAGGTCAGGGAAAAGGTAGGGCAGCATGATGCGGCTAAGGGCAGCAGAGGCAGGGGAGGAGTAGCGTGCAACGACAGCATCGAACAGGGTCTTAGCGGTCTTAAACTGAGTGAAGTGCGCACGCTCAGCAGACGGCAGGTGACTACGCACAGCAAGGCGGGCAGCAGCATCGCGAGTGTTCCAGCGAGAGCGCACAGTAGCATCAGCATCAGTAGCAGGCTGGGGGGAAGCACCAGACGTGAGGTCATGCAGCGAGACATCGTCTTTGCTATCACACTGCAGGAACAGCTGCAAGTCGTCAAGCCAGACCTCAAAATCTATCGCTCGCCCCTCAGCATCGAAGGTAAGCACAGCAGGGCTAGCCATGGCAGCAGGCGACGCAGGCTAGCAGCAGCAGAGAAAGCAAGCAAGGTGAGGTAGTAGCAGTTTGAGGCGCGACTCGGCGATGCGCTTACCAGGGGCGGGCTAGAGAAGGCCAAAGGTGGTGGGGCAGGGCCGAGGCGCTCGAGCAAGGTCAGGGCCGCGAAAGGGCGGCAGAACAGGGCCGGGACGGCGGCGGTGGCTCCGACGAACAGCGGCGGCGGCGGCTGTCTCTGCAGCAGCGGCAGCGGCTGTCACAGCAGTAGCAGCGATAGCTGGGACGGCAGGAGCGGCGGCGGCTGACACAACAACGGCGGCGGCTGCTGTCGTAGGTGCAGCAGCGGCAGGTGTCACGGCAAGAGCAGCGGCGGCTGGCACAGCAGCAGTGGCGGCGGTCGTCACGGCAGGAGCGGCGACGTCCGAGGCGCGAGAGACAGTAGCTGCAGGTGCGGCGGCAGGTGCTGCCGAGGCGGCGGCAAGGTGGCAGGGCGGCGGCAGCTGGTGACGACGAGCTGCGGAGGAGGCCGCGACAGGGCCGTGAAGCGCGGCGGAAGAGCCGCGAAGGGGCCGTGAGGGAGCCGCGACGGGGCCACGAAGGGACCCCAATGAGCCGCGTAGGGGCCGCGAAGGGCGGCGTAGGGGCCGCGAAGGGCGGCGTAGGGGCCGCGAAGGGCGGCGTAGGGGCCGCGACGCGACGCGTAAGGGCCTCAAGGGGCCGCGAAAGGGTCGCGTGGCGTCGCGAAGGGGAGAACACGAAGCGCCGCGAAGGGGGATTAAGGGGCCGCGAACGGGCCTTAGAGGGGGCCGCGACGCTCCTTAACGGGGCAGGCCTGTAAGAGGCCGCGAAATTTTCTGGCACGGCGCAAAGCGCGCCTCGGGCAGGTAAAAAAAAGTCTAGAAAAGGTGGGCCCGTGGTAGGAACCTAAGCTCTATACCATGTGAGAGTCGAGAGAAAAGTTGCACTAGGAGAAGTTCGAGACGTACAAGAAACAACCCTATACCCTCTAGTATCTAACCCACTACAGCCTAGATATAAACAATATAACATATGTTTGACACTCCTTCCCAGCTGCTCCAACATATGACACACAAAATTTTGTGGTTCGTGTTTGTGCAGGTCTGCCATGCACCCAGATGTGAGGTGTTCGTTGTTTAATGACGGTAGTGGTATGACAAATAGGTTGCCATGCCATGTATTGACGCTTATGCTTTTATTAATAAAACCTTCTCTGCTTCAGAGCAGCCATGCACATGGCCACTACAAAGAAGTGGAACAAAGCATAATATTGTTTATGTAAAAGTTGTCATCAATGGACTATAGGAACACATTCATCACATTCCTGTTGGGACTCATGGTGCTGGGCACCTGTAACCTGTTCAAGCATGGTTCCGTGATAGAACGGGAAGGGAAGAGGGGGTATGGCAGATAAGCGAGGGTTGGATGTGGCCGGGGCAGAGGGGTGAGCAAAAGGGGAAAGAGAGTGAGCAGGGGGGAGAAGGGGGTGAGCAGGGGGGAAAGCCAGTAAGCAGGGGAAACCGAGGGGTCTGAACAGGGAAATAAGAGTAGTGTGGGGAAAAAAGGTTAAACGAAGGGGAATCGAGAGTAAACAGGGAGGAAAGGCGGGTGAGTCCAGGGGGAGAGAGTGAGCAGGGGGGGAAAGAGTGAGCAGGGGGGGAGAGAGTGAGCGGGGGGGGAGGGAGTGAGCAGGGGGGAAGAGAGTGAGCAGGGGCGCAAAGTGAGCAGAGGGGGAGAGAGTGAGCAGGGGGGAGAGAGTGAGCAGGGGGGAAGGGATTGAGCAAGGGGGTAGAGAGTGAGGCGAGGGGGAAAGAGAGGAGTGAGAACAGGGGGAAAGGGAGTGTACATGAGAGAAGAGAGTGAAGGGTGGGGAAGAGAGTGAGTGGAGGGCAGAGCGTGAGCTGGAGAGAGTGAACGGCAATGGGAGGGGTAGTGAAGGCGACGGGCGGGAAGTGAGTGCGACTGGCGGGAAGCGAGTGCGATTGGCGGGAAGCGAGTGCGATTGGCGGGGAGTGCGACGAGCGGGGGAAGCGAGAGCGACGGGCGGGGGAAGCGAGTGCGACGGGCGGGGGAAGCGAGTGCGACTGGCGGGAAGCGAGTGCGACGGGCGGGAAGCGAGTGCGACTGGCGCGGTGTGCGACGAGCGGGGGAAGCGAGAGCGACGGGCGGGGGAAGGGAAGGCGCCGTTCGGGAGAAGCGAAGGCGACGGGCGGGAAAAGCGACGGGAGGGGGAATTGAGCGCGACGGGGTTGGGGGAAAGAGAAGGCGACGGGGGAGGGGAGGTGAAGGCGACAGGCGTGGAAAGCGAGGGCAACGGGCGGAGCGAAGGCGACGGGCTGGGGTCGCGAAGGCATCGGAAGGAGGTCTTGAAGGCGAGGAGCTGGGGAAGCGATGGCGAAAGAGATTGAAATCGTGGGGCCTTGGGAAAGGAAAACGACGGCAAGGAGAGGTTCATGCTTTGGCGAAGGGTCACGCTACGATATTCGCCGCGAGTTTACGCATCAGTTGCACTAAACCTGCATTTCGACACCAACGAACACTATCTTTGCGCGTCGTCATCGAAATCCGCGCCACACACATTCGTAAGGCGCCTCTGATTCCCCGCTATCTCTACAGGTACGCTCCCTGCCTAGTTATCTGCGTGCTATCTCAGACTGTGCACAGTTTGGGATCTACGCCCTTTTCAGGTTGTGGGAAGGACCCCACCTAGCACTCGTATTCTTGTACGCGAGAAACTTTTGTCGCAAATTGGTTTCGCGAGTGAAAGTGCTTCGCACCCCAACCGAACCTCTGTCTGGTTGCCTTCCGAACCTATTTTTTTCCGTTGACTTGCGTTGAGTAATTCAGGTCTTGGGCTTTAATTGTAAGGTTGGCTACAGCGTTGACCAAAAGTTTGACCAGAGGTTACACCAAAGCCCACGGTGTACCCTAACATGCCCGCCTATCTGGGGCGCTGGCTGCCACTGCGGCTCCAATTACACTGCCCTCCACTTTCTTTGTCAGATGCTGCTCAATGTAGGTACCATATCTCATATACTTACACAAGCTAACTACCTGAAAAGGATAGATGCAACCTAAGTTAATAAAACATCCATGCAGAAACGATACTGCACAGCGGCTCTTACCTTCACCTCCTTTCAAATGAGAGCCGACGGTTCATATTTCTGCCCGTTCTTGCACGTCTTGCCAACGGTACTCATGAACCAAAAATGGAGTGCCGCAGAGTATCAGAATCCCAGCCACTAACCACTGGGATGAAAGTGCTTGTTTATATAGCGGGTGAGTGCGCCCATAACCCCCCAGGCCGACGTGCCTGTAACCCTTCCCTAGGATCATCGGGGATCCCCAGTGGACCTCTGACACAGAGTCCTTGGGAATTGTGAACTTGGCAACTCCGGAGGCCTTGGCTTCAGATATAACGGTGCTCAAGGAGGTATCCGCGTCCACTGTACACTTGTTGTAATAATAAGCCGCCAAAGGGTCCGTTGCATCGCCCAGCATAATCACGTTCGATTTTTTCTTCCATTTGAAAACTGTAGCAATCGATTGGAATGAAACAGAACAGAGGTTTTGAAGTGAGTGAGTGAGTGAGAGTAAATGAATGAGAGTGAGTGAATGAGAGTGAGAGTGAGAGAGAGAGAGAGAGAGAGAGAGAGAGAGAGAGAGAGAGAGAAAGAGAGAGAGAGAGAGAGAGAGAGAGAGAGTGGGTGAATGTGCGAGTGAGCAAGTGAGTAAGTGAGTGAGAGGGAGAGAGAGAGAGAGAGAGAGAGAGAGAGAGAGAGCGAGAGAGAGAGAGAGAGAGAGAGAGAGCGAGAGAGAGAGAGAGAGAGAGAGAGAGAGTGCGAGAGAGAGAGAGAGAGCGAGAGCGAGAGAGAGCGCGAGAGCGAGAGAGAGAGAGAGAGAGAGAGAGCGCGAGAGCGAGAGAGCGAGAGAGCGGGAGAGCGAGAGAGCGAGAGAGCGAGAGAGAGAGAGTGAGAGAGAGAGCGAGTGAGAGAGAGAGAGACAGAGAGAGAGAGAGAGAGAGAGAGAGAGAGAGTGAGAGCGAGCATGTGAAGGACTCACCCAGCGTGTCACCTTTCAAGACTTTGTTAGGGCCCTTCCATTTCCTCACTCCCGGGGCCCACGGGTTCCACGCATAGCGCCCACCAACGTAAATTGTTTTCGCCTGCCCGGTGGGGAAAAAAAAAAAAAGAAAAAAAAGGGGGAAAAAAAAAATACCGGCACCACACAACAAAGGAAGTGTTGGAAGAGAACATGGGGGGCGGGGGGATATGGGGAGGGAGGGGGTACAGGGAGGAAAATGGGGGAAACGGCGATTCGAGAGGGATACGGGGAGCCGATATTGGCGGAAGGGGAGGGGGAGGGGGAAGGGGGGGGAGAGGGGAGAGAGGGGGAGGGGGGGGAGAGGGGGAGGGGGAGGGGAAGGGGGGGGAGGGGAGAGAGGGAGGGGGGGAGGAGGGGAGGGGGAGGGGGGGAGAGAGAGGCAGAAGAGAGCGCTAACCTCTGCGAGCGAGAAGCCTGGTTCGCCAAATCGGTTGGAGGCAGCACCGAATCGGTTGGAGGCGGCGCCGAAAAACGCAAGTGCGGGAGAGAGGTGCGGGTGACGCGGCCATGGCGGTGCGGAGAGAAACGCGCCGACGGGAAACGCAACGAGGATCGGATTTTATGAGGAACGACGGGGATGGAGAGGAATGGTCATAGGATCGGAGGGAAAGGGAGAGCGGCAGGGGAAGGCACAGGGAGGGAGGGAGGGGGGACGGAGGGAGGGAGGGAGGGAGGGAGGGAAGAGAGGATGGAAGGTCAGCAGGAAGCAGTGATGTGGGTGCGGGGTCCGTTTTTTAAGAGCCTCAAAAGCAGGTGCGGAGAAATAGCTCGACGAAAAAAACGAACGACTCTGATGGGAAGGTACAAGGGGCGACGAGGGAGGGTCGCGAGGGAGGGAAGAGAGGGAGTTTCGGAACGTGGGAGACGGGACAGGGGCGACAGAACAATGTATTTTGAGGCGCCTCAAATTTCGGAACGTGGGAGGCGGGACAGAGGCGACAGAACAATGTATTTTGAGGCGCCTCAAATTTCGGAACGTGGGAGGCGGGACAGAGGCGACAGAACAATGTGGGGGACAACAAGGGGGCCCGCGACAAGAGGGGGCGTGACAAGAGGGGGCGTGACAAGAGGGGGCGTGACAAGAGGGGGCGTGACAAAGAGGGAACAAGGGGAGGGGGAGGGGGACGAACATGGGGAGAAGAACAATGGCTGCAAGACAATGGGGGAAGAACAAGGGGGAAAGAACCAAGGGGGAAGAACGAGAGGGTAGAAACAAGAGAAGGAAAGGGGGGGGGGGGGGGGGGGGGGGGGGAATAAGGGTGGACGAATATGGGGAGATCAATGGCCGCAGGACAACGCTGGAAGAACAAGGGGGGACGACTGGGGAGGAAACAACGAATGGGGGAAAACGAGAGGGAAAGAACAAGGGGGGAGAACAAGGGGGGAAAACAAGCGTGGAGAAGACTGAGGGTGACAACGGTGAGAGTATTGTTAGAACGTGCAGAGCAGAACAAGGGCACGTGACGAGTGATTAATGGCAGCTCCATCATATCGCGAGCGTTTCGCTCATCCAAACGATTGAATATAAGTTCCACAAACGAACTCGTTTTCCGGCAACGCAAACGCAGACGCTAACGCTAACGCAGGGGATCACACGGGGGCGGAAAAAAGGTGTTGTTTTCATATTTACTTATTCATGAGGCGCCTGACGATTGTTCTTACGCACTTGAGAGCAGAGCGAGAAGCGATATGCTTGCTAGCAAGAGCACGAGCCGCGTGGACATTGTTGCAAGGTGTCGAGCCACTGCCCTCGTGGCAATGTCGCGAATGCGCGAGAGGCGGGACGAGATTGGAAGAAATGACGAAACTTTAAACTGAAAACCAAACCCTGACGCGAGAAGGTGGCGTCGGTCGTTGTTGCAAGAAGCGTAAGATAGCACTAACAAAAATCACTCTCTAGTCTGGTGCTTCTGTATGTCTGGCGTTACCCGTAGAACGAACAGAGTAAAGCTTTGGTAAAACAAAATGGCGGGAATATGGTGAGCTGGTGCTAGGTAGTTCGGGTTTGCTGGTTCGGTGAGGTGTGAGGGGTGTACATACGCTGTGGAAACAAACCTACCTCCAAGGGAGAGGGGGTGCATTACAGAAACCTCCGAGTCTGCTACACCGCGAATCGCGATCAGCCGAACGCACTCACCACCACTACAAGTACAGTGCCACCGAACCGAACACCGCCACCAATCAGACCTCACAGACGTGATGCGGTGCTACCACAGTCACCAACCACCCAGCATCAACCACTACTGTACCACCTTGTAAGAGGGATGTTTTTAGACTTGCACTAAAATGCTCAACTCTAGTTTCCCCGTTATCGGGAGAACATGTAGGCATCTTTTAGAGGTTACCCAGCCCAGACACGCCAAAGTTTATTCGGTGCACAAGCCAACCACCTGCTTTCTCCGGACCAAATCTCGAGGTGAGGCAAACAAGGCGCCAGCCGTGCCGCGCTAGAGGTCAGGCTTTTAAAAATAATTGCGTGACACAACGAATTGTGAAGGTTTTTAATCCTGCCAACTACCCTCGCACCGCGTTCTTCGAATTTTTATATTTCTCCATCCTATGGACCGCTAATTGTTCTACACCTGCAAAGACGGTCTGGTCGACCTGCGTTAGATATCAACACCAGTTCAGGATCCTTTGATTCCTAACAATAGGGTGAAAACGAACCCGATGCGATTCAGATGCAATAAATGCAACCGCTTTGTAGGAATTAGCATAAATATATCACTACACCTGACTAGAAAAAAAAACCCTTGGAAAGAGGTGCCACTCGAGAAAGTGTCAACTCCAAAAACAATGCCCTTTTCCGTATTTAGGGTTGATCGCTCCCAAGAATGCGTCCAGGTCTCTAGGTTTTTTTTATTCTGCCCTATCTTTATGATCCTAGAAGCGTCTTATAGTATTCCTGGTAGCATCCTCTAATGCTCGTTAGTGCTACCGAGCGTTAACAAAGAAAATATCTCAACGGACACACGACTCCTACCAGCGAAGCTCGATGTTTGTTGGTAAAAAAAATAAAGTCCATTTGGGCATGCATCCAGTCAAGGAGGCATAAACCCTGAACATCTTATCGTATGTGTTAAGGGTTGATGCCTCCCTCGGATGTCATGCCATCGGATAGGGTTTTTTTTTTTTCTGCCGAGGGGCAACAGACCGACGAAGGTCGATGGGTTGATGGAGGGTCGATGAAGCCGTCGAACGGTTTTTTTTTTGAGATATTTAGGGCAGCAATATATTATGCATCAATACAGCATGAACTTTAGCCCATAAAAAAACAAATAGTGAAACATATTTTGAATATTCATGATAAACCATGCCTGGCCAGAGAATGTGTCGTCCATAATTCCTTACCTAAGTTTTTTCAACAAACCTTATGTCATTATCGCGAAAGCACATTTAGAGTCTATGAGATTGAGCAATATAAAAAATCGGAGAACAAGGTGCGATGGTATTATTTATTATGAGATTTACTAGTTGTCTACTATAACGTGTGCGTCGCATTCTTCTGGAAGTCAAATTCGGCATGTTAAATTGTGAAGACAAAACAATTTGTTACATCTTAGTGATACATATCACCTACCTGATCAGAAACGTACAGAAAAGAAAAAAACATATAACCCATTCGGAAACAGATGCGACTCGGGAGGCATCAACCCTAAATACTAGAAGGTTCCCGTTTTTGGGGTTGACCCGTCCCAAAAATGCATCCAGGTTCTAAAGGGGCTGTATTTTTTGGCTTCCCGAAAAGTTCTCGGTAGAGTCGGCTCGCTAAATGACACGTAAGCGAAAATGCAAGCCGGTACAAGCAACTAGTAACAGAAATATGTGCAATAAATGATGACCCTTTGTTTATCCCTCCTTGCACAGCGGTTTGGTTGGTTCCGGGCCTCTCGGCCCCTGGTCGATCACCTCTCTGGCACTTTTTTTTTCTTCTTTTTGGTAGGTGAAATTGCATTATACAACGTACAACGCAAAACGCCGTCGGACGTAACCGGAGCTAGAGGGCATAGGTAGCATAAGTGTTTAGCGTACCCTCCCAGATTCCTATGGAGTCTTAAAAGTCAAGTGCCTGAACACTTTGTCTTGCGCGTTTGGGGCTCTCTTTGCAGAGTTGGCACACTTTAGATCAGGTAGAAAATTGTTGACACTTTTTTGTCAAACATTGTATATGTTATATTTGTGTAGGCTGTAGTGGGTTAGCCTATAGGGGGGTCACAACATTAGGGTTTCATATTTGTACTCACAGTCCTTTCTAGTTCATCATTCCAGTCTGTTGTTCCGACATGGTTTCAGAGCAGGTCCTTCGCTAGGACCGTTTTTTTTAAGGGCCCACCGCTACCTAACTCCCTACCTACCTACCTACCTAGGGCGCCTCGACTTTTTTTTCGGCCCCTAAGCACTAGCGACCCGCGACCCGCCCCTTAAGGCCCCGTCGCGCCGCCCCTTAAGCCCCGTCGGCCCCGCGTTCGCCCCTTACGGCCCCGCCGCGCCGCCCCTTAAGGCCTCGCTACGGCCCCGCGCTCGCCCCTTACGGCCCCGCGCACCGCCCCTTACGGCCCCGCGCACCGCCCCTTACGGCCCCGCGCACCGCCTCGTACGGCCCCGTCGGCCCCGCGATCGACCCGCCGCTCGCCCCTTAGCGACCTAGTCGGCCCCGCGATCGCCCCTTCAGGCCCGCTGCCGCCCCGTGCACCGCTTACGCAGCCCGCGCTAAGCCCGTGCAACCTGCGCACCGCCTGCGCACCGCCCGCGCACTGCCCGCGCACCGCTCGCGCCCCACTTCGCGGCCCCGCGGCCCCGTCGCCTACTCACGCACGCCCCGCAGCCGCCCGTCGCCTGCTCGCGCACGCCCCGCAGCCGCCCGTCGCCTGCTCGCGCACGCCTTGCTGCCCGCAGCCGCTCGTACGCCGCTGCTTCCGCTGCTGCTTGCGCACCGCTGCCTCCCGAGCGCCGCCGCTGCTCGTGCGCCGCCGCTGCCCCTACGCTCCCGCTGCCAGTGCGCCGCCGCTGCCCGTGCGCCGCTGCCGCCTGTGCGCTTCTGCAGCCGCCGCCCGCGAGGCACTCACTCTCACAGTTTTTATTTTCTACCTACCGCGCACACTGCTGCCACTGCAGCTGCCACCAGTGCGCCGTTGCAGCTCCTGCTGCCACGCTACCTACTACTGCCGCTCGTGTGCCACTACGGACAGTCGACCCCGCCCGCGCCTTACCTAGCGGCCCCGCCGGCCCCGTTGACCCTCCGCACACCTTTCCAGCGGCCTGATTCCTACTACTACTGTTACTACTGCTACTGCTACTGTCACTATGGCTAGTCCTCCCGTTCTAGCTTTCGATGCCGAGGGCCGTCCAGTGAAGTTCGAAACCTGGCTAGATGACCTGCACCTGTTCCTACAGCTCACTGCCAAGGAAGATATCTCACTGTACGACCACGCCCTAGGCCATGCCACTGCCCCTGACTCGTCTGCTGACAGCACTCTGCGTTCCCAGTGGCAGACCCGTGATGCGCACGCTCGCTTTGCTATTCGCAACTCCCTGCCGCTAGACGAGCGCGAGCACTTCGGCCAGTGCAAGACTGCTAAGGACCTCTACACAGCTGTAGTTGCCCGCTACTCCTCACCCGCTTCTGCCACGCTAGGCCGCCTCACTCTCCCCTACCTGTTCCCCGACCTAGCCTCCTTTCACACTGTCGCAGACCTCATCACCCACCTTAAGACTAGTGAGGCCCGCTTTCGCGCTGCTATGCCTGCCGAGTTTCTCACTAGCAACCCCCCCCCGCTCTGGATCACTCTCTACCACATCGTCACTCGCCTCCCTGACTCTCTACGCGCAGTCAGGGACCATTTCCTCTCTCGCTCCCCCACTGAGCTCACTGTTGCCCTCCTCGAGAAGGAACTGCTTGCAGCTGAGGCGAGTATCGTCGCTGTAGGCACCTCTCGTGGCGACCCCCGCACCCCGTTCTTTGAGGGGTGTTCCCCTTCCCCCCTCCTCCCCTCTGTCGCCTCTGCTGCTGCTGTCGACCTCCTTGGTGCTGAGAAGGTCGGGACCGCGTCTGCTTCGAGCGGGCGCCGCAGGAACAAGGGAGGCAGGGGTGGGGGTGGCGGCGGAGGAGGTGGGGGTGGAGGCGGTGGGAGTGGAGGCGCGGCTGAGGAGGCCAGTGGCGGCAGTGGGGGAGGAGACAGCAGCGGCGGGAGTGGTGGCAGGGGCGGAGGCGGCAGCGGGGGCGGAGGTGGTCGTGGTGGCGGCAGGGGTGGAGGTGGCCGGGGCGGAGGCGGTGGGGGTGGTGGTCGTGGAGGCACTGGCGGAGGGCAGAGTCAGCAGCCCGCCCCGACGCTTCAGGCCGCCCGTGAGTGGTATGCGCAGCGTGGCTTTACGTGCACTTACGTCATTCGCACAGGTGACCGCAGCGGCCAGCAGTGTGGGAGGCCGCACCCCACGCAGCGCTGCTTCGCGCACCCAGTTTCCTGCTGCCACTGAGCTGCCGCGCTGGGCTGACCTGGAAAAGAGGGGTGTTGATATTTGGGCTCTAGACTTTGATGCTATTCTCACTGCCATGTATGCGATGTCTATTAGTGGAGAGGGTGCTCAGTACTTGCGTGTTCCGCCCGACCCGGGCATTCAGGCCAGTCCGGCCGCCGCTCTAGGTGCTCGTGCGTCCGCTCCCACAGGTCCTGGTGAGGCTGCTGCCCTAGGTGCTAGTGCGTCTGTGCCCCCTGGTACTGAGTCGACTGCAGCACTGCACACCTTCACCCTGGACTCAAGTGCTTCTCGCTCTTTCTTTCGTGACCGTACTGTCCTTGAGCCACTCGCTCGGCCAGTTGCTGTCTCCCTTGCTGACCCCTCAGGGGGTCCGGTCATTGCGACCTCCTCCACTGTCCTTCCTTGTCCTGCGGTCCCGTCCGGCACGCTGTCAGGTCTCTACCTCCCCTCGTTCTCTACGAACTTGGTGGCGGGTTGTGCGCTCCAGGACTCGGGTGTTCACCAGTTCACCCCTGCCTACGAACGCGTGACACACTGCACGTGTGCTCGGACGGGTCGCCACCTGGCTACCTTCACTCGAGAGCCGGGGTCGGACCTGTACACACTGACCACTGAGTCCCCTCAGGTAGCTGCGTCTGCGTCTACGTCTGCGTCTGCGTCAGGTCAGCTGTCCGCCCCCTGCTCGTGTCGCTCTCTGGCGCATGAGACTGTCCTTTGGCACCACCGCCTTGGTCACCCGTCTGTGCAGCGCCTTCGGGCCATGCACAAACGGGACCTTGTTGCTGGTCTTCCCAGGGTGCTCCCTCCCCTTCCCGACTCGCCTGCTCCTCCCTGTCTTCCCTGTGTCGAGGGGCGGCAGCGCGCCGCTCCTCACTCCTCCTCCTTTCCCCCGACGACTGCTCCTTTGCAGACGCTCCACATGGACGTGTGGGGCCCAGCCCGCGTCCGTGGTCAGGGTCAGGAGAGGTACTTCCTGATTGTTGTTGACGACTTCTCGCGCTACACCACGGTCTTCCCCTTGCGCACCAAGGGTGACGTCCCTGATGTCTTGATCCCTTGGATCCGCAGATCTCGTCTCCAGCTCAGTGAGCGTTTCCGCTCCGACTTCCCTGTCCTGCGTCTGCACTCTGACAGAGGTGGAGAGTTTTCCTCTGGCCTCTTGGAGGCCTTCTGTCAGCAGGAGGGCATTGAGCAGTCGTTCACGCTTCCGGCCTCTCCACAGCAGAATGGGGTTGCTGAGCGCCGCATTGGCTTGGTCATGGAGGTCGCTCGTACCTCCTTGGTTCATGCGGCTGCCCCCCACTTTCTGTGGTCGTTTGCAGTCCGATACGCTGCGCATCAGCTCAACCTCTGGCCCCGTGTCTCCTTGCCCGAGACTTCTCCGACATTGCGTTGGACGGGAGAGGCCGGCGATGCGTCGCGTTTTCGGGTCTGGGGATCCCGAGCTTTTGTCCGCGACACGTCCGCGGACAAGCTCTCCCGTCGCGCTGTCCCCTGCGTCTTCCTTGGCTTTGTCCCGGACGCCCCTGGTTGGCAGTTCTACCACCCCACCTCGCGGCGTGTCCTGGCCTCTCAGGACGTCACTTTTGACGAGTCCGTCCCCTACTACCGCCTCTTCCCCTACCGCACTGCCCCGCTCCCCCCCCCGCCTCTCTTCCTCGCTCCAGGTGCAGAGGTACCAGACCCCCTCCCCCCTCAGGGTGCCGCTCCCTCAGGTGTGTCCCAGGTAGACCCGGGTGAGCCTGTCGAGGTAGCTGTTGACTCTCGTCCTACTAGGGGTGCTGAGCCTGGGGGTGCTGAGTCTGGGGGTGCTGAGCCTGGGGGTGTTGAGCCTGGAGGTGCGGAGCCTGGGGGTGTTGAGCTTGGAGGTGCGGAGCCTGGGGGTGTTGAGCCTGGAGGTGCGGACCCTGGAGGTGTGGAGCCTGGAGGTGCTGAGCCTGGGGGTGCGGAGTCTGGGGGTGCTGAGTCTGGGGGTACTGAGACTGAGCGTGCTACACCTGGAGGAGCCCTCTCCTCCCAGCAGCTGCAGGAGAGGTACCTCGAGTACTGCCGCCTCCGGAGAGGTGCTGCTGGAGCTCGTCCCGGTACTTCCCCTCCTACCCAGGAGCTCCCCCCCATTCAGCAGATCCGAGAGTGGTACACGCGACGCTGCAGTCTTCGGAGTGGTGCTCCGGGTGCTGCGGACCCTGGGGGTAGCACTGCTGCTGGTACTGAGGACCCGGGCGTTGGAGCTGCTGCTGGTGCTGGGGACCCGGGCGTTGGAGCTGCTACTGGTGCTGAGGACCCGAGCGGTGGCGCTGCTGCTGGTGCTGAGGACTCGAGTGGTGGAGCTGCTGCTGGTGCTGAGGACCCGGACGGTGGAGCTGCTACTGGTGCTGAGGACCCGGGCGTTGGAGCTGCTGCTGGAGCTGAGGACCCGGGCGGTGGAGCTGCTGCTGGTGCTGAGGTCCCGGCCGGTGGAGCTGCTGCTGGTGCTGAGGACCCGGACGTTGGAGCTGCTGCTGGTACTGAGGACCCTGCCACTGGTGTCTCTGCTGGTTCTGGAGGCGCTGAGCGGCCGCGACCGTACTTCGTACCGCTCCTTCAGCAGGTTCTTGGGCAGACTCCTCCTCCTTGTCCTCCTCCCTCCTTAGAGTGTCCTCCGCCTGTCCAGCCGCAGTCACAGTTCCCGCCTGCCTCGCCTCTCCCTGCTCCCTCTCCTTACGCTGGTCCCACAGGAGGTCTTACAGAGCGTCGTGAGCCTGAGTCTCGTCCTGTGTCGCCTGTTCGTACTGCTCGCACTGGTCGTCGTGTCCCACGTGAGCGTCCTCCTCCTGTCCCTGGCACTCACTACATGACTCTGCGTCCCTCCACTGCTCCTCAGCGTGTCCCGCTACCGTCTCCTCCTGCTTCCTCTCTGCCTACTCTTCCTGACCCGGAGTCTGACTCCCGTCGTGCTGCCAGTCCCACTGTCACCCGTCTCCTCGCTACTGTTGTCACTAACCCTACCTTTGAGTCCTCTGCTGCGTCTGCTCTAGTCGCTGAGTTGATAGACTTTGCTGCCCACTGTCGTCTAGACTACGCCACTAGCCTTGTTGCTGAGTCTGAGTCTGTCTGTCCTCCGTCCGTCGGGGGTGAGTGTGCTCTTGGCACGGACGTCCTTGAGGACAGACAGGAGGAGTTCCAGTGCTTTGCTGCTGCTTTGCCCCACCTCGTGTCCATGCTAGTTGCCCCTGAGGGAGACCCGGATGCACCAGACATCCCGACCCCGCGCACTTACGCTGAGGCGATGGCGGGTCCCTACTCCTCTCAGTGGCAGACAGCCATGGACGCCGAGATGGCTTCCTGGAAGTCCACACGCACCTACGTCGACGAGGTTCCCCCACCTGGGGCGAACATCGTCAGTGGCATGTGGATTTTCAGGGTGAAGCGGCCACCGGGTTCTCCTCCTGTCTTCAAGGCGCGCTACGTGGCTCGAGGCTTCAGTCAGCGAGAGGGAGTTGACTTCTTTCAGACCTTCTCCCCCACCCCGAAGATGACCACTCTTCGGGTGCTGCTGCACATAGCCGCTCACCGCGACTACGAGCTTCACTCACTTGACTTCAGCACGGCTTTCTTGCATGGCAGCCTGCACGAGGAGATCTGGCTGCGCCGCCCTCCTGGCTTCACTGGGTCGGTTCCTCCTGGTACCCAGTGGAGGCTTCAGCGGCCGGTCTACGGTCTCCGCCAGGCACCGCGTGAGTGGCACGACACACTGAGGACGACACTTGCGGCTCTTGGGTTCGCTCCCTCTACTGCTGACCCGTCACTGTTTCTACGCACAGACACCTCACTGCCGCCGTTCTACATCCTCGTGTACGTCGACGACTTGGTCTTTGCCACTGCTGACACCGCGGCACTCGCCCATGTGAAGTCGGAGCTGCAGAGGAGACACACGTGCACAGACCTGGGTGAACTGACAAGCTATCTTGGCTTGCGGATCACCCGGGACAGAGCACGGCGCACCATCACCTTGACTCAGTCACACATGGTGCAGCAGATCCTCCAGCGCTTCCGCTTCACGTACTCCTCGCCTCAGTCCACTCCTCTGCCTACCGGTCACTCGCTCTCAGCTCTGCCTTCGGATGAGTCCGTAGAGCCGAGTGGCCCGTATCCAGAGCTTGTGGGCTGCCTCATGTACCTGATGACCTGCACTCGACCTGACCTTGCATACCCTCTTAGCATCCTTGCACGTTATGTCGCTCCTGGCCGTCACAGGAAGGAGCACATGGATGCCGCTAAGAGGGTGTTGCGCTACTTGTGCAGTACGTCGGGCATGGGGCTAGTGCTTGGAGGGCGAGACCGAGTTGTACTTACTGGACACTCAGACGCTTCTTGGGCGGACGACCAGGCTACTCAGCGGTCGTCTCAGGGTTACACCTTCAGCCTTGGCTCTGGCTCAGTTTCTTGGCGTTCTACACGCTCTTCTTCTGTTCTCAGCTCCAGTTGTGAGGCTGAGATCTACGCCACAGCCATGGCTGCCCAGGAGCTACGCTGGCTGACCTACCTGCTGACCGACTTGGGTGAGCGGCCTCGTTCTCCTCCAGTGCTTTACGTCGACAACCAGGCTGCCATTGCCTTGTGTGAGGAGCACAGACTGGAGCACAGAACGAAGCACATCGCCCTGCGGTACTTCCTTGCTCGAGAGCTGCAGCAGCGCGGTCAGCTTTGTCTGCGTTACGTGGCCACTGAGGCCAACCTTGCTGATGTGTTCACCAAGGCGCTTCCGCCTTGTGACCATCAGCGCTTCTGTACTCTGCTAGGCCTTGTGCCTACTGGACCTCACTTACTTACCTCTTGACCTTGCTTGTACTGTGATCACTATATATATATCTACCTGCATGTTTACTCTTGCTAGGTTGTGATCACTGTATCTCTTGCTCTGTTATAAACCTGCATGTGAACTGGTCTTGTGACCACTAGCTTGTGCTCAGAATTTGTGTGGAATCCTTGAGATCCACCCTGAGCTTGTTGTTGCCTTGCTTTGCCTTGACTGGTCTTGTGACCCCTAGGTCTCCCCCACTTTGCCTATGGGGGTGTGTCAAACATTGTATATGTTATATTTGTGTAGGCTGTAGTGGGTTAGCCTATAGGGGGGTCACAACATTAGGGTTTCATATTTGTACTCACAGTCCTTTCTAGTTCATCATTCCAGTCTGTTGTTCCGACATTTTTTGCCTGTTGGCACACTTCAGCACCTCCAACCACACCCTTGTAACCAGCTGCTGAGTATGTCGCTTCAACCTTGAACAATTGCCTCCGAACCTGCCTTGTCTGGTATGGTGGGGTTTGTTTGCAACAAAAACAGCTCTGGTTCGTTGTGTTAAACTGTATTATGCTTGTAGGCTGTAGTGGGGTAGCCAATATGGGGTACAACCCCAACTAGGGTTTCATATTTGTACCCAAACTTCTGCTAGTTCATTCATTCTTGCCTAGTTATTCTGAAATGGTATTCAGAGCAGGAGGTCCCTAGGACCTACCGACCGTTTTTTTTAAGGGCCCACCACCGCTCGCATGCGGTTACCACGCTACCCCGTGCCCTAGCCTCGTAGCGCCCTCGTGCGCCCTCGTTAGCGCCCTCGCGCGCCCCTCGTTAGCGCCCTCGCGCGCCCCTCGTTAGCGCCCTCGCGCGCCCCTCGTTAGCGCCCTCGCGCGCCCCTTGCTAGCGCCCTCGCGCGCCCCTCGCTAGCGCCCTCGCGCGCCCCTCGCAGCGTCGCCCGCCCGCCACGCTGCCCGCTCGCCCCTCGCCCGCCGCGCTGCCTGCTCGCAGCGTCGCCCGCTCGCCCCGCTGCCCGCTTCGCAGCCCGCTCGCCCCGCTGCCCGCTTCGCAGCCCGCCCGCCCGCTCGCTGCCCGCTTCGCGGCCCGCCCGCTTCGCTGCCCGCTCGCAGCGCCGCCCGCCCGCCCGCTACCTGCTTCGCAGCGTCGCCCGCCCGCTTGCTGCCCGCTCGCAGTGTCGCCCGCTCGCCCGCTGCCCGCTTCGCAGCGTCGCCCGCTCGCTCGCTGCCCGCTCGCAGCGTCGCCCGCCCGCCCGCTGCCCGCTTGCAGCGTCGCCCGCCCGCCTCGCTGCCCGCTTGCAGCGTCGCCCGCCCGCCCGCTGCCCGCTTGCAGCGTCGCCCGCCCGCCCGCTGCCCGCTTCGCAGCCGCCCGCCGCGCTGCCCGCTCGCCGCGTCGCCCGCCCGCCGCGCTGCCCGCTTCGCAGCCCGCCCGCCGCACTTCCCGCCTGCAGCGCCGCCCGCCTCGCCTGCTGCTCCCTGCCTGTGCACCGCCGCTTGCTCCTGCTGTGGCTGCTAGCTTCGCTCTAGCGCGTCCCCTCTGCTGCTGCCGCTGCTCTGCTGTGCCCTCACGCCTGAGCTATGGCCTCTATTCGCGTTCTTTCCTTCGATGCTGAGGGCCGTCCCGTGCAGTTCACTTCCTGGCTCGACGACCTGCAGTTGTATCTTATGAGCAATAGCACGGACCACATCTCCCTCTATGACTACGCGTCTGGTGCTGCCGCTGCTCCTGCTGCCACAGCCGAGCTTAGTGTACGTTCACAGTGGCAGACTCGTGACGCTGCAGCTCGCCTGGCTATTCGCAGTCACCTGCCGTTCGCTGAGCTAGAGCACTTTGGCGACTGCAAAACCGCTAAAGCCCTATACGACGCTGTCGTTGCTCGCTACTCCTCACCTGCCACAGCCGAGCTTAGCCGTCTCATGCTGCCTTACCTGTTCCCTGACCTGTCCACCTTTGCTACAGTCGCCGATCTTATCACCCACCTTCGCACTAGTGATGCTCGCCTGCGTGCCGCCCTTCCCACCGAGTTCTGCGCTAAGAACCCCCCTCCCCTGTACTGGGCACTCCACTTCATAGTCACCCGTCTCCCTGACACCCTCAGCTCAGTGCGCGACTATTTCCTTGCTCGCTGTCCCACTGAGCTCACTGTCGCCCTCCTAGAGGAGAAGCTGCTAGCAGCCGAGAAGAGCATTGTAGCTGTTGGTGCTGCTCGCGGCGCTCCTCGCACCCCCATCTTTGAGGGGTGCTCTCCCTCTCCCCTCGCTCCCTCCTATGCTACTGCTGCTGCTGTTGACTTCCTTGGTGCTGAGTCTGCTGGCGCTGCTTCTGCTCCTGGTGGGAGGCGCCGCACCGGCAAGGGCAAGGGGGGCAAGGGTGGCGGGGGTGGCGCTGGGGGGGGAGGGGGTGGGGGAGGTGGGGGGGGAGGCGGTGCTGGAGGGAGCGGTGGCGGGAGTGCCGGTGGGAGTGGGGCCGGCGGCGGAGGCGGGGGCGGCGGCGGGAGCAGTGGCGGTGGTGGCAGCGGCGGCAGTGGCGGCGGTGGCGGTAGTGGCGGTGGCGGTGGCGGTGGTGGCGGTCGGAGCGGAGGTAGTGGCGGCGGTGGAGGTCGGAGTGGAGGCACCGGCTCGGGCCAGAGCTCCCAGCAGCAGCAGCGTCCCCAGTCGACCCAGCAGCTTCGTGAGTGGCTTGCTCAGCGTGGGACGTCGGGGGGCAGTGGCCGCTGTTCCTATGTCATTCGCACAGGTGATCGCAAGGGGCAGACGTGTGGAAAGTTCCACACTCAGTACCGCTGCTTCTTCCGCCTTGACGACGCTTGGCGTGAGGAGATGGGCGAGGATGTTGAGCGCCCTCGCTGGGCTGAGCTGATGAGGGCTGGTGTTGATATCTTTGCTCTTGACTATGATGCTATTATTGCTGCCATGTATGCATTGACTGTTAGTGCCGAGGGAGACTGTTACTTGTGTGTGCCGCCTGACCCAGGTATAGAGCCCGCTGCCCTAGGTACTAGTGAGTCTGCTCTCTCTGGTATGGTGCCCCCTGTACCTGCTCCCTCCAGCACTGTCCCTGCTGCTTGCGAGTCTGCTCTCTCAGGTACAGCACCCACAGAGACTGCTCTCTCAGGTACTGCACCGGCTGAGACCTGTCACACCTTCACCCTTGACTCAGGTGCTTCCCGCTGCTTCTTTCGAGACAGTACTGAGCTCACACCGCTTCCTGCACCGGTCCCAGTCTCCTTGGCTGACCCCTCTGGGGGCCCAGTCCTTGCCCAGTCCACCACTGTGCTCCCTTGTCCGGCGGTTCCGTCTGGCTCGTTGACGGGTTTCCACCTCCCCTCGTTCTCGACGAACCTGGTGAGCAACGCTGTCATCCAGGATCAGTGGGTTGACACCTTTACCCCTGGAGGACAGCGTGTGGCGATCTGCACGTGCTCCAGGACCGGCCGTCACCTGGCTACGTTTACTCGTCGGCCGGGGTCGAGTCTCTACACACTGACCACTGCGTCTCCTCAGGTCGCTGCTGTCGGTCAGGTGTCTGCGTCAGGTCTGGTAGCCCACGCCTGTGAGTGTCGTTCCCTGTCGCACCAGACTCTTCTCTGGCACCACCGCCTGGGCCACCCCTCCTTGCCACGCCTCCGTGGCATGCACCGTCGCCACCTTGTGTCTGGTCTTCCCAGGTCCCTCCCTCCCCTCCCTGCCTCGCCTGCGCCGCCTTGCCTTCCTTGCGTCGAGGGGCGGCAGCGCGCCGCTCCTCACTCCTCCTCGTTCCCCCCGACAGAGGCTCCTCTGCAGACCCTCCACCTGGACGTGTGGGGCCCAGCCCGCGTTCGTGGCCAGGGCGGTGAGCGGTACTTTTTGCTGGTTGTCGACGACTACTCGCGTTACACCACGGTCTTCCCCTTGCGCACCAAGGGTGAGGTCCCTGCTGTTCTGATCCCTTGGATCCGCACAGTTCGTCTCCAGCTCCGCCGCCGTTTCCGGACGGATCTTCCTGTCCTGCGTCTGCACTCTGACAGAGGTGGTGAGTTTTCCTCCGACCTCTTGAGGACCTTCTGTCAGGCGGAGGGCATCGAGCAGACCTTCACGCTTCCGGACTCCCCACAGCAGAATGGGGTTGCTGAGCGCCGCATTGGCCTGGTCATGGAGGTCGCTCGTACCTCCTTGGTCCACGCGGCGGCTCCCCATTTTCTGTGGCCGTTTGCTGTCCGGTACGCCGCGCATCAGCTCAACCTCTGGCCCCGTGTCTCCTTGCCGGAGACCTCGCCCACACTGCGTTGGACGGGGGAGGTTGGCGATGCGTCGCGCTTCCGGGTGTGGGGTGCTCGTGCCCTTGTCCGCGATACGTCCGCGGACAAGCTCTCCTCCCGCACGCTTCCCTGTGTCTTCCTTGGCTTTGTTCCTGACGCGCCGGGCTGGCAGTTTTACCACCCCACCTCGCGCCGGGTCTTCGCCTCTCAGGACGTCACCTTTGACGAGTCGGTCCCTTTTTACCGTCTCTTCCCCTACCGCACTGCCCCCCTCCCTCCCCCGCCGCTTTTCCTTGCTCCTGGTCCCCCTCCGGTAGACCCCCTTCCCCCTCAGGGTCCTGCTCCTTCAGGTGTCTCTCAGGTAGACCCTCCTCCCGTCACTGAGCCTGTCGAGGTCACAGGTGACTCAGGTGCTGCTGCAGGTGGTGCTGCTGGGAGTGCTGAGCCTGCGGGTGCTGGGCCTGGGGGTGCTGGGACTACGGGTGCTGGAGCTGAGGGTACTGTGCCTGAGAGTTCGGCGCCTGGGGGTGCTGAGCCTGGGGGTGCTGCGACTGGGGGTGCTGAGCCGGCGTGTGCGGAGTCTGGGGGTGCTGAGTCTGGGGGTGCTATGCCTGCGGGTACTGAGCCTGGGGGTGCTGCTACTGAGCCTACGGAGCCTCGGGTTGCTGCGTCTGGGGGTGCTCCGGTTCGGGGTGCTGAGCAGTCTCTCACACCACAGCAGCTTCGTGACTGGTACGTCCGGCGCTTTCGCCGTCCTGGTGGCTCGGCTGGAGCTGGGGGTACTGGAGCTGCCGGGACTGGTTGTTCTGGGAGCACTACGACTGGAGCTGCTGGAGCTGGGGACTCTGGAGCTGGCGGCGCTAGCGGAGTTGTAGCTGCCGACTCTGGGGGTGCTCTTCCTTGCGGTGCTGCGGACCCTGGGGGTGGTGCTGCTGCTGGTGCTGCGGACCCACCTGGTGGAGCTGCTGCTGGAGCTGAGGACCCGAGCGGTGGCGCTGCTGCTGGTGCTGGGGACCCGGACGCTGGAGTCTCTTCTGCTTCTGGAGACGCTGCGCGGCCGCGGCCGTACTTCGTACCGCTCCTTCAGCAGGTTCTTGGGCAGGCTCCTCCTCCTTGTCCTCCTCCCTCCGTAGAGTGTCCTCCGACTGTCCAGCCGCAGTCACAGTTACCGCCTGCCTCGCCTCTCCCTGCTCCTTCTCCTTACACTGGTCCCACAGGAGGTCTTACAGAGCGTCGTGAGCCTGAGTCTCGTCCTGCGTCGCCTGTCCGTACTGCTCGCACTGGTCGTCGTGTCCGTCGTGAGCGTCCTCCTCCTGTCCCAGGCACTCACTACATGACTCTGCGTCCCTCTACTGCTCCTCAGCGTGTCCCTCTGCCGTCTCCTCCTGCGTCCTCTTTGCCTGCTGTTCCGGACCCTGAGTCTGACCGGTATCGTGCTGAGCACCCTACTGTCACGCGTCTCCTAGCTACTGTTGTTACTGACCCTACCTTTGAGTCCTCGGCTGCGTCTGCTCTGGTCGCTGAGTTGGTTGACTTTGCTGCTGCCTGTCGTCTAGACTACGCTGCTCGCCTTGTTGCTGGGTCTGAGTCTGCGTCTGTCTGTCCTCCGTCCGTCGGGGGTGAGTGTGCTCTTGGCACGGACGTCCTTGAGGACAGGCAGGAGGACTTTGACTCTCTCGCGGCTGCTGTACCTCATCTCGTGGCCTGGTTGCTTGCCCCTGAGGGAGACCCGGATGCACTAGACATCCCCACTCCGCGCACTTACGCAGAGGCGATCTCGGGTCCCTACTCCTCTCAGTGGCAGACAGCCATGGACGCAGAGATGGCATCCTGGAAGTCCACAGGCACCTACGTCGACGAGGTTCCCCCTCCTGGGGCGAACATCGTCGATGGCATGTGGATTTTCAGGGTGAAGCGGCCGCCAGGTTCTCCGCCTGTCTTCAAGGCTCGTTACGTTGCTAGAGGCTTCAGTCAGCGTCAGGGGGTCGACTTCTTCCAGACCTTCTCCCCCACCCCGAAGATGACCACTCTTCGGGTTCTGCTGCACGTTGCTGCTCAGCGTGACTACGAGCTTCACTCTCTTGACTTCAGCACAGCGTTCCTGCAGGGCAGCCTGCACGAGGAGATCTGGCTGCGCCGCCCACCTGGCTTTACTGGGTCGTTTCCTCCTGGTACCCAGTGGAGCCTCCGCCGGCCAGTCTACGGTCTCCGCCAGGCGCCACGCGAGTGGCACGACACACTGAGGACTACACTTGCGGCTCTTGGGTTCGCGCCGTCTACTGCTGACCCGTCACTGTTTCTGCGCACAGACACGTCACTGCCGCCGTTCTACATTCTCGTGTACGTCGACGACTTGGTCTTTGCTACTGCTGACACAGAGGCACTCGCTCGTGTGAAGTCGGAGCTGCAGAAGAGACACACCTGCACTGACCTGGGTGAGCTGCGTAGCTACCTTGGCTTGCAGATCACCCGGGACAGAGCTCGCCGCACCATCACCCTGACTCAGTCACACATGGTGCAGCAGGTCCTTCAGCGCTTCGGCTTCCAGTTCTCCTCACCACAGGCCACACCTCTGGCTACCAGCCACTCGCTCTCAGCTCCACCTCCGGACGAGTCCGTAGAGCCGAGTGGCCCGTACCCAGAGCTTGTGGGCTGCCTCATGTACCTGATGACTTGCACGCGACCTGACCTCGCGTACCCTCTTAGCATCCTTGCTCGTTACGTTGCGCCTGGGAGACACAGGCGAGAGCACTGGGAGGCTGCTAAGAGGGTGCTGCGCTACTTGTGCAGTACATCAGGCATGGGGCTGGTGCTTGGAGGACGCGACAGAGTTGTCCTCACTGGCCACTCGGACGCTTCTTGGGTGGACGACCTGGCTACGCAGCGGTCGTCACAGGGTTACACCTTCAGCCTTGGCTCTGGTTCTGTCTCGTGGCGGTCCACCCGCTCTTCCTCTGTTCTCGGCTCTAGTTGTGAGGCTGAGATCTACGCCACAGCCATGGCTGCACAGGAGTTACGCTGGCTCACCTACCTGCTGACTGACTTGGGAGAGCGGCCTAGTTCTCCTCCAGTTCTGTACGGTGACAACAAGGCGGCTCTTGCCTTGTGTCAGGAGCACAGACTGGAGCACAGGACGAAGCACATTGCTCTTCGCTACTTTCTTGCTCGAGAGCTTCAGCAGCGCGGTCAGCTTCGGCTTGTGTACGTGGACTCGAAGGCCAACACTGCTGATATCTTCACCAAGGCGCTCCCGCCTAGTGATCATCAGCGGCACTGTACTTCTTTAGGCCTTGTGTCCACGTTTCCTCACTTGCTCACTGCTTGACATTCTTTGTACTGTACTTTATATATATCTTGTTGCTTGCTTGCTAGGTTTTGATCACTGTGTTGCTTGTCTTGTACTATATCTAGCACTGCATGTGAACTGGCCTTGTGGCCTTTACTTGTGCTCGGAGTGTGGTGACGTTGTGATCCACCCTGGGCTTTGCTTTGCTTTGCTGGACTGGTCTTGTGACCCTTTGTTCTCCCCCACTTTGCCTATGGGGGTGTGTTAAACTGTATTATGCTTGTAGGCTGTAGTGGGGTAGCCAATATGGGGTACAACCCCAACTAGGGTTTCATATTTGTACCCAAACTTCTGCTAGTTCATTCATTCTTGCCTAGTTATTCTGAAACGTTGCTGCCGAACAGGGCCTTGGTGACTGATTTGACACTTCAACCTTGCTCGGTTGGCTCCGACCCTGCATCGCTGAGGTTGGTTGAGTTGGGTTACAGCAGAAATTGCCCTGCTTTGAAGTTGCTGCCTGGCAGGGCCTTGGGAATTAGTGCTTCCTCTCATTGCAGCCATTCGAGCCGATTGTGTGAGCGGTGTGGTGGGAGCAGCAGAGAGCAAAACACCTTCAGAGAAGAAAGCACCTCCAGCAGCTCGCCCTGATTCATGGCGCCGAAACGTTATGACGATTTCGTTGGTATCTTCCAAATGAAAAAAGCCTCTTGTAGCGAAGGGAAATTCACAGCATCGGAAGCTTGGACTTTTGATCTCCTTTTTTTCTTCCTCATTAAATCAGAGTAGCCTTCCACCCTCTTCATCTGCAGCTCCCTTGATCTGGCTTTTGATGTCACAGCGTCGACCAGAGTTGTATTACGAAAAGCATCTTCGACCTCGAAACTTTCAGTAGACAAGCTTAAAATAGGAAAATCTCGATGCACCCCCGACATGCTTTGCCATGACGAAAAATCTTCAATGCGTTTCTTTCGTTGAGACTTGCGATGCTGCTGTCGTTTTGATTTATGTTGAATGGCAGAAAACGACAATAATTTGAAGACATTTCGGTTGGTAATTATCTTGTACTTGATCTTGCAGCCTTGATTTGAATGAGTGTCGATGTCTTTCTGCTCCCTTGGAAATAGCGCTGGAACCGTCTTAACTTCGTAAGGACGAACAGAGCAATGTCTTGATAAGCACGTGCAGTTCATTGACTGAAGAACAGGATCACGCAGGAAAATACTTGACGACCCAATGCTCTCTGTGTGAGCACAATGTTGGTGTCTTGATAAAGTTCCTGATGCGGAGAGTAAAGACATCACTGGAAACTTTCAGCCTTCGGAAAGACCTCTCTGGCACTGTTCGCCCCAATATGATCATTTCCCCAAGCTAAACGTGGGCTGTACTTCAGGCTTGGAGGAGCCGGCTTTCTTACTGGATGGTAATGGCGACGCGACACTCTGGACACTATTGTCTTTTGTGCCACAGTCCAACTGCCCCAGCGTGATTCCCTCGCTGCGCGCACGTTGCGGGATTGGTGGGTGAGTTTTCGGTGGCGGTGTGGCACGTCGGCATCCCGAGGTTTAGCTTTTCGGTTTTTAGGGCCTTATCGCCTTATTTCTCCGACACACACAGCTTCCGCACATTTCATATTTTAGCCAAGCAAAATTTACTTCGAACACTGTGAGGGAAAGGTAATTCGTCTTCCACGAACTTTCACAACGCTGCCCGCTCCGCTCCTATCACTTTCTTCTGTGACACCAAACACAGACGCAGATCAACCAATTAACTAACCCCGCTAAAAGCACAGCCGCTCCTGCCAACAACCAACCCACTCCAACCCAAGTTCATGCTTCGACAAGCTTTACTTGCCGGGCACAAGGAAAGACACTTATGCTTTGACGACCTGCATTTCTTCCTTCATTTCGTACCTCCCACCATTTTACACTAACCCGTTTTAGTGCCTCGTCGCCCGCACCTCAGCATTGATCGGCCGATAGTCGAAAACCCCTTGGTTGCGCGCTTCCAGCCATGGCCGCGTGCCGCGTTTCTCTGCCCTTACTAGCAACCGCTTGCGTCCTCCTGCTCTCAAGTGCGCGCCTCTCCTTGCCTCCTCTCTTGGTTCTATTCTGTTCTGTCTTTTATTCTCCTCGCGGCGTCTTTCGTCCCCGCTTTTATGTCTCGTTATGTTTATGTAGCGGCGCTGTTGCTCAACACCCACGGCTCTTCCCTCATACACAATCTGCTCCCTATTGATTTTTTGTCTTCCTTGCCTGTACGCTCTTCCTCCCCATCCCATTTTTCCTGTCTCCAATCGCTCGTCGCTATCGACCGTCGACCGTCGCCCGTCGCCCGCCGCCCGTCGCGTTCCCATCGCAACCTCGCATTCGCACTCGGTCGCGGGTCTCCCGTCTCGTCTGCTGCTGCTCTATCTCGCCTCGTCGCCAGCCGTCGCACATGTCCAGGTGACAGCAACAATCCAACCTTTCACCCTGCCGCTTTTTCATTCGTTTTCTTCTTCTTCGTCTTCTTCTTGGACCGAGCGAGAGTTCAGCTCAAGCCATCCTGCCTAGATTTTAGGCTCCTAAAGAACAGCCTTAGCGCAAATCAGACAGCAGCAACCACACTGCACACCTGCCGCTTATGATTCTTTTCTGAGACGTCTCGAAAATCGTCCCCTCCTTTTTAGTCAAGGTCGATGGAGCGCTCGTGCGATCCTGGCCGTGCGACCCTAGCTGTGCGATCCTGACCGTCTGTTCCATGTCGCGCCACCACAAAGCCCACGGCTTGCGGATTACAGAGGAGCGTACGGAACAGGGAGATGTACGTAGGGCACGGGCCAACGCGCATACGTACGTTCGTACGTACGTGCGTACTGACGGACGGACGTACGTTGGCCACGGGCTAGTATTTGCGGACGAGTGTATGCGCGGAAGAGAACTTGCGCTAATTAGAGTTTGCGCGGAACAAAGGTTGCGCGGAGGAGCACAAGTTGCGCTAACGAGAGTGTCCGCAGAGCAGTCTGCGACATCGTACCGCATTCCACGCGACCATTGTACCGCTTTCCGCGCCACACGATGTTTTTTTCTCGCCATGGCCCCCTCGGTTTTGCCGCCCTGGGCCTCTGAGAAAGAATGTCGACTGGTCCACCCTTTTTTTCGCATTAGCCCTTTCTCGTCCTCTCTCCCACCTCTCACTCTTGTGTCTCCTCTTTCTCTTTCTCGCCTACCTCCCGCCCAACTTCATACCCGTGCCGTCAGGAGAAGGTGTAGCGTACATGCGCGGGCGCTTGATGTTTTCGCCGGGGGTCTCATGTTGTCTCTCCCACCTCTTTCTCGTGCCGCATCTTTCCTCCCCTCGCCCCCTTCCATCCGCGCGATGCCAGGCAAAGAAGATTCAAGTGGGCGGGCCTTTTAGGCTTTCGCCGTGGGGCCCGCTGACGATTAAGTGGAAGTGCCCGCCCATTGAAACGGGCGACAAGCTTGGTGAGTGCGGTGCAGCTGAGTGCGGTGCAGAGAGGCTGAGTGTGGTCCAAACAGGCTGAGGGGTATTGCGTTTGCCATGGGGCCCGCTGACGATTACGTGGAAGTGCCCGCCCATTGAAGTGGGCGACAAGCTCGATGAGTGCGGTGCGGAGAGGGTGAGGGCGGTGCAGAGAGGCTGGGTGCGGTGCAGAGAGGATGAGTGCAGTGCAGAGAGGCTGAGTGTGGTGCAGAGAGGTTGAGTGCGGTGAAGAGAGGCTGAGTGTGGTGCAGAGAGGCTGCGTGCGGTGCAGAGGCTGAATGTGGTGCAAACAGGCTAAGAGGTATGGCTTTTGCCGTGGGCTCCAACGATTAAGGGGAAGTGTTTGCTGATTGAAACGGGCAACAAGCTGGGTGAGTGCGGTGCGGAGAGGCTGAGTGCGGTGCCACCGCCGCCGCTGCTGCTGCTGCTGCTGCTGCTGCTGCTCTCTAGCCTCTTCATTGATTGGCTACAGATGGTTTTTTAGGCACCTTGAAAATTCTTTGATTACCCTCTTCTTAGATCAGCTTGTTAACAGAACTAGGCAAGAATGAGTGCATTGAAAGAAACAGTTGGGTACAAGTAGCTAACCCTAGTTGGGTTTGTACCCTGTATTGGCTACCCCACTACAGCCTACCTACATATAAATAACACATTACAACTTAACACACCCCCATAGGCAAAGTGGGGGAGAGCAAAGGGTCACAAGACCAGTCCAGCAAAGCAAAAACAAGCCCAGGGTGGATCACAACGTCACCACACTCCGAGCACAAACAAAGGCCACAATTCCAGTTCGCATGTAGTGCTAGATATAGAACAGGACAAGCAGCAAGACAAATATAAAGTACAGTACAAAGAATGTCAAGCAGTGAGCAAGTGAGGAAACGTGGACACAAGGCCTAAAGAAGTACAGTGCCGCTGATGATCACTAGGCGGGAGCGCCTTGGTGAAGATATCAGCAGTGTTGGCCTTCGAGTCCACGTACACAAGCCGAAGCTGACCGCGCTGCTGAAGCTCTCGAGCAAGAAAGTAGCGAAGAGCAATGTGCTTCGTCCTGTGCTCCAGTCTGTGCTCCTGACACAAGGCAAGAGCCGCCTTGTTGTCACCGTACAGAACTGGAGGAGAACTAGGCCGCTCTCCCAAGTCAGTCAGCAGGTAGGTGAGCCAGCGTAACTCCTGTGCAGCCATGGCTGTGGCGTAGATCTCAGCCTCACAACTAGAGCCGAGAACAGAAGAAGAGCGGGTGGACCGCCACGAGACAGAACCAGAGCCAAGGCTGAAGGTGTAACCCTGTGACGACCGCTGCGTAGCCAGGTCGTCCACCCAAGAAGCGTCCGAGTGACCAGTGAGGACAACTCTGTCGTGTCCTCCAAGCACCAGCCCCATGCCTGATGTACTGCACAAGTAACGCAGCACCCTCTTAGCAGCCTCCCAGTGCTCTCGCCTGTGTCTCCCAGGCGCAACGTAGCGAGCAAGGATGCTAAGTGGGTACGCGAGGTCAGGTCGCGTGCAAGTCATCAGGTACATGAGGCAGCCTACAAGCTCTAGGTACGGGCCACTCGGCTCTACGGACTCGTCCGAAGGTGGAGCTGAGAGAGAGTGACTGGTAGCCAGAGGTGTGGCCTGTGGTGAGGAGAACTGGAAGCCGAAGCGCTGAAGGACCTGCTGCACCATGTGTGACTGAGTCAGGGTGATGGTGCGGCGAGCTCTGTCCCGGGTGATCTGCAAGCCAAGGTAGCTACGCAGTTCACCCAGGTCAGTGCAGGTGTGTCTCTTCTGCAGCTCCGACTTCACACGAGCGAGTGCCTCAGTGTCAGCAGTAGCAAAGACCAAGTCGTCGACGTACACGAGAATGTAGAACGGCGGTAGCGACGTGTCTGTGCGCAGAAACAGCGACGGGTCAGCAGTAGACGGCGCGAACCCAAGAGCCGCAAGTGTAGTCCTCAGTGTGTCGTGCCACTCGCGTGGCGCCTGGCGGAGACCGTAGACTGGCCGGCGGAGGCTCCACTGGGTACCAGGAGGAAACGACCCAGTAAAGCCAGGTGGGTGGCGCAGCCAGATCTCCTCGTGCAGGCTGCCCTGCAGGAACGCTGTGCTGAAGTCAAGAGAGTGAAGCTCGTAGTCACGCTGAGCAGCAACGTGCAGCAGAACCCGAAGAGTGGTCATCTTCGGGGTGGGGGAGAAGGTCTGGAAGAAGTCGACCCCCTGACGCTGACTGAAGCCTCTAGCAACGTAACGAGCCTTGAAGACAGGCGGAGAACCTGGCGGCCGCTTCACCCTGAAAATCCACATGCCATCGACGATGTTCGCCCCAGGAGGGGGAACCTCGTCGACGTAGGTGCCTGTGGACTTCCAGGATGCCATCTCTGCGTCCATGGCTGTCTGCCACTGAGAGGAGTAGGGACCCGAGATCGCCTCTGCGTAAGTGCGCGGAGTGGGGATGTCTAGTGCATCCGGGTCTCCCTCAGGGGCAAGCAACCAGGCCACGAGATGAGGTACAGCAGCCGCGAGAGAGTCAAAGTCCTCCTGCCTGTCCTCAAGGACGTCCGTGCCAAGAGCACACTCACCCCCGACGGACGGAGGACAGACAGACTCAGACCCAGCAACAAGACTGGCGGCGTAGTCGAGGCGACAGGCAGCAGCAAAGTCGACAAGCTCAGCGACCAGGGCAGACGCAGCAGAAGACTCAAACGACGGGTCAGTGACAACAGTGGCGAGAAGACGCGTGACAGTAGGGTGGGCAGCACGAACACTGTCAGACGCAGGGTCGGGAACGTCAGGAAGAGAAGACGCAGGAGGAGACGGTAGGGGGACACGCTGTGGACCAGTGGAAGGACGAAGTGCCATAATGTGCGTGCCAGGAACAGGAGGAGGACGCGGACGCGCGACACGACGGCTAGTGGGACCAGTGCGAGCAGTGCGAGCAGCGCGAACCGGCGAGGCAGGACGAGACGCAGGCTCACGACGCTCCGTAAGCGAGTCCGGCTGTGCTGTATAAGGGACAGGAGCAGGGAGGGGGGAGCCAGGCTGAAGGGGAAGGCCAGTGGAAGACGGGAGGGAAAGAACCTGGCGAAGCACCGTGTCAGGCGGCGGCAAAGCCGACGGCGACGGAGGAGCGAAGAACAGGCGCGACGGCGGAGCTCCGCCAGCACCTCCAGCACCCGGAGCACCAGAAGCACCTGGACCAGCACCCTCCGCCGCAGCACCCCCCGAGTCGGCGACGTCAGCACCAGAGGCCCCAGCAGCGTCAGACCTCCCCTCGCCAGCACCTCCAGAACCAGCAGGACCACCGTGTCCAGAACCGTCAGCTCCAGCGTCGTCAGCTCCAGCAGCTCCAGTACCGCCAGGAAGAGCACCCCCAGACGCAGCAGCTCCAGGCTCCGTAGGCGCAGCAGCAGCACCCCCAGGCTCAGTACCCTCAGGCGCAGTACCCCCAGGCTCGGCACCCCCAGACTCCGTACACGCAGGCTCAGCACCCCCAGTCGTAGCACCCCCAGGCTCAGCACCCCCAGGCGCCGAACTCCCAGGCACAGTACCCTCAGCTCCAGCACCCGCAGTCCCAGCACTCCCAGGCCCAGCACCCGCAGGCTCAGCACCCCCAGGCTCAGCACTCCCAGCAGCACCACCTGCAGCAGCACCTGAGTCACCTGTGACCTCGACAGGCTCAGCGACGGGAGGAGGGTCTACCTGAGAGACACCTGAAGGAGCAGGACCCTGAGGGGGAAGGGGGTCTACCGGAGGGGGACCAGGAGCAAGGAAAAGCGGCGGGGGAGGGAGGGGGGCAGTGCGGTAGGGGAAGAGACGGTAAAAAGGGACCGACTCGTCAAAGGTGACGTCCTGAGAGGCGAAGACCCGGCGCGAGGTGGGGTGGTAAAACTGCCAGCCCGGCGCGTCAGGGACAAAGCCAAGGAAGACACAGGGAAGCGTGCGGGAGGAGAGCTTGTCCGCGGACGTATCGCGGACAAGGGCACGAGCACCCCACACCCGGAAGCGCGACGCATCGCCAACCTCCCCCGTCCAACGCAGTGTGGGCGAGGTCTCCGGCAAGGAGACACGGGGCCAGAGGTTGAGCTGATGCGCGGCGTACCGGACAGCAAACGGCCACAGAAAATGGGGAGCCGCCGCGTGGACCAAGGAGGTACGAGCGACCTCCATGACCAGGCCAATGCGGCGCTCAGCAACCCCATTCTGCTGTGGGGAGTCCGGAAGCGTGAAGGTCTGCTCGATGCCCTCCGCCTGACAGAAGGTCCTCAAGAGATCGGAGGAGAACTCACCACCTCTGTCAGAGTGCAGACGCAGGACAGGAAGATCCGTCCGGAAACGGCGGCGGAGCTGGAGACGAACTGTGCGGATCCAAGGGATCAGAACAGCAGGGACCTCACCCTTGGTGCGCAAGGGGAAGACCGTGGTGTAACGCGAGTAGTCGTCGACAACCAGCAAAAAGTACCGCTCACCGCCCTGGCCACGAACGCGGGCTGGGCCCCACACGTCCAGGTGGAGGGTCTGCAGAGGAGCCTCTGTCGGGGGGAACGAGGAGGAGTGAGGAGCGGCGCGCTGCCGCCCCTCGACGCAAGGAAGGCAAGGCGGCGCAGGCGAGGCAGGGAGGGGAGGGAGGGACCTGGGAAGACCAGACACAAGGCAGCGACGGTGCATGCCACGGAGGCGTGGCAAGGAGGGGTGACCCAGGCGGTGGTGCCAGAGAAGAGTCTGGTGTGACAGGGAACGACACTCACAGGCGTGGGCCACCAGACCTGACGCGGACACCTGACCGACAGCAGCAACCTGAGGAGACGCAGTGGTCAGTGTGTAGAGACTCGACCCCGGCCGACGGGTAAACGTAGCCAGGTGACGGCCGGTCCTGGAGCACGTGCAGATCGCCACACGCTGTCCTCCAGGGGTAAAGGTGTCAACCCACTGATCCTGGATGACAGCGTTGCTCACCAGGTTCGTCGAGAACGAGGGGAGGTGGAAACCCGACAACGAGCCAGACGGAACCGCCGGACAAGGGAGCACAGTGGTGGACTGGGCAAGGACTGGGCCCCCAGAGGGGTCAGCCAAGGAGACTGGGACCGGTGCAGGAAGCGGTGTGAGCTCAGTACTGTCACGAAAGAAACAGCGGGAAGCACCTGAGTCAAGGGTGAAGGTGTGACAGGCCTCAGCCGGTGCGGTACCTGAGAGAGCAGTCTCTGTGGGTGCTGTACCTGAGAGAGCAGACTCGCAAACAGCCGGGACAGCACTGGAGGGAGCAAGTACAGGGGGCACCATACCAGAGAGAGCAGACTCACTAGTACCCAGGGCAGCGGGCTCTATACCTGGGTCAGGCGGCACACACAAGTAACAGTCTCCCTCGGCACTAACAGTCAATGCATACATGGCAGCAATAATAGCATCATAGTCAAGAGCAAAGATATCAACACCAGCCCTCATGAGCTCAGCCCAGCGGGGGCGCTCAACATCCTCGCCCATCTCCTCACGCCAAGCGTCGTCAAGGCGGGAGAAGCAGCGGTACGGGGTGTGGAACCTCCCACACGTCTGTCCCTTGCGGTCACCTGTGCGAATGACATAGGAACAGCGGCCACTGCCCCCCGACGTCCCACGCTGAGCAAGCCACTCACGAAGCTGTTGGGTCGTCTGGGGACGCTGCTGCTGCTGGGAGCTCTGGCCCGAGCCAGTGCCTCCACTCCGACCTCCGCCGCCACCACTACCACCGCTCCGACCGCCACCGCCACCACCGCCACCACCGCCACCGCCGCCACCGCCGCCGCCGCCACTACTGCCACTGCTTCCTCCGCCGCCCCCGCCTCCACCGCCGACCCCACTCCCACCAGCACTCCCGCCACCGCTCCCTCCAGCACCGCCTCCCCCCCCACCTCCCCCACCTCCTCCCCCCCCAGCGCCACCCCCGCCACCCTTGCCCCCCTTGCCCTTGCCGGTGCGGCGCCTCCCACCAGGAGCAGAAGCAGCGCCAGCAGACTCAGCACCAAGGAAGTCAACAGCAGCAGCAGTAGCGTAGGAGGGAGCGAGGGGAGAGGGAGAACACCCCTCAAAGATGGGGGTGCGAGGAGCGCCACGAGCAGCACCAACAGCTACAATGCTCTTTTCGGCCGCTAGCAGCTGCTCCTCTAGGAGGGCGACTGTGAGCTCAGTGGGACAGCGAGCAAGGAAGTGGTCTCGAACTGAGCTGAGGGTGTCAGGGAGACGGGTGACTATGAAGTGGAGTGTCCAGTACAGTGGAGGGGGATTCTTAGCGCAGAACTCGGTGGGAAGGGCGGCACGCAGGCGAGCATCACTAGTGCGAAGGTGAGTGATAAGATCGGCGACTGTAGCAAAGGTGGACAGCTCAGGGAACAGGTACGGCAGCATGAGGCGGCTAAGCTCGGCTGTGGCAGGCGAGGAGTAGCGAGCAACGACAGCATCGTACAGGGCCTTAGCGGATTTGCAGTCGCCAAAATGCTCGAGCTCAGCTAGCGGCAGGTGACTGCGAATGGCTAGGCGAGCAGCTGCATCACGAGTCTGCCAGTGGGAACGAACACTAAGCTCAGCTGTGGCAGGAGGGGCAGGTGCAGCACCAGACGCGTAATCATAGAGCGACACATGCTCCTTGCTATCGCTCAGAAGGAACAGCTGCAGGTCATCCAGCCAAGTGGCGAACTTCACAGGGCGGCCCTCAGCATCGAACGACAGCACGCGGATGGAAGCCATAGCGACAGTGCGACTGAGCAAAGGAAGCTGCCGCAGCGCTGCAGGTAGGTAGCTCGGCGGGAAGCGCGGCGGGCGGGCGACGCGGCGAGCGGGCAGTGCGGGGGGCGGGCTGCGAAGCGGGCAGCGGGGCGGGCGGGCGACGCGGCGAGCGGGCAGCGCGGCGGGCGGGCTGCGAAGCGGGCAGTGGGCAGGCGGGCGACGCTGCAAGTGGGCAGCGGGCGGGCGGGCGACGCTGCAAGCGGGCAGCGAGGCGGGCGGGCGACGCTGCGAGCGGGCAGCGCGGCGGGCGGGCTGCGAAGCGGGCAGCGGGCGGGCGGGCGACGCTGCAAGCGGGCAGCGAGGCGGGCGGGCGACGCTGCGAGCGGGCAGCGCGGCGGGCGGGCGACGCTGCGAAGCGGGCAGCGGGCGGGCGGGCGACGCTGCAAGCGGGCAGCGGGCGGGCGGGCGACGCTGCGAGCGGGCAGCGCGGCGGGCGGGCTGCGAAACGGGCAGCGCGGTAGGCGGGCGACGCTGCGAGCGGGCGGCTCGGCGGGCGGGCGATAACGAGAGGCGCACGAGGGCGCTAACTAGGGCGCGAGGGCGCTAGCGAGGGCGCGCGAGGGCGCTAACGAGAGGCGCGCGAGGGCGCTAACGAGGGCGCGCGAGGGCGCTAACGAGGGCGCGCGAGGGCGCTAACGAGGGCGCACGAGGGCGCTAACGAGGGCGCACGAGGGCGCTACGAGGCTAGGGCACGGGGTAGCGTGGTAACCGCATGCGAGCGGTGGTGGGCCCTTAAAAAAAAAAACGGTCGGTAGGTCCTAGGGACCTCCTGCTCTGAATACCATGTTAACAGAACTAGGCAAGAATGAGTGCATTGAAAGAAACAGTTGGGTACAAGTAGCTAACCCTAGTTGGGTTTGTACCCTGTATTGGCTACCCCACTACAGCCTACCTACATATAAATAACACATTACAACTTAACACAGCTGAGCTTTCTCAACTCACTGCTTCCCTCCCCACTCTCCCCCCCTTCTCACCACTCCCCCTCTGCACCCTTGCCCTTTATCTGCACCACTCTGCACAACGTCTCATCAGCATTGTATTGCATCGTGTCAAATGTTGTAGCCTGTAGTGAGGTTTGTCTTAGGGGGTACAAAACTTAGGGTTAGCTATATGTACCCCAACCAACATCAATGCACCATCCATTCTTCATTCTGACATGGTATCAGTTAGGTTAGGATCCTGTGGGATCCCGTTCCTCCGTTCTCCGTTCGAGCCTCCCGAGCCTGATCCTAGCTCTCATTCGTCCCGGTTCCGTTGTTACCGCGCGTAGTGCCGCGCCTAGCGCCACTCCTAGCGTCGCGTCCTGCCCGCCCTTTCCCCCTCGTCGCGTCCCTTTCCCCCCGTCGCGTCGCGCCCTTTTCCCCCCGTCGCGTCGCGCTCTTTCCCCCCGTCGCGTCGCGCCCTTTCCCCCCGTCACGTCGCGCCCTTTCCCCCCGTCCCGTCGCCCTGCCCCGTCCCGTCCCGTCTCCCCGTCCCGTCGCCCTGTCCCGTCTCCCCGTCCCGTCTCCCCGTCCCGTCGCCCTGCCCCGTCCCGTCCAGTCTCCCCGTCCCGTCGCCCTGTCTCGTCTCCCCGTCCCGTCTCCCCGTCCCGTCGCCCTGCCCCGTCCCGTCCCGTCTCCCCGTCCCGTCGCCCTGTCCCGTCTCCCCGTCCCGTCTCCCCGTCCCGTCGCCCTGCCCCGTCCCGTCCCGTCTCCCCGTCCCGTCGCCCTGTCCCGTCTCCCCGTCCCGTCTCCCCGTCCCGTCGCCCTGCCCCGTCCCGTCCCGTCTCCTCGTCGCGTCGCCCTGCCCCGTCCCGTCGCCCTGCCCCGTCCCGTCGCCCTGCCCCGTCCCGTCGCCCTGCCCCGTCGCGTCGCCCTGCCCCGTCGCGTCGCCCTTCCCCGTCCCGTCGCCTCTGCTCCGTCGCGTCGCCCTGCCCCGTCGCATCGCGCCCGCCCTTTCCCCGGCCCGTCGCCCTAGCCCGTTCTTCCGCTGCGACTAAGTCCCCCCACCTGAACCCTAATTTGCCTCTTACCTCCTGCTGTTACTCGCCTGCTCGTTCGCGTTAGTTCTCGCTATGGCGACTCCGCGAGTTCTTCGTTTCGACGCTGACGGTAGACCTCTTGACTTTTCCGTCTGGCTTCTTCGCGCTCGCCGTCTGTTAGAGAGTCAAGTCCAGGGGGGCGAGACCCTCTGGTCGCACGCTACTGGTGACCTCCCCGAGCCCCCCGAGCCTGCCGCTTTAGGTCCTGCCCCTGACGATGCTGCTACGGCTCGCTTTGCCCGTCAGCGCGCTGACAGGACGGCTTGGACGTCGCGTGACGCTGCGGCCTGCATCGCACTCAGCAGCCTCCTCCCTGAGTCAGAGGAGGTCCACTTCACTCAGGTTCGCACCGCTGCTGCGTACCTCACTGCGATTAAGGCCCGCTACTCTACTCCCGCTACTGTCTCTCTTGGCCGTCTTTTCCTCCCGTTCCTGTTTCCTGATCTCGCCTCGTTTGAGCGCTCTGCTGACTTGATCGCTCACCTCCGCTCGCTCGACGCTAGTTACCGCGCTGCTTGCACTGAGGCACAGCTTGCACTGCTTCCTCCCCCTATGGCGATCACTATCTATTTCATCGCCACTAGCCTCCCTGACCGCCTTGCTTCCGTTCGCGACGCGCTTCTGCTGAAGCACCCTAGTGAGCTCACCGTCGATGTCCTTGAGTCTGCACTCAAGGACGTCGAGAGCAACCTTCGCTCGGTAGCCGCTGCCTCTGGTGCTGTGCCCCCCCACTCTTCCACGGGTGCACAGTCCCGCAGTTACCCACCTTTACTGCCTCACTTGCCACTGCCGCTACTGACGCGACTGCAGCTGCTGTTACGACTGCGTCGCGGTCCCGCGGTAGGAGTGGCAAGAAAGGCGGTTCTGGTGGTGGTAGTGGAGGTGGAGGCGGAGGTAGTGGAGGTGGCGTTGCGCCTGGCGGCGGTGGAGGTTCAGGGCCTGGAGAGGCGCCTCGTGCAGTGACTGGTGACTCCACTGCGCCTGCTAGTGGTGGCGACGCCCGAGTTCGTCAGTCGCCTCCTGTACTTCCTGCCCCGGTTGGTGGAGCAGCGGCGTGGTACCAGGCTCAGCGTCAGCAGCAGCTTCTGCAGCAGCAGCAGCCCCTCTCCTCCCAGCAGCCTCAGCAGCAGCAGCGGCAGCAGCTGGCTCCAGGGTCGGGGCTGCGTCAGACCCAGCGCGGTGCTGCTTACACTCCCTGCACCTACCAGGTTCTGACAGGCCCTCGTCGTGGCCACCCTTGTGGCCGGTTTCACCCCCCTGGTCAGTGCTTTGCTCAGCTCACTGACACGGTTCGTTTGGTCTACGGGGTGGGTGCTCCTGCCCCTGACTGGCTGCCTCTTGTTCAGCGCTACGGCTCCGCTCTGTGGGGCATGTCTGCTGAGCAGTTAGTGGATCTGATTGGTACTCCCCATGCTATGTATGCTGTTGTTGACTCTAGTGTTTCTGACTCTGCTTACTCTGGTGTTGTTAGCTTAGGTGCTAGCCTTGCTCAGTTGCCTGTTGCTAGTGTAGGTTCTTGTGTAGACTCTAGTCCAGCGGCTACCTCAGAGGACGGTTCGCTGTCGTTCACGCTGGACTCTGGAGCCTCTCACTGCTTCTTTCGTGACAGCACGACACTTACGCCTCTTCCTGCGCCTGTTTCTGTGGCGCTGGCTGATCCCACTTCGGGACCAGTCACCGCGCGTCACACTACCACCTTGCCGTGTCCGGCTGCTCCTTCTGGGTCTCTCACTGGGTTTCACGTCCCCTCGTTCTCCCGGAACTTGGTGGGCGTGCGACCCCTCGTGAGTCAGCACGTGGGTGTGTGGTTTGAGCCTTCTGGAGAGACTGCGGTGTGTGTTGACGGGGACTCTTACCAGCCCCTCGCCACTTTTGCTGCTGAGCCGGGCTCCGGTCTCTACACTCTTCACACTCGCCCGCGCGCTCAGCAGCGACTGCAGCAGCAGCAGCAGCAGCAGCAGCAGCAGCCGCAGCCGCAGCCACAGCGGCCGCCGTCGCAGCTGCCACTCCTCCCAATTCCTGTCCCTCCCCCTAGTCTCCTCCCTGCGTCTCACCAGGTGGTTCCGTCCCCTCAGGTTGTCGCGTCCAGTCCAGTCGCTGCGTCTTGCTCCTGTCGGTCGCTTGCCCACCCCACCGTTTTGTGGCACCACCGGATGGGACACCCTTCTCTTCCACGTCTGCGTGCTATGTCTAGTCAGCGTCTGGTCTTAGGTCTCCCGCGTGTCTTGCCGTCGCTGCCGCCGTCTCTTGCACCACCGTGCGGTCCTTGCGTCGAGGGTAGGCTGCGCGCCACCCCTCACTCCTCCTCCCTTCGTCCGGCCACCGAGCCTTTTGAGACGCTGCACTTGGACGTCTGGGGCCCCTCTCCTCGCCCTGGCCCTGAGCGTGAGCGTTTCTTTTTGGTGGTCGTTGACGACTACTCCCGCTACACCACAGTGTTCCCCCTGGCGAGGAAGTCTGAGGTGACTTCTACGCTGATCAGGTGGTTGCTTACCACCCAGGACACTCGTGGTCGTCGTGTCAGCTGTCTCCACTCCGACCGCGGGGGCGAGTTTCGCTCCGGCATTCTCGCTGGATTCTGTCGCGAACAGGGCATTCGTCAGTCCTGGACGCTTCCGGAGTCCCCACAGCAGAATGGGGTTGCTGAGCGTCGCATAGGCCTGGTCATGGAGATTGCCCGCACCTCCTTGACTCACGCCCGTGCCCCCCATTTCCTGTGGCCATACGCAGTCAGGTACGCCGCGCACCAGCTGAACCTCTGGCCACGCGTCTCTCGGCCGGAGGCTTCACCGACCAGTCTTTGGACAGGGTCCCCTGGTGTCGCGTCGAGGTTTCGTGTCTGGGGGTGCTTGGCTCTTGTCCGCGACACCTCCGCGGACAAGCTCTCGCCTCGCGCCGTTCCTTGTGTCTTCCTTGGTTTCCCTGAGGACTCCTCTGACTTCACCTTTTACCACCCTCCCTCTCACCGGTTCTTTGACTCCCGTGACGTCCGTTTCGAGGAGTCCACCCCGTACTACGTCAGGTACCCCAGTCGAGGTCTCCCGGTTCCTCCTCCCCCCTTTTTCCTGACAGCCGTTCCCCCGCCTCCTCCCCCGGTACAGCCTCCCCCCCCTGGTCCAGCCCCGTCTGGTGTGTCTCAGGCTAGCCCTCCCCCTTCGGTAGCCCCCCCTGTACAGCCTCCCTCCCCGCTGTCTTCCTCACCGCCTCCTGTAGGTGCTCCCTCTCGGGAGGTTGGTCCTGCGACTGTCCCTGTACAGGTCTCTGGTTCTGGGGGTGCTGGAGTTGGAGCTGAGCCGCGGGTTGCAGAGGACTCTTCTCCTCCGGGGGCTGGTACTGGTCGTGCGGAGTCTGGGGGTGCTGGTGCGGAGTCTGGGGGTGAGGGTGTTCCTTCGGTTTCTAGAGAGCCTGGGTCTGGAGCTGGTGTTGGTGCTGCCTCTGGGGGTGGTGTGCTTGGTGCTTCGGAGGTCGACTCTGGGGCTGCCGCTGCCCCGGACACTACTCCTTCCCCCCACCCCTACCCGACCAGGTTCCAGGCTCGTGTTCGTCGTGCTCGTGAGGAGCAGCTGGAGTTGGAGAGAGAGGAGAGAGAGTTGCAGCGGCTCGAGGAGCAGGAGCGACAGCAGCAGGGGCAGCAGCCGCTGGAGCAGCAGCAGCCGCAGCAGCCGCAGCAGCCGCAGCAGCAGCAGCTGCCGTCTCCTCCTCCTGTCTCAGGTCTTCGGACCCTTGGTCTCCCGTCTCCCTCTCCTTCCTCCTCCCCCTCTCCTCCCGTCTCTGGTCCTCCGCTTCCTCCTCCTGACCCCTCTCCCGCTGTTTTCCCTCGTTCTCAGTCTTCGTTGTCCCCTCCTCCTTCTCAGACTTGGGCCTCTCGTCGCTCCCCTCGTGCTCGTCCCTCGTCTCCTGTTCCCTTCACTGACCTTCGTACTGCCTTACTTCGTTCTAGTCCACCTCGTCCGTCTCCGTCTGTGCTTCCGTCTCCTCCTGAGTCGGCTCTCACTGCGTCGCTCCCTACTCCTGTCACTGACTACTACCGCACGTACCATCCTGTTCTCTCTCGTGTTCTCGCCTCACTTGTTACTCACCCTCGTGCCTCTGTGTCCTCTGTGTCCGCTCTTACTGCCGCAGTCACTGAGTTTGCCTCTACCCGCCGCCTTGACTTCGCCACCACTCTTGTGGCTGCTCCTCCTTCCAGTCCTCTGGCCGTCGGGGGTGTGTCTGCCCTTGGCTGTGACGCCCTAGAGGACAGGCAGTTTGAGCTAGAGTTCCTGGCGGCCGCTTCCCCTCATCTCTGTGCCATGCTCCTCGCCCCTGAGGGTGACCCCGACGCCCTTGACATTCCGACTCCTCGCACTTACGCTGAGGCAGTGTCAGGGCCTTGGGCCTCTCAGTGGAGAGCTGCCATGGACGCAGAGATGGCCTCCTACAGATCCACAGGCACCTACGTCGATGAGGTTCCCCCTCCGGGGGCGAACGTAGTCGACGGCATGTGGATCTACAGGGTGAAGCGGCCACCGGGATCTCCTCCGGTCTTCAAGGCGCGCTACGTGGCTAGAGGTTTCAGTCAGCGCGAGGGAGTTGACTTCTTTCAGACCTTCGCGCCCACCCCGAAGATGACCACTCTTCGGGTGTTACTGCACGTAGCAGCACAGAGAGACTACGAGTTACACTCTCTCGACTTCTCTACTGCTTTCCTTCAGGGCAGTCTGCACGAGGAGGTCTGGTTGCGTCGTCCCTCTGCCTTCACTGGCTCTTTCCCTCCTGGGACCCAGTGGAGGCTGAGGCGACCGGTTTACGGACTTCGTCAGGCTCCTCGTGAGTGGCACGACACCCTGCGTTCTACCCTGTCTGACCTTGGGTTCCAGCCGTCTTCTGCTGACCCGTCGCTGTTCGTTCGTCGTGGCCCCACACCTTTCTTTGTTCTGGTCTACGTTGACGACCTTGTTTTCGCCACCCCTGACAGAGTTGCTTTGGCACACGTGAAGTCCGAACTGCAGAAGAGACACACCTGCACTGATCTTGGTGAGCTGCGCCACTACCTTGGCCTGCAGATCACCAGGGACAGAGCTGCTCGCACCATTACACTTTCACAGTCGCACATGGTGCAGCAGGTCCTTCAGCGGTTCGGGCTTCAGCACTCCACAGTACAGCGCACACCTCTTGCTGTTGACCACAGACTCACTGGACCCTTTCCTGACGAGCCGTTCGAGCCTAGTGGTCCCTACGCAGAGCTTGTGGGTTGCCTCATGTACCTGATGACTTGTACTCGCCCGGACCTCGCCTTCCCTCTCAGCGTTCTTGCGCGCTTTGTTGCGCCAGGGAGACACCGTCCTGCTCACTGGACAGCAGCTGTGAGGGTGGCGAAGTACCTAGCGACGACGTCAGGCGTGGGGCTAGTTCTTGGAGGGCAGCAGTCTGTCGTACTTACTGGTCACTGTGACTCCTCTTACGCTGACGACGCTGAGACTCACAGGTCTACTCAGGGGTACTGTTTCAGCCTGGGTTCTGGAGCTGTTTCCTGGCGGTCCACGCGCTCCTCTTCGGTCTCGACCTCTACAGCTGAGGCTGAGATCTACGCTGGTGCCATGGCGGCACAAGAGCTGCGTTGGTTGACCTTCTTGCTCACCGACCTTGGTGAGCGGCCGAGCTCTGCACCGACCTTGTTCACTGACAACAAGGCGTCTATTCTCCTTTGTCGAGAGCCACGACTGGAGAGCAGAGTGAAGCACATTCACGTCAGGTACTTTCTTCTGCGTGAGTTGCAGAGGCGTGGACAGGCTCGCTTTGAGTTTGTGGAGTCCGAGGCCAACACTGCAGACATCTTCACCAAGGCGCTTCCGCCTTGTGACCACCAGAGGTGCTGTGTGCAGTTAGGCCTTGTTGACACTGGTTCTCGTGTTGCTTAGACCTGAGTGTACTGTTTACTTTGCTTTCTATATATCTCTGTTACTTCTTGGACTGGCCTTGTGGCCACTGTTGTTTGTGCTCAGACTGCGTGGTGACGTTGTGATCCACCCTGAGCTTTGTTTCTTGGACTGGTCTTGTGACCGTACTCGTTTGGTTCTGCTAGACACCCCTCACTTAGGCTATGGGGGTGTGTCAAATGTTGTAGCCTGTAGTGAGGTTTGTCTTAGGGGGTACAAAACTTAGGGTTAGCTATATGTACCCCAACCAACATCAATGCACCATCCATTCTTCATTCTGACACATCGCACTGCATCGCATGTAAGCGCAGTCAACCGCACTCAAACGCACTGAATCATGCGACTAGAGGGAGCCACTGGAACTGACTCAAAGTTTCCCTATACTCCTGCCCTCCCTTCCTTTCCCCTTCCCCCCTCCACCCTCCCCCTTTCCCCCTCCCCCCTCCCCCTTTCCCCCTCCTCCCCACGCCCACCCGATTCGCTACTGTTGCAGTTTTTAAATGGCTACAGCGCTCTGATATCCGTCAGTTTGTCACAATATATACGGATCCAACAACATTCACCCAAGTCAAGTACTGGGCCCAGTGCAAGACCAGCATGGCCACTAAGACTCTCGTGAAAGCCTCGAGATCGGGCAGCTATACCTACACTGTTTCAAGTGACGACCTTTTCAATCTCATGTTCGCGAGCGGCGTGGGAAATATGTGCAAGCGGGGACAACGTTTCATGTCGCCTGTTCCCAAGTGTACTAACTCTAATAACTGTATTGGCCTTTGAGCAAAATGCAACATGTTTCATGGCAAGCTTATAAACCCTAAATAGATGGTGTGGTAGAATGTCTGGTTGCAATTCCTTTGCTGTCTGCAGTGTAGTAATGTTGGTACCATGTCTGGATTTTCTATTTCCTAGTATCATGTTAATTTTAATTTTGAATGGTATAATAATGTAGGATTTGAAATCGCACTGGATGGCCTAATGACCAAAATGCTTTTTTTTTACAGATCAAGTAGAAAGCACAGTGCAATGTCCATGTGTTCGTTGCTCATTGGCTGCCTTGCAACACTCCGTTCACTATTTTGCCTGCTAATTTGGAAATACAGTTAGTGCAGCTGGTTTGGAATACTGCAGTCGTACATGACAAATGCAAGAAAGCCCGTTGTGGGAATCAGTGGGGCGCGTGGGGCTCTTGTGTTGCACTTACGAGGTGCCCCGTTATTGGAAAAAACGTTACGGTTACAAATCTATTTGTACCGGAAATCACCCAACAGGCTGCTCGCGAATCCTCCCAGACTCATTCGTCGTCTATCGCGGTTTGCTGAGGGCTTTCCCTCTTGCGGTGCGGGCCCAATTTTCTCCGCAGCCTTCCCCTGCGGCTCGACTGCGCGCTCCTCCGTTTTCGTTTGCGCGCGCCGGCGCCAGGAGCCTCCCCGCGACTTGCTCGTTTCTTCTTTGTCTCTCGGCCCATTAAGGGTGGGTTCATGCGCGGAATCGGAATCGGAGGCGGATGCAGCAGGGCTCGGGCCGGAAGCGGGAACCGAAGAGTTACCTGGCGCAGATGCTGCGGAAACGGGAGCAAGTTGGTCGAAGGGACCCTTGGTCCAGGGGGAGCGGAGGCGGGCGGAAGCTTCGGGGCTGAAGGGGGAAGCGGACGAGGCGGAAGCGGGGGAGGACGAGCGGGAAGAGCCTGTTTCTAGGGATGAGTCGAAGAGAGGGGAGGTGGTGGCGATAGAGTTGGAGGACGAGAAGACAGACGGCACGATGAACGACGACGATGACGTGGAGCGCGCGCAGCCGTTGGATGCGGGTTCCGTTGCCGCACGCGAAGGCAGCGAAGCATTAGCGAGCCAATTGCATTCGTCGGACGCCGAAACGAGATCTCTCTGCGACAGCCGCTGACTTCGCAGACTCGACTGACTTCGCAGATCCGGTTGACTCCGATGACTGGCAGGCCAAAGAGGCACGCTCAGCCCGGCGGACTCTGCGGCGCAGCGATCCTCGTGCCCCTGTCCGTACGGCTGCTCCGGAGTAGTATGAAACGATCGCTGACCGCGCCGCAGTCGCTGCGCGCCGAGCCTCGCCGCCGCCAGGCAATTCGCACACGTCGCGGGGCAGCGGCTCGGCGCATGCCGAGGCGTTGGGGGCGCAGCGGGGGGCACAAGGCACGCGAAAGGAGCCGCTGCGGCGGCGGGAAAGGGGGCGGGCGGGGCTGCCGGTGCCTGTGGTACTTGGGGCGTAGAAGATCATATCTTCCCGCCACGACGCGCAGCGCGCCGATCCTAATGACACAGACGGCACGTCGATGGACCTCCGCCTATACGAGCCGCCGAGGCTCGCCGCCGCAGGTTCGTACGCCCTCCGCCCGTCACCACTGCTACCGCTGCCGCCGCCGCCGCGGCCGCTGCTGCTGTTTCTGCTCGTCGCGCGCATTCTTTCGCACGCCGCGTGAAGCTTCGCGCCTGATGATGATAGCGTCCGTGCCAAACCGGTGTTCCTCTCCGCATCGGGTGCGTACTCAGGCAACTCAAGACTCAAACGGGTGTCCCTCTTAGCATATGTTGCGTATTTCTCGATAGTGGACTCTTCGGCAGACTGCATAGTTGATTCCATCATGTCGACGAAAATGCGACACTTGACGGCGCTTAACTGCCGCTGCGACTCGAGCAGAGCCAGCTTGCCCTCCAGCGCCGCCATTTCCACGTCAGCGAGTACACGGCTGGAACTTGGCCGCCGGTCTAGAGCGGGAATGACGGCGAAATCCGCGCCCAGATCAGTGCCGGAGCATGAAATGTCGGGGCATGCTGTGGAAGCTGAGAAGTCAGAGAATGGGGACTGTGCGGCCAGTATTGCGGGTTGTTCGCCGCAATGTGCGGGTTGTATACGGCTATCGATGGCGGGTCTGGCTGGATGAAATACTGAGGAATCTTGACACGTTGAAGCCATGGCTGCGCACGCACCTGACAAATGTAGCGAGTCCTATTGTAGCGAGTTCGCGGCTGGAACTAAGAACGACCAGACATAAATAACGAGGGGGGGATTGCTGGAAGTAGCGTTCTTGCCTAAAATGTAGCGTTCTATTTTGAAAAGCAACCCGTCGAATCCGCCGACCCCTGTTGAACTAAGGGCTTCAAATTAACTTACAGGCACAACGCGAAGGAGGCGCGACTGGAATCTCACTGCGGGAGATAACGAAAGTCAGTTTTGATGGAGCGTGAGCAGTCGGGTGATCAGTTGCATCGAAGCAGTCAGCAGAAGACACGGCAGGAAACAATAAATGGATCGATTGGAAGTGTGCTAAGGGGAAATCTGTTGGACAAGAAAAGAAAAATGAGTGAGCGAGTTTGGCGTAGGGTAGGAGAGAGGGAAGAGGGGGCAGATGGCACGTCATTTTCGTTGGTTACGGATGCTTTACGTTTTCAGCGGTTCGGATAACGTTCAAATGGATGGGAATGGGTATGAGCAAGTATGGGGTGAAAATTACCCGCCCTTGTTCCTTGAGATCTCGCGCACGCCGAGAGGGATTTCCGCTTCGGACCAGAGGTTTCCCTCACCCCCCCTCCCGCTGCCTTTGGTGAACCAGTCAGGCGATCGCGTGAGCATGTTGCGAATCCAAGCGGTTTCATATCGTCCATCCGTTTCCGGAATCCCCTCTCGCTCAACGTGAGGCGAGATTCTTCCTCCAGCCTATCGTGTCTCTTGCCAACTGCCTCTTGTCTATTTCCCTCCATTCCCAACCAGTCATTTGAGTTTTTGGGAAGTGCCTCCATACTTGTTGACCCTGATTAAATGTCACGTGATTCCCTCAGTGCCCCTATGACCCGCTTCATAGCCAGATGAAAAATCCCGAATTCCTTGAACTAGAGAGCTACTCATCGTTTCGTTCGCACATGTTCAGGTTAAAAGTCGTAACATTCCTCAAAATGTGCGAGGTTCTTATGTAAGCAACCGAATGTACGTCTCTGCTAGTGAGGGAAGCTTACGCCTGCAACCAGACAGAGGAGGTTTTTTTCAGTAGCGCGGGTGGCGCCAGCAAGAAACTCAATACAGTAAATGTTCCAGTTATTATAGACACAGCTAACTGATCATACAAGTAAACTGTTTGCACGTGTTGGCGAACCGCGACACTCGACAGCCCTCCGGTCATAAAACAGAACCCACGGGCAACTCCATGGCCGCTCAATTGATGCAAGCAAAATCAAGAAATGGCAAAAATTAGCAACATCACCATCGGACTAGGAGGAGCCACGTCGAAGCGGCGACAGCTCGCGTCTATTGCTCCATCAAAGTCCCGTCGACCAGCCCTCCGTGAAGCGCTTCGGCGTACGTCCACAGAGTAGGGTAAACGAAATCATTGTCCCGCCTCATTTTTTACAGCGTGCTTTCGAAGCTTCTGTATGGTCTGGAACGAGAAACTGCCAAACCAGTAATTTTACAGACACGTGTGTGCTGCCTCCCCCAGACCATCGGACTCACAAGTTGTTGATTGAGTTTACACGTAGGAGTTGAATGCGCCACTTGATTACAAAAAAGGATTGTGTCGCTCTAAAAGCGCCTAAATATCTCACGAACCACACATGTATGGTTGAGGAGGTTCCTTCGGGATTTGAGGCACCGCTTTGCTTCTGCCATGGTGTGTGCACTGTAGTTCAGGTTTGCACTATGAAATGGAATTTCTAGGTGCTAACTGCCGTCGCAAAAATCGCAAGGGTAACGGGCGAAATCATGGATGTGCATACAGCAGGAAGCTCGACTGTTCACCAGCGAACTTGCGGGGCAGTCTACGCGTGTTGCAACACTGGTGACAGATTTGGCTGCTGACTCGAACCAATCTGTATAAAACCATCTCGAACCACTCTGAATAGCTCGAGCCTAGGGTCGGACTCTGTCGAACTCACTCACAGGTCACACGCCCTAAGCTTGGGTTCACATCAAGTCTACCACCTTTCAGATCAAGTGAAGTAGATGTCAGATCAATAATTGGATAATATACTAGAATGAACCGACAGGCAGATCCGACAAACACTTGCCTATAAGTCTGATGTTTACTGAAGTCTGCCTAAAGAGGGCACAGCCACTAAAAAGAAGTAAATAGCATCAGCTCCTACTGCTGCTGCGCCCTCTCTTGCCTGCTGGTGTTCCTGCTTGTCCTGCTTGTCATACATACCACCCTTTCTTGCACTTCTTTTGTTGCTGCTGCTGTTGCAAATAGATTCATACATCTATCAACAGCATCGAATATACAGCATCGGGTTAAGGGTCCTTGAGATACCGCTACACTACACCTCGTAGCTTTGCAAAAAATGCCTTGATGTTACTGCAAAGCTCCAGTTGCTTTTCTTGTTTCTGCTGCTTCTGCTTCTACTTCTGTCCATCCTGCTGCTTCTCCTGCTGCTTCTCTGTTTCTCCATGCTGCATTGATGCTTCTGCTGATGCTGTTGGTACCGCTCCTGCTTCTTCTGTTGCTCCTGCTGCTCCTGTCTCTTCTCCTACCACTGCTGTACCTCCAAACATCCACACCCAACAAGCAGCAGCCACGCTGCAGCACACTCAACTTGAAATCACCATTTGGCTTCGCTTGTCATTCTTCTCCGATTTGCTGCTTCTGTGGTGATTCTATTGCTGCTGCTGCTGATTCCGTTCAGTTGTTGCTTCTGCTGCTGCAACTGTTTCTGTTTCTGTTGCTTCTGGCTCAGCTCCTATTGTTGTTGCTTCTGATTCCACTGCTGCGCCACATATCCACACCCCACAAGCCGCAGCCCCACAAGCATTGTTAACCCCTCCGAAGCACCTTGGGATCACCTTCGGGTCACACCTTAGAATCAATTTAGGGTTCACCGCCGAGCTTTGGCAGTCCGCATGTTCTGCTGCCATTTAGGGTTCACTGCCAAAGCTCGGCGGGTCACACCACTGCTTTGGGATCACCGCCGAGCTTTGGCAGTCTTCATGTTCTGCTGCTGCTGCTGATGATGCTTCTGCTGCTCCTGCTGATGCTTGGCTGCTGCTGCTGATGCTGCCGTTGCTGTTGCTGCTCCACATATCCACACTCTACCAATAGGTGACCTTGGAATCACCTTCCTTGGAATCACCTTCCTTGGAATCACCTTCCTTGGAATCACCTTCCTTGGAATCACCTCCTAGCTTTGGCAGTCTTCCCTTTATGCTGCTGCTTCTGCTGTTGCTGTTGCTGCTCCACGTATCCGCACTCTACCAGTAACGACCTTGCTGCATTGTTGATGTGCCTGAACCGATCTGGACCCAGCAGAACTCCTCCAAACCACCTCGAAACCACCACTACCTGGCAAAAAGGAAGGGGGAAAATAGTTATTTTAGATGCCTCGAAAAGTTGTTTTGTTTGTTTCATTCTCATGAGTGAGTGCGTGTGTGCGTGTGCATGTGTGTGTGTGTGTGCATGTGTGTGTGTGTGTGTGTGTGTGTGTGTGTGTGTGAATATGTGTGTAAGATTGTGTGTGTGTGTGTGTGTTTGTGAGGGTGTGTATGAGTGTTATACACCATCCCTAACTCACCACGCCTCTCTCACCCCCTCCACTCACCACATTAGCCACCTCCACAATCTAGTTTTGAGGCGCCTCGAAACTACACCCCCACAATCTGCAGCAGATGCATCAGCCTGTCGCCTGCTTCTACCCACCCCCCAGATGACTTTTTCTGTCATCTTAAAATAAGGAAAATAACAGCACTGCTCACTGCACCTCACCACCCATCGCCACCCCTCACCACTCCCCACCAACCACCCCTCACTCACCACTCCTCACCGCCGCTCACCACCGTCCACCACTCCCCACCACCCTTCACTCACAACACCACCTCTCACCAACACCCGTGACCAGCCCTTGCCACTCCTCGCCACCCCTCACCATTCCCCTCCACCCATCATTCACCACGTTAGCTGTCCCCCAATCTGCAGCAGATGCATCAGCTCAGCCTACTGCTGCAGCCACCCCCAGGTGTATTTTCAGTCAACTCAAATACAGGAAACTCCACCACAATGCACCACCCCTCACCACTCCCCACCACCCTTCACTCACCACATTAGCCGCCCCCACAATCTTCAGCAGATGCATCAACCTGCCGTCTGCTGCTGGTTTCTTAAGCTGAATAGGGTTCAAGCCCAAAAAATCTCCACCACTCCTCCCTACCCCTCACCACTCCTCACCACCCCTTATCACCCCTCACCACCCTCCCCAACCCTCACTCACCACATTGGCCGCCCCCACAATCTGCAGCAGATGCATCAACCTGCTGCCTGCTGCTGCCTCCCCATCATCATCGTTGTCTTGAATGACCTGCTGGGAGAAAGAAAGGAGTAAGAGGGGGTAAGAGGGGGTAAGAGGGGGTAAGAGGGAGTACGAGGGGGTAAGGGGGGATAAGAGGGGGTAAGAGGGGGCAAAAGGGGGTAAAACGGATTACGCAGGAGTGAGAAACGCCTTCGCCCCACCCACTCTCTGCCTGCCGCCTGCTGCTGCCTCCCCGTCGTTGTCGTTATCTTGAATGACCTGCTGGGAGGGGGGAAGGAGTAAGAGGGGGTAATAGGGGGAAAAGGGAGTACGCAAGAGTGCAAAGCCTAATCGCTCCACCCACCATCAGCCTGCCGCCTGCTGCTGCCTCTCCATCATAATCGTTGTCTTGAATGACCTGCTGGGAGAGCAAGAGAGAGTAAGAGAGAGTAAGAGGGAGTAAGAGGGAGTAAGAGGGAGTAAGAGGGAGTAAGAGGGAGTAAGAGGGAGTAAGAGGGAGTAAGAGGGAGTAAGAGGGAGTAAGAGGGAGTAAGAGGGAGTAAGAGGGAGTAAGAGGGAGTAAGAGGGAGTAAGAGGGAGTAAGAGGGAGTAAGTAAGAGGGAGTAAGAGGAGTAAGTAAGAGGGAGTAAGAGGGAGTAAGAGGGAGTAAGAGGAGAGTAAGAGGGAGTAAGAGGGAGTAAGAGGGAGTAAGAGGGAGTAAGAGGGAGTAAGTAAGAGGGAGTAAGAGGGAGTAAGAGGGAGTAAGAGGGAGTAAGTAAGAGGGAGTAAGAGGGAGAGACTCCTCACGCTCCATGGTCATTGTTAGCCCCACCCATACCACTCTGCCTGCCGCCTGCTGCTGCCTCCCCACCCCATCATCATCATCATCATCATCGTTGCCTTGAATGACCTGCTGGGAGGGCGAAAGGGTGAGCCAGAGGGGTAAGGAGTACCAAGGAGTAAGGTAAGGAGGAGTAAGAAGGAGTAAGGAGGAGTAAGGAGGAGTAAAGAGGATTAAGGAGGAGTAAGGAGGAGTAAGGAGGAGTAAGCAGCCCCACACGGCCTACCCACTGTCCGCCTGCCCCCTGCTGCTGCCCCCCCATCGTCAATGTTGTCACCATCTGATAGGCTATGATGCTTTCTTTTAGGTGCCTCAAAAGTCGTCTCCTGTTCTGAGGTGCCTCAACAGTCGCGTCCTGTTCGGAGACGCCTCAAAAGTCCCCATCGTCATCGCTGTCACGACCCGATAGGCCATGATGTTGTGGTGTGTGGCTCTTGAGAATTTCTCCAAGTCAACCCCTCCCCCCCATCTCCCCACTTCCCCACCCCCCCACTTCCCCACCCCCCCCACCCCACCTCCTCCCCAATGCATGCCACTCACAGTGCTGCCGTTTGCGCCAGCTATGACGATCCGATTGGCCATGCTGCTGTGTGTGGGTGGCTCTTGAGAATCTTCAAAATACCCCCTCCCCCCATTCTTCCCCATTCCCCCTTTCCCCTCCCCCCACCCCCACCTCCACCCCCACACATGCCACTCACAGCACTGCCGCTTGCGCCAGCTGTCACGATCCGATAGGCCATGATGTTGTGGGTGGCGCCTGCGATCTTCCGATTGGCCAGGAGGACGTCCATCACTGCTGCCACGTCAGCAGGCGAGCTCACAGGCGCCAGGTGCGCCTGGAAAGTACCTGGAAGGTGCAGGGTTAAGGGAAAATGAGTGGCTCAAGTTGTTTGTGGCTCACCCACTCACTCTCACTCACACACTCAGTCACTTCTCTTCTCAGTGAATGGAACGCCGTGCACAATGCCAAGCGCCCTCTCCACCTCCCCTGCCTCTTGGAGGTGACTCTTGAGTGAAATCAACAGCCTCACTCACTCACTCTCACACACTCACTCACTTCTCTTCTCAGTGAACGGAACGCCGTGCACAATGCCAAGCGCCCTCTCCACCTCCCCTGCCCCCTCCTCCGCACTCTCCCCCACCTTCCCCTCCTCCCCTCTTCCGCCTCCTCCTCTCCTTGCTGTTGCCTCTGCCGTCTCTGCTGCACCTGTTTCACCCTCCCCTGCTGCCTCTCTGCCCTCCCCTCTGCTGCTCTCCTGTCCCTCCGTCTCGTGCAGGTCTGTAAGCAAAGGCGCGTGCTGCCACACCCATTCTTGCTCCTGCACACACGAGAGGCAAGCAGGAGTGGTTGGGAGTGGTTGGAGGTGGTTGGTTGGAATTGGAATGCACTCGCGTTTGCTTCCCCTGCTGCCTCCCTGCCCTCCCCTCTGTTGCTCCCCTCTCTCCCCGTCTCCTGCTGCTCTGCCAGCAGAGGAGCGTGCTGCCACATGCACTTCTGCTCCAGCACACACGAGAGGGAGGCAGTAGTGGTTGGGTTGGGAGTGGTTAGGGTTGGCTGGGGGGTGGTTCGGGGCGGTTTGGGGATGGTTAGGGGTGGTTGGGGGGTGGTTAGGAGTGGTTGGGGGGTGGTTAGGAGTGGTTGGGGGGTGGTTAGGAGTGGTTGGGGGGTGGTTAGGAGTGGTTGGGACACCATTGCCTTGTCCTGCCTCCCCGTCTCCTGCTGCTCTGCCAGCATAGGAGCGTGCTGCCACACCCACTGCTGCTCCTGCAGACACGAGAGGCAAGCAGGAGTGGTTGGGAGTGGTTAGGGTTGGTTGGGGGGTAATTGGGGTTGGTTGGGATACCATTGACTTGCCGCTGCCTCCTGCTGCTCTGCCAGCACAGAAGCGTGCTGCCACACTCACTCACTGCTGCTCCTGCACACACACACGAGCGGCAGGCAGGAAGAAGGGGGACATGGGGAGAGGGTGGCGAAGGGTGGAAAGGCATGTGGGGACATGGGGAGGCATGAGGAGCAATGGGAGGAATGGAGAGGCGTGGGGAGTGGGCAGGCAGGCAGCAGGTAGGCAGGCAAGCATGTGTGGTGCGGTGCCACACATGTGGGGAGGACAACGCATGGGATGGTGGGATGAATGGACTGAGCTGTGTCACGTCACCTTGACTTGACTCATGTGCAACTTTTTGAGGCGCCTCAAAAAAGAGGCAGGCGTGGTGCCACACATGTGGGGAGGACAACGCATGGGATGGTGAGATGAGCGGAGATGTGATGTGACTATGCTGTTGCAGGTGGTTCTTGAAATGCAGGGTGTTTTTGAAACGCCTCAAAAGATGTTGAAACGCCTCATTTCACGTGGCATGGGATGGTGGCATGACCTGAGCTGTTACTATGTTGTTGCACATGGTGCTTGATGATTGATTCTCATGCATTGATTATGCAGCCTACCTTTTGTGACTGTAATGCAGCCTACCTGTTGTGACTGTAATGCAGCCTACCTGTTGTGACTGTAATGCAGCCAAGCTGTTGTGACTGTAATGCAGCAGCCTACCTTCTGTGACTGTAATGCATCCTACCTTCTGTGACTGTAATACAGCCTAGCTCCTGTGACTATAGGGCAGCCGACCTGTTGTGACTAAAATGCAGCCTACCTATTGTAACAATAGTGCAGCCTACCTATTGCGAGTATAATGCGGTTTGGAGGGTAATCATGTAATCTACCCACCTTAATCCATTCCACCCATTGGAAAATCACCACCTCTCCACACACACTCCCCTCCTCCCCTCCTCTTGCCTCCCCCTCATGTGCCCCTCCCCCTCCCCCTCCCCCTCCCCCCACCTCTGCCCCTCCGCCTCCTCCCCCCATCCTATCCAGCTGGCAGCACAGCCTGCTTCTCGCATTGTCCGGGAGCCAATCGCAGCGCGCCAGCTCAGCAACGGGGGCGGCGTGGGAGGGGTAGGAGGCGGGGAGGTGCAAGAGGAGAGTGAGGGTGGGGGGCTGGGTGTGACTGTCCGTAGATGTGACTGAATCAGGGTGTTGAATGGTTATCTGTATGGAAAGAGAGGCAAGGCGGGGAGGAGAGACAAGGTGGGGAGGTGCAGGAGGAGAGTGAGTGAGGGAGGGGGGTTGATGGGGGCCGGTGTGACTGTTAAGAGATGTGACTGTGACTGAATCGGGGTGTTGAATGGTTATTTGGTTGGAGGAGAGATGGGAGGGGGGAGGAAGGGGCGAAGAGAGACAGTGGGATGATGCAGGAGGAGAGTGAGGGAGGGGAAGGGGAAGGGGTGGTGAGTGTGACTGTCTAGAGACGTGATTGAATCGGGGAATTGACTGGTTATCCGGAGGGGAGAGGTGAGAAGGGAGGGGGGGAGAGAGAAGGGAGGGAGGAAGAGGAAGAGATGGGAGGGGAGAAGGGACAAGGCAGGGACGCACAGGGAGATTGAGGGAGAGTGAGGGAGAGTGAGGGGCAATGGGGAGTGGGTGTCTGGAGATGTGACTAAAGGTGTTGAATGGTGATCTGGAGGGGGGGGGGAAGAGATGAGAGGGGGAGAAGGGACAAGGCAGGGATGTAGGAGAAGACTGAGGGAGAGTGAGGGAGGGAGAGGGATGGTGGGGGTGGGTATGACTATCCAGAGAATGAGGGAGAGTGAGGAAGGAGGGGGGGGGGTGGTGGGGACGGGTGCGACTGAATCAGGGTGTTGAATGTTAACCTGGTGGGGAGAGGAGAGAAGGGAGGGGAAAGAGAGGAGGTGGAGTGATGAACGACAAGGGTGAGGGAGGGGGGGGGGGGAAGGAAGGGGAAGGAGTGTGTGTGGGGGGGGAGAGATGCCAGTGGAAGGAGACGGGGTTTCAGGGTTAGATGACTTTTGAGACGACTCAAAACTCAACCTTTTATCGAGTTGTCAGTGTAAGGAGACGGGGTTAAGGGGTTCGGGGACGCGCAAGCAAGCAGCCGGAAACGAAATTAATGCCACTCAAAAGGGATCCTTCCCCCACTAAATCCGCACGAAAGGAATAACCGGCTCGATATGTTTTCTTCTGACAAAAAGCCACTCGATATGTTTCTCCGGCTCGGCTCGGCTCGGCTCGGCTCGGCTCGGCACAGGGCCGAGCCCACGGTGCGCGGCGTCCGGCCCGGTTCGGCAGACGGCGCGCCGAGCGACGAGCCGAGCCGATCGGTTCGGCCATTTGAAATGCAGATGGTGATCTGCGAAGAGTCGTCGCAAACGGCGTGCTCGCGACGCGATCTGCTCGCGGCTTTCGCGAAGGACTTTCGCCTTTCGCGATTTTCGCGAACGACTTAACTTTCGGGACTTTCGTATCCGGCTCACCCTGCAGCAGTGCTCGTCGCTCGAGTACGAGAAGCAATCTGAGCCGTAGATCGCCTCCAGCGCCTCCATCTCCTCCGCCTGCGCTTGCCGATTTGCCTCCTCGTCAGCCATGAGGCTTCAAACCCGTGATCTACGGACCGTGATCTATGACTCAGTCGGCCCTGACGGGTGAGTAAAGACGACTCAAACCAATTATGACCTCTGTGGTTACGAGTGGGCGTGGAGGAGTCTACAGGTGAATAAGCGGTTTTGAACAGCAGATACTAGGCGCCTCGAGAAAATTCTGCTTATAGCGCGTATCGAGGTCACCAATCTGCTGCGTTTTCTCGAGGGAAAACGAGGTGATCTGCGTGGAGGAATGCATACGCGCTATGAAATGCATCGTCGATTCGCAGAATTCACCTTGTACCAACAACAATCTCTTGTAACTTCCTTTTGTACCATAATTTCTAAAAAGACATAAGAATCGCACCATAATATTACAGATATACAGAGAAACTATTATCCCGTAAAAATATGGTAATATGGTTCAAGAAATTAAGAAGGCTTTGCAAATCACTAGGGTATTATCAGATCATAACATCACATCACATTGCGGAAAAGGTTTTTTTTTTTTTTTTTTGGTGGATATAAGTATACAGCTTGCATACATACATCCTCAGTCGTAACTGGAGCTAGGAGAGTGTAGAAAGCTACCAAAGTAACCCCACCCCCCTCGTCCCCTCTATGGTGGCTGGAAGGCTACTCCCCTGTCTTCCCATACTGCCTTAAAACGCGCCCTCCACGTCATCGAGGCTTCCGAAACAAACAGCCTCCGCATGATGGTCGCCTCGTCTGCGTCCAAGTGGCTCCAATCACCCCCACCCTTCTTCCCTGCCTTGTTCGCCGCCCATTCCCGAGCGCGACTGTAGATCTTCACATGCCTCGCGAAACTGACAGCAATTTTCCGAAGGGCCCTTTTTGGCTGGAACCGACTCCCCCTAAACACCGCATTACACCTCTCCAACCAGACTTGGTGCGCTGTGGTCGAGATTATCGCTGCTTCCGGAAAACCCGTCGACGTGCCACTTTTCTGGAAGAGCATGTCGCCGAAAGGGCCGGTTCGGTTCAAGGGTCGTAGCGAACAAGGTCCTTAGGACGAGTCCGCTTCCCATTTATTTTGGCAATCGATCGGGCAGATTGATCAGCCACCGCACTCAATTCCAGCTATTAGGGCCTGTGGCTTGTCATGCCTTTTGAAAATACGATCCTGTACAATCGCGAAGATGTGGTGAGAGTTAACGCGTCCTCATAGCAATGTCCACACAACACACCAACCCAAAGCAATAACGGCCAATTTGATGCGAAGGCCAAGTAGCCATGGCCAAGTATGTAAGGCCAAGTAGCCATGGCCAAGTATGTAAGGCCAAGTAGCCATAGACGTGGGAGACGGGCACCTTCTTCGCGCCTTCTCATTCGACCTTTTCCTGCACGGCCCCTCACTCCCGCTGCTGTGTTTTCTTCCGTCTCTCCGTTCGTGGTCGTGTGGCGTGGCGGTGCGGGGGGAACCGCGCGCTGGTGCGACGAAGAATCTCTTTCGTTCATGGGCAGTGCCACGTGCGAGCGGAAGCAGCGCCTTTTCGTGCTCCCGGGGGTTTCCCTCCAGTTTCATCCCTGTTCGCTCATCAACCCATACCACAAGTACGTACTCCTGCCTCTGGTCTTCTGGTGCCGGAAATCTACTATAAAGAAGCCGCAAAGTGAGGGCAAGAACGTGCAACCTCGCATTCACTACCAAGTTCCTTTCCTCCATCCGCTGCTTGCTCTTCGCTCGCCCAACATGCTACTCCCTCGCTCTACCCGTAAGCTCCAGGCAACCAAGAATGCACCACCATCGCAAAAATACGGGGCTTTCAAACTTACCGGAAACTTTCCTTCGAGTGTCCTGTCAGAATCTAGCAGCAGGAATGGATGAACTAGCAGCATGCAGGAGTACAAGTAGTAAACCCTAATTGGGTTGTACCCCATATGGGCTACCCCACTACAGCCTAGACAATATGCAGCATATATGTTTGACACACCCCCATAGGCAAAGTGGGGGAGAACAAGGGGTCAAACGACCAGTCAAGAGAAGCAAAGCAAGCTCAGGGTGGATCTCAACGTCACCACACATTCTGAGCACAAGCAAAGGGCCACAAGGCCAGTCCACATGCAGAGATATATATGCAACAATAACAGTACAGTGATGACTACCTAGCAAGAGCAGGCATGCATGTATATATATAGATCACAGTACAAGCAGAGACTACAGCAAGTGTGGAAACGTAGGCAGCTGAAAAGGCAGTGGTTTTGCGATTCCAAGGCCCGGCAGTGTAAAGGCAGTGGTTTTGCGATTCCAAGGCCCCGCAGTGTATGCACACCGCCCGTGCTCCCAGGAAAGGGAGCCTTTTTCCCACTTGCAGGTTATTGTTGTGTGCCCGTAAAATAATTTCCCTCACTCTGCTTGGGGTCGACAGGGAATCACGGACTCTGATGGCCTTCTTCCAGTCCACCTTCCTCCCCAACGTCTCTTCCCATTGCAGCTGTTGTTTCGGCTGGGACGTTGGGGTTTTCATTGCCTTCCTCAGTTGCCTCAGCTCGGCTCGCTCCACCTTGTTATAGATCTGTGATCTCAAAAGCCGCATCCTTGGAGCCCCCAGTGCTCCACGTACCTTGCCGTCCATCTCCACCATAGGTGTCGCCAGCAGAAAGTTAATGTCTGTTACGCTGGCGTACTCCACTCTGCTGATGAACTTTTTCTTGTCAACCGTCACTCTTGTTCCGTAAAGCACCCCTTCTCTCGCATAGTCCAGCCTGTAGTATAGGAACTCTCCAGGAAGGTGAGATGCCGTCTGCACCAACCTGGCCGCCATGAAGACTTCCTCTGCCGTTAACTTCCTCAGCACCATGTCCTTCCAGTTTTGGGGTGTCGCCTCCCATGATTTGACTGCCCACTTCCGTTGATCTTCTCCACCTAACTCTCTCTCCAGTGTGGCATCATCTTTTCGGCTCCTGCTCCCGTCCGCCCCTTTTTTTAGCAGATCGTCCAATTTTACGTTCATCAGGCAGTGGGACCCTTTCTGTCCCCCAAAAGGCGAATTTCCCCTGAAAAATATTTTCCGGTTGAAGAGCAGCTCCTCTCCTTCCGCATCCCAGCGATTCTCCGGTTCCCCCACCGTCACAATCTTGGATTCCCACAAGGCGCTGAGCGTCGACTTCCACCTGACTCCCCCTTTCGGCCAGTATTTCAGTATCGAGTGATGTGCATATACTGTCGCCAGGCCGAGAGGAAAGCCCGCCGCCTTCTCCCACAACCACTTCCTCATTGGGTCCTGTTCTGCGATTGCCTTCCCAAGTGCTTGGATGACCATGCTGTTAACTCTGTATTTTGGGTCAATGACTCCCAGCCCTCCTTCCTTCCGCTCCCTGCAGGATAGCTCAAAACTCCACAATATGAAGTGCTTGTCGAAAAGTGATTTCCCGTCTGTGATGAAATTGTGACACAGCCGTTGCACTCTCTTCCAGATGTCATGCGGTGGGGCATAGATATACGCCTGAAAGAGCAGAATCGGCATCGCGTAACAGTTGATGATGGTGACCCTCGCCGAGGTCTTTGAGTGCTTCGTCGCCCAGCAACTGAGAACCGCGCTCACCCGTTCAAAGGCCTTGTCCCAAGCCGGCACTGGTGAACCCCCGGACGTGATCCACACTCCCAGCAATCGCTCCGACGTATCCTTTACCGCCCAATTGAAAGGTGAGTCATCTGGTTGCGTACGCCTCTTTTTGATACCCAACAACATCAGTATCATTTTGTCCCGGTTAATCTGCAGACCCGAGACCCCAGCGAAGTCCTTCAACAGGGATTTTGCCTTGATCACCTGGTCTTTCCCTTTCAGCACCAATGTGGTATCATCGGCGTAGCCGACGTACGCCAACTCTCCTGCTACTCCTCTTTTCCTTACTCCCAGTCCCCTTCTCTCCACTTCCTGGAAGAGCGGCTCAACCGCGCAGAGAAACAGGTACGGTGCGAGCGGGCACCCCTGTCTCACTCCCTTGTGCATCTCCACCCGTTTGCCTGTCCAACCATTGAGCAGCAGCCTCGTGGCTGCCCCTTCATGTAAGCCTTTCACCCACGCCGTGAATCATTCCGGAAAGCCCATGTCTGTCAGTGTCCCAAACAGGTACTCTCGGGATACGGAGTCATAGGCCTTCTGAAAGTCCACCAGGAGTAGCAACCAGTCTTCATCCTCCTCCGCCGCCGCATCGATCACGTCTGCAACCAGCGCGACCGCTTCCATCAGACTTCTCCCGGGGAGGAAGCCAAACTGATTCGAAGATATCGTCCGCGGTAAAGCTGTTCTGATTCTGTTTGCCAGCACCCTTGCCAGTAACTTGTAGTAAAAAACTCAGTAGAGTGATTGGACGGTAGTTGCTTAACGAATCTCTGTCTCCTTTTTTGTGCAGAAGGATGGTGACAGCAGTGGTGAAGGTCTCCGAGAGAACCGCCGACTCTTCGAAGACTCGGATCTCCTTCATCACCGCCGGCCGCAACAGGTCCCAATTCCGTTAAAAAAACTCCTTAGGCAGCCCGTCCTGCCCCGGCGCCTTTCCTGAAGGAAGACCTTCGAGCGTCGTCTTTACTTCCTGCTCCATCCACCCCCGGCTCAACTGCGCCTGATCGGACTCATGCAGCTTGCGCCCCTCCTCTATCCGCCATGGCTCGGTAAGGTCTTGCTGACTCGGGGCCGCATAAGCCTCCCTGAAATACTCTGAAGCCGCAGCCAGCACCTCTCTTGCGCCTTTATAGTGTCGTCTCTTAAAAAGAAGCTCACTGATTTCCGTCTTGGCCTTCTTTGATTTGACCAGGCCTGACAGGAATGGCGAAGGCGTCTCCCCAGCCAGCTCGATCATCAAACCCGTCATGACCTGCAGCCTCTCCTTGTTACTGTCATGGTACAATTTCAGGGCCACCTCACACTTCACCAGCTCCTCATATATATCCTGCGCCGCCGGGTCCGCCATCACTCTCCAACGTAGGTTCTCCACCTTCATCTCCAGATGCGCAATGGTTGCTCGTATCCGCTTACGCTCTTCTGCCACGTGTGCTCTCATGCCCGCCCGCAGATTCGTGATCAACCGCTCCAGGCCCTGGTTTGGGCGACCCTCCTGGGCTTCGCGAACCGCCGAGATGATGCTCCGTGTACCTTCTCCGCTGGCCTGGGGGGCCTGCAATCTCCAAAGGCCTGGTCCTTCTCCTCCCGATGAGGTCGATTTCAGTGTCACTGCTACCGCGAACCAGTGGTCCGTCAACCCGTAGGGAACCATCTTGTGTTTCACCTCTATGACATAGCTGATGAGAGAGTGAGAGACCAAGATTCTGTCAATCCTCGAGCTCGTGCGTGCAGATCTCGAAAAAAAGGTGTATTCTTTGCGGGTCGGATGAAGGCTGCGAAAGGCATCTTGCAGGTCCCACCCCGAACAGATCTGCAACAGCCTCTGGTTTTCGGCTGGCGAACCTAACTTGGAAGATTTATCTAGCTTCGGGTCTGCAACTATGTTGAGGTCTCCCAGGAGGATCGTGTACGGTGCTGTACCCAGGTTCTGCACAAAAGGTGTTAGCACATCACGGAAGAAAACACCCCTGGTAGGAGCTTGCGCCGGTAAGTACACCGCAACCACCCTGCACTTTAAGCCTTGCCATGTTACCATCAAGCTTAAGAGCCGGCCTGATTCATCTTTAACCACCTCTGTAAACCGCATCCCTTTCAGGAAGCCCAAAACAGCCACGCCACTGGCTCTCTGCGACGGTGAAATAATAGCCTGGGCCTCCGCCCTGACCTGAGTCCAGAAGTTGTGATCCGCCGGAATCCGAGTATCATCAGCTTTCCTTATCCATTTTCCGCACCGTTCTTGTTTCCCTGCGCTGCCGAGCCCCTTAATGTTGAGCTCCAAAAAGGTGAGTCTGTCGTGTCTATCCATTAAACAACTCCGGTTGGCCCCACAGCATCCATGGGTGGTTAAACTTCATTGCAACTATGCAGCCTGCTACAGCAAATGACATCATAGCACCGAACACACATCCTGCTATCTTGATCCTGCTTGCCAAAGATTCCGTCAGATGACCATCGTTAGTGCAGCTGAAACCTACTTCGCCTGCTTTGTGATAAACTCCTTCTTGAAGGCAAGCAGCTTCTGGGAGTGCTTGCTGGCACGTGTGGCTGTTCCTTCCTTTCTCAGACCTCCCTTGTGCCTGGCAGATGCAATGTGCGCGGTAGCCTGCTCGAACCGGTTCCCTTGCGCCTTCTCGCACACCGTCTGGACACAAACCCAATCTTCCCACGACCCTCCGGTGGAGGTAAGGACTATCGCCGGGTCCTTCATGATCCGCTTCAGGGGTGCTGAAGCATTCAGGGAAGCCGCTGCGTGAGGAGGCAAGCAGATGATCGTCAGTAATATACAGGGAGAAGAAGAAAGAAGGTGAGCAAGTCGGGGAGGTTGTCTGAAAAAGGTCATGTCCTGTACCGTTGATCTCGTGAACCTTTTTAACAGTGAGGTTCCAGTTGGCGAAGTTCTCCTGGCGTACAGTAATGTAGTGGTCATGGTTGCGAGACATGTGCTGTCCACCACAATAGTCACAGGTGAGGGACGGGTAATGCAGAAGATACCGCTTCCCTGACGTCGGCTCTTCAACAAAGTATCTCCAGCGATATTCATCAGCGACATGAGGGACAACCAGTCCACGAATCCTGTCAGTATCCAACCCCGTGACAGGGTCGATCGTGCGGTGAAAGCCAAAACCGCTGGCAAAGGCGATTCTGCCACGCTTAACCAGCTTCGAAACCACTAGCAGGCGGCGAATCAGCTCCGCGGTGAGTTCGGTCGGGACCCCTTTCAGCAGCACTTCCTTCGCGGTCGGGTTCAGAATGCGTTCGCGCAGGAAACGTGCGTCTTCAGCTTATTGCCAGGTAAGGCTGATGCAATCACCATTCAAACACTCATGGTTGATAACCTGCTTCTAGACAAAGTTAGCATCTCGGACATGGTTAAAGTGACTTGCAGACGTCCGAAATGTTTGCGCGAAAGGTGCATCGACGAGAGCTCCTGGTACGTCGTCGTTTGAAGCGCATCAGGCGAAAGTTGGTCTTTCCAATCATCCAGCAGAGCAGCAATCGTAACCGCTGCACGGGTCACCTCAGCTTTCCTGGCAAAAGGTACGAGCAAAGTTAGAGAGAAACGCTTAAGAGCAATGACGCTGTTGAGCGAGTCTGGCTCCAGGTGCTCATCCGAGTCGTCACTCAGGTAACCGTCCTCCTGATCTTCCGGAGCCATCTCAGAAGGCGCATCGTCGTCATCAGCCTCCCCTTCAGCAGCAGCCTCCTCTTTCGACTCGGTAGGTTCCTAATCAGCTGCATTCTCTTCAGTGTCAGGCTCGTCCGTGCCTGACTGCTTTCCTTGGTCAGCGATGGCCTGCAGATCTGAGAGGTCTTCAAAGGGACCATCAACAGCGACAGACTTGTCCTTAGCTTTCACACCAGCGACCGGCAACACAGGTAATCCATTGTCCGTAACTTCTTGATCAGCCTCCGACCCTTTCTTGGTACGGCGTCCCTTCGGCGGCATCGTGCGATGATGAAAAGAGCTTGACAGCCTGACAATGGCTGATGGACAAGCCGTTCTGAGCACAGACTGATTCGTAGCTGACGTTTTATGCCTTCCATGCTTGAAAGCGAGCCTCTGCAGTTCCAGTTTTGAGGACCATCCAGACAACATTGGAGTTGACAGACCTCGGGAATGCTCAACTCTGATTCCATCGCGAGTTTTGAAACTAACGTCGTGATGAAAACTAGGAGACGTATGCTGATGTAAGCCTTGATGATAGCCTTGGTTCAAACTGTGTAAAAAAAGCATGATGAATCTGTATATGTAACTTGCACGATAGCCTGGAACTCTGTCAAACATTATACATGTTGTATTTGTGTAGGCTGTAGTGGGTTAGCCTATAGGGGGGTCACAACATTAGGGTTTCATATTTGTACTCACAATCCTTGCTAGTTCACCCATTCCTGCCTATTCATTCTGACATGGTATCAGAGCAGGTCCTTTGCTAGGACCGCTCCTAGGGCCCACCGCTACCTACCTACCTACCTACCTATCGTGCGCCCTCGTGCGCCCTCGTGCGCCTCTCACTACCGAGCGCCCTTGTGCGCCTTAGCGCCCTTGTGCGCCTCTACCTACCGCACGCCCTCGTGCGCCTTAGCGCCCTCGTGCGCCTCTACCTACCGCGCGCCCTCGTGCGCCTCTACCTACCGCGCGCACGCAGCCCGCTAGCCACCCGCGCGCGGCTCGTTTTTAACGCGCGCGACTCGCTAGCCGCCCGTGCGCGGCCGATTTTTCGCGCGCGCGCCTCGCTAGCCGCCCGCGCGCGGCCGATTCTTCGTGCGCGCGACCAGCTAGCCGCCCGCGCGCGGCTTAGGGTTTGTCACGCGACCCGTCGCAGCCTTGTGCGGCTCCGCGCACTGCCCGCGAGCTGCCCGCCGCTGCAGGCTCTCGCCGCCCGCCGCGTCGCCTTTCCCGTGGCGTCGTCACCTCCCTACCCGCTCGTGGCGGCCCTTTCAGCCGCCGTCGCGGCTCCTTACCCACGCATCGCGGCCCCTTAGCCGCCCGTCGCAATCCCTCAGCCGCCCCTTCGCGGCTTCGACTTCGTCTGCAGCAGCTGCCGCTACCGAACCTGCAGCAGCAGCCGCCGCCGACCTGCAGCAGCTGCCGCCGCCGAGCCTGCAGCAGCAGCCGCCGCCGAGCCTGCAGCAGCAGCCGCCGCTCGACCTGCAGCAGCTGCCGCCGCCGAGCCTGCAGCAGCAGCCGCCGCTCGACCTGCAGCAGCTGCCGCCGCCGCGCCTGCAGCTGCAGCCGCCACCGACCCTGCAGCAGCTGCCGCCGCCGAGCCTGCAGCAGCAGCCGCCGCCGACCTGCAGCAGCTGCCGCCGCCGAGCCTGCAGCAGCAGCCGCCGCTCGACCTGCAGCAGCTGCCGCCGCCGAGCTTGCAGCAGCAGCCGCCGCTCGACCTGCAGCAGCTGCCGCCGCCGCGCCTGCAGCTGCAGCCGCCACCGACCCTGCAGCAGCTGCCGCGGAGCTCCCTGCTACGACCTGGCCCCGCCCCGCTGTTGCAGCGGCCACGCTGTCGCCACTGTCTTGCGCCCGCCGCACCAACCACTGGTGAGCTTTGCCGTGCTAGCACTGCTACCGTTACTGCTGCTGCTACTGCCTTTACTGCTCCTGCTGTTGCTGCCGCTACTGCTGCTGCTCCTGACGTGGCCAGATGCAGCTCCAGCAGGCTCGTGAGTGGTACGCCGGCTTGGGCAGTCGGGGTGGCCGTAGTGGTAGTCGCTCTGGAGTGCGTCGTTCGGGAGCCTCTGGTAGTAGACCGGTGCAGCAGACGTGCCCTCTTCTGCTCCAGCAGGCTCGTGAGTGGTACGCCGGTTTGGGCAGTCGGGGTGGCCGGCGTGGTAGTCGCTCTGGCGTGCGTCGTTCGGGAGCCCCTGGTAGTGGACAGGTGCAGCAGCCGTGCCCTCTTCTGGTCCAGCAGGCTCGTGAGTGGTACGCCGGTTTGAGCAGTCGGGGTGGCCGTAGTGGTAGTCGCTCTGGCGTCCGTCGTTCGGGAGCCTCAGGTAGTGGACAGGTGCAGCAGCCGTGCCCTCTTCTGCTCCAGCAGGCTCGTGAGTGGTACGCAGGTTTGAGCAGTCGGGGTGGCCGTAGTGGTAGTCGCTCTGTGAGTGAGGCAGCCGCTCTCGGTGCCAGTACGTCTGTTGCCCTCGGTGCAGGTGAGGCTACCACTCCCGGTACTCGCGTGTCTGCTACTCCAGGTGCTGGTGAGCCTACTGCTCTAGGTGCTAGTGCGTCTGCTGCTCCAGGTGCTCGCGTGTCTGCTACCCCAGGTGATGGTGAGGCTGCTGCCCTAGGTGCTAGTGCGTCTGTGCCCCCTGGTACTGAGTCGACTGCAGCACTGCACACCTTCACCCTGGACTCAGGTGCTTCTCGCTCTTTCTTTCGTGACCGCACTGTCCTTGAGCCACTCGCTCGGCCAGTTGCTGTCTCCCTTGCTGACCCCTCTGGGGGTCCGGTCATTGCGACCTCCTCCACTGTCCTTCCTTGTCCTGCGGTCCCGTCCGGCACGCTGTCAGGTCTCTACCTCCCCTCGTTCTCTACGAACTTGGTGGCGGGTTGTGCGCTCCAGGACTCGGGTGTTCACCAGTTCACCCCTGCCTACGAGCGCGTGACACACTGCACGTGTGCTCGGACGGGTCGCCACCTGGCTACTTTCACTCGAGAGCCGGGGTCGGACCTGTACACACTGACCACTGAGTCCCCTCAGGTAGCTGCGTCTGCGTCTACGTCTGCGTCTGCGTCAGGTCAGCTGTCCGCCCCCTGCTCGTGTCGCTCTCTGGCGCATGAGACTGTCCTTTGGCACCACCGCCTTGGTCACCCGTCTGTGCAGCGCCTTCGGGCCATGCACAAACGGGACCTTGTTGCTGGTCTTCCCAGGGTGCTCCCTCCCCTTCCCGACTCACCTGCTCCTCCCTGTCTTCCCTGTGTCGAGGGGCGGCAGCGCGCCGCTCCTCACTCCTCCTCCTTTCCCCCGACGACTGCTCCTTTGCAGACACTCCACATGGACGTGTGGGGCCCAGCCCGCGTCCGTGGTCAGGGTCAGGAGAGGTACTTCCTGATTGTTGTTGACGACTTCTCGCGCTACACCACGGTCTTCCCCTTGCGCACCAAGGGTGACGTCCCTGATGTCTTGATCCCTTGGATCCGCAGATCTCGTCTCCAGCTTAGTGAGCGTTTCCGCTCCGACTTCCCTGTCCTGCGTCTGCACTCTGACAGAGGTGGAGAGTTTTCCTCTGGCCTCTTGGAGGCCTTCTGTCAGCAGGAGGGCATTGAGCAGTCGTTCACGCTTCCGGCCTCTCCACAGCAGAATGGGGTTGCTGAGCGCCGCATTGGCTTAGTCATGGAGGTCGCTCGTACCTCCTTGGTTCATGCGGCTGCCCCCCACTTTCTGTGGCCGTTTGCAGTCCGATACGCTGCGCATCAGCTCAACCTCTGGCCCCGTGTCTCCTTGCCCGAGACTTCTCCGACACTGCGTTGGACGGGAGAGGCTGGCGATGCGTCGCGTTTTCGGGTCTGGGGATCCCGAGCTTTTGTCTGCGACACGTCCGCGGACAAGCTCTCCCGTCGCGCTGTCCCCTGCGTCTTCCTTGGCTTTGTCCCGGACGCCCCTGGTTGGCAGTTCTACCACCCCACCTCGCGGCGTGTCCTGGCCTCTCAGGACGTCACTTTTGACGAGTCTGTCCCCTACTACCGCCTCTTCCCCTACCGCACTGCCCCGCTCCCCCCCCCCCTCCTCTCTTCCTCGCTCCAGGTGCTGAGGTACCAGACCCCCTCCCCCCTCAGGGTGCCGCTCCCTCAGGTGTGTCCCAGGTAGACCCGGGTGAGCCTGTCGAGGTAGCTGTTGACTCTCGTCCTGCGTCTAGGGGTGCTGAGCCTGGGGGTGCTGAGTCTGGGGGTGCTGAGCCTGGGGGTGTTGAGCCTGGAGGTGCGGACCCTGGGGGTACTGAGACTGAAGGTGTGGAGCCTGGAGGTGCGGAGCCTGGGGGTGCGGAGTCTGGGGGTACTGAGACTGAGCGTGCTACACCTGGAGGAGCCCTCTCCTCCCAGCAGCTGCAGGAGAGGTACCTCGAGTACTGCCGCCTCCGGAGAGGTGCTGCTGGAGCTCGTCCCGGTACTTCCCCTCCTACCCGGGAGCTCCCCCCCATTCAGCAGATCCGAGAGTGGTACACGCGACGCTGCAGTCTTCGGAGTGGTGCTCCGGGTGCTGCGGACCCTGGGGGTGGCACTGCTGCTGGTGCTGAGGACCCGGGCTTTGGAGCTGCTGCTGGTGCTGAGGACCCGAGCGGTGGAGCTGCTGCTGGTGCTGAGGACCCGAGCGGTGGCGCTGCTGCTGGTGCTGAGGACCCGAGCGGTGGCGCTGCTGCTGGTGCTGAGGACCCGGGCGTTGGGGCTGCTGCTGGTGCTGAGGACCTGGGCGTTGGAGCTACTGCTGGAGCTGAGGACCCGGACGGTGGAGCTGCTGCTGGTGCTGCGGAGCCGAGCGGTGGCGCTGCTGCTGGTGCTGAGGACCCGGGCGTTGGAGCTACTGCTGGAGCTGAGGACCCGGGCGTTGGAGCTGCTGCTGGTACTGAGGACCCTGCCGCTGGTGTCTCTGCTGGTTCTGGAGACGCTGCGCGGCCGCGACCGTACTTCGTACCACTTCTTCAGCAGGTTCTTGGTCAGGCTCCTCCTCCTTGTCCTCCTCCCTCCGTAGAGTGTCCTCCGCCTGTCCAGTCGCAGTCACAGTTCCCGCCTGCCTCGCCTCTCCCTGCTCCCTCTCCTTACGCTGGTCCCACAGGAGGTCTTACAGAGCGTCGTGAGCCTGAGTCTCGTCCTGCGTCGCCTGTTCGTACTGCTCGCACTGGTCGTCGTGTCCCACGTGAGCGTCCTCCTCCTGTCCCTGGCACTCACTACATGACTCTGCGTCCCTCCACTGCTCCTCAGCGTGTCCCGCTACCGTCTCCTCCTGCTTCCTCTCTGCCTACTCTTCCTGACCCGGAGTCTGACTCCCGTCGTGCTGCCAGTCCCACTGTCACCCGTCTCCTCGCTACTGTTGTCACTGACCCTACCTTTGAGTCCTCTGCTGCGTCTGCTCTCGTCGCTGAGTTGATAGACTTTGCTGCCCGCTGTCGTCTAGACTACGCCGCTAGCCTTGTTGCTGAGTCTGAGTCTGTCTGTCCTCCGTCCGTCGGGGGTGAGTGTGCTCTTGGCACGGACGTCCTTGAGGACAGACAGGAGGAGTTCCAGTGCTTTGCTGCTGCTTTGCCCCACCTCGTGTCCATGCTAGTTGCCCCTGAGGGAGACCCGGATGCACCAGACATCCCGACCCCGCGCACTTACGCTGAGGCGATGGCGGGTCCCTACTCCTCTCAGTGGCAGACAGCCATAGACGCAGAGATGGCTTCCTGGAAGTCCACACGCACCTACGTCGACGAGGTTCCCCCACCTGGGGCGAACATCGTCAGTGGCATGTGGATTTTCAGGGTGAAGCGGCCACCGGGTTCTCCTCCTGTCTTCAAGGCGCGCTACGTGGCTCGAGGCTTCAGTCAGCGAGAGGGAGTTGACTTCTTTCAGACCTTCTCCCCCACCCCGAAGATGACCACTCTTCGGGTGCTGCTGCACATAGCCGCTCAGCGCGACTACGAGCTTCACTCACTTGACTTCAGCACGGCTTTCTTGCAGGGCAGCCTGCACGAGGAGATCTGGCTGCGCCGCCCTCCTGGCTTCACTGGGTCGGTTCCTCCTGGTACCCAGTGGAGGCTCCAGCGGCCGGTCTACGGTCTCCGCCAGGCACCGCGTGAGTGGCACGACACACTGAGGACTACACTTGCGGCTCTTGGGTTCGCGCCTTCTACAGCTGACCCGTCGCTGTTCCTGCGCACCGACACTTCGCTGCCGCCGTTCTACATCCTCGTGTACGTCGACGACTTGGTCTTTGCCACTGCTGACACTGCAGGACTCGCCTACGTGAAGTCGGAGCTGCAGAGGAGACACACGTGCACAGACCTGGGTGAGCTGACAAGCTATCTTGGCTTGCGGATCACCCGGGACAGAGCACGGCGCACCATCACCCTGACTCAGTCACACATGGTGCAGCAGGTTCTCCAGCGCTTCCGCTTCACGTACTCCTCGCCTCAGTCCACTCCTCTGCCTACCGGTCACTCGCTCTCAGCTCTGCCTTCGGATGAGTCCGTAGAGCCGAGTGGCCCGTATCCAGAGCTTGTGGGCTGCCTCATGTACCTGATGACCTGCACTCGACCTGACCTTGCATACCCTCTTAGCATCCTTGCACGCTATGTCGCTCCTGGCCGTCACAGGAAGGAGCACATGGATGCCGCTAAGAGGGTGTTGCGCTACTTGTGCAGTACGTCGGGCATGGGGCTTGTGCTTGGAGGGCGAGACCGAGTTGTTCTCACAGGGCACTCAGACGCTTCTTGGGCAGACGACCAGGCCACTCAGCGGTCGTCTCAGGGTTACACCTTCAGTCTTGGCTCTGGCTCAGTTTCTTGGCGCTCTACACGCTCTTCTTCTGTTCTCGGCTCCAGTTGCGAGGCTGAGATCTACGCTACAGCCATGGCTGCCCAGGAGCTACGCTGGCTGACCTACCTGCTGACCGACCTCGGAGAGCGGCCTCGTTCTCCTCCAGTACTGTACGTCGACAACAAGGCTGCCATTGCCTTGTGTGAGGAGCACAGACTGGAGCACAGAACGAAGCACATCGCCCTGCGGTACTTCCTTGCTCGTGAGCTGCAGCAGCGCGGTCAGCTTTGTATTCGCTACGTGGCCACTGAGGCCAACACTGCTGATGTGTTCACCAAGACGCTTCAGCCTCGTGACCATCAGCGCTTCTAAACTCTACTAGGCCTTGTGCCTACTGGACCTCACTTACTTACCTCTTGACTTTGCTTGTACTGTGATCACTATATATATCTATACCTGCATGTTTACTCTTGCTAGGTTGTGATCACTGTATCTCTTGCTCTGTTATAAACCTGCATGTGAACTGGTCTTGTGACCACTAGCTTGTGCTCGGAATTTGTGTGGAATCCTTGAGATCCACCCTGAGCTTGTTGTTGCCTTGCTTTGCCTTGACTGGTCTTGTGACCCCTAGGTCTCCCCCACTTTGCCTATGGGGGTGTGTCAAACATTATACATGTTGTATTTGTGTAGGCTGTAGTGGGTTAGCCTATAGGGGGGTCACAACATTAGGGTTTCATATTTGTACTCACAATCCTTGCTAGTTCACCCATTCCTGCCTATTCATTCTGACAAACTCAAGAAACAGGTGTTTAGGTTCCCGTTATGAACTCTAAAAGGACACCGTTGCGTAGAGCTTAAAGCCACGCATCGTAAGCAAGCCTCAGATCCTTGATCAGGCAAGAAATTGATACACATTGTGCTTGTTAAAACCTCTGGCCATGGCCATGGCGGCTGTAAGGCGGAGAGCATTGCGGAGACTCGTACGTGGTTGTCATGATTGCGGAAAAGGTAACGAAGGGAATACAGTCTATGCCCACCCCATGCACGCGAATTTGCTCTGCACCGGATGGAAACGCTACACCCGAGGTTTTTTCCCCAGCCTGTTGCACCCACGTTACAAGCGCGTCGCGTGGTTATGAACCAATACCGTCATGCCCCGGATATACCCCCATATGGGGGTGTAATAAAAAAAACCTGGAAAAAAAAAATGGTGGATGGGCTTATAATGTGGAAATTTTTATAACCCCATGGGCTAAATAAATGGCACTAAGAGAATTTTGATTTTGATACATAGAAATGTAGATCTCAGCCTTGCGGTTTCAATCGAATCTACCAAAAAAGTGGTTGCTACGAAATTCACCAAAAATGTGCCACCCTGGAAAGATTCCCTGCCATCACGTGCTGAAATGCTGCTAACACGTGCGCGCCTGTGGCAATTTCGCCAAGGGGGCCAGGGAGAATCTCGCCAGGCACGTCAGCGACGATTGCTCCTGACGCGTTAGTGGCAAACTCACTAGAAAAAAACACAGATTTGAGCCAAAAATTCGTTAGGTGCGCTTATACGAAGATGACCCAAAATTAGGGTGGGCTTATAATCGGCCCCTGCCTATAAGCGCACCAGTACGATTATAAGCGCATGGGTGTATCTGAGGCCTGGGTGTATATCCGGGGCATGACGGTAGTAACGAACAGACCGAAGTCAAACTGAAGAGACTGAAGTCAAAATGTCAACGGATAAGGTTACAGATCCTTTATATAAGCACCAGCGAGTACTTTTTAGCTAGCTACGAATTGACGAAACTTATGCGAAATGCTCGATACAGCTTATACGCCCCCTTCACAAGGCAACCGGGAGGGGCTCAATCAGGCATCAGGTGTAATACAAAACGGAAATGCTGAATTAAGTTCACCGTGTGTCTCAACGGAACTCATTCCGTCGCTCCCGTTTTGCCCGTGGGAACGACGGATCCGTCGCTCCCTCAGCGACGGGTCGGCGGAACTGAAGCCCTGCCAGCTGGTGCTTCTCGGGACCTTCGCCACGCGCGGCAGTTCCCCGTCCCACCTGAATTCCGCACCCCTCGTGCAAACCCGTCAGCGACCCGGAAACAAACCTGGTTTCGCGAAAACAAATTCCCAGGAGAACCAGCTCGCGAAACCACATGCGAACACATATTCCAGGTCACAAAAACAAACCCCGCCAAAATCATGTCGTGCGACCGTTGCGACACGTGCGCGACTCACCTGGACGAAACAAATCGTCCTGCGAGGGGCATGCGACGCGTGTCGTTGGCTTGGCTTCGCCAACGTCATCACTCGTTAGGCGTGAGCAAAGCGTGAGCTGGACGTGGAACCATGCACGAGGTGATCACCACGACCTCTGCCCTACTGCCACGTCCACATCGAATCGAGATGCACTAGTTTGACGGTTCCGTACCCACACGGAATGGTTCCCCGTCAGCAAGCTACACTGCCGTTGAAAGCGTTCACGCACGTAAAAAGAAAAAAAGAAAATAAACGCATGCGTAAGGAAAGTCGCTGTGTGCGTGTACCGTTTGTGTATGGGCAAGGTAAAAACTGTGTGTGTTCCCAAAAAACAACATGCGCATGAGCATGGAAAACGGTGTCAAGCATGAAAATAGCATGCTACAGTAGTGTATGCATGTGGCGAGGTGTTCATCGTGCACCTTCAGACGCAGTTACAGTTCTTTCGTGTTCTGCAGAGGCGTGATAGATGGACTCGCGAAGCGTTTCGCGCGGGCAAAATTGCTTCGTCAGCAAGAGTCGCACGAGTGCACGACTTCTAGCGGCCAGATCGGACATCGCCTTTGATCGCCCAATTTTTGTCAGCCACACAAAACTCGTGCCTCCCCAGAACCAGTTTCGTCTGGACTGCACACCATGCGGATCGTACAGTAGAACGATGCTGCTGATACATTTCTTTCGTCCAAAACACCCACGAGAAGCGCGATACACGTTGGGATGCAAAAATTGAACCGTTTCACATTCAAGCTCAAACACATCATGCACAGAACCAATTTTCTAAAGGAAACGAGGGGCGTCATGCACGTTTGCATGTGGAAGATATATGAAACAGCCGCACGATGTTCTAGCCCTCAATCTTCTAAAAGTTTTTAGCATACGCAGACGCGCCAAACCAAACACAAGGGTGTCAAGTGCGCGAGAAACAATTAAATCATCGTGTGCAAACGCACCAGAGAACAAAGACGAACCTCGACACGTGTGCCTGCTGTTCGTGCAACGAGAAGGGTGATGCCACAGAGGGTAAATTCGCTGAAATAGGTTGTACAGACTCAACTCTACCGTATCGTTTGCGCACGTTTGAAATACGTGTACAGAAGTGTACATCAAGAAGTTCATCAAGTGCAAATGACCCTCAAGACGACTATTCCATCCGCACATGCACATGGAAAAAAAGTGCCCCTTGCAAGACCACGAGTTTCAATCAGTAGAGGGGGTTACCAAGTGTCCTATATTTGTTTTTGCGTTTGTAGACACATTTCAGCCGTCAGATGCGGAACTGGTATTTCGCAACCGTGCAGATTCATCGCCCTACGCGTACCTTTCAAAGGAGTACGCATCGGCAAACCCAGCCCGTACACAAGAATATGCAGCTACTGCAAAAGATCTGTCCCAAGCCGGCGGAGCGTATGCTTAACTAAACGTGTTGACATAAAACAGGACGTGCTTAGGCAAAAAAAATCCCCGTGCAAAATTTAGCACCAAACGCCGCAAGACATTTTTCTAACCCAACCACCTTCCCTTAACATAGGATTTTTTCCAAACCAAATGTTAAAACTTAAAACACTTAACGCACACTTCAAAGCACACCTAACGCAAAGGGTGCACACCTAACTCTGCCCACGAACAAGATCTGCACACGAAGATTGCCAAACCTGGCAAACGTGAGAATGCACGTGTGAGAATTTGGTTTGCGTATCTTGTCATCTTCGTATGATCTCAAAAGTTACTGCATCTGCGCGAAAAAAAAAATTGGTCGTGGACAAGTACATTTATCGTCATGCAGCCGATTACGTTTCTACTATCACGAAATATTTGCGTCCGCGCGAGATTGTTTTTGTTGTGGGAAGTACTAGTAGGGTTTTTAGTCGTGCGACCGATCACGCTTCAGACGAGGTGCATGTATGTACACGATGTGCAAAGGTTTTCAGACCCAACGTCACAGCAAAAGACAGTTAATGGTGTTTCCTGTTTTGCGTAACAGTAAGGGCAGAAATAGAAGTGTAGCACGAGATGGTACGGAAGGGGAGTATATCGGAGCGAGGGGCAGATGACTTCTGAGCAGCCAGCTGGAGGGGCTGCAGGGCAGCAGGCAGGGTTAGGGACGAGACAATGCAGGCGAAGCGCGGGTACACTAATGGCAGCGAAGCTGGGGTTTCACGTGACACAGGCGAGGCTGCACAGCTGGTGCCGGAGGCATGGAGGGTTGGGGAGGAAGAACGGCTGGGATCAAACCTGTACATAAGTGGGCTGGATGTGCGATCAGGATGAACTGCATGTCGGATGTTGCAAGTGCCTGTTTTGTTCTTGTGAATGTGGATGGCATGTGCGTGCAGGTTGTAGGAGTGCCTCACGCCCTCCGCGAGTGCCCAGGAGCTAGCTGAGAATTGTGTTGTACATAGGCAGCAAAGTTTACTGGTTCCCTCGCTTGTTTGTTTGTTTTCTCATAGTGCTGGAGTGGTGTGTGCTCTGAAATCTCAGCCTAACTAGCCAGTCGATGGAGTAGATAACTTTTTCGACAAACAAACAAGGCAGGGAACAGAGCTGCTGTATGCAGCTGAGGTCCGGACGGACGTACCTGCCTGATGTGAAAGGAGGTAACGCGACGTCGGACGAGATGCATGAGCCGGCGGGAACGGGGACCCGCGGAGAGGGTGAACGCGGTAGAACATCAGTAGGAACCGCAGTGGAGGAAGGAGAGCTCTATCGCATCCCTCCGAGGCGGCGGAGTCAAGGCGATCTGCTGGCGGGGATGAGCGACGAAGGTGCACAGCGAGGGGGCGGCCCAGACACAGGGGCGCTGCAGCGGAGCGGATCAGTAGGACGCCAACGGTGGTCAGCCGCATCGGCCGAGGCGAGCCAAGAAGATCGGGGAGATGCGACGGCGACACGGCAAGGAGAGAAGTGGCGCTATATCAACCTGCCTAAAATCAAAGTTCTAGAACGGTTCTTCGGGCAGGCAGGGAGCGGTGCAGACCTGAGGAACTACCTGATGCAGATCGACAACGTGCGCTATCGCTGGGAGAGAGACGGGCTGGAGGCAGAAGAGTTCTTCCGCGGATTACCGAACACGCTAGCGGGAGAGGCCGAGACATATTACCGAATTTCCAGGGAGGATCTGCTGCGCAAATACCGCGAGCGAGGCAGCCGAGACTGGGGAATAGTGGAGGAGTTCCTCGGGAACCTTCGACGACAGTTCCCAGTGCAGACCCCAGAGAAGGTGCAGCAGTTCGCACGTTTCGAGCGGCGTGACGACGAATCACTGCTGAGCTACTACGGGCGGCTAAAGGAGCTGGCGCTGGACATGGAGTGTGCGGATGAACGGCGCCTGGTTAGCAAGTTCTTGAATGGGCTGGACAAGAACATGGTCAAAGAGCTGCGCAGAAAAGTGTTCGAAATGGGGTGGAAGGCCACGCTACAGGAAGTGTACGATTTAGCGTGTCGTTACGAAACAGGGCTCAAGCTGTACGAGCTGGAGAGGGCGGAGGCCGGGGGAACCGAGCGACGACGGGGAGTATGGATGGCGAGTCCTTCGGCCGAAATAAAACCACGCGACCCAAGTCCGGGAGTAGACAGAAGGAGATGCCACCGCTGCGGGCAGATAGGACATATTCAGCGGGACTGCGAGCAAGCGCCTCGATGTGACACCTGCGGCGAGACGGGTCATCTGCGCAGAGAATGTCCGAAGAGTCCAACGTGCAAGAACTGCGGAAGAAAAGGGCACAGGGAGGCGGACTGCTACGCGAAGCGTCCGCCGAAAGGGAGGAACAAGAGCCGCGGAGAACTCGAAGAAGAGATGAGGAGGCTGAAGGAGCAACTGGAAGAAATGGGAGGAGAGGAGAGAGGCGCCGGTGCGATGTTCGTCGGGGCCGAAGAAGAGGAGGACACGGAAAGCAATGCATCGTTCGCGCTGATGGCAAGACCAGGAGTGAGGAGAGAGGAACGACGGCAGAGAGGCGACGGAGTGCTGCGAGCGAACTTCCCGGGAGATTGGCTCGCCAGGGAGGAGCAGCGCGAAGAAGATCCGGAGTTTGACGATGAGGCCTTCCGGCACCCCAAGGAACGCATGCTCTGCCAGTCAGCTGTGCTGGTGGCAGCCAAGGGATCGGTCGCGGTGGGGGGCATCCTGGTAGAGATGGCAATCGTGGACACAGGATCACACCACGTGCTCATTGGCAAGGGGCTCGCGGAATAGATGATGCTGCAGGAAGAAGGCAGGCTCAAGACGAGAGGATTCTCGGTAATGACCGCGGAAGGAGGAGAGGCGAAGTGGCTGCCCTGTACCAAAGAGGAGGTGGAGATAGTGTGGAAGCCAGGAGAGCGTGATGAATGCAGGGTGAAACTGGTCTGCGGAGTCACCGAATCCGAAGACTATGATCTGCTCATGGGCATGCGGCTCTTATACGCGGTGGGCGCCACGATATGCACGTGGCAAGAGAAGATGGTGTATCGCCCTCGATTCTGGCGACCGGGTGGGCCGAGGGGAGTCCTGCCAGTGAGATTCGTACACCAAGAGCCCAAGGGAGCTTACCAGGCAAGGATGGTGGAGTTGGAAGACCAGCTCGGGGAGATGAGTTGGTACGAAGCAGAGGCTGAGCTGACCGCGGCAAGGCAACGAGAGGCGTGGGCGGAGAGGAAGGAAGTGATACCCAGGGAGATACTGGATAAGCGCATCCTGCAGAAGCCGATCCGCATGGTGGAACTGTTCGGAGGGCTGGGGACGGGGCTTGCTGCAGCCCTGAAAGCCGGATGGAGGATAGAAAGGTGGACATACGTGGAGAAGAACACTCGTGTGCGAAAGATGGCGCGACACCACATGGAAATGCTGAGGAGGACCTACCCGGGACAGGTTCTGGAGGGGGCCACAGAGTCGAACTGGGAAGGAGCGCCACTAGACATAAGGGAGATCACAGAGGCGCACGTGGCGGCATGGGGAAGGGTGGACGTCTTGATCGCGGGCTGGGAGTGCCAAGGAGTATCCAGAGCCGGCCTCGAGCTGGGACTGGAGGATCACAGGACGGCATTGTTCGAAGACATGGTGCGAGTGATGCAGGTGGTGCATCGTCTTCACGGCGAGTATCTGTACGAGGAGCAAGGTGCCACCGGGACCGCCGCTACTGGCAAAACGGCATATCGGAGGCCAGGATGCAGCTGGAACTCTCCAAGATCAAGAGGCCGGAGGCCAGACTGGTGCGAGACATACTGGAGCCGCAGAGGCAAGAAGCGCCGGTGAGACACCGGGATCACCCCGCGCACTACCCGTGCAACACGCCCGGAGAACCGAGGCAAGCCTGGCCAACCATGGTGGCGTATCCGGGATCATACGCGTTTCAGAAGGTGGAAGGAGTACCGGGGCCGGGGATGGTGAAAGACCTGAGGACAGGAGAGTGGGGGGAACCAACTGCCCTAGAGCGGGAGCTGGCTATGGGGTTCCTGCCAGGCTCCACAGCAGCGGAAGGAATCGCAGAATGGGAGCGGCGGCGAGCATTGGGACAAGCCATGGACGTGCAAGCGATGGAATGGATACTACACACGATAGAAGTTCAGTTGCTGCTCTGGGACATGGAGATACGGGTGGAGGAGAAGGAATGGTGGGCCGAAGGAGACGGGCCCAACAGCGAGGCAAGAGGGACGCTGGACAACGAGAAACGGAAACTGGAAGCCCTGACAGAAACCGAGGAAGAAATTCGCAAGAAGGGGTGGCCGCCCGAGGAGGACGATGTAAGCACCATCAGGAACCGGATGGCGAAGCGAAGCTGCACACAGAGCTTCATGGCCTTGACCAAGGAGGGCAGCACATCACTGCCCGGGGCAACGCCAGCAGCGGGCAGCGAGGAGAAGGAGTGGGAGATCGGAAGGGGACTGGATAGCGAGCAGGCGGAAGCAATGAGGCAGATGCTGAGACGTCACAGAGGAGCATTCGCTTACACGCTTAAAGAGCTAGGGCGGAGCAAGGTCGGCGAGATGAAGATCTAGTTGACAACCGATGTGCCCACCTTCCAAAGAAAGAGGAGGATGACGCATGCAGACGAGGAGGTGTGCCGGGAGAAGTGCAAAGAGCTCCTGGAGGCCGGGCTAATCAGGAGGTCAACTTCAGAGTACGCGGCAGCAACAGTGGTGGCGGCAAGAAAGGACATGACAGGAGAAGTTCTCTCTAGGAGGATGTGCGGAGACTACTGCGACCTAAACAAGATCACTAAGGCAAACCGCTACCCGATGCCGACGCCAGAAGACATCTTCGACAAGCTCGTGGGGGCAGTGGTCTTCTCAACGCTAGATCTACGGCAAGGATTCAATCAGATCCAAATTCGCGAGGAGGACAAAGCAAAGATCGCGTTTCATGGCGTGGACGAACTCTGGGAATGGAACGGCATGCCCTTTGGGATGAGAAACGCCTCGGCAATCTTCCAGCAAGTCATGGATACCATTCTGCGGGGCATAGAATGCGCGGCGTGCTATATCGATGACGTAATCATCTTTAGCAAGGACGCCGAGAGCCACGTGGCGGATGTGGAACAGGTGCTGGGGGCAATCAGGGAAGCGGGGATGACATGCCACCCGAACAAGTGCAGATTCGGGGAGCAGACCGTGCGCTATCTAGGGTTTGAAGTAGCTGACGGAACCCTGTCAATCTAGGAAGCGAAAGTGGCAATCCTGGACAAGGTGGCTGCACCAACTGATCGTAGCCGGCTACGAGCAGTGCTTGGCTTCCTGAGCTACTACCGTAAGTTCGTGCCGAACTTCAGCCGAAGGGCTGCGCCGCTGAACCATCTGCTGAGGGAGAGCACGGCCTGGAAGTGGGGGGAAGAGGAGCAACGAGCGTTCAAGGACCTACTGAGGGCTGTCAAGACAGGGCCAGTACTGGTGCTACCCAGGCGGGACCAACCGTTCGTGCTCTACACCGACTGGAGCAGCCTAGGCATAGGAGCGGTCCTTTGCCAAGAGACAGAGCAGGGTGAGAGGGTAGTGGCATTCGCCAGCAGGAGCTGCAGCCCCACGGAGGCGAACTACAGCTCGTACGAAGGGGAGGGATTGGCGGCGGTCTGGGCGGTGAACCATTTCCGAGTATACCTGCAAGGAACGCCTTTCACGCTCGTGACGGACCATCAGCCGTTGACATGGCTGATGACGAATCAGACCCTGACAGGAAGGAACGCGAGGTGGACGATGCAGCTCCATGATTACGACTTCAAGATTCGGCACCGGCCGGGCAAGACGCTGCAACACGTGGATGGGCTATCCCGGAACCCGCCCCCAGCGGGGGACGAAGAGCAAGAGAAGGAGGAGGGAGAGTCCCCCGCGGCATGCCTGGTGGCCCTGGCAGGGGGCATGCGGGAGACAGAGGCCGAGAGGCATAAGGGAAAAGGACCGGAGGACATATGGCATGACCAGGAGGCGCTGAGATGGGTGAAGGGGGAAACGGAAGTGGAAGAGGAAGTGAGCGAAAGGGCTAGATCCAGGGGTCAGCACTACAGGTGGTACCAGCAGCAGCTGCAGGTGCAGAGCAAGGAAGGGTGGAAAATGGTGCCGGCACCAAGCGAGCGGAAGGAGCTCATAGAGAAGGTGCATAACCAACTTGGCACTACGATCATGTGAGGACCGCGCAGCTGGTAAACACGAGCTGGTGGTGGGCGGGATCACACCGACAAGTGAGGGAGGTGGTGGCAGAATGTGAGCTTTGCAGCCGCAACAAGGCGCAGCTAGAGCACGAGCAGCAAGAGCTCCAGTCGCTGCCCATCATGAATCTGGGGTATAGGTGGTCGCTGGACCTGGCAGGAGAGATGCCGCTGAGCAGGAGGAACAAGCGGTACGTGCTGGTCATGATAGAGCACGTGTCCAAGTGGGTGGAAGTGAGGGCCCAAAGCAGCAAAAACGCGGAGCTGATCGCCGAGGCATTCACCGACCAGGTGCTGACCAGGTTTGGCGCTTGCGGGGAAGTCCTGACAGACCAGGGTACAGAGTTCAAGGGGGCATTTGATAAGCTACTAGCAGAAGTAGGGATCAAGCATCGGCGTACCTCGCGGTACCACCCACAATGGGATGGCCTGACTGAGAGGATGGTGCAAACGATCAAGAAAGGGTTACGTGCGTATGGGGAAGGGCACAAGCGGGACTGGGACCAAGAATTGCATTGGGTGGTAGCGGGGTACCGCTTCAGCAAGCAGGCCGCTCTGAGGGATTACTCCCCGTACTACCTGCTGTACGGGAGACAGCCCATGCTGCCAGTGAACTCACCGAAGGTACTGACGGACGTGGTGAAAGCGGGAACGGCGGAGAATTGGGCGGCTTTGGCAGATTGCAGGACCAGGTACCTAAAGAAACTGATGCCGGCGGCGCTGGAGAACCTGCACACTGCCCAGCTGAGAGACGCCAAACGCTATCAGCAGCGGCAGCTGCAAGTAGGAAAAGGGAAGGGCAAGCCAGTGGAAGACGGAACTGAGGTATACATCCGGAAGGCGAAAAAGGACATGCTAGATGTGGGAGTGTCAGAGGAGAGGTGGGTGGTGAAGGAGGTGAAGCCGTCAGGGGTGCTCGTGTTGGAAGCGGAGGGAAGACAACAACGGAAGGATCACATCAAAAACGTGGCCAAGGCAGTAGGGAAAAAGACGGGGAAGGTTCCTCAAGACCGGCAGCAGGAGCCCAACCGGTCACGGAAGGGGGCAAGTGGTTAAGGCAGGGGAGTACACCAAGGAGCTGCAGGCAGCGGGGCAGAGAAAGAGGTGCAAGTGCAGAGCAGAAAGAAGCAAAGAGGAGAGCAAAGAGAGGCAGAATCACAGGCAGGGAATAGGGTGGCGGCAAGACACAGGGTGAGCAGGAGAAAGGGGAGAGGAAGCAGCCGGGGGAGCCTATGGCATGCGACAGCTATCACAGCAAAAGACAGTTAATGGTGTTTCCTGTTTTGCGTAACAATAAGGGCAGAGACAGAAGTGTAGCACGAGATGGTACGGAAGGGGAGTATATCGGAGCGAGGGGCAGATGACTTCCGAGCAGCCAGCTGGAGGGGCAGCAGGGCAGCAGGCAGGGTTAGGGACGAGACAATGCAGGCGAAGCGCGGGTACACTGATGGCAGCGAAGCTGGGGTTTCACGTGACACAGGCGAGGCTGCACAGCTGGTGCCGGAGGCATGGAGGGTTGGGGAGGAAGAACGGCTGGGATCAAACCTGTACATAAGTGGGCTGGATGTGCGATCAGGATGAACTGCATGTCGGATGTTGCAAGTGCCTGTTTTGTTCTTGTGAATGTGGATGGCATGTGCGTGCAGGTTGTAGGAGTGCCTCACGCCCTCCGCGAGTGCCCAGGAGCTAGCTGAGAATTGTGTTGTACATAGGCAGCTAGGTTTACTGGTTCCCTCGCTTGTTTGTTTGTTTTCTCATAGTGCTGGAGTGGTGTGTGCTCTGAAATCTCAGCCTAACTAGCCAGACACGAGAAGCCAGTCGATGGAGTAGATAACTTTTTCGTAGTGGGTAAGGCAGGGGAGTACACCAAGGAGCTGCAGGCAGCGGGGCAGAGAAAGAGGTGCAAGTGCAGAGCAGAAAGAAGCAAAGAGGAGAGCAAAGAGAGGCAGAATCACAGGCAGGGAATAGGGTGGCGGCAAGACACAGGGTGAGCAGGAGAAAGGGGAGAGGAAGCAGCCGGGGGAGCCTATGGCATGCGACACCAATAGAACCTAAGCTTAACAAGACATGTTAACAGAAAACAGAACGCGGAAAGGCAAACTCACCCCGTGCACAAGGTAGAAGGAAAACACAAGTGCTGGAAAATATTTTTCCAGCACAGTGGATCACGTGCTTAATACACAATTCGCACAGGGTTAAAAGTCCCTACCATGCAAAGCGCTTGCGCTTGTAAAAAAGACGTGTGCATAGGGTGCGCGTGTACAGTTTTAGTCGAGCACGCTAACAAAGGTGCCTTGTATGGCCAGCCCAGATGCACACGTGCGTCACATGTGGCAACAAAAGTTGCGCGTGGGGCTGAACAAGCCCTGCGCACAGTACACGTGACGCAGGTTCTGCTGCAGTGTCTCCGACGATGTGTATGTGTACAGTACCCAATCTCTTTGGGTCGCAACATGTCGTTACGTTAGGCAACCGATCGTGCCTCTGACGAGGTGTAGTTGTGCACACGAAATTATTTTGTTGTCTGTGCGCGAGCACGAAATGAAATGCGTCCGCATGAGTAAAATTATTCTTCCCCATAAGATGTTATTTGTCGTGCTTGCTCACAAAGGTACGCATACATTTTGTCGTGCGTGCAGATGAAGATGCACGGGCAGATACATGTTATGCATGAGAGAACTCTTCGCATGCAGTCGACCTTGCCTCTGACAAGGTGTGTTGACATAACTGTTTTTGTCGTCTACGTGCGAGGACGAAATTGACTGCGTCCGCGTGTGGTTGATCGCGAGTACGTACATTTCTTGTCTTGATCACGATGTTTTTTTGTTGTGCGCGCTGACGAAGTTGCACGGGCAGAGGCATCTAGTGCATGAGAACATTTTTTTTTTCCTCGGTCAACATGCTTTCCATCGTTATTTGTTTCAACGAAGTCATGTTTTACTGGTTCAAGAGTGTTTTTGGAGTGTATTCTTTGTTGCGCTTAAAGAGTTTTGTCCAAATGAGCCATCCGTAACACATGTCGCAATCTCGTGACGAGATGATTTCGTTGCTCGCGTGGACGCGTGGTTACTCGCCAGATGTCGAAAAACCCTAACCCCGTTGAGATGTATTCTCGGGGTTGTCTCTCTCTTTTTTTTTTTTTAATAGAAGGCTTTTCACTATATCAGGGATACAGCAAAAGGGGCCACAGTCGTAACTGTTGAGAGGAGGGGGGCAATTACACAATAATGAGAGAGCCACCCCTCAGATGCATCTACGGCGGTTTGTACCTGGCTCTCCGGGCCATCCAGATCGACAGAAAATCTTCCCTCCACGTCAGACTGCTGGCCGCCCTCGTGCTGGCATTTTTCAGCGCTGCAGCTTCATCACTGGCCAGATGCTGTTTGGCCACGTGCCTCCTCTTGATCCACGCCTTCCTCCGCTTGATGCCTTCGTAAGTGCGCGCATGCAGGCAGAATGTTGTCGCGATCCTCCGCATTACCTTCCCGCACTGGAACTTCCGCCCCCTGAAAACCGCGTTACAGCGCTCCACCCAGATTTGATGGAATGTAATAGCCGAAACCGTCAGTTCTGGAAAACCGGAAGCGGTCCCCCCGCACTGGAACAGCAGGTCACCAAGTGACCTCGCCCTCCGCGCTGGATTGAACCAACGAATCGCATCCTTGAGAGCCCCCACCACCGGCTGAATAACCCGGCAGGAGAACAATGCATGGTCCACCGACTCTGCCTCCCCGCAGTGCAGACATTTCGCCCGCTCCCCCAAGAACTTCAGGCGATCCCCCACCTGCAGGTTGAAACAGTGGGCTCGCAGCAGGACATCCCGCGCCTTTGCGGGGACCACATGAGAGTCTCTGCACGCAATCGTCTGCTTCCAGTCAATTTTCTTCCCCCACAATTGCTCCTACTCTGCACGGCGAGGCAGCTTGTCCGGCTGCTTGCGCCTCACCCCCAATCCTTTTCTCAGCTGCTTCAGTGAGGCCGCTAGCTTACCCACACAGAGCTCCGATTTTAGTAGCCTGCTGCGCGGTTCGCCCAGCTCCCCGACCACCTCGCCCCCCATCACCGCCATCGGCGTGACTTCCGACACGGACAGCGTCTTAACCCTCGCTCCTTCGGGCACGAACCACGACTTCCCGTCCTCGTGCAGGCACATCTTCACACAATAGAGCAGGTTGCCGAAGGCCCTTTGGAATTGCCACAACTTTATTCCTCTCGTCGTCGTTCTCACCACCGCTGTGGCTTGTGCCAATTCCTCCGACGTGAGCGGCTTCAAGACCCGCACCTTCCAGTCGTCCCTTAGCGCCTCCATGACCGCCATGGCTACCTCTGCTGCCTGCTTGCTGCCCAGGTCACGGACCAGACGGTCTGATGATTTCCAGCTCCTGGTACCATCTGCCCACTTCATGAGCAGGTCCCCCACCATTATCTCATGGAGGCCCTCGTCCCCCTTGCGTCGTCCAAAGGGGTGGCTGCCATCACGCAGGATGTGTCTGTTGAAGAGCACCCGCTCCTTCTCGATATCCCATCTGCTTCCTACCGCCAGGTTCATGACAATCGGCGACTTCATCGCCGCCGCTGCAATTGCTTTCCACCGTTCACTCCCTGTGCCCCACGCTTTCAGCAGTGCCTCATGCGCGAGGAGGGAGGCATAGCCAAGTGGGAAGTCCGCCGCACGCTCTGCCAACAACCGCCGCTGCGGCATTTCCTATGTGAGCAACTGCGCCAGCGAGTGCAGCGCCTCAGCATCCAACCGGTCCTTCAAGTTTATCACCCCGAGCCCCCCTTCTTCTCTTCCGAGCTGCATGAGATCCCCATTCCAGAGAATGAAGCCCGGCTCCGAGCTCGCACGTCCCCCGGAGACAAAGGCGTGGCACAATCTCCTCAGCTCCTCCCAAATCGTGTCCGGCGGGGGGTAAATCTGCGCCTGGAACAACGCGATGGGCATGATATATGCGTTGACCACTGTTACCCGCGCCATAGTGGTAAGAAACTTCGCCTCCCATTTCTTCAGCTCTGCTTCCATTCTGCTTAAAGCTTTCTTCCATGACGGCTTTGCGTCTCCTCCCGGTGTGATCCAGACCCCCAGCAGACGCTCCGGGTCATCCCTCGACGCCCACTTGAAGGCCCCATCCGCAGGCGGTAAAATACCGCGCTGCCTCCCTAGCGGCAGCACCACCGACTTGTCCCAGTTGACTGCCAGCCCCGACATCTTCTCGAACTCCTTCAGCAGCAGCTCCGCGTCCCCCAGCTGCGAACGGCCATTCAGCAGCAGGGTAGTGTCATCAGCGTACCCCAGGTAAGTCATTCTTCCTGCATCCTTAACGCTAATTCCTAACCACCTCCTCCTCGCCTCCTGGCAGAAGGGCTCGACCGCGCACAGGAACAAGTACGGCGCAAGGGGACACCCCTGCCTCACCCCGGTTAAGACTGGGACCTCCTCCCCCAACCAGCCGTCGTTGCAGATACGGGTCGCTGCACCCTGATGCAGCCCCTCCACCCACTTCACGTAAGTCTCCGGGAAGCCCATCTTCCGCAGCACGTCAAACAGGTACCCACGCGCCACCGAGTCGAAGGCCTTGCGGAAGTCAACCAAGAGCATGAGCCAGTCCTCCTGCCCTGCGTTCGCAGCGTCAATCACGTCTTCCGCAACCGCCACCGCGCCAGCGATGCTCCTTCCGGGTAAGAAACCGAACTGCCCCGTTGACACCACGCTCTCCAGCTTGTTTCTTATCCGGTTCGCCAACACCTTTGCAATCAGCTTGTACACCGTGCTTAACAGCGTAATCGGGCGGTAGTTCTGTAGGTCATCCTTGGCACCCTTCTTATGCAGGAGCACAGTTACCGCGGTTGAGAATTCCTTAGGGAGTGCCCCCGTCCATTCAAATTCTTTCAGAAACTGCATCATCTGTCCCCCCAACAGGTCCCACTGCGACTCCCAGAGCTCCTTCGGGAGACCATCACGGCCCGGCGTCTTACCCGGTGCCATCTCCGCCAGCGCACGCTTGACCTCCGCCTCTTCCCAGGGCGCACTGAGCCCGCCACGTCCTCCAGGGAGAGGCGCTTGTCCACCGACCACTCCAGCTGCGTGTCCGCACCCGCTGCGAACAGTTTGGTGTAGAAGGCCGACGCGGCAGCCAGCGCCTCCTTCGCCCCCTCATACCGGGACCCCTGATACAGAACATCCGCCAGGCGTGTCTTAGCCTTCCGCGCCTTAACTCTGGATGAGAGGTAACCTGTGGGGGCTTCCCCGTTCATTTCCATCTTAATCCCTGCCTGCTCCTGTAGCTTACGACGCCTCCCTTCCACATAGGCCTTAAGCTTCGCTTCACATCTTGCCAGGCGCGCCTTCGCCCGCGGGCAGCGAGGTTTGCACATCACCTGCTGCCTCAGCTCCCCGACCTCCCGTTCCAGGTGCGCTGTCGTAGCCGCAACCCGCTTCCTCTCTTCCACGGTGTAGGCCTTGAGGCCCACCGTCAGAGACGCCATCAGCGCCTCCAGATCTCCTCCTCTTTCTGCGTTTTTCCTAACGATCTGCTCCACCCGCCGCTGTACCCCAGGACGCGGCACTTGCGACGCCGGAAGCCTCCAGAGCCCCGGACCAGACTCTCCGTCTCCCCCCGCACTGAGCTGCAAGTGGACCGCGGACCAGTGGTCCGTGAACTTCTTGGTCAACCCCACATGCCGCACATCATGAATTTGATGAATCAGCGCATTCGAGAGGAGAATCCGGTCAATCCTTGTACTCTCCTGCACCGCCGCTGCGTAAAAGGTGTACTCCCGCAGACAGGGATGGAGCGCCCTGAAGGCATCTCGGACATCAAAGCTGCTGCAGATGGACATTAACCTGTCATTCTCCCCCCTTGAGCCCAGCCCCGACGTCTTATCCAGTGCTGGATCTTCAATAATGTTTAAATCCCCTGCCAACAGCAGATGGCTCCCAGCCGGTATTGCCTCCAGGAACGGCTTAAGCACATCGCGGAAGAAAGGAGACCGTGCCGTTGGGCTCGCCGGGAAATAAGCCGCGACAACCGTCACCGTCACACCGCGCCATGCCATGGTTACCCGCACCAGACGCCCTGAAGCATCCCTGACCACATCCGAGCACGAAACTTCATTATTGCGTAAGACTATCGCCACCCCCCCAGCTCTTGCTGTAGGCGTCGCCGCTACTACTGTATCTGCTTGAAGCCGATTCCAGAAAGAGTGAGTTTCCGCAATCCGTGTGTCTGCTAGTATTGCTACATGCGCCGCGTCTCTTATCCAGTCCTGAGCGTCTTGCTGTTTCTGCGGACAGCCGAGACCGTTGACATTCAGGACGCTGAAGGTGAGGGTGGTGCGTTTACCCATTTGGAACCTGCGTTAGGCCCCTAAGCATCCACGGGCCGGAGGTGAGGGTGTTGCTGGGAGCCTTCGTTACTGCATTTATACTCCAGACAGGTACAGGTACAACGACACTGATAAATCTCCTACTCCATGACATCGGTGCACTTCTCAGCCCACTGCACGCCTGAATCACTTCCCCTTCGCCTTTTCCGCACGAATCCCGTACAACTTTTTCGCTGCCTGCAGGCTCAGCTTCGCCTTGGACGCACGAGTCGCAACACCCGCCGACCCCAACGCCGCACCATGGCTGAAGGAGCCGATGTGAGCCGCTGCCTGGGCAAAGGTATTCCCATGCGCACGCTCGCAACACTCCTGAACGCAGAGCCACTCCTCCACTTTGGCTCCCGTTGAGATAAGAACCAGCGCCGGGTCTCGGAGGATCTTCCTCACCACCCCTGCCGACTGGAGGGAGGCCGCTGCAGGAGATACCCATTACCACGCCATCAGTAAGCAAAACAGGAAAGCTGATGCACAGGTGAGAACCCCGAGATAAGCTCCCCCCCCTGTTACCATTGATCGTGTGAACCCTGCCTAAAGACAGGTTCCATTTGCCGATGTTGTTACGACGCTCATGCACATACTCATTATGCAGCTTATCCATGTGCGGTCCCTGGCAAAAGCAGCAGGACAGCGACGGATAGTGCACGAGGTACGTCACATCAGTGAGCGGGTCTTCCACCACGTGACGCCAGCGATACTTGTCCCCGGGATGCGGAACGACCAGGCCACGAATCTTATCGGTATCCAACCCTGAGACCAGGTCAACCACGCGGTGAAACCCCGCTCCCTGCAGGAACGCCGAACGGCCGCGCTTCTGCAGCGGCGCGACCACTAGCGACTCGTAGACAATAAGCGGTGTGATTTCCGCCGGTATCCCCTTAAGCAAAATTCCACCCCCTCCGGTAGATCGCTCTTCGCCTTCAGGAAAGTGCGGTTGACCGGGTGCAGCCAACCGAAATGGTGCTTCGTGGTTCCGACAACGTGCTCCACCCGGTGCTGACGCACCACCTCCGCATCAGCGGCCGTGGCGAGCGTGACTTGAAGGCAGCATAAATGGATGTGCGACAGGTACGTCGGTAGCAGCTCCTGAAACGCGAGACCATCCAGTGCATTATCCGACAGCTTCTTCCGCAAGTAGACCAGTAGAGCCTTCACTGATGGCTTCACCGCAGGCATCTCCTTCTCCAGCTCGAACGGGGTCAGGAGCGTCAGCGTGGCGCGCGTCTTAGACGCTAGCACCCCCTTGGCCTTCGCCTCGATTCCTTCGTCTGAGTCATCACTTAAGTAGCCGTCATCATCATCCTCTTCATCATCCTCCCCCCCAGCAGGCGCGTGCTCAGCCGCAACAGCAGGCGAAGGCGCGACGGGTACTGGGACCGAGTTCGCAGAGGCCATCCCTGACCCAGGAGAGGCGAGGCCTGCACCAGGAGCGGTAGAGGCCGGAAGAACCGCGCTTGCCTCAACACCAGTCGCCTGATCCCGCACCGGAGCATTAGACTCCTCTGGAGACGTCATGTTAGCAGCAGCCGCTGTAGCCCTGGTCGAAACTGGCATGCTGATGCTTGCAGGAGCTGAGTTGTGAAGACCGCTAATGAGCAGTCCCCGACTTGCAAGCAATATATAGAAATCCAGTTTCTTCCGTGACTTCCATTCCCGAGGTATTAACGGAGAGCGAAAACCCCAGGATGACTCCTGTTCCTGTGAATGTCTCGGATACGTGTCAGTTTCAGATGCCTGGAAACCATTGTCCGTAGATAAGGCTGGCTGAACTTCAATCACGGAGCGACAGCACAGAGCTCTGCAGATCCGAGGCGAGGTAAGACACATTGATAATACCATTGGGCGACTTGACCGGCCAGAAAGCAGTGACCTGGCAGAACCTAGGGAAGACCTGGACCATTTGCCTGGAACTCGATAAGCGTGAAGGATACCCGCTTGGTGGGTACAATTTGTAGGTACGCCTATAGAGTAACTCAAGCTGCATCTAATGGTTTAGTCCATGTCGAGAATAGGGTCCGTTAGCCTAGACATTGACTGCTTCGAAGCGCACGGCAAGATCCATGGCGGAGAGCTAAGGTTGGATTCTTGGGGTTGTCTCAACGGATTTTGCATCCGTCGCTCCCGTCGCTCGCCCCTGCATGTTGAGCAGCAGTTTGGCACCCATTCCGTCGCTGTCCGTCGTTGGTCCCAAGGGGGGCCAGGTGTTTCCCCTTCATCCCAACCTTCCCGTTGAGATGAACCAGTCTGACATGACAACATTGCCGTGATTCTTATCATTCCTCCCTCCCAACTGAACGCCTCCGCGCCACAATTCCCGCCGCCTGTGCCGCATTTACCCCCGACTCGGCGGGCTACAAAGGTTCAGGAATCAGGATCGATCTTTGCTCGCGCTGGTAACCCGTTCCTGATCTCTCTTGCCACTTCGTTCCTGTTCAATAGTTGACGAGTCGATTTTTGAGTCTAGAAAATTTCCCCATAAAGTCGGCAACTGATCTTCAGTGCCAGTTCGTTCCTCATACCAGTTTCGCCAGCAGTAGCGCGGTTCGTCAACTCTCTCGTGCTAACCATCAGTTGGCGGATTTTTCGTTTAATGCGCCTTAAATTTCCTCATCAGCTGGCCATTCCGGGACTAATCTCCGCTGTTGAATCAGCCGAATGCGATCCCTCGCCTCTGGTTCCCTCCTGGTTGCAAAGTGACCATAGAGTTTCCTCAAATGCCTGTTCCCGATTGCGTCACTTCATTTTAGAATCACTCGATTACTATCCTTTTCTTCACATTCCTGCCTGATCGCGACGTGACTGTAGAGTCGACTCAAATGCCTGCTGCCGTTGGCCGCATTTCCCGCTAGATTCACGCGAATGCTACCCGTCGCCTCTCGCTCCCGCCGCCTGATCGCACGCCAGATCGTTCACCTAAGAACCATTCTCGAAGCGCGTCAAGCATCTCTCACCTCTCATTCGCAGTCCCATTTGATTCATCGCCAGTCCATTCTCCCTCCTATTACTCCTATTACTCCTATTACTCCTATTACTCCTATTGCTCCTGTTGCTCCTAAGGCCATGCGTTTCCTGCTCGGAGCGCGGGTGGTACATCCTGATCAGTGCTGCACCCGCGCAGCGCGTGTGCTGGTTAATCCCTTGAAGGAGATTAAGTCCCCCATAGGTCCTAGAGCCTTAGTCCCAACTTCTGTTTCGAATCGCGTCTTCCGAAGCAGCTGGGATGATAGCCGATACCAATCCAGGCAGATCTCCCGTAAATCACGGAATGTTGTACCACGCGGCACGGCTGCTAGTGGGATAAACCGAGCCGCTGCGAGATCCGCTATTAGTGGGGAGGCCACTGAGGCAGGCCCTGGAACGGTGACACGTCAGCTCGATGCCCTGCCACCTTTGGACACGTGTCAGCCAGTGGTTGGAGAGGGAGACTCGTCTGGTGGCGGGAAGATCCGGAAGCGGCGGGTGGCTCTGTGGGTGGGATACGTTGGGACGGAGTTCAGAGGTGGGCCCGGGGTTTTGGGTTTAAGAAGGGGTTCGGAGATTGTGAAGCGACTGCGAGGCTTAAAGCGGCAGTATACATTTGTCAGTGGGGGTCATTTCGGGTTTGTAAGTCCGCCTCACAGTTTTGGGGCAACTTTTCAAGTTCCTAAGGATTTTGAACCCCTCCTTTCAAATACTGGAGCTTTAAGAGATGGTTTCGGTTCGGCAGGTAGCTCAGGAGATTTGGAGGCGGCAGGTGACTCTCTGGGTGTGACTCTCTGGGTGGAATACGGTGGGACGGAGTTCAGAGGTGGATTCAAGATTCCGGGTTTTGCAGGGGAATTTAAGGATCAAGAGGAGGGTTCTAGGTGTGCTTTCTGGGTGGGAATCTGTGACGCCTCAAGACTTGTTTTCTGGGTGGGATACGTTTGGGACGGAGTAGGGATGGGGTTTCAGGTTACAAGGGGTTTAAAGGAATGTGAAGAGGCTGTGAGTCTTAGAAATGGCTCCGGCAGGAGGTTTAGGAGATCCGAAGGGGTTTAAAGTAATGCAAGGGGGTTAAAGGATTGCAAAGAGGCTAGCCTCTCTTCCACACACACGGCAGCGGATCCAGAGGGAGACTTTTGAGTCAACTCAAAAGTCGAAGAGGCTTATCTCTCTTCTGCATGCACGGCAGCTGATCCAGAGAGCAAGCCCGGTTCTTTAGTCGACTCAAAAATCGACTCATCACAGCGGATCCAGAGAGAAAGCCCGCTGCTGCTCCCTTCAGACGCCTCTGAGAATGAGAGTGCCTTTGATAACAGTGACTATTTAATAGTGACTATGAGGGCTGTGACAGTAACGGCAACACTACTCCTCTCCTATTCCAACCCTTGCTCCTCTCTCTCTCTCTCCCTTCGTCTCCTCCTCCCACAGGGCTGCAGATCCAGAGAGCAAGCCCGGTGCTGCTCCCTTCAGATGCCTCTGAGAGTGACTACGAGGACTGTGACAGTAACGAAGGGGAATCCAGCAGCAGCAGCCTTGCCAGCGCCCTTTCAACTGAGTCAGTACCGAGTGAGTTCGCAGATTACATATGTATGCCTCTCACGTTAATTATAATGTGACTCTAATGAAAGGGGGGCATTTGAACAGCAGTGGAGGGTTATTTGGAGCAGGCTTTACTGGCTTTACTGGCGGCGGCATGATGCTTCCCCATCGCCCATGCCCGCACCCGCTCCATCCCTCAATCTTCCCCCATCTCCCTCATCTCCCCTACTCCACCCCCCTTCATCCATCCAGCAGGGGAGGGCTAGCTAGAGCAGGCACTACTGGCGGTAATCATAACGCTGTCCTATCGTTGCCCACCCCCTCCCCTCCCCTCCCCCTCCCCCTCCCCCTCCCCTCCCCTCCCCTCCCCTCCCCTCCTCCTTCCCCATTGCATTGCACCCCATCACCTGGCATCCCACCCCGCCCCAATTGCTCCCACCCCAAACCCCTTCCCTCCTCAAACGGTGTAAATTTATCTGGAACAGGCTCTACTGGCGGCGGGGTGATGCGTCCCCATTCGGCATTCCCCATCCCCCATCCCCCATCCCCCATCCCCCATTCCCCCACCCACCCCAACCCCCTTCCTTCTTCAACTCCCCCATCTCTTCCCATCCCACTTCACTCACCCCCCCAACGCTGGAGGGATATCCGGAGCAGGCTTTACTGGCGGCGGGCATGATGCTTCCCCATTGCGCAGCTTTTCCCTGCCCACCCCCCTTCTCTCCCCCATCTCCTCCCCCATCTCGTCTCACATCTCCTCCCTTCCTCCCCTTCCCCCCCTCTCTTCTCCAGCGGTGGAGGGTTATCTGGAGCAGGCGCTACTGGCGGCGGGTATGATGCTTCCTAGCAACTTCGGGGATCTGTTCAAGATTGGGTGGAGCCGCAGCAGCAGGACGGACAAGGGGGTGAGTGAGTGGAGTGTGGTGGAGTGCGGTCAAATGGGGTGCAGCCCGGTGCAGTGTGATGCAGTGCAGTGCAGTAGAAAGTGTAATAGGTAAACCAAGCAATCTGGCCAAGATTGGGTGGAGGAGGAGTAGCAGGACGGACAAGGGGGTGAGTGGAGTGTGGTGCAGTGTGGTGCAGTGTGGTGCAATTTGGTGCGGTGTGCTGGTAGTTTACTGGGTAAGCTCTGAATGAGGGAGTGAGTGCGGTGAAGTGTGGTGCAGTGTGGTGCAGTAGGTGGTGTAATAGGTGTGCTATGCAAACTTGCTGTGATTGGGTGGAGCAGGAGCAGCAGAACGGACAAGGGGGTGATTGCAGTGCAGTGTGGTGCGGTGCAGTGCGGTGCAATTTGGTGTGGTGTGCTGGTGGTGTACTGGGCAAGCTCAGAATGAGGGAATGAGTGCGGTGCAGTGCGGTGCGGTGTGGTGCAATAGGTGGTGTAATAGGTGTGCTATGCAACCTGGCTATGATGGGGTGGAGCAGGAGCAGCAGCACGGACAAAGGGGCGAGTACAGTACAGTACAGTACAGTACAGTGCGGTGCAATGCGGTGCTGCAGGATCCTCTCAGAGAGTGCCCCTTGCCCCGCTTGCAACCTTTGCATCGTCTCACTCCTGTTCTCGATACCTTTCCCTTCCTCTCCCTTCCTCAGGTGCATTCAGTGGCAACGGTGGTGTCTGTGAAGCTCGAGTTGCCAGAGAGTGCCTTCCACAAGGGGCAAGCCCAGCAGCAGCAGCAGAAGGAGGAGGAGAGGGCATTCAACGTTCCATCTCGCTCTCCCTCTCCCTCGTTCTCTCCCTCTCCCTCGTTCTCTCCCTCACCCTAAACCCAAAACCCTCTCCCCTTCTCAGGTGCATTCAGTGGCAACGGTGGTATCAGTCAAGCTCGAGCTCCCACAGAGTCTCTTTCACAAGGGGCAAGGCCGGCAGGAGGAGGAGAGGGAGGGCCTGGCAGTAGCAGAGGCAATCAACGCGCATCTGCCCCCCTCGATTCGCGTGTTTGGCGCCGTTCCCGTCACCAAGTGAGTCACCAAGTGAGTCACCAAGTGAGTCACCAAGTGAGTCACCAAGTGAGTCACCAAGTGAGTCACCAAGTGAGTCACCAAGTGAGTCACCAAGTGAGTCACCAAGTGAGTCACCAAGTGAGTCACCAAGTGAGTCACCAAGTGAGTCACCAAGTGAGTCACCAAGTGAGTCACCAAGTGAGTCACCAAGTGAGTCACCAAGTGAGTCACCAAGTGAGTCACCAAGTGAGTCACCAAGTGAGTCACCAAGTGAGTCACCAAGTGAGTCACCAAGTGAGTCACCAAGTGAGTCACCAAGTGAGTCACCAAGTGAGTCACCAAGTGAGTCACCAAGTGAGTCACCAAGTGAGTCACCAAGTGAGTCACCAAGTGAGTCACCAAGTGAGTCACCAAGTGAGTCACCAAGTGAGTCACCAAGTGAGTCACCAAGTGAGTCACCAAGTGAGTCACCAAGTGAGTCACCAAGTGAGTCACCAAGTGAGTCACCAAGTGAGTCACCAAGTGAGTCACCAAGTGAGTCACCAAGTGAGTCACACCCCGCTCAGCCATTCCCGTGTTCACTAGAAAAGGGGCGAGGGTGCTGGTGCTGGTGTGCTCACCTTCTTGCTGTGTGCTCACCTGCTGCTGCCCAACCACTCCCTACAGGAGCTTTTCTGCCAGAAGGGCGTGTGTGAGCCGCACTTACCACTACCTGCTGCCTGCTGAGCTGCTGCTGCCGAGGAACAGCAGGAGGAGGAGAGGAGGAATGGGAGGAAAATTTGAGGAAAGGGAAGAGGAGTTGAGAAGGCGGTTGAAGGAGTTTCGGAAGATACTGAACTCGTTTGAGGTAAGGACTGGGAGGAGGAGGAGACTAAGAGGAGGAGGGGAGAAGCGGAAGGGAAGCATGACGACGAGGAGGAAGAGGCAGTGGAGTTGGGGGGGCGACTGAAGGAGTTTCAGCAGATACTGAACTCGTTTGAGTGAGGTAACAATAACATCCAGTGGCAGCAGTGACAAACTTGAAATAAAAAAAAAAAAGCGAGAGATTCAAGCGGTTAAGCCATATTTTAATTTGTGAACCTGGCAAACCGCGGCTGGAGCTGTGTGGTGAGGTGAGTACCCAGCCAAGTGCAGTGCGGTGCAGTGCAGTGCAGTGCAGTGCGGTTGCCGACAAAACTGTGTTTCCATGTTCCTCTGCGTTTTTCCACCCTACCACCCCGCCTCGCCACCTTGTTTTCCGCCAGTCCAAAAGAAACACGCCTTTCACAACTGCACTGCGCGGTTGCTGTATTGCTGCACGCCTTTCACAACTGCACTGCGCGGTTGCTGTATTGCTGCACGCCTTTCACAACTGCACTGCGCGGTTGCTGTATTGCTGCACGCCTTTCACAACTGCACTGCGCGGTTGCTGTATTGCTGCACGCCTTTCACAACTGCACTGCGCGGTTGCTGTATTGTATGAAGCACAAGGGAAAACGGCGAGGAGGAAGGGGAAGCAGCAAGCTGCTTTCTCTGAGTATGAGGAGTGCTGCTTTCCATGTTCCTCTGCATGTGCTTTTACCTACTGCTCTTCCCCACCAGGGCAAGAACGCGTTCCGCAACTACACGGTGAGGCGGGTGTATCGCGAGAAGGAGAAGAGAGAAGAGGGGGGGTGGGGGGAAGAAGCAGCAAGCTGCTTTTACTGAGTATCAGGAGTGCTGCTTTCCATGTTCCTCCGCACTTCTATCCCCCAAACCCCCCCACCCCCAGGCCTCAGGACAAGCATCAGGGTTGTGTTTTCTTTTTGAGGCGCCTCAAAATGGGGACAGCTGGTTGTTTTCACTTTTGAGGCGCCTCAAAAGGGGGACAGCTGGTTGTTTTCACTTTTGAGGCGACTCAAAAGGGGGACAGCTGGTTGTTTTCACTTTTGAGGCGCCTCAAAAGGGGGACAGCTGGTTGTTTTCACTGAGTATCAGGGTTGTGTTTCCATGCTACGACTTTTGAGGCGCCTCAAAAGTTTTCACTGAGTATCAGGGTTGTGTTTCCATGCTACGACTTTTGAGGCGCCTCAAAAGTTTTCACTGAGTATCAGGGTTGTGTTTCCATGCTACGACTTTTGAGGCGCCTCAAAAGTTTTCACTGAGTATCAGGGTTGTGTTTCCATGCTACGACTTTTGAGGCGCCTCAAAAGTTTTCACTGAGTATCAGGGTTGTGTTTCCATGCTACGACTTTTGAGGCGCCTCAAAAGTTTTCACTGAGTATCAGGGTTGTGTTTCCATGCTACGACTTTTGAGGCGCCTCAAAAGTTTTCACTGAGTATCAGGGTTGTGTTTCCATGCTACGACTTTTGAGGCGCCTCAAAAGTTTTCACTGAGTATCAGGGTTGTGTTTCCATGCTACGACTTTTGAGGCGCCTCAAAAGTTTTCACTGAGTATCAGGGTTGTGTTTCCATGCTACGACTTTTGAGGCGCCTCAAAAGTTTTCACTGAGTATCAGGGTTGTGTTTCCATGCTACGACTTTTGAGGCGCCTCAAAAGTTTTCACTGAGTATCAGGGTTGTGTTTCCATGCTACGACTTTTGAGGCGCCTCAAAAGTTTTCACTGAGTATCAGGGTTGTGTTTCCATGCTACGACTTTTGAGGCGCCTCAAAAGTTTTCACTGAGTATCAGGGTTGTGTTTCCATGCTACGACTTTTGAGGCGCCTCAAAAGTTTTCACTGAGTATCAGGGTTGTGTTTCCATGCTACGACTTTTGAGGCGCCTCAAAAGTTTTCACTGAATATCAGGGTTGTGTTTCCATGCTACGACTTTTGAGGCGCCTCAAAAGTTTTCACTGAGTATCAGGGTTGTGTTTCCATGCTACGACTTTTGAGGCGCCTCAAAAGTTTTCACTGAGTATCAGGGTTGTGTTTCCATGCTACGACTTTTGAGGCGCCTCAAAAGTTTTCACTGAGTATCAGGGTTGTGTTTCCATGCTACGACTTTTGAGGCGCCTCAAAAGTTTTCACTGAGTATCAGGGTTGTGTTTCCATGCTCCTCCGCACTTCTATCCCCCCCTTTCCCCCCACCCTACACCCCAGGGCAAACACGCGTTTCACAACTACACAGTGAGGCGGCTGTATCGCGAGAAGAAGAAAAGAGAGGGGGAGGAGGAGGGAGAGGGAAGCAGGGGGGGTGGTGGAGAGAAGGGGAACGGCGGTGACAGAAGGCTGAGGAGCGGAGGGGCGTGGGGGAGAGGCAGAGACGGGGGAAGGGGGGAAGGGATGGGGGAAGGAAGGGGGGAAGGAAGGGGGGAAGGAAGGGGGGGAGGAAGGGGGGAAGGAAGGGGGGAAGGAAGGGGGGAAGGAAGGGGGGAAGGAAGGGGGGAAGGAAGGGGGGAAGGAAGGGGAAACGGCAGAGAGGCAAGTACCGGGGCTGTTACGATGGGTGGAGAGATAGTGGAGGGGGGAGGAAATGCGGCTTCTGTGGGCCTTCCGGGGGAGGCAGAGAGGAAAGTTGAGACGACTGAGAGGGTTCAAAATGACATGGGTAGTGGCACAGGAGAGGAACAAGATGGGGTAGGGGAGAAAGAGGGGGGAGAGGAGGGGGATGAAGCTGGGGGGTTGGGGGAGCCAGAGGGGGAGGAAGTGGCGGGGGTAGGGGGGATGGGGAGGGCGGGGAGGAAGGCGGTGTTGTTGCATGAGACGGATAAGAGTGATAAAATCAGTACGGCGCATTTCAGAACCATCGAGACTTGCACGGTGCTGCCTTGGTTTGAAGAGGGCAGCTTTGAGGAGAGCAGCTTTGATGCACAGAGTGTGGAGGGGAGCAGCCTTGCGGGGAGCAGCTGGGAGGGAAGCAGATTGGAGGGAGGTGGGGCAGAAGGAGGGAGGGGCGTGGGACGGCAGGAGCGGCGGAGATTCGTTCGCGTTGTGATTCAAGGAGAGTCGTTCATGCTGCATCAGGTGAGGGGTGAAAGGGATTTTTGAGAATTCTTAAAAATCACTCATGAGGGGTGATAGTGGGAGGGGAGGAGGAGGGGGGACTGAGGGGGTGTGATACGGCAGCAGTGGCTGTGTTTTGTTGTCGAGGAGAGTCGTTTATGCTGCACCAGCAGTACTGCACGAAGCCATCCCCTCCGCCATGCTGCTGCCCTCCCTCGCCCCTTCCCCTTTGCTCACTGCCCGCTTTTCCCCCATACCCTTACTTGTCAGAATGTTATGTTTGTCTAGCCTGCAGTGGGGTACTCTGTAGCGAGTACAGCCCAATTAGGGTTTCCTATATGTATGCCAACTGCTGCTGCTAGTCCAAACCACTTCCTTCTTCAATTCTCTTTCAGAAACCCTAAGCCCTAGCTACTGGCCTCTAAGCCTATGGCTCCTAAGCCTACTGCTCTATTCCTGCGTAGTATTCTAACATGGTATTAGAGCTACTTAGCTCCTGGCCTGTGGGCCCGTATGCTTCCGCTGCTGCTGTACTGCCTGTCGCGCGCCCCGTGGCGCGTGACATTGTTTTTTTTCTGCCCGCTACACGCTCGGGGCGCGTGGCGGTTTCCTGCCCGCCGCGTGCCCCGGACGCGCGCGACGGTTTCGTCGCCCGTCGCGGCGCCCCTAGGTCGCGCGCGCCGTCCCCCCCCCTTCCCGTCGTCCGTCGCGACGCCCTGGGGGCCCGCGCGCCGCCCTGCCCGTCGCCCGTAGCGGCACCCCAGGGGCCCGCGCGCCGTCCCCCCCCTTCCGGTCGCCCGTCGCGACGCCCTGGGGGCCCGCGCGCCCCCCTTTCCCGTCGCCCGTCGCGACGCCCTGGGGGCCCGCGCGCCCCCCTTTCCCGTCGCCCGTCGCGACGCCCTGGGGGCCCGCGCCCCCCCCCCCCTTCCCGTCGCCCGTCGCGACGCCCTGGGCCCCCCCCCCCCCCTTCACGTGCTCCCGTTGCGCTGCCCCTTCCTCCCCGCGGGTGGCGAGTGTGGGGGTGGCGAGTATGGGGGTGCTGGGTGTGTGCGGCCTCCCCTGCTCCTCCTCCTCATCCGTCTCCCACTGCTGCAGCTGCCGCTGAGGGGGGTGGGTGTGTGGGAGCCGAGGGAGTGGCGCTAGGGGGGTGTCGTGGGAGTGGAGCTAGGGGTGCAGCAAGGGGTGTGTGAAAGGGGTGTGGGACAGTTGGGGGAGGTTGACAGGAGGTAGCCGTTGTGACGTCTGCAGCGCCAGTAGTCCGGGGGTTTAGCCCAGCGAGCCTGCTGCGCCAGTCGCCTGTGGGTCCGTTGCTCCTGCAGCTTAGTGCGGAGCCAGTTACTCCTGTAGTCCGGAGGTTGAGTGCTCCGGTAGCCACCGTGCGCGCCGTTCCTGTTGCCCGAGTGTCTGTCGCCGTGTAGTCCGGGGCTCTGCGCCTGGTAGCGACAGTGCTGCGCGCTTCTGTTGCGCGTGTGTCTGCAGCTTCAGCCGTCGCCTCCCATCTTCTTGCCCCCACAGTTTCTCCTCCTCCTTAGGGTTTCCTATTTGTATCCTGCTGCTGGTAGTCCAAACCACTTCCTTCAATTCTCTTTCAAAAACCCTAAGCCCTAGCTACTGGCCTCTAAGCCTATGGCTCCTAAGCCTACTGCTCTATTCCTGCCTAGTATTCTAACATTACTCATCATTACTCACTGCCTGCCAGCAGTGCTGCACGGAGCCATGCCCTCGACCATGCTGCTGCCCACCCTCCCACCCCCTTTTTGCCCCTGTCTTGGCAGATTCGCAAGATGGTGGGAACAGCCTTGGCAATCCTCCACGGAGCCTTCAGTTTCTGGGCAGTTTCGAGTCAGTTTCAAGGCAGCTTCCCCTGCCCCCACCCCCTCTTCCTTCGTTCTTTTTCAGATTCGCAAGATGGTGGGGACGGCCTTGGCAGTCCTCCACGGAGCCATCCCCTCGTCCATGCTGCTGCCCTCCCTCGCTCGCCACTCCCGCATCGTGCTGCCCCTCGCTCCGCCCCAAGGCCTCCTAGTGGCCGACTGCTCCTTCATGCCCTTCCGGGCGCCGAAGCTGCCCGGAAACAAATCGCCCGCTGCGCAGGTTTCCACTGCCCAAGGTTCAGCTGTTCAAAAAGACTCATTTGCTCTAGAATCAAATGTTCCAGTCTCAACTGCTGCAGATATACCTTCCCCAGATACACCCGCCTCAGGCTCATCTGAGTCACCTGCGTTGGCTGAGTCTTCTTCCTCTACTTCCTCACACCCTTCAGAGGAATCCACGAACAACACTCCTCTTAAAGCTGATTCGATAGACAGTATGAAGCAGCAGCAGCAGCAGCAGCAGCAGGCAGAGAGGCTATACACTCAGTGGCACTCTCCCAAATCCCCTCGTCAAATCGCCAGCACCAACACTCAAAACACACTCCGTATGTCCCCTGCGGTGTGCCAGAGAGTACAGGCATTCACTGAAAGGCACGTGCTGCCAGCCATGCTACAGTGGGTGGACGCTGAAGGAGAGCCGTGGAGCGGGTGGGAGGAGAACCTCCTTGCCTACGAGTGGGTATCGGAGGAGGAAGAGAGAGCAGTGGTAGAGGGGTATGCGAAGTGGAGGCAGGGCAGGGCAGATCGAGGGTACTGAGCCGAGCCCCTGGTACTGAGCAGATAGTGGATGGAGGGGAGAGCAGGCAGAGGGTACTGACCCCATTCGCCCAGCAAAGTGCGCTGCCAGCCATGCTGCAGTGGCTGGACTCGTAGGGGGAGCCGTGGTGTGGGTGGGAGGAGAACCTGCAGGCGTACCGGTGGGTGTGTGTGCAGAGGAGGAGAGGGAAGTGGTGGAGGGGTATGCACAGAGGCAGCAGGGCAGAGCAGAGAGAGGGCACTGAGGCTTTTCTCCCAGCAGTTGCCAGAGGTACTAGTGTGCTGCCAGAGGTACTAGTGTGCTGCCAGAGAGTAGAGGAGGAGAGGGAAGTGGTGGAGGGGTATTATAAGTGGAAGCAAGGGAGAGAAGAGAGAGGGTACTGAGCAGGGCAGAGCAGACAGGGGGTAATGAGAGAGTAGAGGCATTCTCCCAGGGGAGAGTGCTGCCGGCAATGCCGCAGTGGGTGGGAGGAGATCCTTCTTGTGGACCGGTGGGTGCGTGAGGAGGAGCAAGGAGTGGTGGAGGGGTTTACAGAGTGGTGGAGGGGTTTACAGAGTGGAAGCGTCACAGGAGGGTGGAGGGGCAGGTGTGGAGCTGTGCAGCGGGGAGGAGAATTTTGAGGCGCCTCAGGAGAATCTGCTGGCGTACCAGTGGGTGTGTGAGGAGGAGAGGGCCATTGTGGAAGGGTATTCCAAGTGGAAGTAGGGCAGAGCAGACGGAGGGTACTGAGCCGAGAGAGTAGAGGGATTTGCTCGCAGTGCGGCAGTGGGTGAATGCTGGAGCAGGTGGGACACGAATCTGTGATAGTACCAGCGGGTGTCTGTAGAAGTTGTGTGTGAAGATTTTTCCTTCTTTTGAAGAATTGTAACAATTTTAAGATAGAAATGGGAGGTGATGAAGTATGTGTAATGACTAATGCAATTAAGGTGGAACACGACCAGGGCTAATTTTTGGTTTTGGCCAACTCTTACGACCAGTGTTGCTCATATGCAAAAACCTTATAATCAGAGTAGATCACTTTGAAATTCCTGATTGGTCAGGGTTTTTGCAGGTTTTGAAAAATTTACCCTGGATCATCAGTGTAACAATTTTTTACGCCCTTGTTGAAATCGTTTCAATACAGCACACACTAACATTATCAATCCTCATCATCAGACATCCCACACTGCAGTTCGTGCTCACTTTCCTCTTCGGGCTCAGGGACTTTCCCTTTGCCCTTTCTCTCCGCTTCGGTCGGCAGCGCCACTGATTTTGCTGGCCTTCTGGTTTTCTGCTTGCACAGTTGCGACAGTAGGCACAGGGGATTCCGAGGTTTCGGGGAAGGGGGGGTATGGGAAGGGGGGGGGGGGGGGGGGGGGGGGGGCGGGGGGGGGCTGGAACTCGCTTCAGGGTGGAACTCGATTATCGAAAACGGCAACCCTGGGCGACAGTGTAGCATATTCGTAAACTCTGGCACATCAGGGTAAATGGAGGTCCTGAAAAAATTACGGTACCCTACCCCATCAGTGTTACTACCTAAAAACCACCCTGTTCATCAGGGCATCAGGGTGATTTACCCTGATAAAATAGGCCCTGAACACGACATTAATTTATTTGGATATGTTGAAGTTAGGCATAAGGGCCTAGGCTTAGTAGCCTAGGCCCAAGGAGATAGTGCTAGCTTAGGCCAAGGAGAGAGTCGAGAGAATTGTGGTAAGGAAGTGTGTTTCACTATAGCAAACCAGGAAGATATAGGCAAGAGAACAAGTACAAGTGGTGCACCACCAACAGTTAATAATAACTACACTAAACAGCTAGAACTACATGCAGGTATAAGAATTCTGACATCCCCCTGTCAAATGTTGTAGCCTATAGTGAGGTTTGTCTTAGGGGGTACAAAACTTAGGGTTAGCTATATGTACCCCAACCAACATCAATGCATCATCCATTCTTCATTTTGACATGGTATCAGTTAGGTTAGGATCCTGTGGGATCCCGTTCCGCCGTTCTCCGTTCGTACCACCCGAGCCTGATCCTAGCTCTCGTTCGTCTCCTTCTCGTTGTTACCGAGCCTAGCGCCGAGCCACGCTCTCGTTCGTATCGTTCCAGCTGTTACCGAGCCTAGCAACGACCCACGCTCTCGTTCGTATCGTTCCAGCTGTTACCGCCCCCCCGTCGCGTCGCCTTCCCCCCCCTCGAGACGCGCCCGTCCCTTTCCCCCTGTCGCGTCGCGCTCCCCCCGTCGCGTCGCGTCCGCTCCTTCCCCCCGTCGCGTCGCCTTCCCCCTGTCCAGTCGCGCCCCCCCTTTTCCCCCCGTCGCGTCGCCCTCCCCCTGTCCCGTCGCGCCCGCCCCTTCCCCCCGTCGCGTCGCCCTCCCCCTGTCCCGTCGCACCCGCCCCTTTCCCCCCGTCGCGTCGCCCTCCCCCTGTCCCGTCGCTCCCGCCCTCTCCCCACGTCGCGTCGCCCGTCCCGCAGCGCCCGCCACGGTCGCTCGCGACCGCGCTCGTCGCCGCCGCGCCTGCCGCCGTCGCCCGCCCCCTGCGCGCCTCGCCGCGGCCCCGCCGTCGTCGCCCGCCGCTGCGCGCGTCGCCGCTGCGCCCCCTGCCGTCGCCCGCTGCGCGCGCTGCTGGCCCCTGCTGCCGAGCGCGCTGCCATCGCCCGCCGCTGCGCCCGTTCCCGTTCCCCGCTGCTTAGTCCCCTGTTACCTCCCGCTGTCACGCCCGCTGTGGCGTCCGCTCCTCCCCTGTCCCAGAGTACCGCCGAACCCTAATTTGCCTCTCACCTACTGCTGTCCCCTCCCTCTCCGTTCGCGTTCGTTTTCACTATGGCGACTCAGCGTGTCCTTCGTTTCGACGCTGACGGTAGACCTCTTGATTTTTCCGTCTGGCTTCTTCGTGCTCGCCGTCTGTTAGAGAGTCAGGTCCAGGCAGGCGAGACCCTCTGGGCGCACGCTACTGGTGCCCTACCTGCGCCCCCCGACCCTACGCCTTTAGGACCTGCCCCTGACGACGCCGCTAGAGCCCGCTTTGCCACTCAGCGAGCTGACCAGACGGCTTGGACGTCACGTGACGCTGCGGCCTGCATCGCGCTCAGCAGCCTCCTCCCTGAGTCTGAGGAGGTTCACTTCACTCAGGTTCGCACCGCTGCTGAGTACCTCACTGCGATTAAGGCCCGCTACTCTACTCCCGCTGCTGTCTCTCTTGGCCGCCTGTTCCTCCCGTTCCTGTTTCCTGACCTAGCGTCTTTTGAGCGCTCTGCTGACTTGATCGCTCACCTCCGCTCGCTCGACGCTAGTTACCGCGCTGCTTGCACTGAGGCACAGCTTGCACTGCTTCCTCCCCCTATGGCGATTACTATCTATTTCATCGCCACTAGCCTCCCTGACCGCCTTGCCTCCGTTCGCGATGCGCTTCTGCTGAAGCACCCTAGTGAGCTCACCGTCGAGGTCCTTGAGTCTGCACTCAAGGACGTCGAGAGCAACCTTCGCTCGGTAGCCGCTGCCTCTGGTGCTGTGCCCCCCCCACTCTTCCACGGGTGCACAGTCCCGCAGTTACCCACCTTTACTGCCTCACTTGCCACTGCCGCTACTGACGCGACTGCAGCTGCTGTTACGACTGCGTCGCGGTCCCGCGGTAGGAGTGGCAAGAAAGGCGGTTCTGGTGGTGGTAGTGGAGGTGGAGGCGGAGGTAGTGGAGGTGGCGTTGCGCCTGGCGGCGGTGGAGGTTCAGGGCCTGGAGAGGCGCCTCGTGCAGTGACTGGTGACTCCACTGCGCCTGCTGGTGGTGGCGACGCCCGAGTTCGTCAGTCGCCTCCTGTACTTCCTGCCCCGGTTGGTGGAGCAGCGGCGTGGTACCAGGCTCAGCGTCAGCAGCAGCTTCTGCAGCACCAGCAGCCCCTCTCCTCCCAGCAGCCTCAGCAGCAGCAGCGGCAGCAGCTGGCTCCAGGGTCGGGGCTGCGTCAGACCCAGCGCGGTGCTGCTTACACTCCCTGCACCTACCAGGTTCTGACAGGCACTCGTCGTGGCCACCCTTGTGGCCGGTTTCACCCCCCTGGTCAGTGCTTTGCTCAGCTCACTGACACGGTTCGTTTGGTCTACGGGGTTGGTGCTCCTGCCCCTGACTGGCTGCCTCTTGTTCAGCGTTACGGCTCCGCTCTGTGGGGCATGTCTGCTGAGCAGTTAGTTGATCTGATTGGTAATCCCCATGCTATGTATGCTGTTGTTGACTCTAGTGTTTCTGACTCTGTTTACTCTGGTGTTGTTAGCTTAGGTGCTAGCCTTGCTCAGTTGCCTGTTGCTAGTGTAGGTTCTTGTGTAGACTCTAGTCCAGCGGCTACCTCAGAGGACGGTTCGCTGTCGTTCACGCTGGACTCTGGAGCCTCTCACTGCTTCTTTCGTGACAGCACGACACTTACGCCTCTTCCTGCGCCTGTTTCTGTGGCGCTGGCTGATCCCACTTCGGGACCAGTCACCGCGCGTCACACTACCACCTTGCCGTGTCCGGCTGCTCCTTCTGGGTCTCTCACTGGGTTTCACGTCCCCTCGTTCTCCCGGAACTTGGTGGGCGTGCGACCCCTCGTGAGTCAGCACGTGGGTGTGTGGTTTGAGCCTTCTGGAGAGACTGCGGTGTGTGTTGACGGGGACTCTTACCAGCCCCTCGCCACTTTTGCTGCTGAGCCGGGCTCCGGTCTCTACACTCTTCACACTGGCCCGCGCGCTCAGCAGCGACTGCAGCAGCAGCAGCAGCCGCAGCAGCAGCAGCAGCAGCAGCCGCAGCCGCAGCCACAGCCGCCCCTCCTGCCCCCGGCCCCTGTTTTGCCCCCCGTTCGAGTCCTCGCGTCTCACCAGGTTGCTCCGTCCCCCCAGGTAGCTGTGTCTTGTCAGGTTCCTCCGTCTAGTCCGGTCGCTGCGTCGTGCTCCTGTCGGTCGCTTGCCCACCCCACCGTTTTGTGGCACCACCGGCTGGGGCACCCTTCTCCTCCTCGTCTTCGCGCTATGTCTCGTCAGCGTCTTGTCTTAGGTCTCCCGCGTGTCTTGCCGTCGCTGCCGCCGTCCCTTGCACCACCGTGCGGTCCTTGCGTCGAGGGTAGGCTGCGCGCCACCCCTCACTCCTCCTCCCTTCGTCCGGCCACCGAGCCTTTTGAGACGCTGCACTTGGACGTCTGGGGCCCCTCTCCTCGCCCTGGCCCTGAGCGTGAGCGTTTCTTTTTGGTGGTCGTTGACGACTACTCCCGCTACACCACAGTGTTCCCCCTGGCGAGGAAGTCTGAGGTGACTTCTACGCTGATCAAGTGGTTGCTTACCACCCAGGACACTCGTGGTCGTCGTGTCAGCTGTCTCCACTCCGACCGCGGGGGCGAGTTTCGCTCCGGCATTCTCGCTCCCAGGGCATTCGTCAGTCCTGGACGCTTCCGGAGTCCCCACAGCAGAATGGGGTTGCTGAGCGTCGCATAGGCCTGGTCATGGAGATTGCCCGCACCTCCTTGACTCACGCCCGTGCCCCCCATTTCCTGTGGCCATACGCGGTCAGGTACGCCGCGCACCAGCTGAACCTCTGGCCACGCGTCTCTCGGCCGGAGGCTTCACCGACCAGTCTTTGGACAGGGTCCCCTGGTGTCGCGTCGAGGTTTCGTGTCTGGGGGTGCTTGGCTCTTGTCCGCGACACCTCCGCGGACAAGCTCTCGCCTCGCGCCGTTCCTTGTGTCTTCCTTGGTTTCCCTGAGGACTCCTCTGACTTCACCTTTTACCACCCTCCCTCTCACCGGTTCTTTGACTCCCGTGACGTCCGTTTCGAGGAGTCCACCCCCTACTACGTCAGGTACCCCAGTCGAGGTCTCCCGGTCCCTCCCCCCCCTCTCTTCCTGACCGCCGCTCCCCCGCCTGCTCCCCCGGTACAGCCTCCCCCCCCTGGTCCAGCCCCGTCTGGTGTGTCTCAGGCTAGCCCTCCCCCTTCGGTAGCCCCCCCTGTACAGCCTCCCTCCCCACAGTCTTCCTCGCCGCCTCCTGCAGGTGCTCCCTCTCGGGAGGTTGGTCCTGCGACTGTCCCTGTACAGGTCTCTGGTTCTGGGGGTGCTGGAGTTGGAGCTGAGCCGCGGGTTGCAGAGGACTCTTGTCTTCCGGGGGCTGGTACTGGTCGTGCGGAGTCTGGGGGTGCTGGTGCGGAGTCTGGGGGTGCTGCGTCTGGGGGTGAGGGTGTCCCTTCGGTTTCTGGAGAGCCTGGGTCTGGAGCTGGTGTTGGTGCTGCCTCTGGGGGTGGTGTGCTTGGTGCTTCGGAGGTCGACTCTGGGGCTGCCGCTGCCCCGGACACTACTCCTTCCCCCCACCCCTACCCGACCAGGTTCCAGGCTCGTGTTCGCCGTGCTCGTGAGGAGCAGCTGGAGTTGGAGAGAGAGGAGAGAGAGTTGCAGCGGCTCGAGGAGCAGGAGCGACAGCAGCAGGAGCAGCAGCAGGATCAGCAGCAGGGGCAGCAGCCGCTGGAGCAGCAGCAGCCGCAGCAGCCGCAGCAGCAGCTGCTGCCGTCTCCTCCTCCTGTCTCGGGTCTTCGGACCCTTGGTCCTCCTCCCCCTCTCCTCCCGTCTCTGGTCCTCCGCTTCCTCCTCCTGACCCCTCTCCCGCTGTTTTCCCTCGTTCTCAGTCTTCGTTGTCTCCTCCTCCTTCTCAGACTTGGGCCTCTCGTCGCTCCCCTCGTGCTCGTCCCTCGTCTCCTGTTCCCTTCACTGACCTTCGTACAGCCTTCCTTTGTTCTCGTCCACCTCGTCCGTCTCCGTCTGTGCTTCCGTCTCCTCCTGAGTCGGCCCTCACTGTGTCGCTTCCTTCTCCTGTCACTGACTACTACCGCACGTACCGTCCTGTTCTCTCTCGTGTTCTCGCCTCTCTTGTTACCCACCCTCGTGCCTCTGTGTCCTCTGTGTCCGCTCTTACTGCCGCAGTCACTGAGTTTGCCTCTACCCGCCGCCTTGACTTCGCCACCGCTCTTGTGGCTGCTCCTCCTTCCAGTCCTCTGGCCGTCGGGGGTGTGTCTGCCCTTGGCTGTGACGCCCTAGAGGACAGGCAGTTTGAGCTAGAGTTCCTGGCAGCCGCTTCCCCTCATCTCTGTGCCATGCTCCTCGCCCCTGAGGGTGACCCCGACGCCCTTGACATTCCGACTCCTCGCACTTACGCTGAGGCAGTGTCAGGGCCTTGGGCCTCTCAGTGGAGAGCTGCCATGGACGCAGAGATGGCCTCCTACAGATCCACAGGCACCTACGTCGATGAGGTTCCCCCTCCGGGGGCGAACGTAGTCGACGGCATGTGGATCTACAGGGTGAAGCGGCCACCGGGATCTCCTCCGGTCTTCAAGGCGCGCTACGTGGCTAGAGGTTTCAGTCAGCGCGAGGGAGTTGACTTCTTTCAGACCTTCGCGCCCACCCCGAAGATGACCACTCTTCGGGTATTACTACACGTAGCAGCACAGAGAGACTACGAGTTACACTCTCTCGACTTCTCTACTGCTTTCCTTCAGGGCAGTCTTCACGAGGAGGTCTGGTTGCGTCGTCCCTCTGCCTTCATTGGCACTTTCCCTCCTGGGACCCAGTGGAGGCTGAGGCGACCGGTTTACGGTCTTCGTCAGGCTCCTCGTGAGTGGCACGACACCCTGCGTTCTACCCTGTCTGACCTTGGGTTCCAGCCGTCTTCTGCTGACCCGTCGCTGTTCGTTCGTCGTGGCCCCACACCTTTCTTTGTTCTGGTCTACGTTGACGACCTTGTTTTCGCCACCCCTGACAGGGTTGCTTTGGCACACGTGAAGTCCGAACTGCAGAAGAGACACACCTGCACTGATCTTGGTGAGCTGCGCCACTACCTTGGCCTGCAGATCACCAGGGACAGAGCTGCTCGCACCATTACACTTTCACAGTCACACATGGTGCAGCAGGTCCTTCAGCGGTTCGGGCTTCAGCACTCCACAGTACAGCGCACACCTCTTGCTGTTGACCACAGACTCACTGGACCCTTTCTTGACGAGCCGTTCGAGCCTAGTGGTCCCTACGCAGAGCTTGTGGGTTGCCTCATGTACCTGATGACTTGTACTCGCCCGGACCTCGCCTTCCCTCTCAGCGTTCTTGCGCGCTTTGTTGCGCCAGGGAGACACCGTCCTGTTCACTGGACAGCAGCTGTGAGGGTGGCGAAGTACCTAGCGACGACATCAGGCGTGGGGCTAGTTCTTGGAGGGCAGCAGTCTGTCGTACTTACTGGTCACTGTGACTCCTCTTACGCTGACGACGCTGAGACTCACAGGTCTACTCAGGGGTACTGTTTCAGCCTGGGTTCTGGAGCTGTTTCCTGGCGGTCCACGCGCTCCTCTTCGGTCTCGACCTCTACAGCTGAGGCTGAGATCTACGCTGGTGCCATGGCGGCACAGGAGCTGCGTTGGTTGACCTTCTTGCTCACCGACCTTGGTGAGCGGCCGAGCTCTGCACCGACCTTGTTCACTGACAACAAGGCGTCTATTCTCCTTTGTCGAGAGCCACGACTGGAGAGCAGAGTGAAGCACATTCACGTCAGGTACTTTCTTCTGCGAGAGTTGCAGAGGCGTGGACAGGCTCGCTTTGAGTTTGTGGAGTCCGAGGCCAACACTGCAGACATCTTCACCAAGGCGCTTCCGCCTTGTGACCACCAGAGGTGCTGTGTGCAGTTAGGCCTTGTTGACACTGGTTCTCGTGTTGCTTAGACTTGAGTGTACTGTTTACTTTGCTTTCTATATATCTCTGTTACTTCTTGGACTGGCCTTGTGGCCACTGTTGTTTGTGCTCAGACTGTGTGGTGACGTTGTGATCCACCCTGAGCTTCGTTTCTTGGACTGGTCTTGTGACCGTACTCGTTTGGTTCTGCTAGACACCCCTCACTTAGGCTATGGGGGTGTGTCAAATGTTGTAGCCTATAGTGAGGTTTGTCTTAGGGGGTACAAAACTTAGGGTTAGCTATATGTACCCCAACCAACATCAATGCATCATCCATTCTTCATTTTGACACCCCCCATAACTGCATGCAGGGATAGCGAAGTGTAGAACACTACCTGCAGGGGTACACCACAGACAGAGACACCACAACAGCAGGCAAGGTAACAGAGCAGGTACAGCAGCAAAGGGGGCAGGCACTCCTGACACCCCTTCACCCTCCTCCCCCCGCCCCACGCTCTGGGCTCCCCCACCCCCTCACACCCTCCCCCAGCGACAGCTGCAGCAGTGGGAACGAAAGGAGGAGGGTGGGAAGGAAAACACACCACCCACCACCCCAATACCCGCCACCCCAGACCCTCCCCCCCACTGCTGCAGGGAGGCGAAGGAAGGGGGGGGGGCGGGGGTGTGGGTAGGGCAGGGGCGGCTGGATCGAGGGCAGGCGCGGGGTGAGGTAGAGGCGGCTCAGGGCACCGTCGCGGGCGCCAGGGGCGGGTCCGCGGCGGCTCAGGCTCCCGTCGCGGGCGCCAGGGGCAGGTCCGCGGCGGATCAGGGCACCGTCGCGGGCGCCAGGGGCGGGTCCGCGGCGGCTCAGGGCACCGTCGCGGGCGCCAGGGGCGGGTCCGCGGCGGCTCAGGGCACCGTCGCGGGCGCCAGGGGCGGGTCCGCGGCGGCTCAGGGCACCGTCGCGGGCGCCAGGGGCGGGTCCGCGGCGGCTCAGGCTACCGCCGCGGGCGCCAGGGGCGGGTCCGCGGCGGCTCAGGCTCCCGTCGCGGGCGCCAGGGGCGGGTCCGCGACGGGCAGAAAAAACGTCACGCGCCTCCCGGGCGCGGGACAGAACTAAAATCGCCACGCGCCCGAGGCGCGCGACCGGAAAAACAGCAGCGGAAGCGAGAGGCTGGCCCACAGGCCAGGGCGTTACAGGCTCTGATAGCATGTTGAAGTTAGGCATAAGGGCCTAGGCTTAGTAGCCTAGGCCCAAGGAGATAGTGCTAGCTTAGGCCAAGGAGAGAGTCGAGAGAATTGTGGTAAGGAAGTGTGTTTCACTATAGCAAACCAGGAAGATATAGGCAAGAGAACAAGTACAAGTGGTGCACCACCAACAGTTAATAATAACTACACTAAACAGCTAGAACTACATGCAGGTATAAGAATTCTGACAGGATACCGCAGATGATTGAAGCATACAATAATAGAGGAAAGATATTTCTCACTATGTACATAACACACTAACACCTCGTGATCTTAAAGCCAGCAGCTAAAATAGTGACCCCCCCCCTTCTAGTTGGGTCCACTTGAAAACTCAAACTAACTTTGTAAAGGTTTTGACGGTCGAAGTGTTGTTTTGTTTTGTTTCCCAGACGCGTTCAAACTCTTCACACGATTTTGCACAAAAAACGTCGCAAGTTGGCGACGTGCAAATCCCTCAATCACATGAGGGGGCCAATTTCAAGTGTTGCATGCGCAATTCACGCACAACAAACGCCATAGATATGTGCCTGCTGGGGCGGCAAAAATGGCATAGGAAAAGCAGAACTGCAGGAAAAAAACAGAGGGTTTCGGGTTAGAGATAAAAAAATAGGAATAGGGAGAACGAAACGTGGACGCACGGAGAGCGCTGATACAGCGAAACGTGCGGAACGGTAGGGTGTTGGGAGATGGGAGGGGAAAAACAAAGGGCGACTTGCAGGCATTTCGGGCCGAGCGCGAAAGCGCCGAGGTGGGTGACGGGAGGGGAGAGAGGAAAGGTGACGACTGCATCGAGGGCAACGTGAGAGGAGGGGAGAGAGGATAGGAATCGGGAGAGAGCAAGGGCGCCGGGAGAGAGAAAGGGCGACGGGGGAGAGGATAGGCGACGGGAGAGAGGAAGGGTAACGGGAGGGTGGAAGGGCAACGAGAGAGAGAAAGGGCAACGGGAGAGAGAAAGGGCGACGGGAGAGAGAACACGCGACGGGAGAGAGAAATGGCGACGCAGAGAGAGCAAGGGCGACGGAGAGAGAGCAGGGGCGACGGAGAGAGGGCAAGGGCGACGGAGAGAGAGCAAGGGCGACGGAGAGAGAGCAAGGGCGACGGAGAGAAAGCAAGGGCGACGGAGAGAGAGCAAGGGCGACGGAGAGAGAGCAAGGGCGATGGAGAGAGAGCATGGGCTACGGAGAGAGAGCAAGGGCGACGGGAGGGAGTTTCGGGGAGTTGGCGAGGGCGACGAGGGGAGCGACGGGATGGGAGAGAGGTGGGCGACGGGAGGGAGTTTTGAGGCGTTTGAAACGGGGGACGAGGGGAGCGATGGGATGGGAGAGAGGATGCGCGACGGGAGGAAGTTTCGGGGCGTTGGCGAGGGCGACGAGGGGAGCGACGGGATGGGAGAGAGGATGCGCGTACGGAGGGAGTTTCGGGGCGTTGGCGAGGGCGACGAGGGGAGCGACGAGATGGGAGAGGGGTGGGCGACGGGAGGGAGTTTCGAGGCGTTGGCGAGGGCGACGAGGGGAGCGACGGGATGGGAGAGAGGTGGGCGACGGGAGGGAGTTTTGAGGCGTTTGAAACGGGGGACGAGGGGAGCGATGGGATGGGAGAGAGGATGCGCGACGGGAGGGAGTTTCGGGGCGTTGGCGAGGGCGACGAGGGGAGCGACGGGATGGGAGAGAGGATGCGCGTACGGAGGGAGTTTCGGGGCGTTGGCGAGGGCGACGAGGGGGGCGACGAGATGGGAGAGGGGTGGGCGACGGGAGGGAGTTTCGAGGCGTTGGCAAGGGCGACGAGGGGAGCGACGGGATGGGAGAGAGGTGGGCGACGGGAGGGAGTTTTGATTCGTTGGCGAGGGCGACGAGGGGGGCGATGGGATGGGAGAGAGGATGCGCGACGGGAGGGAGTTTCGGGGCGTTGGCGAGGGCGACGAGGGGAGCGACGGGATGGGAGAGAGGTGGGCGACAGGATGGGCGACGATGAGCGCAACGGAACGGGAGGACGACGGGACGGCAGAATGGGCGGGTGGCTGGACGGAGAGCAAGGGCTATGGGGGGGAAGAAGTGATCGCGTGGGTAGGAAGGCGAGAGGAGATCGCGTGAGCGACGGGACGGAAGAACGCGCGCAAAAGGATGGACTCGAAAGCTTACACTCATAGCTTTCTGATACAACACGCCGGACAATCTGATTAATACAAGTCGAGATAACGAGGGCCTAAGTCTAGACATAGCCTATGCCTAGCCTAGCTACTTCTAACTAGCGACGCAAAATTGGTAGTACTTCACCCCATCCCAACTTGAAACATGAGCTGGGCCAAATCGCTTGGGCATACCGAAACGATCGCCTATGCAATTGTCGTGCGAAATGAGAAATGCGACGCCAACATCCGCAGAATGTTTTACTTTTGTCGGGAACCAATCAGAGGTGTTCGATTTGCACGTCCGCAGCGTTTGAAACGGTACAAACTTGTCAGTCCGGTCCAAATTTTGTTTCGCCCGGCAAGGTCGTCCCTGCGCTCTTTCAAGTTGGGTTTGGGTTCACTATTTTGCATTTCGGTTTTAAGTTCCTGGCTAGGCATCCAGTCCCCTTCGGAACTGGACACGCGACAAGAGGTACTTTTAATGACCTAGTGTGTCTGTAAGAGTCGACAGCAGGGCTGGTGGGATTCACACGAATTTTATTTGCTTGCCAGTAAGTTGCAGCGCAGCAAACTGTAACGGGTTATGTAATTGTGTCAGCTGAGTGACCCAACGCGTCCGCGAAAAAACTGCTGAATTCGCTGAAGGAGCGTGAGATGTTCGCAACGCGGAGTATAATTTATTTATTGGCATGGGGATTCGAACCCTGCACTCAGGCTCACATGCCTCCGCAGGGATGAATTCGCAAGCGCAGCAACTCGGGGGGAAGCGGCGGATGACGTGCGCGGAGTAAGCGGAAGCTGACGCGCGCCCGGCGCAGCAATGAGCGGAGATCCGGGCCGAGGAAGAGCAGGCGACTGCGGAAGGGCGCGGGGAGAAGCGCATGCGCCAGTATGCGCGCGCGCGGAAGCGTGGCGCGGGGATCTGTGTCGCGGGGAACCGCGCAACCGGGAAGGGCTACCGTGAGAAGCGGCGTTTCCGCCATGGCCCTGCACGCGTGGAGAGCACGACGTGGGCTCGTCGTAAAAGCTAAGATCTTCTCTCCAGGTTTGGTTGCCGGCCGTTGGATGAAGGTCCAGCGACATATGCCGGAAAAGCTGCCGCGATTGGCGCCGCGATAAAATCAGCGGCTCGATGCTGTTCCTCGCCAGCCTCGGATCAGCGCCAATGCCGCCGTCAGGTACGGCGTCTCCGCCGCCAGATGATCTCGCACCCGATTTCACTGCGGATTTAACGGCGGATTTGGCGGCTGCTTCTTCTTGCTTGGCGAGCAGCGAGGATTGGATCATCTCAATGAAGCCTTGGCATCGGACGGCTGAGAGCTCTCGCTGGATCTGCAGCAGCTGCAGCTTGCCTTCCAGCGCCGCCATTTCGACCGCGCCGAGCGTGCTGCGGATCGCGTTCGACGGCGCGATGTCGATTCCATTGTTCTGCGGTGCTTGTAAGTGATTCCTAACGTCAATGGCGGTATGTGAAGCCATTGAGACGGTACGCACTGCGGATAAAACCAAACGAGCTACGTCACGGTGGAACAGTCGTTACGGCTACTACGCACTTTGCCTATCGCAGCAACAGGAACCGAGCTTCAAGGCGACAGCTTGCAACGTGAGGAACAGCGACAACAAAAAAATGTGCTGCACATTCCCTGGCGGAACCTCTGAATCTCCGATCAGTAAGGGAGAAGCAGCTTGGTTGCTAGAATGGTGGACTGGAGCAAATGTCCGTCACGTTGCCTTTATGGACGTGAGGCTAGGATGGAGAGATTGGGACATCCATGTTCCCAGGAAATCACTCAGCGTTAGGACGCGTCACCTCTATCGATTTTGCACAATCGATATTCAAAAACCGATCGTCCGCCGTACTTGAAACTTGCCTGTCACACTGGCAATGCTTGAAAACGTTTTCAACTCCGCAAACATTCGATCCTGCGTAGGATCGATGGTGCAAATACCGAAAGAGGTGACGTGACACGTCCTAGAGTCACTTGACGCCGAAAAACATGTGTGTGAGGTGGGGAGTGGGGAGGATCTGGGGGGGACAGACAGCCGCACGCGGAATTTGGCATCCAGCTTGCTGTGGATGTTTGGGGAGCGGACACGCCGCCAGGGGCTAGTGCGGCTAGCGGAAAGCGCGAAACGGGTTTTTCACCCCGGGACCTACGCGTATAAAAAACTATCCAGAAGTACTGTCTAGTGCGGATAAAGTTGTTCTGCAAAATAAGGTATTAAAAAACAACCCCAAATTTGTCCTATTGCGTGTGCAATTCATTTTCAGTGGTTTCCACCCAGTGTAGCTGGAATCGGATTCAACTAAACAGTACGCAAAAACAGCATTCTGAGTGTTTTTGGGATCACCTGAAAACAATGTCTGTTATGCCCAAAATACCAAGTGGGCCTGTACAAGACGGAACTCTTTGCAGATGTGAAACGAATCTGGCTTGTTTTTGCGGGTATGGGTTTGGGAAGGGCCGAATGACAACCCTGATCAGAAACACAAGCCCAGCCAAAAAGATTCCGCTCCGTCGCCGCGCTCCGATTCGACAAATGCTCCTGCAGATCAAACGGAGGTGGAGGAGAGGCGACCAGTCGCGTCGCGGATTGCTTGCGACGAGCTTCATATTTGAATAGTGCAACATTCCAGGAATCTGGTCGGTGACAGGCTCTATGGGGGGCGACAGGGTATGGGGCATACGGTTTATTCGACACGTGTCAGGTCGCCATGAACGAAAGGTGGCCCTTGTCCCGCTCGATGAAGCACCAACAACGACAGACATCAACGGCTCAGATCAGCTCTACGTAGGTCGGATGAAGTAACGCTTCCGTTTCCGTCAGGTCAGGTTTGTCGAGCTTCTCCGAATGTCAGTTCGCAGGGATACTCATACGACACTGCGCGACTATTGCGGCTGAAGCTTACGACATCGGCAGCTCTTGTGAGCCTGGTGACGAATTCGAAGAAGGTGCGTCAATAATCGCCTTCACACGTCAAACGTCATCAGAAACGTAACTGCTTGGGGAAATGAGCATCTCTGATGCCTGCACCATTTGATGACGTTGCGCAAGGAATGGTGGTGAGGTGAGCAGCGAAGCTGATGGGGAGATGGATTGACGTACAGTTGCCCGCTGCCTGCCCGCTGCCCCAACAGTTGTATCTGGCCAGATTTTTTACAGTACTGTACAGTGGCAAGATGGACGAATTGTCCAGGTACGGAAACGATGCAGCTTTTGGCTCAAAAAGCAGAACCACAGAGGGTGAGTGCCTTCACTCGTTCTTTTGGAAATCACTTACTGTTACACCTAACCCTCGCCAATTTCACGCCCTGCAACTTGTTTCGGAAAGCACCCTGAACCCGATGTTGGCTTGTCCGATGAGCTCCCCGAATTTAAAGGCTATAAAAAACTCAGACTATTGTCGATATTTATAAAACTCCGCGCTTCTGCTTGGGAAAAACGACCATAGTTTTATTGCGACCCGTTTTGGCCCCTCCAACCCGTCTGAGACGTCTGAAACGGACCCTCTTTAAACCGAAAGCATTCAAAACAACCCTTTAATATCGGGTAAGTCAAATAATTACACAGGGGGTGCATTTGGCCATAGTGAAGTTGGCGCGGCCATAGTGAAATTGTACCGCCCCTGGGCAGCATAATCTTTGCTCTCGAAACTGCTCGCACCTTTCTGCCCACGTGTCAAACACCAAGAATACTGCATGCTGAGTGTGTCGCCATTGTGGTTTCGGTTATACGTACAAATCGGCATGTAGTAGCCCAAGAGCGGAAGTCACATTTAGCATAAGCGTCATCCCAATTAAAGTTACATCTAGCAACCGCCATGCTTGTACAGCATTTAGTACAATGCATAGCATATTATGCAATTATGCAACAGATCAGCCTCCTGTAATCCCTTGTCAACTCTCCATCAACGACTGGGGTATCCCTAATTGCTAGAATGCCTTACCATGTGGATACGAAGAATGAAAATTTTGGCAACCGCGGGTCACCATGGTACGCCCATGCTGACCTACTTCAACCTAAAGAGTTGTCACATCCTAAGAAAAACAATTATGCATACTTATTTAGTATAGTGGCGTCAGCAGCAGCTGGTGGTGGTGCAGGGCAAGCCAACCACAATGGCATGCACTCCTGCCAGACAACTGAGTTCAGTTGAAGTGCCATGGCATTGGGAGAACTACACTGGACCAAAGTGATGGCCAGGAGATGGAAGTTGGAATAGGGAATTCCTAGATGCAGGTCAATGGGAATTGACGAAACAGGGTTGGAGTCAGGTAAGGCACTTGGCTGGTATAACTGGTTCAACCTTCCTTGGGTAAGAATGTCGGCACCTTATGTTGACGAATCAAGCCTTATCAGTGATTTTTATTCGCGAATCACCATGCCGTAGCGAATTTGTCGAGGCTGCTGTTCACGCTGACATGGCGCCGCAGCGATCTTGCCATCCTTCGCTCACGGTAACCAGATACATTTCGCACAGCTTCCAGCTTCACATCGCGAGAACTCCTCTTGCTTACTTCATCCCATACGGCAGTCGCCAACCCGCCCTGCGGTGACCCTTTCCGCGGCGATCCCGCTTGCCGCAAGTCCAAACCACCCTGCGGTGACTCGAGAGCCGTTGATTCGCACAAAGGATCGAGAACCGTTGATTCGCACGTAGACTGCAGGGGGAACTCGGCGCTTCGGGACCCGCATTTAGGCGAAGTGCGGCGCGACCAACGCTTATTAGTATTAGCAGGGTAGGCTGCAGCGGAACGGGGTTTGTCATAGAAGCTTAGGTCATCTCGCAAGCTCGGAACGAACGCTGATCTTCCAACCGCGGCGCTGCTGCTGCTGCTCCCACTCGGGCCGCTATCAGATGACTTGCAAGGCCCCGAAAAAGCCGCACACCTTCCGCTTCCGCTGCAGTGCATGCTAGAACAGCACGCGGCAGATTTCGACCTAGGAATTGCCGATCTACCTGTTGTCGTCTCCGTTCCGAGGTCTTTCCGCGTCGATGCAGTTGGATCCAGCGTCCTGCCGCCGATTGACGGTCCGCTTTTGTTGCTACCAGATTTTGCGGAATGCTTTTCGCTGCCCCATCGGAAACCCCAGAAGTCGCTTCGCGATTTGTCGTGGTACTTCCGCCTTAGGCGGTACAAGTCACGTGTCTCGCGCTGGCTCAGCCCGATTTCTTCCGTTGCTGCTGCCGTTCCCGCCGTTGCCGTCGCTGCCGTTGATGCTGTCGCTGAGGCAGGGTTCTCTTCAGGTGCGTCCGCGAACCGGCCAGACTCGGGTTTCCGAAGCTCCGATTTGAGAAGTTCAGATCCACAAATTTTTGAACCTGCTGCGCAGGTAGAAGTACCGACTGCAGATTCGTCCAGATTGCATCCCTCCATGGACGACCAGGACCGTTCGATCAAGTACACGAACTCCTGGCATCGGACGGCGCTCAGCTCTCGCTGCGTATCCAGAATACGAAGCTTCCCCTGCAGCGCCTCCAGCTCCAGCTCCTCCGCCAGGGAGCGCGGGGAGAGCTTCCCCCCCGCTCGCAAACTGGCGCAGGGGGAAGAGCTTGCGGCGGAGCTTCCGCCGCTCCGCGCACGCCGTTTTTCCGCCTTTGGCTCGGACTTTCCGCCACTCCGGGGTGTCTCTTCATGGAGCGGAGGGGTGATGACCCGCGGCGGTGGAGAGTCCGTAGCAGCAGCACTCGGACCAATCAAACCAATCGCATTGATCGTTTCCGTGGTTTCAATGGTTTCATCCATATTGCTGATTGCGTCCATAGTACTACTAGCACCACTGAGGAAAGTGCTTACTGATAACTCTGCTGTTTCGGCGGATAGTATTGTCGTTGCGTGTCTGGTGCTCGGCGGGTGAACCGACGTCGCAGCCATGGATCACGAGCTTTGAAACTTATGCACTTGGATGGGAATCTCCAAACAAAAAGACTGTCCGAGTCGCCTCGAGAATGCTGATGATGCGATAAGAGGGACGGTTTCGGTGTGTAGTAAGCTCTCTCTGGATTCTGATTGTCAGGCGGCTCAAAGGGTGGGGGGGGGGGGGGTTTATCGTCAGGCCACTCTAACCTTCGAAACCTGGTCACTCGATGTTGAGAATATCTGACGCCTATTTCTCAATTTATATAACTAGAGCTGACTACAACTTTAAGACTATCGACAACCGTGGCGTCAGCAAAGCTTGTAAGCTGACAAACTGCAATGAAGCCGATAAGTAACGGAAACCAGACTGACTTTCCGTCTTCTTTTGCCACTTGAAGCTATCACTAGAATGTTCGGGCGATGCTGCTAAATCTACCTGAATGTTGCCAGGCTGCTTCGACGCTATCAGATCCAAGGACGCCGAACACTGCAAGCCTCTCGAGTCTAGATGCTTTAGTTATTGGCTAAGAACCTATCGTGCTGAGGCGCTTCGCTGCAGCTATGGATGGGGGTATTGCTGCTCGCGTGCCTGGTCAGCGATTTGTATTAGCAGACCCCTGCTACTAAGCTCCTTCCCGACCCGAAGATGGTATATTCCCGCGTTTGCCGGCTTAGCTGGCGTGGGAGAGACTGCGTGCGGTTCTCCCTCGTGTCTGCTAAACAGTGGGAGAATGATTCGGAAGACCAATGAGAACAAGCGCACGACTTCTGCGGCTTCGTCCTTCGCAGCGATCATCACCTTGGATTGGTCTCCCTCACTTCGTTGCTATTCCCCTCCTTGCAGTCGAAGATAGAAATGCAGCATGCGAAAGGTGAATACAGAGCAGTGCGCACTCGAAGACGAGCGCGTCGCAGGCTGCCAGCCTGGCTGTCGATGTACAGTAGAGGCAGTCCTAAGGGAGTCAGCGCGACGACGCGGCGAGTGCGGGAGCATAGGTTGCCCGGCATTTAACGCGGCATGACGGCATCGCGTGTACAGTAAATGCGGTTTTGCGGAAGCGCTTTTTCCTTTACACGCAGGAGCTGTCACACGCGTGACCACGAGGAAAAAACAAGAAAAACTTCTCGATGTTTGTACAGTTCTGTGGGTGGCTCCTCCTAGCGTTCAGTGTTCAGATCACGCTGTTCCAGTTCTTGAGATTCAAATCAGCAAGCGCTGCACTGCAGAGCATTGAGCAATGCAGCTTGCTTGATTTGAATCTCAAGAGTGGTGTGGTGGTGTGGTCGTGGAGAGGGAGGGGAGTAGGGAAGGAGATGAGAGACTGAGGGCGGGTAGGGTTTTTTGCGAATACGTAAATTGTTGGACCGCCTGAAGATCGTGAGTCGGGCGGGATCGGAAGGCGGGACGGCTGACCGGTTACGAAAGGGAAATGCTGCTGTTTGCGCGAGATTTCATGTCGTGAACTCGCGGTCGTGTTCATTGTGATGTACGTAACCTTGGTGGTAACCTTCAACTGGGGAGGAGGAAAGCGGCAGTTGAATGGAGGGAGGTGAAACGACAGAGAGTAGGCTCGTTTCGAAAGAAAAGCGAATTATTTTGTACGGGAAGGGGTTTGAGAACAGGGGAACGTGTGGAGGGAAGTCGCCGCAGAGAAAAGCAGCATTACCTCTGCACCACACCCGGGTGCTCTAGTTCAAGTCATAAGTGGGGTGGTGTTGTCAAACTTGGGGGTGGTCGTCTCACAAACGATTCCTGTTGGGTATGATCCCAGAGCACCCGGTCTCATGTAAACCGCGCGCTTCTGAGAATACGCCTTCAAATACAGGTGATGCCCAACCGATGCTCGATTGGAGCAAACAAGATGCCACGACACGACACAAAGTCATTGGCCTGTAAGGCGATTTGCAATTTCACACGCGGAGCCAATCAGGAGTGGACTTGAGCCGTTACAGTAGTAGTGATCCCACACCGTGGTGTCAGAGACTTCGTGTTACTGAATGCACGGCCGAGATGATCTCATCGGGATATGCGCGAGTCGCAGATGAGTCCTCAGTCGGAAGTTGAGATCTGAAGGGTGCAACATTTTCGGGTTTGATTTGTGCAAGATATCATTTCGGCAACGCTAGGAGCAAGCGTCACTTCACGACGAGCTAAGTGCTGGAGGTGTCGCAACGTACAGACGAAGAGCGTTACTGACGATTTGAACACAGCAGGATTTTCTCATCTTCGAGAAAGATGCGAACATTACGACGACGTGTAACGGGTTGGCGGCATTCTTCTGGCATAGTATGCTGCACTCAGTCTTGTCAAAGTGATTAGTAGAAATGAACCGCAATGCTACACCTACTGGTTACATTACCACGTCATAAAAGTGCCACATGTTCAAAGAAAGTTCCCATCTTCAACATTTGGCATCCCTCTAACAGACACCTTTTGGAGAGTAAATATAATGCCATCCAAAAGCAGGAAATAGTTGTACTCCTAGAATTGTGCTCTTTATTAATGTATCATATTCACATCATTACATCACAACATTGTGCAGTTTCACCATACAGTGCACATAACCGGGTTGAAGACGTTGAATTGTTTATATAGTACAATGCTCAGACAGTGACACATACCGGCTGTTTATGTGCGGTTGCACCGTATAACACTACACTTAACGTGGCCTCTGAACACCCTTGATTTTGCAATACGCAAACAGGGCTGAACCCATGAATCTCATGATTTGTCCTATGGTATTGCCCTGCACAATCACATCCAATAGTGAAAAGAACACACATGAGAGAGCACGCAAATATCATGCAGCAACACAATACAAGGAACCAAGCATTGAAAAATGTTGGACACCTCCTCCTCGTTCTGCACACCTCCTACTCCTCCTTTTGCACACACCTCCTCCTCCTTCTGCACGCCTCCTCCTTCCCATGAAAGAACCCCTTCTCGCACATAACTCCCTTTCACTACAAGAAACATCCAAGAAAAACATTGTACTCACAAAAGAAACCCCTTTACAAGTAGGTAGGTAGAAATCTATCCCACCATACAAATCCCCCTTATACTAATCCCCCTTCTCACACAATTCCCCTCTCCCCCACCCTCTCCCTTGCCTCTCTCACCCTTGCCACTCACCACATCAAATGGCAGGCCCAGGGTTGTCGCTAGGATCTAAGGGTGGCTGATGGAGCAGACGGGCCCTTCGGGCCCGTCTGCTTCATCAGTAGGATGAGTGCTTCCCTATCTGTTTGATCAGGATTTTTCAAAATCTCTGTCTGGTGTGTCAGACCACGGTGCACTTGCATTTCTGTTTTTCCTTTGGGAGTATACTGGCATTAGCTGAAATCACTCACCAGTTCCGAAAAGAACTATCACATCACAAGAGTATATTATTCAACTTCAAACTAGGTGTTACAATACCTCTAGTCTACTCTACTCTACTCAGTATCAGACTCAAGCGCCACTGTGGCACGGACATCAAGCCCATTATCGTCATCACTATCACTGTCGTCCGACACGGCTACAGCTGCACTTGCCTTGCCCTTCTTAGAGGTCCTCCTCCTTACCACGTCTTCATCATCGTCGTCTTTATTGGAGGCAGCAGCTGACGTTCCTCTCTCAGCCTTCTGCTTAGGGGCTCTCTCTGGAGTGTCCTTGGTCGTCACTTCCTTAGCAGGGCGCCTCTTCTTTGCCCCCCTCCAGGCGGCCACCACGTCGTCCTAGTTCGGCTCGTACTGCAGGAGCGACCCGACATCAAATCCGCCAGGCGTGTGTTGCACAGATTACCGCGGAGCCATGATTTGATTATGTTTTGCCTCGAGAAGCCGCGCTCGCACTCGACGGTGCTCAACGGCAGCACGGCGAGAGCGATCCAGATGCGGACCATGTTGGGGTAGCTCGTCTCCCAGTCTTCACTGCGCAACATGTGCTTGAGGCCGGCGTGGAATGTCTGGTCCTTGTACTGCGAGGCCATCATCTTGGTGAATGGCACCAGTTCCCGTCCCGCCTTTTTCCAGCTCACTCCTGCTCACGCACAGTAGCAAGTACACGAGGGGGGGGGGGCGACGGGGAGGTAAGCCTTTGGGAACATAACACCGAGTGTGTAACCTTGACGCACTCCAGAGACACACACCTACCTGGAAGTACGCACTTCTCCGCACTGAACAGCTTGCGGAGAGACTGGAACCAGGCTGCGCAGAGGCGGTCTCTCTTCGCGCAACCCTCGGGGTACGCGTCAGGCAGGAAAAGCTTCGCTCCAGTGAGGGTGTCTAGGCTCTCCATCCGCTTCAGAAGGTGCTTTACAACTTCCTGCGCAAAAAGGCGGGTAACAGTGATGCAAGAATCAATGTCTCCCTTGGACTTCTGACCCTTGATGGCGTCCTCGTGCAGCTTGAAAGTGTGGGTGACGGGACTTCCCTCCCCATCCATGCCTTCGACAGTCACCTCCCACTTGTTCAACGGTCCGTGCTTCTCCAAAAACTCTGTGAGCAACTCGCTATCCTCAGCGTAGTTGACACCGTGCTCGATGTATCATTGCTTCAGCTTGTCGCACGTGTTGTGGACCATTGATGCCACCCGGGTGATGTCCACCTGCACACAGCCAGAAGCAGTAGTCAGAGACGCTAGTATGCATAAACATCAGCACGGACCTCACAAGTGCTCACCGTGCGCCGTTGAAACTTGAGATTCAGCTCGTTGAGCAGTTTCAGCACAACTGCCAGGAAAAACAGGAAGAAGTGAAACTTGAAGCTTGAGACTGTCGCGTAGGCCTTCTTGTCGTGCTCCCACAACACCACTATTGCCGCCGGTAGAACTGCCACGAGCCTCCGAATCGCGTCGCCACGCGCCAGCCATCGAACGTCTTTAAACCCCTGCACCTCCAGAGACGTCTCGTGCAGGATGTGTTGGAGTTCCATGAACCGCGTGTGCAAGACGATGCTCCTCCCCAAGTTCTCTGCGATGCTCCGCACGACCGTGTCGACCATGTTGAGGTTGGGCACCGCCTCCGCCGCGTCCTTCGCGGCGAGAGCCTCCCTGCATGTGTGCGAAAACAAAGGTTCAGAGCACTGCAACAAGTGTGACAACAAAATGATAAACAACCAACACACAAATGTGGACAACAGACCTGTGAGCGATGCAGTGGCACGTCACCAGGTGTAGAACTCGCAGTTTCAGCTGTGTCGCCACTCCAGCCTGTGCACCCCGCATCACGCTCGCGCCATCCGTACTTATGCCCGACAATTTCATGATGTCGACGCCTGTGACGGCCAAATGGGCGAGAAGTACCGTCAACAGAGACGTCGCGTCGCACTTCTCGACTGTCAGGTGCCCAAACAGCTCGGTGACGACCTCGGCGTCGCGAATGAAGCTCAGATAGACGATCATCTGCTTGCCTCTGCGCCGGTCGGTACTCTCGTCGAGTTGAATGCCTAGGAACGGAGACGCCTGGATGTGGCGCATCTGCTGCAGCTTAAGGTTGGTGACGATCGCTTCAGTTATTTCACGAAAGCCGTACCTGTACGTCACAGACAAGGTGGTATTAGTCGTAGTGACTCCAGAAACACAAAACAAGAACGTTTCATCACTCACGCTGACTGGTATGTCCCTATGGCCTTGTCCGGGATGTGCGGCGTCTGAAGCTCGGCCAACAGGCGAACAAGATCGACAAAAAGGGAGATGGGTGAATCGGATTTGCAGATAAAGAGCACGACTAGCATCAGTTGTTTCAGCCCCGACGTCTCGTTGTCGTCGTTCTCGAATTCCTCAATGCCCCGTTGGTCAACCTTACCGCCTTCAGCGCGAAGCTTGGCATTGACGGCGTCCTGATGCTTCCTGCTGAGCGCGTGCTTCCGCATCGTTTGCCGCTGGATATCAACGCCTCCTTCGCCAAGTTTACCGAACTTCCAGTGGGCAGGGCCGTGAGCCATGCATATGCTGCACTTCATGCACGGCGTCCCGTCCTTCCTCTGCGTGATAATCAGCCACTTGAACTTGTCGTGCCAATATTCCTTCGACAGCTCGTGGAGCTTCTCCATTAGCGCGTCAGGATCAGGGACATGGATGGTGTTCCTGGAAGGCCCAGGATCACCTGTCTGTTGAGCTGCTGGTGGAGTTGATGTATCACCTACTCTAGGCGCTGTGGTGGGGCGTGCCACGATGCGGACGTGTGGAACCCCTGTCTTAGCAATCCGCAGTGTGCTCTGGGTAAATCGGCCTGCCTTGGGGAATCGGGGCACGGCAGTACCACGTGAAGTGCTAGGCGCCGCTTGCGATCTAGGATTCGGTGTATTCCGTGTAGAGGAACTAGGGGAGACGGGCGGTGTGCTGCTGAAAGCCCGTCTAGCATTAACAGCATTAACATCCTGCCGATTCGGGGATGAAGCCACTGGAACGCGTGTCGGCGAAGACGAGCCTAACACGGCGGCAGGCTGGGTGCGTCGTCGGAAATCTAGGCCTGTGACTGGTGGTTTGGGCCGTGGGGAGGGTGATTCAGCAGCTTCCGTGTCGTCCGCCATGGCGAGAAGGCGGACTGACGTGACTACGAATAGAATTGGTGTAATCGCGGTGAAAATGGCTGGGTTGGGCGTTTGTAAGAGATGCTTGGAGAAGACGGACCCCCCGAAACCCCAACGCCTGACCTCACACCCTAGTTGACGAAGCGCGCATGGCTGTAGAAAACTGTGGGTGGCACCACTTGACTGTGGTGATCCCGTAGCGCACTTCCTGAACCTTCGGCAGGCGCCGAATTTGTGGGTTTGTGGTGCTGGATGGATGACTGTTGTACTAAACTAACCAATCCCACACTTGTGACAGGCCACGTACGACACAAACGGTCATGCGTGGGCAAGTCGTGACGCAGAACCTAACTGTTTGCCTGTTGCAGCAGCATTTTGTTGCTGTGGTGGCGAAAGATACACGTGGGAGCACGGGGGGCGAAATGTATGATGCATACATTCCGGTAATCAAGGGGAAGCACCCACACCCCGCCTTGTTAACGCGTGAATCACGCCCAAGGGTAGAAAGATCCGGTAACAGACGAAATCGGAATGTGTACCTGATGAATCAGATGAACATGGAATATGTATCTGATGGATAAGATACAGCTGACAAGGCATTTCTGAATGAACAGATTTCACTATGTGCTAATTTCTGAACTATCAGATTAAATAAAAAAATAGCCTTCAAATATAGGACAAACAGACAAAAAATTTCTGCTAGCGACAACCCTGGGCAGGCCTCCAAAGAGAGCCCAACCGATCCCAACCGTTCCTAAATCCTGCACACACCAGTCCAAAGGGGGAAGTGAGCAAGCAGTAATGGCATTTCTGTTAAAAACTGCGCGGTTTCATTGATACTAGCTTGTCACTCCTTGACTTTCTAGTCTGAAGAGGGAAGTGAGCATCTGGGAAGTGAGTATCTGGGAAGTGAATATCTGGGAAGTCAGTATTTGGGAAGTGAGTATCTCGGAAGTGAGTATATGGGAAGTATCTAATAAGTGCATTGAGGTTAACTGTGGCGTTGAGACTAGCTTGTGAAACTGTAGCATTTAGACTAGCTTGTGAAACTGTATCGTTGAGACTAGCTTGTGAAACTGTGGCCTTGAGACTAGCTTGTGACCCTCGTTTGAGACGACCCAAAAGTCGTCTTGAGACTAACTTGTGACCTTCCCTGCTATTTCCATTCCAGTCAATAAGGGGAGGGAGGGAGGGAGCATACGGTAGTTTAGAAGATGATCATGTTGTGAGGGTTCAGATGAACTCTAGAGACCCATAGATACGAGTGTTGAGACGTCTCAAAACTCTTTTCAGACGCCTCAAAACTCTAGAGGCTCATATATAAAAACCATTGTTAAGCACGGTTTCAGCCACTGATACACTCGGGGGAATTCCCGCACTCCACACCTTGATGCTACCACCACACACCTTGATGTTACCACCACACCCGTTGGTGCTACCGCCACGCACCTTCAAATTGCCGCACATGTTTTGAGTGAGGGCAGATTTGAGAGAGGTGTTGAAAAACACAGTGCAGTTGACACACCTTGATGTTACCACAATGCGCACCTTGATGCTAGCGCCACACACCTTGAGATTGCCGCACATGTTTTGAGTGAGGGCAAAATTAAGGGAGGTGTTGAGAAACACCGTGTAGTTGAGTGTAAAGGTCATGAGACATGACATCGACAGCACCACCTGGTGGATGGGAGGAAGGGGGGGAAGGGCAGGAGGGAGGGCATGTGTCTCTGTTGTGCCTCCGATGGTGAAGTTGAGTGCAAAGGCCATGAGACAAGACATTGACAGCAGCACCTGGTGCATGGGAGCAGGAAAAGAAAGGGGGGAGGGGAGGGAATGTTTTGAAAACTGAGCGCAATGTGGTTACAGCACATCGAGTGCAAACGCCATGAGGCACGACATAAATAGAACCACGTGATGGGCAGGTGGGTGAGGGGTGGGAGGGAGGGGTGGGAAGGAGGGGTGGGAAGGAGGGGTGGGAAGGAGGGGTGTGGGAGATGTGGGCGCTTGTGCTCTGATTGCATCACGAGCTGCCAAAGGGGGTGTAGTTGAGAGCTAAGGCCATGAGGCATGACATCAACAGCACCACGTGATGGGCAGGTGGGTGAGGGGTGGAAGGGAGGGGTGGGGGGGATGTGGGCGCTTGTGCTCTGATTGCACACACCAACCCAGCAGGAAAGCAGGGTCAAGCAGCGCAGGGAATGCGAGCGCCCGTTGAATCTCCCCCGAGAGGAACGTCCAAAGGAGGAGAGGGGGGGGGGGGAGTAGGGGTTGCAGAGAAAAACGCCCCATGCACCACACACCAACGCACCATACACCAACCCACCAGGAAAGCGGGGTCAAGCAGCGCAGGGAACGTGAGCGCTCCTTGAATCTCCCCCGAGACGAACGTCCAGAGGAGCAGCGAGGGTATGCAGTTGATTCCTGGCATGTAGAGAAAGACAGAGGAGATGATGCCTGGCAGACAGGCAGATCGAGTGGGGAGGGATGGTGCATGCGGGGAGGGATGGCGCGTGCTGGGATGGATGATGCGTGCGGGGAGGGATGGCGCGTGCTGGGATGGATGATGCGTGCGGGGAGGGATGGCGCGTGCTGGGATGGATGATGCGTGCGGGGAGGGATGGCGCGTGCTGGGATGGATGATGCGTGTGGGGAGGGATGGCGCGTGCTGGGATGGATGATGCGTGCGGGGAGGGATGGCGCGTGCTGGGATGGATGATGCGTGCGGGGAGGGATGGCGCGTGCTGGGATGGATGATGCGTGCAGGGAGGGATGGCGCGTGCTAGGATGGATGATGCGTGCGGGGAGGGATGGCGCGTGCTGGGAGGGATGGTGTATGCTGGGAGGGATGGAGCGTGCTGGGAGGGATGGAACCTGAATTTCCTTGCTACTTGGCACGTGGCACATATGGCACATGGCATGTGGCACATGGCACACGGCACACGGCACGCGTGGATGGTGGGGATGGTGTAGCATGCTCTAAAGTTGAAAGCACGTGCTATGCAGGCCCACCATTGGACCACATGAGGCCGAAACTGCTGAGGACAGTGGCCTTGCCTAGCGTTGCAATAAGAGTGCGGTACAGAGCGGTGGTGATGTTGGAACATGCTCTTAAGTTGAGGGGACATGCAATGAAAGGAGCACTCACCATTGGACCACATGAGGTCGGACCTGTAAAGCCCAGTGGCCTTGCCAAGCCTTGCAATGAAGGCGCGGTAAAGAGTGGTGGACAAAGGTGGTAATGGTGGAGCATGCTCTTAAGCTGGGAGCACATGCAACGCAGGCTCACCATTGGACCACATGAGGCCTAAGCTGTTGACTTTTGAGTCGACTCAAAAGACTGTTGAGGGGGCATGCAATGCAGCACGCACCATTGGACCACATGAGGCTGAAACTATTGAGGCTGGTGGATTTGCCTATCCACGCGATAAGAGTGAGGTACAGAGCGGTGGTTATGTTTGACAGGAGAACGGTTGAGTAGTCGTAGGCCTCGAATGAGAAATCCCTCAATGCTGCCACAAGTGCTCCTGCCACTATGACTGCCACACTGAACGACAGAGAATGGGGGAAGGGAGGAAAGAATTGCGATTGCTACATGCACAGACATGAGATGAGAGATCCCCCCCTACCCTTCCTCCAGTGCTCCCTGTGACTATGCCGGCCACACTGAACTGGAGAGAAGGGGGGAAGGGAGGAAAGAATTGTGATTGCTACATGCACGGCCATGAGTTTGAATGAGAGACTCCCCCCTACCCTGCCGCCAGTGCTCCCTGTGACTATGACGGCCACACTGAACTGGAGAGAAGTGGGGAAGGGAGCACGAGACGTGTGGGGCGGGGGATCAATTCATCACGTGCCTGCGATCAACAAGGCCACGTGAAATCAGAGTGTTTTTGAATTGATCATTGAGACGTCTCAAAAACACTCTAGTTTCATGCGCCTTCTATCAACAAGGTGACTTTTGAGTCGACTCAAAAGTCACCTCGTTACTGCAGAGAAGGGGAGAGCACAAGACGTGCGGCGCGGGGGATCAATTCATATCACGCGCCTGCTATCAACAACGTTAAACACCATGCGCCAATCTGAATGCGTGGCCAGGTGGTTTAGCGTAGCAACACTTAGTGGTTATGAAGAACATAATATCTGATGTAGGGGAGCTTAATTTGATAGAGAGGAGAGGAAAGCACAGTGGTCACAAACTGAATGATATCTAATGTAGGGAAGCTTAATTTGATGTATTGAAGGTTTTTGTAATGTATTGAAGCTTATATTGATGTACTAAAACTTATTTTGACATAGGGAAGCTTATGTTCACCATCAAGCCCACCTGACCAGCGTCTAGGCGGAATGCTGCTTGCTCGCTAGCAGCCGCTCTGTGAGGAGAGTGAAGGTGACTGTGGTGCGTGTGAGTCCACCAGGGTTGTAGAGGAGTATAGAGGGGTGTAGTGCTACCCTCAGCCCCACCCACCTGACGAGCGTGTAGGCGGAGTGCTGCTTGCTCGCTAGCAGCCGCTCTGTGAGGACAGTGAAGGCGACTGTGGTGCGTGTGAGTTCACCAGAGGTGTAGAGGAGTGTAGAGGGGTGTAGTCTCAACCCCACCCACCTAACGAGCGTGTAGGTGGAGTGTTGCTTGCTTGCTAGGAGCCGCTCGGTGAGGAGAGTGAAGGCGACTGTGGTGCACTCAAGTCAACCCCACACACAAGCGCATGCCGTGAGTAGGAGGAGTGTAATGGAGTGTTAAGGAGTGTAGTATAGTGCAACCATTATGCTCGCCATGCTGTTCACCTGTGATTGGAAGGGAATACATGCACATAAACACAGTCAACATGGTAAAATAGACAGTGGTGCGCCTGAGTGCCGTGTACATGGGGATGTTCACCTCCCTTATGCTTGCCATGCTGATCACCTGGGAGTGGGAGTGAATGGAAACACAGACACACACACACACACACACACACATGTAAGGGTGAATGTAACTGTGGTGCGCCTGAGAGCCGTGTACATGGGCACGATCACTCCTCTTATGCTCGCCATGGCGATCACCTGGTGTGAACACACGCATACAGAGCGCGCAAGAGAGACAAGGGTCAGGGCCCCTGTGGTGCAACAGAGTGAAGGTGACTGTGGTGCAACAGAGCGTATGCGACTGTGGTGCAACAGAGGGAAGGTGACTATGGTGCAACAGAGTGAAGGCGACTGTGGTGCGCCTGAGAGCCGTGTACATGGGCACGTTCACCTCCCTTATGCTCGCCATGCTGATCACCTAGGAGTGGGAGGAATCGGGTGAGATACAAAGTGGGTGACGGTGACCGCTGTGGTGCGCCTAAGTGCCGTGTACCCCTTCCCTCCGCCCCTTCCCTCCGCCCCTTCCCTCCGCCCCTTCCCTCCGCCCCTTCCCTCCGCCCCTTCCCTCCGCCCCTTCCGTCCGCCCCTTCCCTCCGCCCCTTCCCTCCGCCCCTTCCCTCCGCCCCTTCCCTCCGCCCCTTCCCTACGCCCCTTCCCTACGCCCCTTCCCTCCACCCCTTACCCCCCAGTCAATAAGGCGAGGCACGCACCACGTTGATCATATAAACCCTAAACCTGCTCCTCCCTCCCTTCTCTCCGTTCCATCCCTTCCCTCCACCCCTTACCCCCCAGTCAACAAGGCGAGGCACGCACCACGTTGAGCATATAAACTCTAATCCTGCTCCTCCATCCCTCCCCTCCGTTCCATCCCTTCCCTCCACCCCTTACCCCCCAGTCAACAAGGCGAGGCACGCACCACGTTGAGCATATAAACTCTAATCCTGCTCCTCCCTCCCTCCCCTCCGTTTCATCCCTTCCCTCAACCCCTTACCCCCCAGTCAACAAGGCGAGGCACGCACCACGTTGAGCATATAAACTCTAATCCTGCTCCTCCCTCCCTCCCCTCCGTTCCATCCCTTCCCTCCACCCCTTACCCCCCAGTCAACAAGGCGAGGCACGCACTATGTTGAGCATGTGAGAGAGGGAGAGAGGCACGAAACAGGCCGTTTGAGAGAGGCAGCACTCGGCCGAGAGTGGGCAGAGGCACGAAAGCACATCGCCCGCCCCTGCTGCTCCCTTTCTACCCTCCCCTCCCTCCCCTCCCTCCCCTCCCTCCCCTCCATCCCCTCCATCCCCTCCCTCCCCTCCCTTCCCTCCCTTCCATCCCCCCCTTCAACGCACCACGTTGAGCATGTAGGAGAGGGAGAGAGGCAGCACTCGGCCGAGGGTTTGCAGAGGCACGAAAGTACTAGAAGCCACGTCGCCTGCAGTGCTTTTGACGCGCCTCAAAAGGAGGCACTTAACATACCACGTTGTCGCCTCCCTTCCCCGCCCCCCCCCCCCCACCCCCCCCCCCTTCCATTTCTTCCCTTCGTTCAACGTACCACGTTGAGCATATACGCGAGGGAGAGAGGCAGCACTCGGCCGAGGGTTTGCAGAGGCACGAAAGCACTAGAGACCACATCGGATGTTGCAGAGCTTTCCGCAAAGGTGAGAACGCCTGCCATGCGCAGCACGGCTAGGAGGGCCGTGAAGGAGAGCATCTGAAGGGATGAAGAAGGGAGGGAGGGGAGGGGGCGAGGGGAGGGAGGAGCATGGTGAGAGAGGCATGACTCATCTCATGAAGGCGAAGGTTAGAACGCCTGCCAATCACAGCACAGCTAGGAGGGCCGTGGCGGAGAGCATCTGAAGGTGAGGGGGGGAGAGGGGGGTGGGGAGAGATGGAGGGAAGATACACAGAGGGATAAGGTGGGGTAGCTGTCTGCGCAGATGAGAACACGTGCCAGGCGCAGCACGGCCAGGAGGGCCATGGTGTTTTGAGACATCTCAAAACCGGGAGGGCCATGGAGGAGAGCATCTGGAGGTGAGGGGGGGAGAGGGGGGTGTGGGGAGAGGGAGGGGGATAGAGGGAGAGAGGAGGAGAGGGGGAGACAGGAAGGAGAGGGAGGGAGGATACCCAAACGATTGATCACTTGCGAAGGGGTTTCGTGTGCGAGCGAGTGAGGAGGTTGGTGTTAAGAGCTTGTTTGGTTTCGTCCCCCATGCAATGCGGGTGGGCCTTGAGGGTTTCATCTTTCCTTTATGGTTTCAGTAAGTGACCATTCGTGATAGAAATGCGGGGCAACGAGTGACTATCCGTGATAGTGCTATGATCATCCGTGATAGATTCGCTAGATTCTATGACCGTTTGCGATTGGCGAAAATACTCTTTTTGGACTCTTTGTTAAGAAACTTTTTGGAATCCTAAATCTGCCAGTTCTCGGTCCGAAATGGCTCTGTGGACGCATGTCTTAAATTTAGCCAGATGGACTCTTTTTGGACTCCTTAGGACACTTTTGGGCCAGTCACAAAATGGTGATGGAGCCCATGTTTATGACCAAATCGTTTGTGACGAAAACCAATAAGGGCGCGTGTGATATTTTTTTTGTGAACTTCCCAAAGTTCGAACTTTTAGAAAGGTTCTACATGGTAGAGCACAGTTGAGAGATTTTTTACCACGGTGCAAAATGTCAAACTGTTTATGTTATATACTTGTGTAGGCTGTAGTGGGGTAGCCCACAAAGGGTACAACCCAATGTTCGGGTTAGGATATGTATCCAACTCTGTTTCAATTCAAGTCATTCCTGCCTAGTATTCTAACATGGTATTCAGAGCAGGAGGTCCCTAGGACCTCATGATCAATTTTTTTTTAGGGCCCACCGCCTACTGCCTGCGGTTACCGTGCTACCCCACGCCCTGCCTTGCCTGCTGCCCGCGCGCGCCTCGGCTGCGCGCGCGCATAGCCTTTTTTTTTTTGGCGCGCGCCACTGCTGCCAGCCGCGTCACGCCCCGCTAGTCGCCTGCGCGGCCCGCCCTGAGATTGTGCAGCCCGCGCGCGGCCTGCAGCTGCCCCGCGCACCGCCCGCGCAGCCCGCGCCGAGCCCGCGCAGCCCGCGCGCAGCCCGCGCAGCCCGCGTACAGCTCGCGCACTGCCCGCGCAGCCCGCGCCGCGACCTGCCAGCCCGTCGCGCGGCCCCGCGGCTTCGCGCGCCGCCCGTCCCGCCGCCCGCCCCGCCGCCCTGCCCTACTCCTGTCGCGGCCCCGCCCTGCCACCGACGCGGCCCCGCTCTGCCGCCGCCGCCGCCCCAAACCTGCCGCTGTTGCGGCCCCGACCTGCGGCCGCCGCCGCTGCCCCGAACCTGCCGCTGTTGCAGCCCCGACCTGCAGCCGCCGCCGCCACCCCAACCCTGCCGCTGTTGCGGCCCCGACCTGCAGCCGCCGCGGCCCAGCCTGGCCCCGCCCTACCACTGACGCCGCGCCACCCTACAGCCGACGCGGCCCTTCTCTGCAGCTGCTTTTGCGGCCCCGCTGCCCATCACTGGTGAGCCTGCCTGCCTGCCTGCCTGCCTGCCGGCCTGCCTGCCTGTCTGCCTGCCTGCCTGCCTACCTGCCTGCCGGCCTGCCTGCCTGCCTGCCTGCCTGCCGGCCTACCTGCCTGCCTGCCTGCCTGCCGGCCTGCCGGCCTGCCTGCCTGCCTGCCTGCCGGCCTACCTGCCTGCCTACCTACCTGCTTGCCTGCCTACCTACCTGCCGGCCTGCCTGCCTGCCTGCCTGCCGGCTTGTCTGCCTGCCTGCCTGCCTGCCTGCCGGCCTGTCTGCCTGCCTGCCTGCCTGCCTGCCGGCCTGCCTGCCTGCCTGCCTGCCTGCCTGCCTGCCTGCCTGCCGGCTTGTCTGCCTGCCTGCCTGCCTGCCTGCCAGCCTGCCTGCCTGCCTGCCTGCCTGTCGGCCTGCCTGCCTGCCTGCTTGCCTGCCTGCCGGCCTGCCTGCCTGCCTGCCTGCCTGCCTGCCTGCCTGCCGGCCTGCCGGCCTGCCTGCCTACCTGCCTGCCTGCCTGCCGGCCTGCCGGCCTGCCTGCCTGCCGGCCTGCCTGCCGGCCTTCCTCACCTACCCTGCCCGCGCTTCTACTACTGCTAGCAGTGGCCCGATGCAGCCCCAGCGACTTTCACGCGTGTCTCTCACACCCCAGCAGCTTCATGAGTGGTACGCTAGTTGGGGTTGTGGCGGTAGCCGTCGTGGCTGTCGCCCTGGAGCTGGTCAGTCGGGAGCGTCTGGCAGTGGCCAGCTGCAGCTGCAGCGGCGTCCGCGCGAGACACTTACGCCCCAGCAGCTTCATGAGTGGTACGCTCAGAGTGGGGGGTCTAGGAGTACCGCTCGCTGCCAGTACGTCATTCGCACAGGTGCTCGGACTGGTCAGGCTTGCGGGACCCTTGGACACACACAGTCCCGCTGTTTTGCCCGTCTGAGCGACGCCTGGCGTACCGAGTTTGGCGACGCGGCTGAGCTCCCCACCTGGCTGGAGCTGCTTAGGCAGAGGGTAGATATCTTTGCTCTTGACTATGATGCTATTCTCACTGCCATGTATGCGTTGCCTACTAGTGATGCCGGTGCCTGTTACCTGTGCGTGCCGCCTGACCCCGGTATAGAGCCTGCTGCTCTAGGTGCTGGTGAGGCTGCTGCTCTAGGTGCTCGTGCGTCTCCTCCTCCAGGTGCTGGTGAGTCTGCTCTCTCTAGTACTGCGCCTGCTGAGGCCTTGTACACCTTCACGCTTGACTCAGGTGCTTCCCGCTCCTTCTTTCGCGACTGCACCACACTCACGCCGCTTAGTCGGCCCGTTGCAGTCTCCCTGGCGGACCCCTCTGGGGGTCCAGTCCTTGCCCACTACTCCACGGTTCTGCCGTGTCCGGCCGCCCCGTCTGGCTCGCTGTCTGGGGGTGCGGAGCCTGGAGGTGCTGAGTCTGGAGGTGCTGAGCCTGGGGGTGCTGAGCCTGGGGGTGCGGAGCCTGGGGGTGCTGAGCCTGGGGGTGTGGAGCCTGGGGGTGCGGAGCCTGGAGGTGCTGAGCCTGAGTGTGAGGAGTCTCGAGGTACTAGGCCGAGGGGCACTGAGGCGTCTGGTGAGCAGTTTCCCTGCAGCGACCGTCTCCGTAGCCGCTGCACTCTCGTCGTCTACTCCCTCTCTCCCCACAGCAGCTGCGTGAGTGGTACGTTGGCCGTCAGGGTCGCGCTGCTGGAGCTAGGGGCCCTGCTGCTGGAGGCGCTGGAGCTTGTGACTCTGCTACTGGAGTTGTTTCTGCTGGAGGTTCTGGAGCTGCGGGGGGTCCTGGCGCTGGTGGCGCTGGAGCTGGAGGTTCTGGAGCTGCTGAGGGTGCTGTGCCTGGGCGTGTGGAGTCTGGGGGTGCTGAGTCTGGGGGTGCGGCGCCTGAGGGTACTGCAAGTGCTGGTGCGCGGTCTCCTTGGAGTGGCCGCCTTCGTCCGCGTGTGCCTCTCACCTCACAGCAGCTGCACGACTGGTACGGTCGCTGTTTGGTTCGCGCTGCTGGAGCTCGCAGCTCTGCCGCTGGAGGTGCTTCTGCTGACGCCACTGGAGCTGGGAGTGGCGCTCGTACCTTGTCTACTGGAGGTGCTGGAGTTGCTGGTCCCGGAGGTGCTCGTACTGGCAGTACTGGAGCTGCTGGGACTGGAGGTGCTGTGTCTGGGGGTGCTGCTGCTGGAGACACTGAGGCTGGAGACCCTGGGACTGGGGGTGCCGGTTCTGGGGGTGCTGCTGCTGGAGACGCTGCGGCTGGAGACCCTGGGACTGGAGGTGCAGGTTCCGAGGGTGCTGCTGCTGGTGGAGCTGGTCCTGGAGGAGCTGGTGCTGGAGCCGCTGGAGCTGTTGGTACTGGTGGCACGGCGCAGCCGAGACTGTTCTTCGCTCCGCCGTCTCCGTCGTCCCCGCCACCGCCTGACTCTGTGCTTCGCCAGGTTCTTAGCCTCCCGTCTTCTACTTGACTTCCGTTACAGCCTGGCTTACTGCTGCCTGCTCCTTCTCCTTACACTGAGCAGCTCGGGGGTCTTATTGACCGTCGTGAGCCTGCGTCACGTCCTGTCTCGCCTGTTCCCACTGGTCGTACCGGTAGTCGTGCTTCTCGTCCGCGTCCGCCAGCTGTCCCCGGTGTGCACCTAGTTGTCCGTCGTCCTTCCTCTGCTCCGCAGCGTGTTCCTCTGCCGTCTCCCCCTGCGTCCTCTCTGCCTGACGTTCCGGACCCTGAGTCTGACCGGTTTCGTGCTGCACACCCTACTGTTACGCGTCTGTTAGCCACTGTTGTCACCGACCCGTCGTTTGAGTCTGCTGCTGCATCTGCCTTAGTCGCTGAGCTTGTTGACTTTGCTGCTGCCTGTCGTCTAGACTATGCTGCTAGTCTTGTTGCTGAGTCTGTGTCTGTCTGTCCTCCGTCCGTCGGGGGTGAGTGTGCTCTTGGCACGGACGTCCTTGAGGACAGACAGGAGGACCTTGAGTGTCTTGCGGCCGCTGCGCCTCATCTCGTGGCCATGCTGCTTGCCCCTGAGGGAGACCCGGATGCTCTAGACATCCCTACCCCGCGCTCTTACGCTGAGGCGATTGCGGGTCCCTACTCCTCTCAGTGGCAGACAGCCATGGACACAGAGATGGCATCCTGGAAGTCCACAGGCACTTACGTTGACGAGGTTCCCCCTCCTGGGGCGAACATCGTCGATGGCATGTGGATTTTCAGGGTGAAGCGGCCGCCGGGTTCTCCGCCTGTCTTCAAGGCGCGTTACGTTGCTCGAGGCTTCAGCCAGCGAGAGGGAGTTGACTTCTTCCAGACCTTCTCCCCCACCCCAAAGATGACCACTCTTCGGGTGCTGCTGCACGTTGCTGCTCAGCGTGACTACGAGCTTCACTCACTGGACTTCAGCACAGCCTTCTTACAGGGCAGCCTGCACGAGGAGATCTGGCTGCGCCGCCCACCTGGCTTCACTGGGTCGTTCTCTCCTGGTACCCAGTGGAGCCTCCGGCGGCCAGTCTATGGTCTCCGCCAGGCACCTCGTGAGTGGCACGACACACTGAGGACTACGCTTGCGGCTCTTGGGTTTGCTCCTTCGACTGCTGACCCGTCGCTATTTCTGCGCACCGACACTTCGCTGCCGCCACACGCTCTACATTCTCGTGTACGTCGACGACTTGGTCTTTGCCACTGCTGACACTGAGGCTCTCGCCCTGGTGAAGTCGGAGCTGCAGAAGAGACACACGTGCACAGACCTGGGTGAACTGCGCAGCTACCTTGGCTTGCAGATCACCCGGGACAGAGCACGCCGCACCATCACACTGACTCAGTCACACATGGTGCATCAGGTCCTTCAGCGCTTCGGCTTCACCTGGTCCTCGCCACAGTCCACTCCTCTGGCTACAGGTCACTCGCTCTCAGCTCCACCTTCGGACGAGTCCGTAGAGCCGAGTGGTCCTTACCCAGAGCTAGTGGGCTGCCTCATGTACTTGATGACCTGCACTCGTCCTGACCTTGCGTACCCTCTTGGCCTTCTGGCACGCTACGTGGCTCCTGGTCGACACCGAAAGGTGCACTGGGATGCCGCGAAGAGGGTATTGCGCTACTTGTGCAGTACATCGGGCATGGGGCTCGTGCTTGGAGGGCAGAGAGACGTGGTCCTCACTGGTCACTCAGACGCTTCTTGGGTTGACGACCAGGCTACGCAGCGATCGTCACAGGGTTACACTTTCAGCCTTGGCTCTGGTTCTGTTTCTTGGCGTTCTACTCGCTCGTCTTCTGTTCTCAGCTCCAGTTGTGAGGCTGAGATCTACGCCACCGCCATGGCTGCTCAGGAGTTACGCTGGCTCACCTACCTGCTGACCGACCTGGGAGAGCGGCCTCGTTCTCCTCTAGTTCTGTACGTCGACAACAAGGCTGCCATTGCCTTGTGTGAGGAGCACAGACTGGAGCACAGAACGAAGCACATCGCTCTGCGTTACTTCCTGGCTCGAGAGTTGCAGCAGCGTGGTCAGCTTCGCCTTGCTCACGTGGCCACTCGGGCCAACACTGCTGATATATTCACCAAGGCACTTCCGTCTGGTGACCATGTTGAGATAAGCGGTAGTCTTAGGAGCCATAGCTAGGAGAGTCCTAGCTAGGCAAGAGAGTTTAGGCGAAAGAGGGGGGTTGCACTAGCAAGAATGGGGATACAAATAGCAAACCCTAGAAGGGTTGTACTCGCTACAGAGCACCCCACTACAGGCTAGAGCATAATATTCTGACACACCCCCATAGCCAAAGTGGGGTGTGATCAGAAGAGCAAGCAAAGCAGTACAAGCTCAGGGTGGATCACAATGTCACCACACATTCTGAGCACAAGTTTAAGAAGCAATAGTTTAAAGTTCACAATTATGAGCAAAGCTAGTGGTAGTCACAACGGGGAAGTGAGGAGGAGGAGGGCTGGCGAGAGGAGAGTAGATGGGAGGCGACGACTGAAGCTGCAGTCACACGGGCAACAGACGGCTCTGGTGCGACACAGTGGCTACCGGGAGTGAGTGCCCCGGAGTACAGGAGTAACAGGCTCCGCGGCTAAGACGAGCAGCAGGAGCAACGGACCCACAGGCGACGGCGCAACCGGCTCTCTGAGCTACCGGGAGTGAGTGCCCCGGAGTACAGGCGCTGCGTACGACACGACGGCAACCTCCCCTCAACCTCCCCCAACAGTCCCACATCCCTCGACACACACCCGCTGCTACACCGCTAGCTCCACTCCCCCTTCACCCCCCCTTAGTACCACTCCGACGGCTCCAACAGGTCCACCCCCCTCAGCGGCAGCTGCAGCACAGGGAGACGGAGGAGGAGGAGGAGCAGGGAACGGCACACAGAAGCTGCACCCCCATACCCCCCAACCCCAAACCCTAATCCAGGAGAACGGGCAGAAGGAGGGGTGGGGCGCCTTCAGAAGCACGGGGGACAGCGGGGAGGACAGGGGCAGCGAAGAACGGGGCGCCCACGGGCCTGGCACAGCCTCCCGAACCGCGCGCAGGCGGTCCGAGCCGCGCGCGGGACTGGCGCAGCCCGTACGGGCCGCGCGCGGGCCTGGCGCAGCCCGTACGGGCCGCGCGCAGGCCTGGCGCAGCCCGTACGGGCCGCGCGCAGGCCTGGCGCAGCCCGTACGGGCCGCGCGCCGGGTGTACGGGCCGCGCGCAGGCCACGACGGGCGACGGGGGGCGACGCGCGGGTCCCCGTCGCCCGTCGCAGCGCCTCCCGGGGGCGACGTGCCGAGTGACGGGGCAGGAACCCGTCGCGCGCCTCGGGGCACACGGCGGGCAGAGAACCGCCGCGCGCCTCGGGGCGCACGGCGGGCAGAAAACCGCCGCGCGCCTCGGGGCGCACGGCGGGCTGAAAACCCTAGTTTCGACGCCGCGCACCACGGGGCGCGCGGCGGACAGGGAGTAGCAGTAGCAGCGGAAGCAGTGAAGTGGGCCCACAGGCCAGGAACGTTAAGCTCTGATGCCATGTTGAGATAAGCGGTAGTCTTAGGAGCCATAGCTAGGAGAGTCCTAGCTAGGCAAGAGAGTTTAGGCGAAAGAGGGGGGTTGCACTAGCAAGAATGGGGATACAAATAGCAAACCCTAGAAGGGTTGTACTCGCTACAGAGCACCCCACTATAGGCTAGAGCATAATATTCTGACACCCCAATCATCAGCGCTTTTGTACTTTGTTAGGCCTTGTGCCTACGTTTCCACACTTGTTGTAGTCTTTGTGTGTACTGTGCTCTATATTTATACCTGCATGCTTGCTCTTGCTAGGTATTGATCACTGTACTATTCTTGTTGCATATATATATCTCTGCATGTGGACTGGCCTTGTGGCCCTTTGCTTGTGCTCAGTTTGTGTGGTGACGTTGTGATCCACCCTGAGCTTGTTTTGCGTTTCTTGACTGGTCTTGTGACCCCTTGTTCTCCCCCACTTTGCCTATGGGGGTGTGTCAAACTGTATATGTTATATACTTGTGTAGGCTGTAGTGGGGTAGCCCACAAAGGGTACAACCCAATGTTAGGGTTAGTATATGTACCCAACTCTGTTTCAATTCAAGCCATTCCTGCCTAGTATTCTAACACAAAGCGTTTTGAGTTCGAACTTTGACAAATTTCCAAATACCACACGCGCCGTATACTGGCCAAGAAGGAAGCACGAACAAATTTGGGAAACGTTTCACGAAATGTTATTATATAGGCGGCCACAAACATGGGCTTGTTATCACAAAAAGTCTCTCGGCCAACGCAAACGGTTAAATAATCTAGAGAGCTATCATGGATGGGCACAAAATTCTGGATTCTATTACGGATAGTCACAAGCTGTCTCACAAATTTATCACGTTTCGTCGCAAGACGAAAAATGCGGTGTATAAGCTGTAACGACCTTAAACTGTTGATGGCCAGTTAACTAAGCGACGGGTTTTGTCATATTTCCGTAGTCTGGTTATTTCTGTAGCAAATCGCGGAGGCGAAGGTTACAAGAAATTACATGCTTAGAATTAAAGAATTAAACTAAAACTCATTCAGATGGCATGCCATCAGAGGGGCATCAACCGTAAACACCATACGACAAGGTGTTTAGGGTTGATATCGAAAGTCCACAGGTGTCATTTTCTGAAATATTTTTTTTTTCGGACGGTTTAAAGTTTGCAACAAATGATTGATTATGCTCTTTTTAGCAGGCTATGTCATTTTTTTCTCGGTTTAAAATGCATTGGTTCGCGACTCGCTGCGGATGTAAATAAGTTGCGAGAATAAGACAATTTTTCTCAGCTGTAAATGAGTTGGCGAAAGTGGTCGGAAACTTATTTCGGAGGTGACAGTTTTTTTTTTTTTTTTTTTCGCGCGCGAGATAAATTTCCCCGACTCTCTACAGTTAATGGTGTGATTTCAACTTTTCTTTGAGCGTTTCATTGTGTGACCATACGCGATAGTCGTGGGGCAATGTTGTGACTATCCATGATAGAATGGTACACCCTCGTTTTCAACATTCTCACCTTGCGCGATTCGAAACTACAGTGCTCGGACCTAGCGCGCCGGTGATGGTAACCGATTTTGCAGGCAAAGCTGTACCTAACGACAAACCAGCCACAAGCTGATCAAGGTCAAGCAGAAACGGAACAGTGCATACGACAGCTGTTTCGGTAATTCTACTTATCAGCCGCCACTGTCACAAATCTGATCACTCGTGCCAGCAAATTTCATCCGATCTTGTGAAATCGAGACAGTTTGGCAACCATAAACCAGTTCCCTGCTGACAAATTCGCCACCTGAGCATTCTACACTCTGTCATCATTATCGAGACAACCGGCTAATTTTCCACAACCAGATGTTCTTGTACTATATGTGATAGCACCATTATGAACGTTGTGGAGTTCTACAACCGGCTAATTTTCCACAACCAGATGTTCTGCTAGCGCAAAAGAAGGTGTAGCATGACGAGAACCAGTGAACTGCAAATCCAGGAATTGAGGACAGGTCACCTCTAGCACCCTTCCTGCGATCGACCCAGAGTCGATTTTGGAGGATTTCAAAACGGTGCTACCAGCGGAAAATACAGGTCACAGGTTTTCAGTACGGTGAATTCACCAAACCTGCGATTGATCTTGCAGAACGACTAGAGGTGACGCACCTTGAAGCTTTGAGTGTGTTGGGCCGTGGTATGCTTCGTGGCTCAGGACGGTTCGACACGGTATGCTACGATCAGAAGTTGACCGTCACCAGGATCTACTCGGAAAGGTTCGCACGCAGTAAGGTAGTGTTGGTGGGCCCTTGTGTCAGAGGTCCACTGGTGATCCCCGATTGATCCTAGGGAAGGGTTACAGGCATGGCGGCCTGGGGGGTTATGGGCGCACTCACCCGCTACACAAACAAGCCCTTTTATCCCAGTGGTTAGTGGCTGAGATTCTGACATGGTATCAGAGCGAAGGTCTCGGGTTCGAATCCCGGTGTGTGCACCTCGGGCATCCCAGTGCGGGGGGGTGTCAGAGGTCCACTGGTGATCCCCGATTGATCCTAGGGAAGGGTTACAGGCATGGCGGCCTGGGGGGTTATGGGCGCACTCACCCGCTACACAAACAAGCCCTTTTATCCCAGTGGTTAGTGGTTGGGATTCTGACACCTTGACCTCAATAGCAGAGTGAATGTAAAATGCTTGAGATGATTAAAACATGCAAATACAACGATATAAATAAGAGTACAGGGGAATACGAAACGACCTAGCTAGCCATGTACTCTAAGGGGTACATTCCCTTATTCAAATTCATTCCCAACCGTGCGGCGCGTACAGTTACGAAAACTGTTCCCGCCAAAGCCATCCTGCCTGCAGCTGTCCGATGCCGTCTGCTCCGACGGTCCAGATGTGTTGTAACTGTCTAGTGCTTCGAGTCAATTCTTAACCGTCTGACTCTTCGCGTTCGTTCTCGATACTGCATGCTTCTCTTTGCTGCGGTGAGGAGCGGACAGTAACATTCGGGTATTACTATTCGTAACACGGTGCAAAGCGGTTTTTAAGCTATGTACCCAAATTATTTAGGGCGACGGAGGGATGATACACTTCAAAATTAGGCTTTTCAAAGCTAGATTTGCAGTTGGAGCAAGCCCCTCGTTGTAAGGAAATATGCCTTTTATTATAAATATGCTGTTGGTGATTGGGCTTTTGGTTTATAAATTGGAAACGATTTTACATAAATGGAATAATGAGTCAGAGTACACGTTGATATGAGTGCCTTCAGTGGTAGTGACGACTGGTTAGTCAAAATCGTGAGAGGCTTCAAACGAGGGTTTATAAACTGTACGGAATTTGCATACTTGAGCCCGTCAGGTTCCCAAAAACACGGGTGGTGATGATTTTGACCAGAAAAAAGACACTATTTACCATCTTTCACCTGTTGTTGATTAGTCCATCAGGCAACCTTTCACCTGTGGCTGATTAGGCAATGTTAGGCGTTTCCTGCTGCAGTTGCTGACCAAGCGGTGTCAGATCTCCGCGAATCCCGCTGTCTTGTACTGAGCGGCGCGCGTCGAGCTATTAGTCGTGGAAACATGGCGGAAAGGCGTCGAGCGGGAGGGGTGAGTCGTAGCTATTCAAGCCAATACTACTTGTACTACTGAATACTCGATACTGTCACTCGCCGATGACGTACCGCTTCAGAAGCATTTTTAAACTTCTGTGCCAATAGAGCGGAGCGTTACAATGTCGGCATAGACGGCTCCCAGAACGTTGTTTGACGTCAGATGATGGCAGCATCATAAAGTTAACGTTTATCGTCCAATGGTCAGTTACCGGATCACCATTCCAAGGCTCAACACTGTCGGTCACTTTCATATCGCCAGTCAGTTTCGTATTCTTCCTCTCACCACAAACACCCTCTTCAAGTCCTATAATGTGGTTTCAGTCGATTCAGATTCCCCTTTGAGGCGACTCTCAAACTCCCAAGTCTCCGCCTGCAATCCCCTCTCCACCAATGTCCACCCTCCGTCCCCCGCTTCCGCATTTCCCCGCGACTTTTCCGCTATTTCCTCCCGCTCCTACCCCACAAATCGTCGGCATCCCCCTCTCTTTCCCCACGTCGCCTCCCCTTCTTTGCACCCCTCGCTGTTTCCCCCTCGCTGTTTCCCCCTCGCTGTTTCCCCCTCGCTGTTTCCCCCTCGCTGTTTCCCCCTCGCTGTTTCCCCCTCGCTGTTTCCCCCTCGCTGTTTCCCCCTCGCTGTTTCCCCCTCGCTGTTTCCCCCTCGCTGTTTCCCCCTCGCTGTTTCCCCCTCGCTGTTTCCCCCTCCCTGTTTCCCCCTCGCTGTTTCCCCCTCGCTGTTTCCCCCTCCCTGTTTCCCCCTCGCTGTTTCCCCCTCGCTGTTTCCCCCTCCCTGTTTCCCCCTCGCTGTTTCCCCCTCCCTGTTTCCCCCTCCCTGTTTCCCCCTCGCTGTTTCCCCCTCGCTGTTTCCCCCTCCCTGTTTCCCCCTCGCTGTTTCCCCCTCCCTGTTTCCCCCTCCCTGTTTCCCCCTCCCTGTTTCCCCCTCGCTGTTTCCCCCTCCCTGTTTCCCCCTCGCTGTTTCCCCCTCGCTGTTTCCCCCTCCCTGTTTCCCCCTCCCTGTTTCCCCCTCCCTGTTTCCCCCTCCCTGTTTCCCCCTCCCTTTTTCAACCTCCCCATTCCCCGTCCCTGTTTCCTCCGCCCTGTTTCACCCTCCCCATTCCCCGTCCCTGTTCCCCCTTTATATCCCTCTCCATCTCCCTGCTCCCGTTTCCTCTTCCATTTCATCCTCGCCAGTCTCTCCCCCCTCCCTTCTCCCCTCCTCCCTTCTCCCCCCTCCCTTCTCCCCCCCTCCCTTCTCCCCTCCTCCCTTCTCCCCCCCTCCCTTCTCCCCTCCTCCCTTCTCCCCTCCTCCCTTCTCCCCCCCGCCCCGTCCCCTAACCATGGGGCGCAAGCGCGCAGCCCTCCCCCGGCTGCTCTCCTTGACCTCACTGTTCCCCTTCCTTCCCCTCTCCCCCTCCCCGTTCCCCCTCCCCTCCACTTCCCCTCCCTCCCCCCCCTCAACCCCGTCCCCTCACCATGCATCGCAAGCGCGCAGCCCTCCCCTGGCTGCTCTCCTTGGCCTCACTGTTCCCCTTCCTTCCCCTCTCCTCCTCCCTGTTGCCCCTCACCTCCCCCCTCCCCCTCCCCCCCCCTAGCCCCGTCCCCTCACCATGGGGCGCAAGCGCGCAGCCCTCCCCCGCCTGCTCTCCCCCAGTGGTTCCCCCCTGGGCTTTGGGGGCTTTGGGGGTGGAGTGGACGGGTCCAGCGCCACCCTCAAGATAGCCCTCCTTGGCCTCGCAGCGTGCCTCTTCTGCCTGCTTATCCTCGTTATAGTCGTCCTCTTTGCACTGGTAATTCGCCTTCTCCATTCTAAGCGCCCTCTTCGTTCGCCCTCTTTTCTCCTCCTTACCGAAGGTAAATGTTACCTTCGAGATGGCTCTGCTTGGACTCTCTGCCTGCCCTTTCTGCCTGTTCGTCCGCCTCAGTACAGTCGTCCTCTTTGCTGTAAGATGTCGTCCGCGTTATAGTCTTCCTTTTTGCTGTGATAGGTGGTCGTCCTCGTTGTAATCGCTTCCATCGATCTTCTAGGTAGCCCTAAGTAGCGGTTATCACCACGCTCCCTCTCCCACCACACTTCCAACACGCTCCCACCACACTCCCACCACGCTCCCACCACACTCCCACCACGCTCCCACCACACTCCCACCACGCTCCCACCACACTCCCACCACGCTCCCATCCCCCTCCCATCACACTCTTGTCCAACTCCCACCCCCACCACACTCTCATCGCACACCCCTCCATTCCCCCACACCCGTCCCTGTCCATCCTCCATTCCCCCCCTCCCATCTCTGCTGACTCCTCTCTCCCATTTCTGCCGACTCCTCTCTCCCATTTCTGCTGACTCCTCTCTCCCATTTCTGCCGACTCCTCTCTCCCATTTCTGCTGACTCCTCTCTCCCATTTCGTTCTACCAGCTCATCAACACGAGCCCCTCCTCTGTCACCCCTCCTGTCTCCCTTCTCCCCTCCCGCCCCTCCCTTGTCCCTCCTCCTCTTTCCCTTCACACCCTCCTCTGTCCCTCCTCCCCCTCCCCACTCCCATTTCTGCTGAATCCTTGCTCCCATTTCGTTCTGCCATCCAACTCATCATATTGAGGCGCCTCAAAACACTTACCCCGCACCCTCCCCTCCCCTCCCCTCTCCCTTCTCCCAATCTTCCCTCCCTTGCTGCCTCCCCCCCTCCTCTTTTTGCGCTCTGCCAGCTCATCAGCATGAGGTGGTCGTCTGCTGACGTGGCTGCCAGCCTGGCAGCACGAGAGTCACTGAGTGAGTGACAGGCCATTTGCAGTGCAGCCACGCCTTGAGAGTATGACGGGGAGTTGGCAGTGAGTGAGTGAGTTTGATTGAACAATGGGCACACTCACTCACTCGTGTGTGAGCAATGGACAACTCATTTCATCCCATGATTGAATGAATGACCGGTTGATCAAATGGCTGCCTGCCTCGTCCGCGCCATATCTGAGTCACGTTTGACAATTAAGAAAGGTGACTCAGATATAGCGCTTGAGCATGGGACAACAACTCATTTCATCCCATGTTTGAATGAATGACTGGTTGATCAAATGGCTGCCTGCCTCGCCTGCGCCCCAGAATAGACCCCTCTCAGCGTCCTCCCTCTCTTGCATCTATCTAATTTTGATCAAATGGCTGGCTGGACAACTCATCTTATTCCTTGATTGAATGAATGACTGAACCCCTCTCAGTGTCCTCCCTCCCTTGCACCTACCTATCTAATCTTGATCAAATGGCTGCGTGGAAAACTCGTCTCATCCCTTGATTGAACGAATGACTGAACCCCTCTCTCAGCATCCTCTCAGCAGCGTCCTCCCTCCCCTGACAATGCCTGGCCTGCGCCCCAGACTAAACCCCTCTCAGCATCCTCTCAGCATCCTCTCAGCATCCTTCCTCCCTTGCACCTGTCTGTTTTTTACACGCTTCAAGGCCGGCCCATTACACCAACCCCTGCCATTTCATTTTCATGACAATCTGTGATATCTCCGCATGTCCAACCCATGCTGTGTAGTTTTGAGGCGCCTCAAAAGTAAACCCCTGCCATTTCATGACGTTCAGTGAGATCTCTGCATGCCCAACCCATGCCGTGCCGTGCTATCTCCCCTGGTCCTTGGGCCTATGCTTGAGTGAGGGCCCTAGAAAACGGACGAGTACACTTACCCTGCCATCCCATTCCATCCCATTCCACTCCATGTCATTCCATGCCAATCCATGCCAATCCATGCCAATCCATCCCATTCCATCCCATTCCATGCCATGCCAATCCATGCCATTCCATCCCATTCCATCCCATTCCATGCCATGCCATGCCACTCCATGACATTCCATCCCATTCCGTGCATCTCTCGTCCTAACACCCCACACCACACTCCACCCCTCAGTTCTCTCTTCCTTGTCATTCCATGCGTGCAGTCCTTCCATTCCCGTCGCATCATCCCTTCTGTTCTTCCATTCCCGTCTCATCCCTCCCTTGTCTCACCACTCTTTTAGTTAAACCCAGTTATAATACTAACATAATGCTTTGGCACGAAGTTAATTAATATACAGGAGCCATTCCAACCATCCTGTTGTCCTTTTCTCCCCCCTTTCCCCACACGCACGCCCCGGCCTCCCGTTCCCCTCCTCCTCTCCCATCCTTGCAGGCCCTGAGGCGGTGAGAGGGAGGAAGGCTACAAGTGGGCAAGGCACGGGTATTTTCGAATCCATGGGTCCCCTTTTTCCCCCCCTTTCCCCCACGCACGCCCCGGCCTCCCGTTCCCCTCCTTCTCTTCTCTCCCACCCTTGCAGACCCTGAGGCGGTGAGAGGGAGGAAGGCGCATATTGGCACGATCAAGGATCCACCAGGCATGGTACGTGCTCCATCTCTCCACTCCCTACCCCACCCTCCTCATCTCCCATCTCTTTACTGAGAGGGAGGAAGGCGCATATTGGCATGATGAGGGATCAACCAGGCATGGTACGTGCTCCATCTCTCCACTCCCTACCCCACCCTCCTCATCTCCCATCTCTTTACTGAGAGGGAGGAAGGCGCATATTGGCATGATGAGGGATCAACCAGGCATGGTACGTGCTCCATCTCTCCACTCCCTATCCCACCCTCCTCATCTCCCATCTCTCTAATGAGAGGGAGGAAGGCGCATATTGGCATGATGAGGGATCAACCAGGCATGGTACGTGCTCCATCTCTCCACTCCCTACCCCACCCTCCTCATCTCCCATCTCTCTACTGAGAGGGAGGAAGGCGCATATTGGCATGATGAGGGATCAACCAGGCATGGTACGTGCTCCATCTCTCCACTCCCTACCCCACCCTCCTCATCTCCCATCTCTCTACTGAGAGGGAGGAAGGCGCATATTGGCATGATGAGGGATCAACCAGGCATGGTACGTGCTCCATCTCTCCACTCCCTACCCCACCCTCCTCATCTCCCATCTCTTTACTGAGAGGGAGGAAGGCGCATATTGGCATGATGAGGGATCAACCAGGCATGGTACGTGCTCCATCTCTCCACTCCCTACCCCACCCTCCTCATCTCCCATCTCTTTACTGAGAGGGAGGAAGGCGCATATTGGCATGATGAGGGATCAACCAGGCATGGTACGTGCTCCATCTCTCCACTCCCTACCCCACCCTCCTCATCTCCCATCTCTTTACTGAGAGGGAGGAAGGCGCATATTGGCATGATGAGGGATCAACCAGGCATGGTACGTGCTCCATCTCTCCACTCCCTACCCCACCCTCCTCATCTCCCATCTCTTTACTGAGAGGGAGGAAGGCGCATATTGGCATGATGAGGGATCAACCAGGCATGGTACGTGCTCCATCTCTCCACTCCCTACCCCTCCCTCCTCATCTCCCATCTCTTTACTGAGAGGGAGGAAGGCGCATATTGGCATGATGAGGGATCAACCAGGCATGGTACGTGCTCCATCTCTCCACTCCCTACCCCACCCTCCTCATCTCCCATCTCTCTACTGAGAGGGAGGAAGGCGCATATTGGCATGATGAGGGATCAACCAGGCATGGTACGTGCTCCATCTCTCCACTCCCTACCCCACCCTCCTCATCTCCCATCTCTCTACTGAGAGGGAGGAAGGCGCATATTGGCATGATGAGGGATCAACCAGGCATGGTACGTGCTCCATCTCTCCACTCCCTACCCCACCCTCCTCATCTCCCATCTCTTTACTGAGAGGGAGGAAGGCGCATATTGGCATGATGAGGGATCAACCAGGCATGGTACGTGCTCCATCTCTCCACTCCCTACCCCACCCTCCTCATCTCCCATCTCTTTACTGAGAGGGAGGAAGGCGCATATTGGCATGATGAGGGATCAACCAGGCATGGTACGTGCTCCATCTCTCCACTCCCTACCCCACCCTCCTCATCTCCCATCTCTTTACTGAGAGGGAGGAAGGCGCATATTGGCATGATGAGGGATCAACCAGGCATGGTACGTGCTCCATCTCTCCACTCCCTACCCCTCCCTCCTCATCTCCCATCTCTTTACTGAGAGGGAGGAAGGCGCATATTGGCATGATGAGGGATCAACCAGGCATGGTACGTGCTCCATCTCTCCACTCCCTACCCCACCCTCCTCATCTCCCATCTCTTTACTGAGAGGGAGGAAGGCGCATATTGGCATGATGAGGGATCCACCAGGCATGGTACGTGCTCCATCTCTCCACTCCCTACCCCACCCTCCTCATCTCCCATCTCTTTACTGAGAGGGAGGAAGGCGCATATTGGCATGATGAGGGATCAACCAGGCATGGTACGTGCTCCATCTCTCCACTCCCTACCCCACCCTCCTCATCTCCCATCTCTTTACTGAGAGGGAGGAAGGCACATATTGGCATGATGAGGGATCAACCAGGCATGGTACGTGCTCCATCTCTCCACTCCCTACCCCACCCTCCTCATCTCCCATCTCTTTACTGAGAGGGAGGAAGGCGCATATTGGCATGATGAGGGATCAACCAGGCATGGTACGTGCTCCATCTCTCCACTCCCTACTCCACCCTCCTCATCTCCCATCTCTTTACTGAGAGGGAGGAAGGCGCATATTGGCATGATAAGGGATCAACCAGGCATGGTACGTGCTCCATCTCTCCACTCCCTACCCCACCCTCCTCATCTCCCATCTCTTTACTGAGAGGGAGGAAGGCGCATATTGGCATGATGAGGGATCAACCAGGCATGGTACGTGCTCCATCTCTCCACTCCCTACCCCACCCTCCTCATCTCCCATCTCTTTACTGAGAGGGAGGAAGGCGCATATTGGCATGATGAGGGATCAACCAGGCATGGTACGTGCTCCATCTCTCCACTCCCTACCCCACCCTCCTCATCTCCCATCTCTTTACTGAGAGGGAGGGAGGCGCATATTGGCATGATGAGGGATCAACCACGCATGGTACGTGCTCCATCTCTCCACTCCCTACCCCACCCTCCTCATCTCCCATCTCTTTACTGAGAGGGAGGAAGGTGCATATTGGCACTGCAATTCCACTGCAATGCCACTGCTATGCCACTGCAATGCCGCTGCTATGCCACTGCTATGCCACTGCAATTCCACTGCTATGCCACTGCAATGCCATGCCACTGGTATGCCACTGCTATGCCACTGCAATGCCACTGCTATGCCACTGCAATGCCTCTGCAATGCCACTGCAATGCCACTGCAATGCCACTGCAATGCCACTGCAATGCCACTGCTATGCCACTGCAATGCCACTGCTATGCCACTGCTATGCCACTGCAATGCATATGCAATGCCTCTGCAATGCCACTGCAATGCCACTGCAATGCCACTGCTATGCCACTGCTATGCCACTGCTATGCCACTGCTATGCCACTGCTATGCCACTGCTATGCCACTGCTATGCCACTGCAATGCCTCTGCAATGCCTCTGCAATGCCGCTGCTATGCCACTGCTATGCCACTGCAATGCCACTGCTATGCCACTGCAATGCCATGCCACTGGTATGCCACTGCTATGCCACTGCAATGCCACTGCAATGCCACTGCAATGCCACTGCTATGCCACTGCTATGCCACTGCTATGCCACTGCTATGCCACTGCTATGCCACTGCTGTGCCACTGCTGTGCCACTGCTATGCCACTGCTATGCCACTGCAATGCCACTGCCATGCCACTGCAATGCCACTGCTATGCCACTGCAATGCCGCTGCTATGCCACTGCTATGCCACTGCAATACCACTGCTATGCCACTGCAATGCCATGCCACTGGTATGCCACTGCTATGCCACTGCAATGCCACTGCTATGCCACTGCAATGCCTCTGCAATGCCACTGCGATGCCACTGCAATGCCACTGCAATGCCACTGCAATGCCACTGCTATGCCACTGCAATGCCACTGCTATGCCACTGCTATGCCACTGCAATGCCTCTGCAATGCCTCTGCAATGCCACTGCAATGCCACTGCAATGCCACTGCTATGCCACTGCTATGCCACTGCTATGCCACTGCTATGCCACTGCTATGCCACTGCTATGCCACTGCAATGCCTCTGCAATGCCTCTGCAATGCCGCTGCTATGCCACTGCTATGCCACTGCAATGCCACTGCTATGCCACTGCAATGCCATGCCACTGGTATGCCACTGCTATGCCACTGCAATGCCACTGCAATGCCACTGCTATGCCACTGCTATGCCACTGCTATGCCACTGCTATGCCACTGCTATGCCACTGCTGTGCCACTGCTGTGCCACTGCTATGCCACTGCTATGCCACTGCAATGCCTCTGCAATGCCACTGCAATGCCACTGCAATGCCACTGCTATGCCACTGCTAGGTCACTGCTATGCCACTGCAATGCCACTGCTATGCCACTGCAATGCCTCTGCAATGCCACTGCGATGCCACTGCAATGCCTCTGCAATGCCACTGCAATGCCACTGCAATGCCACTGCTATGCCACTGCTGTGCCACTGCAATGCCTCTGCAATGCCACTGCAATGCCTCTGCAATGCCACTGCAATGCCACTGCAATGCCACTGCAATGCCACTGCAATGCCACTGCTGTGCCACTGCTGTGCCACTGCTATGCCTCTGCTGTGCCACTGCTGCTGCTGCCAGTGCGCGCTTTTCTCCCTCCCCTCATTGCTGAGCCAATGCTACAGCTGCTGCAACTGCCACTGTAATGCCACTGCTGTCAGTGACCCTTCTCCCCTCCCCAATTCGCCCTGCCCAATGCCTCTGATGCTGCGACTGCTGCGAGTTGCGACCACTGCGGCCAATGCCACTGCTGCTGCGACTGCTGCGAGTTGCGTTCACTGCGGCCAATGCCACTGCTGCTGCGACTGCTGCGAGTTGCGACCACTGCGGCCAATGCCACTGCTGCTGCGACCGCTGCGAGTTGCGTCCACTGCGGCCAATGCCACTGCTGCTGCGACTGCTGCGAGTTGCGTTCACTGCGGCCAATGCCACTGCTGCTGCGACTGCTGCGAGTTGCGACCACTGCGGCCAATGCCACTGCTGCTGCGACTGCTGCGAGTTGCGACCACTGCGGCCAATGCCACTGCTGCTGCGACTGCTGCGAGTTGCGTTCACTGCGGCCAATGCCACTGCTGCTGCGACTGCTGCGAGTTGCGACCACTGCGGCCAATGCCATGCCAAAATACACCCCATCCCTACTCTATCCTCCCAGCCCAATGCCACCACTGCCACTACTACTGCCACCACTGCTTCTACTACTGCCACCACTGCTACTACTACTGCCACCACTGCTGCCAGTGCCAATGCCACTGCTGCTGCAACTGCTGCAAGCAAGTTGCGACCACTGTTGCCAATGCCACTCTATACCCCCTCCCCACCCTGTCCGCCCAGCCCAATACCACCGCTGCTGCAGGCAGTAATAGGAACCCCAGCGAGAAGGCTAATAACGAGGGTGGTGCAGCTAATAGCGAGGATAAAGATCCAGCTGGTGCTGCTGACGAGGATGAGGATGATGATGACGAGGCGGGCGGCGGGGGCCTGTTGAGCCGGCGCAAGGAAAGTGCACGGAAGCTTCAGCAATGGAGAGAGTTTTTCATAGGGGTGGTGCTCGTGCTGCACTTTTCCAGGTGAGATGGGGGCATGGAGATGGGGGCATGGAGATGGGGGCATGGAGATGGGGGCATGGAGATGGGGGCATGGAGATGGGGGCATGGAGATGGGGGCATGGAGATGGGGGCATGGAGATGGGGGCATGGAGATGGGGGCATGGAGATGGGGGCATGGAGATGGGGGCATGGAGATGGGGGCATGGAGATGGGGGCATGGAGATGGGGGCATGGAGATGGGGGCATGGAGATGGGGGCATGGAGATGGGGGCATGGAGATGGGGGCATGGAGATGGGGGCATGGAGATGGGGGCATGGAGATGGGGGCATGGAGATGGGGGCATGGAGATGGGGGCATGGAGATGGGGGCATGGAGATGGGGGCATGGAGATGGGGGCATGGAGATGGGGGCATGGAGATGGGGGCATGGAGATGGGGGCATGGAGATGGGGGCATGGAGATGGGGGCATGGAGATGGGGGCATGGAGATGGGGGCATGGAGATGGGGGCATGGAGATGGGGGCATGGAGATGGGGGCATGGAGATGGGGGCATGGAGATGGGGGCATGGAGATGGGGGCATGGAGATGGGGGCATGGAGATGGGGGCATGGAGATGGGGGCATGGAGATGGGGGCATGGAGATGGGGGGTGGAGACGAGTGTTGGTGAGTCGACTCAGAAGACTTTGAGTCGACTCAGAAGACTTTTGAGTCGACTCAGAAGACTTTTGAGTCGACTCAGAAGCTTTTCAGAGGGGTGGTGCTCGTGCTGCACTTTTCCAGGTGAGTTGGGGTCGGGGAGATGAGTGTTGGTTAGAATGGGTGAGCTAGGTTGGGGATGGGCGATGGTTAGAATGGGTGAGTTAGGTTGGGGATGGGCGATGGTTAGAATGGGTGAGTTAGGTTGGGGATGGGCGATGGTTAGAATGGGTCAGTTAGTTTGGGGATGGGAGAATGAGTTCTAAGCCGCCTCGAGAGGGGTGGTTCTGGTGCTGCACGTTTCCTGGTCAGCTGGGATGGGGATGGGGATGGGGATAGCAGTGGGAATGGGTAAGTATGGATGGGGATGGGGAGAACAGTGAGAATGGGTAAGTAGGGATGGGGATGGGCGACAGTGAGAATGGGTGACAGGCAGTTAGGGCCGGGGATGGGGAAATGAGTGTTGGGGTTTGGGAGATGAGTTTTGAGGCACCTCGATAGGCGTGGTTCTGGTGCGGCACTTCTCCTGGTCCGCTGGGATGGGGATGGGGAGACGAGTGATGGGGGCGAGGAGATGTGCGCGCCGTGCCACTGACTGCTGGCCAGTGCGTGCATGGCAGACGCTGGAGTTCTGGCGCCATGTGTTGTGTATGGCTGCATAGTCTCATCCTCACATACTCTCTCTCTCTCTCTTCCCCGCTGCCTGCTCCTCTGCTACTCCTTCCGTCCATTGATACAGGCCAGTGCGCGCATGGCAGACACTGGAGTTCTGGTGCCGTGTATGCTTGTTCTCACTCTTTCTTCCCTACTGCCTGCTTCTCTTGTATTGCCCCTTCCCTCCTTCCCTCCTTCCCTCCTTCCCTCCTTCCCTCCTTCCCTCCTTCCCTCCTTCCTTCCGTCCATTGATACAGGCCAGTGCGCGCATGGCAGACACTGGAGTTCTGGCGCCATGTGTACGGCCGTGTATTCGACGATATGGTGACAGTGTCCACGGAAGCAATCCCCGAGCTGGGAGTCATTGCGGTATGCATGCCCAGCCACACGCACGCACCTACCCCCTGCCCACCCGCCCACCCTCCCATCCAATCCCTCCGCCTGTATTCGACGATCTGGTGACAGTGTCCACGGAAGCAATCCCTGAGCTGGGGGTCATTGCGGTATGCTCGCACGCACTCCCACCCACTCCCACTCCCCCGCACCCACTCCCATCCACTCCCACCCACCTGCACCCATTCCAACGTATTCCTTCCCACCACCCACTCCCTCCACCTGTGTTCAACGATCACGTGGCGCTGTCAACTGAAGCCATCCCCGAGCTGGGGGTCACTGTGGCATGCCCCCACCCACCCCCTCGTTCCACCACTGACCCACGCACCACCCACTCCCTCCGCCTGTGTTTGACGATACGGTGACAGTGTCAACTGAACCCGTCCCCAAGCTGGGGGTTATTGCGCTATGCCCCCACCCTCCCACCCTCCCACCCACCCACGCACTCCTACCGTGCGCTCTCAACCACTCTGCACTCCCAACCACTCCCCATTCCCCACTCCCCTTGCCCCCAGGCAACGAGCCCTCGTGCTGCCAACGCTGACGCCGCCCTCCCCACCGTCATGGAGCAACACGCCTCAGCCTCTCACTGCCTCGCTGCCTTCTCTGCCCCTCCCTCTTCTCTTCCATTCCCCACTCCCCCCAGGCCACAAGTTCCCCTGCTGCCAACGCGGACGCCTCTCTCTCTCCTACACCGCTCCTCCCACCATCATGGAGCAACGCGCCTCAGCCTCTGCCTTCCTTTGGTGTGCTATGAATGCATCTTTCCCACTCCCCACACCCGAGTTGGTTTTTGAGAATTCTCAAAAACCACATCACCCACACCCCTGCCCCCCAGGCTACACCCTCCGCTACTGCCAACGCGGACGCCTCTCTCTCCTACACCGCTCTTCCCACCATCATGCAGCAACACGCCTCAGCCTTGGGCTTCCTCTGGCTGGACGACGATGCAGTATTGAACTACTGGGCTGTTGCTGATACCCCTCTGGATAAGGTAGGTACTCTGATACTATTCACGCTAAGGAGCGGCTTTGCTGTGATACCAAACTCCCCTTCTCAGCCTCGGCCTTCCTCTGGCTGGACGACGACGCTGTATTGAACCACTGGGCTATTGCTGATTCCCCTCCGGATAAGGTAGGTACTTTGATACTAGTCACGCTAAGGAGCGGCTTTGCTGTGATACCAAACTCCCCTTCTCAGCCTCGGCCTTCCTCTGGCTGGACGACGACGCTGTATTGAACCACTGGGCTATTGCTGATTCCCGTCCGGATAAGGTAGGTACTTTGATACTAGTCACGCTAAGGAGCGGCTTTGCTGTGATACCAAACTCCCCTTCTCAGCCTCGGCCTTCCTCTGGCTGGACGACGACGCTGTATTGAACCACTGGGCTATTGCTGATTCCCCTCCGGATAAGGTAGGTACTTTGATACTAGTCACGCTAAGGAGCGGCTTTGCTGTGATACCAAACTCCCCTTCTCAGCCTCGGCCTTCCTTTGGCTGGACGACGACGCTGTATTGAACCACTGGGCTATTGCTGATTCCCCTCCGGATAAGGTAGGTACTCTGATACTAGTCACGCTAAGGAGCGGCTATGCTGTGATACCAAACTCCCCTTCTTAGCCTCGGGCTTCCTCTGCCTTCCTCTGGCTGGACGACGAAGCAGTATTGAACTACTGGGCCGTGGCTGATGGCCCGCTTGACAAGGTAGGGACTATTCACTCTAAGGGTTGCCTATGACTTCCTCTGGCTGGACGACGACGACGAAGCAGTATTGAACTACTGGGCCCTGGCTGATGCTCCTCTGGATAAGATAGGTACTCCCCCTCTCCTTCATAATGAGGTACTCACCTCAGCAACACGCATCAGCCGCGGGCTTCCTCTGGCTGGGCGACAACGCTGTATTGAACTACTGGGCCCTGGCTGATACCACCCTTAATAGGGTATCCCTTATCCCCTGCTGCTGCCATGCTGCTGCCTGCCACTCCCCTCCAACCCCCTCCACCCGTCTCCACCCCCTTCCACCGCCCTCCACCCCCCTCCACCCATGTACTCTCTCCACAGAAATTAACTGTATTTAAACACTTTCAACCCCAAACACTTCCTCACCCTGCTTATCCTCTTCATTGCCTCTTGCTCTGATACTATTAACCTACCCTCACATCTCCACCCCTCTCCGCACCCTACTTCACCCCCGCCCACCCCCCTCCACCCCTCTCCACCCCTCTCCATCCCCACACAGAACAAAATATGGTACCTAAACGCTTCCAACTCCAACCACCTCCTCACCCTCCCCCTCGACCAACCACCCTCCGCTCCCATCCGCACCGCTCTGGACCCCTCAGACCTCCTCACCCACATCTCCGCCTCGCTCTCGCACCTTTCTGAATCCCTCCGCGCCCAGCTGGACCGCTCTCTGTGGCCGCGCCACCACTCCTTCCCCCTCGCCGCCTGCCCCTCATCGGCCTTCTTCATCCCACAAAGACTGGTGGACTCCGCTGCTCTGCACGTCATCCCCGTATTCGCTGCCGAAACAATACCCGCACAGGTGAAGCCATACCCGCACAGGTGAAGCCATACCCGCACAGGTGAAGCCATACCCGCACAGGTGAAGCCATACCCGCACAGGTGAAGCCATACCCGCACAGGTGAAGCCATACCCGCACAGGTGAAGCCATACCCGCACAGGTGAAGCCATACCCGCACAGGTGAAGCCATACCCGCACAGGTGAAGCCATACCCGCACAGGTGAAGCCATACCCGCACAGGTGAAGCCATACCCGCACAGGTGAAGCCATACCCGCACAGGTGAAGCCATACCCGCACAGGTGAAGCCATACCCGCACAGGTGAAGCCATACCCGCACAGGTGAAGCCATACCCGCACAGGTGAAGCCATACCCGCACAGGTGAAGCCATACCCGCACAGGTGAAGCCATACCCGCACAGGTGAAGCCATACCCGCACAGGTGAAGCCATACCCGCACAGGTGAAGCCATACCCGCACAGGTGAAGCCATACCCGCACAGGTGAAGCCATACCCGCACAGGTGAAGCCATACCCGCACAGGTGAAGCCATACCCGCACAGGTGAAGCCATACCCGCACAGGTGAAGCCATACCCGCACAGGTGAGCCACCCGCACAGGTGAGCCACCCGCACAGGTGAGCCACCCGCACAGGTGAGCCACCCGCACAGGTGAGCGTGTGTTCCTTCCCATGGTGAGCGTGTGTTCCTTCCCATGGTGTGTCTCTAGGTGTGTGCTTGTGTGTGAGTCAACGGGTCGCCTGCCCCTCATCGGCTTTCTTCATCCCACAGAGGGTTGTCGACTCTGCTGCTCTGCACGGCATCCCCGTGTTTACCTCTGAGGCCATACCCGCACAGGTATGTCGCACGCATGTACCTTCTCACTGTGTGTGCGTGGCTGGTCGACTCTGCTGCTCTGCACGGCATCCCTGTCGTTGCTGCCGAGGCCCGCACAGGTTTGCTGCATGCATGTGTGTATTCTTTCCCGCGGTGTGTGCTTGCGTGTGTGAGCGCTCTTGGGTGGAAGCAGAGCAGAGGCTGGTCGACTCTGCTGCTCCGCACGGCATCCCCGTGTTGTTTACTTCTGAGGCCATACCCGCACAGGTATGCGGCATGTGTGTTGTGTATTCCACTGTACATCCATAACAGTACAGTATAGCCCCTTTATAGGCTACAAAACCACACGATAAAAGATTGGTTATGAGACGTCTCAAAACCAACCTTCACGTACAGCCGTTAATAAGCTACAGCTTTTACTAAGTTGACTTTTGAGTCGTCCCAAAAGTCAAACGAACCTTCTATCATGTGCAACCCTTAATCAGCTACAGATTTTACTAAGGGCGTATCTCAGTTCAGGTCATGGGTACTGTTGTGGTCATCCGAGATTCTTGGACGACCAATAAGGCGCATAACAGCTACACTACTGGAGTATCATTGGTCCTCCCATAACCCAAAGTGGGCTTAGATGACCCAAAGTGGCCTTATGATCCGAACTAAGATACGCCCTGATGCGGCATGCCAACTTCCTGTATTCCCCTGTCCACTGTGCCTCTCTGCATCCCCTCCGCCTTCCTCTCTCCCCTCCTCTCCCAGATGGTCATTCCTCTTATCCTCTTCACCCTCCAACATCCAAAACAGTACATTCCCCCAAGTACCCACTCCATGTGTGATGCACCCCCGTCTCTTCCCCTGTCCCCTGTGTCCCTCTGCGCTCTCCTTCTCTCTCCCTCCTGCGCTTTCCTGCTCTACCCCCCTCTCCCAGGTGGCAATTCCTCTTATTATCTTTACACTCGAGCATCCAAAACTGTACGAACCTCGCAGTTTCACCGATGCGCGAGTTATCAACCCCTCTCTCCTGCTCTCCCCTCTTCTCTCCTGCTCTCCCCTCCTCCCCCAGGTGGCAATTCCTCTTATTCTCTTCACACTTGAACATCCAAAACTGTACGACCCTCGCGGTTTTACCGATGCGCGAGTTATAAACCTCTTAAGTCAGCAAGCTAGCCAGGAAACCCAGCTACAGCTGCAGCAGCAAGGGCAGCAGGGACAAGGAAGCGGTGTGGGAATGTACACTACAGCAACTACACTTGTTTTTCCGTTAGATGTAACGAATCCGGAAGAGAGACACAAGCTTCTTCTTGCGATGCACTCAGGAGATTTTTTGCTTAGTGTGTCACACTCGGTATGATGTGCTTTGCGTGTATGAGAAGTTTCTATCGCAGTCCGCAATTATTGAAATCCCTTTGATACTGTCAAAGTTATATTGCATATGCTTGTTTAGCCTGTAGTGGGTTATCCCTTAGGGGTACAACACATCCCTCGATACCTAACTTGTACCCCTCCCTTGACCTAAGTCACTTCCTCTCTCATCCTTTCAACACGGTATTCGAGTAAGAAGTTCCTAGGGCCCACCATTCGTTCCGCCCTGCCCTACCCGTAATTTTTTTTCCCTGCCCTGCCCGGTGCTAGTGCGCGCCCTTCTGCCCCTTACTAGCGCGTGACCCGCTACCCAGCGCCACGCGCCACCCGCTGCCCCCCCCCCCCCCCCCCCCCCCCCCCCCCCCCCCCCCCCCCCCCCCACCTAACCGCGCGCGACCCGCTGCCCAGCGCCGCGTGCTACCCGCTGCCCCTCCCCTACTTGCGCGCGACCCGCTGCCCAGCGCTGCGCGCGACCCGCTGCCCTCCTGCCCGAGCCGCGCCGCTCTGCCCTGACGAAGCCGCGCCACCCTACTGCTCGGGCCGTTCCTGCTGCTACTGCTACTGCTGCTACTGCTACTATGGCGTCTCCTACAGTGCTTACCTTTGATGCTGAGGGCCAGCCGATACAGTTTGAGTCCTGGTTAGAGGACCTCCACTGGTACCTCCAGAGCGTAGCTCAGCACGACGTCTCCCTGTTAGGGCATACCTCGGGGACCCTCCTTGCCCCTGCTGACTCCCCTGCCGTTGCTGCCGAGGCCCGCACAGGTTTTCTGCACGCATGTGTGTATTCTTTCCCGCGGTGTGTGCTTGAGTGTTTGAGCGCTCTTGGGTGGAAGCAGAGCAAAGGCTGGTCGACTCTGCTGCTCTGCACGGCATCCCCGTGTTGTTTACTTCTGAGGCCATACCCGCACAGGTATGCGGCATGTGTGTTGTGCATTCCACTGTACATCCATAACAGTACAGTACAGCCCCTTTATAGGCTACAAAACCACATGATAAAAGATTGGTTATGAGACATCTCAAATCCAACCTTCACGTACAGCCATTAATAAGCTACAGCTTTTAACAAGTTGACTTTTGAGTCGACCCAAAAGTCAAACCAACCTTCTATCACGTGCAACCCTCTGCTGCTCCCCAGCCTCTGCTGCTCTAGGCCGTCTCGTACTGCCGTTCCTCTTTCCTGAGCTGTCTGACTTCACCACTGTCGCTGACCTCATTACTCACCTGCGCTCCCTAGACACGCGTTACCGTGCCGCTCTCGACTCCGAGTTTCTTGCTACAAACCAGCCCCCTATGTACCTCACTCTGTACTTCCTCACCACCTGCCTCCCTGACACCCTTCGAGCTGTTCGCGATCACTTTCTCGCTCTCGATCCCACCAAGATCACCCTGGACTCGTTAGAGACCCGCCTCTTAGAGGCTGAGTCCGCTGCCCTTGCTGTAGCTGCCTCTCGTGGCACTCCCCTCCCTTCTGTCTTCGAGGGGTGCTCCCCTTCCCTGCTCGCGCCGTCTGTCGCCTCCGCTGCTGCTGCTGACTTCCTTGGTGCTGAGGAGGTCGGTGCTACGTCTGATCCTAGTGGGAGGCGCCGCAGCGGCAAGGGCAAGGGGGGCAAGGGTGGCGGGGGTGGTGGTCGTGGTGGGGGTGGCGGGGGGGCGGCGGCGGCGGTGGTGGTGGTGGTGGTGGTGGTGGTGGTGGTGGTGGTGGTGGTGGTGGTGGTGGTGGTGGTGGTGGTGGTGGTGGTGTGGTGGTGGTGGTGGTGGTGGTGGTGGTGGTGGTGGTGGTGGTGGTGGGGGAGGAGGCAGTGGCGGCAGCAGTGGAGGCAGAGGGGGTGGTGGGAGCAGTGGGGGTAGTGGCGGGGGTGGGAGTGGCACTAGGGGTGGAGCTGGTGGGGGCGGAGCTGGAGGTTCGGCCACACGCACTGCTTCATCTGGCAGTGCGGAAGGTGGTGGAGGTGGCTCTGGGGGTGGTCAGCAGCCGCAGCCGGGTCGCCATGTGGCCCTCTCGCCGCAGCAGCTTCGTGCGTGGGCGATCAGGCGTGGCAGCTCTGGTGGCCCTCTCCCTGCGGGTACGTCCGCCGTACCGGTCACCCTGGTCAGACTTGCAGCCGTACGGACCACGCGCAGGCCCGCTGCTTCTGGCGCCTCGATGACATGTATCGTGAGGAGCATGGTGAGCATCTGAAGACCCCAGATTAGGTGAAGTTGCTTAAGCATGGCGTGGATGTGTTTGCTTGTGATTGGGACGCTATCAATGCTGGCATGTATGCAATGTATGCTGGTTCTGCTAGTGATGAGGGTGACTATTACTCGTGTGTGCCTAGAGTTCCTAGTGTAGAGGCTGCTAGTCTAGGTGCTTTTGGTTCGGCTAGCACGGGTGCAGGGCCTGAGGAGGCCCTGCACACTTTCACTATGGACTCCGGAACGTGTCGCTGCTTCTTCCGCGACAGCACCACAGTCACCCCACTCACACTCCCTGTCCCTGTCTCTCTAGCCGACCCCTCTGGTGGCCCAATCGTTGCTCGTGGCTCCACGGTTCTCCCGTGTCCTGCAGCCCCTTCCAGGTCCCTCACAGGTCTCCACCTCCCCTCGTTCGCCAAGAACTTGGTGGCTACCTCTGTCCTCCAGGACCAATAGGTTACTGTCACTCAGCCTGGGGGTGAGCGAGTGGCGATCTGTACGGACTCACGCATTGACGAGCACCTCGCCACGTTCACTCGGAGGCCCGGGTCTGGTCTGTACACACTGACCACTGAGACTGCCCAGGTAGCTGAGTCAGGTCAGGTAGCTGCGTCGGTTGAGGTAGCCGTGTCTTGTTCGTGTCGTCTCCTCACGCACCAGACTCTCATCAAGCACCACCGTCTTGGTCACCCCTCCTTGCCGCGTCTATGTGGTATGCACTCCCGTCTCCTTGTGTCTGGTCTCTCTAGGTCCCTGCCCCCGCTCCCCAGGTCGCTTGCACCGCCGTGCCTTCCCTGCGTCGAGGGGCGGCAGCGCGCCGCTCCTCATTCCTCCTCGTTTCCTCCTACCACAGCTCCTCTGCAGACCCTCCACATGGACGTGTGGGGCCCAGCCCGCGTCACTGGACAGGGTGGCGAGCGCTACTTTCTACTTGTTGTTGACGACTAGACACGCTACACCACGGTCTTCCCCTTGCAGAGCAAGGCGGAGGTCCGCAGTGTCTTGATCCGCTGGATCTGCGCTGTCCGTCTCGAGCTTAGCACTCGGTTCCGACAGGACCTACTGGTCCTGCGGCTGCACTCTGACTGAGATGGTGAGTTTTGCTCCCGAATTCTCGAGGACTTCTGTGGTGCTGAGGGCATCCGCCAGGCATTCACGCTTCCGGCCTCTCCGCAGTAGAATGGGATTGCATATCGTCGCAATGGCTTGGTCATGGAGGTTGCTCGCACCTCCATGATCCATGCGGCTGCTCCCCATTTTCTGTGGCCGTTTGCGGTCTGATATGCCGCTGCGCAGCTCACCTCTGGCCCCGTGTTGTTAGAATAATAGGCACGATGAGGAGCCATAGCTAGGAAAACCCTAGCTAGGCAAGAGAGAGTTTAGGCAAAGAGGAGGGTTTTCACTAGCAGCAATGAGGATACATATAGCAAACCCTAGATGGGTTGTACCCCATATGAGCTACCCCACTACAGCCTACACAGACTATAGTGTATGAGTTTGACACACCCCCATAGGCAAAGTGGGGGAGAACAAGGGGTCACAAGACCAGTCAAGCAAAGCAAGGCAAAGCAAGCTCAGGGTGGATCACAACGTCACCACACAGTCTGAGCACAAGTTCAAGGCCACAAGGCCAGTTCACATGCAAGGGTACATATATATAACGCTAAACAAGCAAGGGCAGGTATATATATGTAACAGTACAAGCAAGGTCAAGAAGTAAGCAAGTGAGGCAAGGTAGGCACAAGACCTAACAGAGTACAGAAGCGCTGATGATCACAAGGCGCGAGTGCCTTGGTGAAGATATCAGCAGTGTTGGCCTCAGAGGCCACGTAAGCAAGGCGCAGCTGACCACGCTGCTGCAGCTCACGAGCGAGGAAGTAGCGGAGAGCGATGTGCTTCATTCTGTGCTCCAGTCTGTGCTCCCGACACAAGGCCAGCATGGCCTTGTTGTCTACGTACAGCACTGGAGGAGAACGAGGCGGCTCTCCCAGGTCAGTCAGCAGGTAGGTGAGCCAGCGTAACTCCTGTGCAGCCATGGCCCCTGCGTAGATCTCAGCCTCACAGCTGGAGCCGAGAACAGAAGACGAGCGGGTAGACCGCCACGAAACAGAGCCGGAGCCAAGGCTGAAGGTGTAACCCTGTGACGACCGCTGCGTAGCCTGGTCGTCAGCCCAAGAAGCGTCTGCGTGACCAGTGAGGACCACTGAACTCTGCCCTCCAAGCACAAGCCCCATGCCCGACGTACTGCACAAGTAGCGCAACACCCTCTTCGCTGCAGCCATGTGCTCTGGTCTGTGTCTCCCAGGAGCAACATAGCGTGCCAGAATGCTAAGAGGGTATGCAAGGTCAGGTCGAGTGCAGGTCATCAGGTACATGAGGCAGCCGACAAGCTCTGGGTACGGGCCACTCGACTCTACGGACTCATCCGAAGGCAGAGCTGAGAGCGAGTGGCGTGTAGGCAGAGGAGTGGCCTGAGGCGAGGAGTACGTGAAGCCAAAGCGCTGAAGGACCTGCTGCACCATGTGTGACTGAGTCAGGGTAATGGTGCGCTGTGCTCTGTCCCGGGTGATCTGCAAGCCAAGGTAGCTGCGCAGTTCACCCAGGTCTGTGCACGTGTGTCTCTTCTGCAGCTCGGACTTCACGTAGGCAAGTCCAGCAGTGTCAGCTGTAGCAAAGACCAAGTCGTCAACGTACACGAGGATGTAGAACGGCGGCAAGGAAGAGTCGGTGCGCAGAAACAGCGACGGGTCGGCAGTAGAAGGAGCAAACCCAAGAGCCGCAAGTGTAGTCCTCAGTGTGTCGTGCCACTCACGAGGCGCCTGGCGGAGACCGTAGACTGGCCGCTGGAGGCTCCACTGGGTGCCAGGAGGAAAAGTCCCAGTGAAGCCAGGTGGGCGGCGCAGCCAGATCTCCTCGTGCAGGCTGCCCTGCAAGAAAGCAGTGCTGAAGTCAAGAGAGTGCAGCTCGTAGTCTCGGTGAGCGGCTATGTGCAGCAGTACCCGAAGAGTGGTCATCTTCGGGGTGGGAGAGAAGGTCTGAAAGTAGTCAACTCCCTGCCGCTGACTGAAGCCACGAGCCACGTAACGCGCCTTGAAGACAGGCGGAGAACCCGGCGGCCGCTTTACCCTGAAAATCCACATGCCACTGACGATGTTCGCCCCAGGCGGGGGAACCTCGTCAACGTAGGTGCCTGTGGACTTCCAGGAAGCCATCTCTGCGTCCATGGCTGCCTGCCACTGAGAGGAGTAGGGACCCTCTATCGCCTCCGCGTAAGAGCGCGGAGTCGGGATGTCAAGTGCATCCGGGTCTCCCTCAGGGGCAAGCAGCATGGACACGAGATGAGGTGAAGCAGCAGCCAAGCACTGGAACTCCTCCTGCTTGTCCTCAAGGACGTCCGTGCCAAGAGCACACTCACCCCCGACGGACGGAGGACAGACAGACTCAGACTCAGCGACGAGACTGGCAGCGTAGTCTAGGCGACAGCGAGCAGCGAAGTCGACAAGCTCAGCAACCAGAGCAGACGCAGCAGTAGACTCAAAGGAAGGGTCAGTGACGACAGTAGCAAGGAGACGCGTGACAGTAGTATGCGCAGCACGAAGGGAGTCCGACTCAGGGTCAGGAAGGTCAGGAAGAGAGGACGCGGGAGGAGAAGGCAAAGGGGCACGCAGAGGAGCAGTGGAAGGACGCAGAGACATCCGGTGCGTGCCGGGGACAGGGGGAGGACGCTGACGTGAACCACGACCACTAGTGCGAGCAGCGCGGACAGGCGACGCAGGGCGAGACGCAGGCTCACGACGCTCAGCAAGACCTCCAGTAGGACCAGTGTAGGGAGAAGGAGAAGGAAGCGGGGAGGCCGGCGGTAACTGCGACTCGGACTGGACAGGAGGCGGACACGCTAAGGGAGGAGCAGGACCAAGAGAGGACGGAAGACCAAGAACCTGCTCAAGGAGCGGAACGAAGTACGGCCGTGGCCGCGCAGCTCCACCAGTGCCAGCAGGAACAGCACCAGCACCCCCAACGGGAGCACCAGTACCAGGAGTGCCCCCAGCCCCAGGTTCACAAACTCCAGCACCCTCAGCAGCACCAGCGCCAGCAGCACCTCCAGCGCCAACACCCCCAGTAGCTCCAGCTCCAGTCGGACCACCCGAAGACGCAGCAGCTCCAGCTCCAGGAGCACCAGCAGCACCAACGCCAGCAGCACCACCAGCTCCAGTAGGAGGAGCACCCGTAGGCCCAGCAGCTCCAGTACACTCGGTACGAGCACCTCTGGGACCCTCGGCACCAGCACCCTCAGCAGCAGCAGAACCTCCAGCGTCCGCAGCACCACCAGCTCCAGCAGCACGCCGCCAGCGCCGGGCGAACCACTCACGCAGCTCCTGTGGAGAGAGCAGCTCCCGCCGGGACGAAGCACCCGAAGAACCGCCAGGCTCAGCACCACCAGACGCCACACGAGCAGGTCCAGCACCCTCAGGCTCCGCACTCCGAGACACAGCACCCCCAGGCTCAGCACCCCCAGGCGCAGCACCCCCAGGCTCCGCACCCCCAGGCTCAGCACCCCCAGGCTCAGCACCCCCAGGCGCAGCACCCCCAGGCTCAGCACCCCCAGGCGCAGCACCCCCAAGCTCAGCACCCCCAGTCGCAGCACCCCCAGACCCAGCACCCCCAGACCCAGCACCCCCAGGCTCAGCACCACCAGCAGCACCAGAGTCAACAGCTACCTCGACAGGCTCAACTGCATCTACCTGGGACACACCTGAGGGAGCAGGACCCTGAGGGGGGAGGGGGTCTACCGGAGGGGGACCTGGCGTAAGGAAGAGCGGCGGGGGAGGGAGGGACGCAGTGCGGTAGGGGAAGAGACGGTAGTAGGGAACCGACTCGTCAAAGGTGACGTCCTGGGAGGACAGAACACGGCGCGAGGTGGGGTGGTAGAACTGCCAGCCTGGCGCGTCAGGGGGGAAGCCAAGGAAGACGCAGGGAACAGCACGGGAGGACATCTTGTCCGCAGACAAGTCTCGGACAAAAGCCCGAGATCCCCAGACACGGAACGCAGACGCATCGCCAGCCTTCCCCGTCCACAGCAAAGCAGGGGAGGTCTCCGGCATGGAGACCCGGGGGTGAAGGTTGATCTGATGCGCCGCGTACCGAACCGCAAACGGCCACAGAAAATGGGGAGCAACCGCATGGATCATGGACGTACGAGCGACGTCCATGATCATGCCGATGCGGCGCTCAGCAATCCCATTCTGCTGCGGAGAGTCCGGAAGCGTGAAGGTCTGGCGGATGCCTCGTGCACGACAGAAGGCCCGCAGAAGGTCAGAGGAGAACTCTCCGCCTCTGTCGGAGTGCAGACGCCGAACAGGAAAGTCCGAGCCGAAACTCTCCTGGAGCTGGAGACGAGCTGTGCGGATCCAGGCGATCAACACCTCAGTGACGTCACCCTTGCTGCGCAAGGGGAAGACTGCGGTGTAACGCGAGTAGTCGTCAACCACCAGCAGGAAGTAACGCTCGTGACCCTGTCCACGGACGCGGGCTGGGCCCCACACGTCCATGTGAAGCGTCTGCAGCGGAGCCTCTGTCGGAGGAAACTCGGAGGAGTGAGGGGCAGCGCGCTGCCGCCCCTCGACGCAGGGAACGCAGGTGGGGGCAGGCCCCGGAGGAAGAGGAGGGAGGGACCGGGGGAGGCCAGAGACAAGAAGACGGGAAGCCATGCCTCGAAGACGAGGCAGGGAGGGGTGACCAAGGCGGTGGTGCCAAAGGAGAGTCCGGTGGGACAGGAGACGACACGAGCAGGGGGCAGACTCAGGACCAGACCTGGACGCCGCAGCAAACACCTGACCCGACGCTGCTACCTGAGCAGACTCAGTGACTGGAGAAGACTCAGTAGTCAGTGTGTACAGGCTCGACCCCGGCCGACGGGTAAACGTGGCCAAGTGTCGGCCCGTGTCCGCACACGTGCAGTGGGTCACCCGCTGACGCGCAGGGGTGAACTGGTCAACTCCTGCATCCTGTAGGTCAGCACCCGCCACCAAGTTCGTAGAGAACGAGGGGAGGTAAAGACCCGACAGGGAGCCAGACGGGACCGCTGGACACGGTAGGACAGTGGAGTAGTGGGCAAGGACAGGACCCCCAGAGGGGTCTGCCAGGGAGACTGCAACAGGCCGACTGAGCGGCGTGAGAGTGGTGCAGTCTCGAAAGAAGGAGCGGGAAGCACCCGAGTCAAGGGTGAAGGTGTGGGTGTCCGGTGACGACGCAGCACCTGAGAGCGCAGACTCACCGGCACCTGGGGCGGCAGACGCACTGGCACCTAGAGCAGCAGCCTCACCAGCACCTGGGGTAGCAGCCGCACTAGCACCTAGAGCGGCAGCCTCACTCACAGGGCACGGCGGCTGCACCTGTCCATCACCAGAAGCTCCCGACCGACCCACTCCAGAGCGACTACCACTACGGCCACCCCGACAGCCCCAACTGGCGTACCACTCACGAAGCTGCTGGGGCGAAAGAGAACACGGCAGCTGCACCTGTCCACTACCAGAAGCTCCCGACCGACCCACTCCAGAGCGACTACCACTACGGCCACCCCGACAGCCCCAACTAGCGTACCACTCACGAAGCTGCTGGGGCGTGAGGGACTCACGCGCACGGCCCTGGAGCTGCATCTGGCCTCGCCAGGAGCAGCAGTAGCAGCAGTAGCGGCAGTAACAGCAGTAACAGCAGGAGCAGTAGCAGTGGGAGTAGAAAAGGCAGTAGCAGCAGTAGCAGTGCTGGCAGGGCAATGCTCACCAGTGGTCGGCGCGGCAGGCGCAAGACGGTGGCGACCGCGGGGCCGCTACAACTGCAGGGCGGGGCCGGGCCGCAGCAGGGAGCTCCGCGGCAGCTGCTGCAGGGCGAGGCCGGGCCGCGACGGCAGCTGCTCCAGGTGCCTGGGGCGGCTGCTGCAGGTGCGGGCTGCTCCAGGGGCGGCTGCTGCAGGTGCGGGCTGCTCCAGGGGCGGCTGCTGCAGTGGCGGGCGGCTCCAGGGGCGGCTGCTGCAGTGGCGGGCGGCTCCAGGGGCGGCTGCTGCAGTGGCGGGCGGCTCCAGGGGCTGCTACTGCAGTGGCGGGCGGCTCCAGGGGCGGCTGCTGTAGTGGCGGGCGGCTCCAGGGGCTGCTACTGCAGTGGCGGGCGGCTCCAGGGGCGGCTCCACGGGCAGGTGGCGACGCCGCGGGCAGGGCGACGCGGCGGGCAGGTGGCGACGCCGCGGGCAGGGCGACGCGGCGGGCAGGTGGCGACGCCGCGGGCAGGCGACAACGCCACGGGCAGGCGACGACGCCGCGGGCAGGCGACGACGCCGCGGGCAGGGGCTGCGTCGCGGGCAGGCGACGACCACTCTGCGGGCAGACGACGACGCCGCGGGCAGGCGACGACGCCGCGGGCAGGGGCTGCGTCGCGGGCAGGCGACGACGCCGCGGGCAGGGGATGACGCCGCGGGCAGGGGCTGCGTCGCGGGCAGGCGACGACGACGCCGCGGACAGGGCGACGCGGTGGGCGGCGAGAGCCTGCAGAGGCGGCGCGCGGTCGGGCAGAGGCTGCGCGCGGGCCTGACGGGTCTGCAGGGGCGGCTCTCGGGCGTGACGGGCCTGCAGAGGCGGCTCGGGGGGGGCCTGACGGGTCTGACGGGCCTGCTGCGGTGGCGGGCGGCTCCAGGGGCGGCTGCTGCAGTGGCGGGCGGCTCCAGGGGCGGCTGCTGCAGTGGCGGGCGGCTCCAGGGGCTGCTGCTGCAGTGGCGGGCGGCTCCAGGGGCGGCTGCTGTAGTGGCGGGCGGCTCCAGGGGCTGCTACTGCAGTGGCGGGCGGCTCCAGGGGCGGCTCCACGGGCAGGTGGCGACGCCGCGGGCAGGGCGACGCGGCGGGCAGGTGGCGACGCCGCGGGCAGGGCGACGCGGCGGGCAGGTGGCGACGCCGCGGGCAGGCGACGACGCCGCGGGCAGGCGACGACGCCGCGGGCAGGGGCTGCGTCGCGGGCAGAGGACGACTCCGCGGGCAGACGACGACGCCGCGGGCAGGCGACGACGCCGTGGGCAGGCGACGACGCCGCGGGCAGGGGCTGCGTCGCGGGCAGGCGACGACGCCGCGGGCAGGGGCTGCGTCGCGGGCAGGCGACGACGCCGCGGGCAGGCGACGACGACGCCGCGGACAGGGCGACGCGGTGGGCGGCGAGAGCCTGCAGAGGCGGCGCGCGGTCGGGCAGAGGCTGCGCGCGGGCCTGACGGGTCTGCAGGGGCGGCTCTCGGGCGTGACGGGCCTGCAGAGGCGGCTCGGGGGGGGCCTGACGGGTCTGCAGAGGCGGCTCGGGGGCCTGACGGACCTGCAGGGGCGGCTCGAGGGCGCACGAGGGCGCACGAGGGCGTACGAGGGCGTACGAGGGCGCACGAAGGCGCACGAGGACGTACGAGGGTAGGGCGCATGAGGGCGCTTCTAGCGGAATAGTGGGCCCATTGTAGAAAGCGGTCCTAGGTAGCAACCTAGGCTCGTGATACCATGTTAGAATAATAGGCACGATGAGGAGCCATAGCTAGGAAAACCCTAGCTAGGCAAGAGAGAGTTTAGGCAAAGAGGAGGGTTTTCACTAGCAGCAATGAGGATACATATAGCAAACCCTAGATGGGTTGTACCCCATATGAGCTACCCCACTACAGCCTACACAGACTATAGTGTATGAGTTTGACACGTGTCTCCCACCCGGAAACCTCCTCTACTTTGCGGTGGATGGGAGAGGTTGGTGATGCGTCGGTGTTTCGGGTCTGGGGTTCCCTTGCTCTTGTCCGCGATCTTCCTGCAGGCAAGTTCTCTCCTCGCACTCTTCGCTGCGTCTTCCTTGGCTTCCCTAACGACGCTCCGCCCTGGCAGTTTTACCACAAGAGTTCTCGTCATGTCCTCTCCTCACAGGACGTCACCTTTGACGAGTCTGTCTGCTTCTACCGTTTCCACCCCCATCGCAGTTCCCCCGTGCCCCTCACGTCTCTCTTCCTGGTACCCAACCCCCCCTCGGTAGCTCCTCTCCCCCCACTGGGTCCTGCTCCCTCGGGTGTGTCTCAGGTAGACCCACGCCCCTTGGTTGAGCCTTTGGAGGTCTCCTCTGACCCTTCTGGCCCAGCTAAGGGGGGTGACCCGACTGGTGCCGACACTGTGGCCCCTCGCCGCTCAGCGCGCTTGGCGGCCCCTCCTGGTTTTCCGCCTCGGCCGTCTTCGCCGCCTCTGCAACCAGTCGCTGTGGACTCTCGTGCTGCTGGAGATGGTGACACTGGGGGTACGGACTCTGGGGGTGCTGGTTCTGGGGGTGCTGAGTGCCCTACGGGTACAGGAGGAGCTGGAGGTGCTGCAGTTGGAGGTGCTGGAGGTGCTGGTGCTGGTGGTACTGGAGTTGGAGGTGCTGGAGGTCCTGGTGCTGAAGACGCTAGTCCTAGCGGTACTAGTGCGCTTCGGCAGGAGACTCTCTTGCCACAGTCCACTCCTCTGCCTACAGGTCACTCGCTCTCAGCTCCACCTTCGGACGAGTCCGTAGAGCTTGTAGGCTACCTCATGTACCTGATGACCTGCACTCGACCTAGCCTCGCGTACCCTCTCAGCATCCTGGCACGCTACGTTGCGCCTGGGAGACACCGACCAGAGCACTGGCGGGCTGTTATGAGGGTGCTGTGTTACTTGTGCAGTACATCGGGCATGGGGCTCGTGCTTGGAGGACAGGGTACGGTTGTACTCACTGGACACTCAGACGCTTCTTGGGCAGACGATCAGGCTACTCAGCGGTCGTCATAGGGTTACACCTTCAGCCTTGGCTCCGGTTCAGTTTCTTGGCGGTCTACTCGCTCGTCTTCTGTTCTCAGCTCCAGTTGTGAGGCTGAGATCTACGTGGGGGCCATGGCTGTACAGGAGTTACGTTGGCTGACCTACCTGCTGACCGACTTGGAAGATCGGCCTCGTTCTCCTCCAGTTTTGTACGTCGACAACAAGGCCATGATTGCCTTGTGTCAGGAGCACAGACTGGAGCACAGAACGAAGCATATCGCTCTGCAGTTCTTCCTCGCACGAGAGTTGCAGCAGCGTGGTCAGCTTCGTCTTGCTTATGTGGCCTCACGGGCCAATACTGCTGATGTTTTCACCAAGGCACTTGTGTCTGGTGATCATCAGCGTTTCTGCACTATGTACTCTAGGCCTTGTGCCTACTCTGCCTCACCTGCTGGCGTACTACTTGACTTTGCTTTGTACTGTGATCCATGTAAAAATACCTTCATGTCTCTGGTTGCTAGGTTGTAATCATTGTACTGTTTGCTATATTATCAAACTGTATGTGAACTGGCCTTGTGGCCTTTTGCTTGTGCTCAAAACATGTGGTGTCTTTGAGATCCACCCTGAGCTTTTTCTTTGTTTGCTTCTCTTCCTTTCATCCTTTCAACAGATACAACTCCCATCCAGTATTTCATACGGTGGTCACGTTCTAAAGAATAGAGTGTCACATCCGGCATGACACATTGTATTTGTCAAATGCAGCAAAAGACTTAGGGCGTATCCAGGTTCGGGTCATGAGCACTGTTCCGGGCATGCGCGAATTGCGGATGCCCGGAACAACACAAAACACCACTTTGGGTTCTCGGAACTCATGCGACCCACAAATTGGCGCGAGGCTTTCCGCGCCAAAATTACGCCCCAAACAACAGTCGCATCCAATGGAGGGATGCCAAAACAGTTCGAAAAATCATTTGCTACACCCACGCAAAACCATGCGACACCCATCGAAAAACAAAATCGTAAAAAATGTCGGCGTGAATCCCCAAATGTTGGGAGCGCGACGCGGGAAATTTTAGACACATTCTTGGGTCACTGGGATCAATTTGCCGAGTGGTTGGGTGCAGAGGTGTAAGAATCATACGGTACAGTGCAAAATTGTGGCACTCGACTGACGACAGCCAAAAGGATGGCAGTCTAACGTGAATCGTGCAACCAGGTGATTGGTTGGGGGTGGGTCGTGCACGTCAGTCGCCCAACAGGTGCACATTGACCCAAAGCTGGGGCCGCGCGCGGCTCGGCAGCCCACTTCGGGTCATGCGCAATTTCCGCATGACCCAAACAGTAGAATGAACAGTGCTCATGACCGGAACCAAAGATACGCCCTTAGGTGAAAGAAGTATTGGCGAAATAGGCGAAGAAGTTCCTGAGTTAAGATTTGGATGAGAATTGAATGAAGTTGGCCAATACAAGCAAGGACTATATAGGATGCAATAGCGAATGTTGGAAAGAAATTTGTGGGACTAGAATTTGGATGCAAGAAAACTAGAGTGCGACATGACGGCTCAGAGGAAATCTTGGAAATCTTGGATGGATTGGATGAGGATACTGTTGGATGGGGTTGGAACCATAATTAGGGTAAAAAACCCTTGAATAATAAAATACCCCGTAACAACTCCCTCTAGGTGTAATCATATATCCATTGCAAATATAGTATGTAACTGTTGCAAACTATAGGGTGTGGGTGTGTGCTCTGGTCTCTCATCGAGGTTGCAGCTCATCCCATGTGTTAAAATGTAGATTTAGCCAACCAAAATCAAATCAATCTCCAAGCCTTCGTTCTAACCGATAACCTTCCTCATAGGCAATCAACATCCCTCGAAGCTGGAAGATTAAAACCAAGAAGTCACGTATCAATTGCAACAATAAACCGTAAAAGCAGACATGTCAAAAGTTGTAATGGCCAGTCCTGTTCTACGACAAAGGTGCCTCCGCAAATGCGACCACACATAATTCTGTACAAGAGTAGTAGGAAATACAGTACGTACAAGCCGGGCCGAGTTCGCCTGGTCCGCTATGTTTTTGCCGCGTGAAAATGGATAGCAAGTTTTTGGATTACTTGGTGGTGGTGAAAATGAAGGGGTGTTTTTTTTGTCGTTACTTTCACAACCAAATATCTCATCAACATGGAAAGTCTTGATACTATTATGCAAAAGGAACACTTTGTTCTTTATCGCCATCGATTTGTGCAAGTGTCAAGAAATTAAAAGCATCTACAATGTAGATTCAATAGAAACTTCTATCGGTGCAGGTGCCTTTCTCATGCGATAAATTGAAACATCTATCAAAGGCTAGGTGAATCTCCCAGTTGGTTCGGTCACTTGCGAACAACGGTTTACGGCTGCCCACCTAGAAATGACAAGCATCATAACCGAGAATGTGAAAATGCGGTGAAGTTAACGAAGTCCATGTGTAGGTTGTTAGAAAGATGACTGGACGAAAATGACTAGAATGATAGCGTATAAGTAGATATTGGTAGATCCAGGAAACCCTTACAGAATAACCGAAAGTGTACAACTAGCCTATAGCACATACAAACATAAAATTTGACACACCCCCATAAGCTAGGTGAGGGATATCGCAAGAGCAACAACCCAGGGCGGCTCAACTAGTCCAACCACTTAGGCAAGAGGTCGCAAGTCCAATCATCAAGAAACAACACAGCATGAGATACAATTCAGGGTTGTATAACTAGCCCGACCACAGAGACAAATGGCCACGAGGTCAGTCAAAATTTTAATATAAATCTAACTAGCATCACATATTGTGTTAGATACACGGATCAAGATGAAACCAAATGAGGACCTGCCGGAACAAGGCCACGCTGCGTGCCAAGCCGATGACAATCACGAGGCTTGAGTGCCTTGGTGAAGATATCGGTTGTGTTGGCCTCTGAGGCTGCTGTTACCACTTGTGCCTGGCCACACTGGTGCAACTCACGCCGCAGGAAGTACCGCAGCTGAATGTGCTTCGCCTTGCCCACTAGACGAGACTGAGTTGAGTGCAGAATTAGGGTCGTGGGCGAGAAGAGTGATGGGGAGGGCTGTCAGAGGTCCACTGGAGATCCCCGATTGATCCTAGGGAAGGGTTACAGGCACGGCGGCCTGGGGGGTTATGGGATTCTGACAAGGGCATGAAAAATGGCAATTAGAGACGTCTCAAAACTCGATGTGTAGTGGAGGGAAAGGCGTCAGGGAGGGATGCCTCTCGCAAAGCTTGAAAGGCCTCAAGAATTGGACAAGGAAGTGACTGTAACACAAATGACAGAAAAATAGGGATGAAGAGGCAGGGCAGAAAGTGTTAGTGAAGATCACAAGTGTGTGCTCTATACATAGTATCCCAGTGTGATGCATAGTGTGATGGCAGCACAACATTTAGTCAAGGTGTGCTGAATGTGTGTTGAATCAATGCTGTCAATTGTCGGACATGGAAGTAGTCAAATGCCTTCAATTGCACATCGATATTTACTTCTTGGGCGAAGCGTGTGCTGACATTCATAAATGGCATCATGTAGCGTTCGTTGTTGAAACCGTCAGCTCTCAGGACCAAGAAGTTATTGTAGACATTGTCTAGTGGCTTGTGGCATAAAGGTCCAAGAGTCAGCTCTAGGAAGGAGGAGTGAGCCTGCTACTTCGGAAAAGACGGTGCAGATATGAGGGTTTGTGCATGGTTGCGATTCTCTTCCGTTTAAGAGCAGTAGGGAATGGTCCTTAAAGATTCTAGCCCTGATGGAGTTTTTTAGGACCTCTAATGATGGGTGTCCTAGACTCTGATGCCTACGTCCCTTGGTGCATAGATGGAGATATTTTTCTCGTACTTTTACCGACCTTTCTTGTTCGTATTCTGCAGGTGTCGTGATGGCTTTTACATCGACATCGGCCATGGAGACTTATTTGTCTCTTTTTGGTGCCTCTGTGTCAGCACTAACGGAATCGTCAATCGCGGACGCGGTAATCATCTCCTCTGGCATGTTGCACAACGCCATTCCCACCATTAAGAAGAGGTGGTACATGATTATGTTTCCATTGTTGGTGACAAAGATGAGTTGTGGTCCTTCCTCGAGAGGTGGCACTTTTCCCTCATGAGCAGATGGTCCAGTGGCCTGTTCTATGACACCAGTGACGATGAATTCTCCTTCTCCTACTTCAACTTCCACTTCCTCAATCACTTTTGGTTGTTGTTCCAAATCTCCTTGTCCACGAGCGCCAATTGACGATGCCTAAGTGGAGCCTTCGGGTGGAGCCCCCCATCATGTTCTCTCTATAGGCCAATACAGGTCGGGTTGACCGCCTCACTCATGTGGGTGAGCTCTACATCGACCTCCTTGTGTTTTGGTAGCTATGTTACCCCGTCTGTCACCCCATCCGCTTATTGCTTCTGTTGACGAGAAAGTTGGCCCCGCCCTCGCTTGGGCAAAGCCGGCTTCGTTGTCCGGATTGCAAGGCATGCAGCCGGCTAGACTTCGTGGTCGGCGCTGACTTAGAGGAGCAAGTCGGCTTAGTTGGCCGACCTCGAGGGAGCAGACTTCGGCGAAGCCGTCTGTGGCGTTGGTCGACGAGGTGAAGTCGGCGACCGACTCAGGTGACATGACGCTAAATTGGGGGGCGCCGACTTGTGGACGTCAGGAACTTCCTCTTGTCGACCAAGTAACCTGGACGACGAAGTTCTTCGGGCGTGCGCGAACGTCGTCCAGGTGGTTTTGGCAAAGCCGACCTATGTGGCAACATCACGTGCGCACGAGGTCGGCGTGGCATACCCGGCACAACCGTTGACATATGGCTGACTCGGCACCTGCGCAATGTGCGTGACGGTGCGCATTGTCCTCAACCATTGACCCGCACCTGCGAAGTGGGTGCAGCATGTGCGGAGAATACTATTCTACGGGAGAGCTTGACTAGCGTGGGACACACAGTCAGAGTTCTGGCAGTGATTCTCAGGAGTGAACTTAGTTGCCTTGGTAGAATTCAAGCATAGTTCCACTAGCAGAAATTGATTGAACAGAATTATGGTACAAGCAAGGAGAACCAAATAGCAAGAACAATGAACCCTAGAGAAACGTTCCTCGGCTAACACACGCCTTATCCGAGTCAGCAACGGCAGGTGAAACGACAAGCACATGTGTCTTTCACCTGAGTTGGCAGTTTCTCAGGTTTACAGCTTTCAGAGTTGTTTACGTTTTTACTGTTAGTAAAAACGTGTTTCAGGTTCAGTTTCCTCACTGATCCGAATTCTCCTGGGGAGTACAATTTCCGAAATTCTCTGATTGGTCGAAATTTGCTGTTTCGCGATTGGTCGAAATTCGCGCACATTGCGAATTTCGGAGACAAGTACTTTTGTCGACCAGCAACGCTCTGCTCGACGGTGCCTGTTTCGAGCTTAATTCTGTCGACCAGCGTTTCGTCGAAACGCTGTTTTCTACCATTTCGTCGACCCGCAAGGCTCGATTTCGACGCCGTTTTGCTCCCCTCGACAAGTGCCTGGTCGAGAGGCAGTTGCGTAGAGCAGAAACAACACTTCAATTTCGACGACTTAATCTCCTCGAAAATCGACCCGTCGGACAGAGATAAAAGTCCCTGAAGTCGCCGATGACCACGAAACGAACACCGTTGTGCTCTGAAAATCATGGCCGACTTCGCCCAAGCGAGGGCGGGGCCTTTTCTCTTCGACACTCCCCTGCCCAGCTCAAGCTTGGGCCCCGACACACAAGGTCCACCCAGAACCTACTTAATAGAATACAAGGGGATATTTCTCTGGCGTGCACACTCCCGCACGCCGACCACCGCACCAGCCATGTTAGAGGACATGGCACCTACTGCTGCACGTCGTCGTCGCTGATTTCGGCAAGGCGAACCTGGCCGACCGCGACAGAGCACCGGTTGAAGGCCGGGTAGTGCAGACCCTTTGTGAGGAAGTCCGCCGGCTGCTCGGATGTTGGGATATATTCCTGCGCAACCTTCTTGCGCTTCACCATCTGCTGCAGCCAGGCATAGCGTCGCTCCATGTGCTTGAGGTTGCCCTTCAGCCCCAAGCCCTCAGCGACCGCGATGGCGGACTGATTGTCCACGTTCAGAGTAGTTGGCGTCCCAGCATCGAGGAGCTGGAACTCGGCGAGGAGGAATCGAAGTCGACGAGCCTCCTTGGCCGCCTCAGTGGCCGCGATGTACTCTGACTCCGTAGAGGACAGAGTCACGCACTTAATGCGTTGGCTCGTCCAAGAGACAGCTGCGCCGCCGAAGGTGAAAACGTAGCCACTTGTGCTAGTGCGATTCTGCTTGTCGCCTGCGTCGTCAGCGTCCGCGTAGCCGACCAGTGTCAGAGTCTCCGGTCCTCCTCCGAACTCCAGAGCAACATCACGCGTGTCCGACAGATAGTTGAGGCAGCGATCGACCTCACGCCAGTGGTTGTCGCTCCTCACCGTCAGACCAGATCCCAGCTTGCTGCACGCAAAAGCGATGTCGGGCCGAGTTGTTGTGGCAGCGAACTGCAGCGAACCGACCTTCTGACGATACTCCTCTTCTTCGCGCGACTGAAAGTCATCGTCGTCGAAAGTCAGCTCGGCATACGCGTCGACGGAAACAGGTGTCTTCGGACGCCGACCAGTCTGCTCCTCGTCGATGAAGCGCCTACGCAGCTTGTCGACATAGGACTGCTGGTGAAGCCACAGCTTCCGCGCCGGACGGTCACGCACGATTTCGAGCCCCAAGTACTTCTCGACCGGGGTGATCTCGCGCAGCTCAAAGGCAGCCTCCAGCAGCTCCTTTAGCTCCTTCAGCATCGCGGTGCTGCTGCTGGCGGCGAGCAGGTTGTCGACGTAGACGAGCACCCAGCACGCCACTCCGTCGTCGCCAACTCGGAAATAGAGGGCCTCGTCGACCTGGCTCTTGCTCCAACCAGCGCCAGTCAGCACAGCGTCGAGCGCAGAGTACCATAGCAGAGGGCTCTGCTTCAGCCCTGTACAGGCTCTTCAGCAGCTTGCATACTCGGCCGGTGGCATCGTTGTAGTAAGTCGGCTGGTCCATGTAGAGCACGCGATCGAGCTTGCTCTGTAGAAACGCATTCTTCATGTCTAACTGCATGAGGTGCAGATCGAGGACGGCGACGATGCTAAGGAAAATCCGTAGCGTAACGTAGCTCCCGACTGGAGCGTACGTCTCGTCGTAATCAGCTCCGTAGACCTGCGTGAAGCCCTTCACCACCAGGCGCGCTTTTTCGCGGGCAACCGTGTCGTCGACATGGTACTTCGTCGTCAGTACCCAGCGGTTCTTCATGACATTGACGCCGCGCGGGCGCTCCACCAGCTCCCAAGTGCCGTTGGTGATGAGACTTCGAATCTCCTCGTCCATGGCGGCCTTCACCGCCTTGCCCTTCCAGCTCGCCAACGCCTCCTTCACTGTCATGTTAGCGATGTCCCAGCGGTGCTCTGGATCGGCGTGCATATCGGGATCGAGCTCGGGTACGTTGACGTCGAACTGCGCATCATCGAGCAGAGTGCTGTAGGAGGTCGGCGGCAGGCAAGCATGGTAGCTCAGCTTCTCGCGAGGCTTGCCAAAGTTGGAGCGGGTGGAACGTCGAACTGCAGGCTTGTCGGCCGAGACTTCCACCACGTCGCTGTCGCTGCTGGACTGCTCCTTGGCCGATGGCTCCCCTTTATCGCTGCCGATGACTTCAACAACGTCGCTCGATGTGCCATCGTCGAACTGCTCCCCTGTCGTTCGCTCCTTAAAAGTGAGCTCCTCGTTCGACGGATCCTCTGTCGACGGCTCCTCTGAAATGCGCTCCTTGTTCGACGGCTCTCCTGTCGATGGCTCCTCTAAAACACGCTCCCCTCCGACGTCTCCCCTGTCAGCAGCTTCTCTGAAACGCGCTTCCCGTTCGACGTCTCCCCTGTCGGTGGAAACTTCACTCCGGCGCCGACTTGCTCGCTGACCAGATCATGTCGACCGCCAGCGATGCCAATGGGCGGAGCCGAAGGTGACACACCAATGCTCCCCTCATCGCTGGCGGCCGACGATGATGCCAACTTAGGCAGGCCGGGGGCGAGCGATGGGGGGGAGACGGGAAGAGGAGGAGGAGGTGTCGACGAGGGCAGAATGGAGGGAGAAGGATCTGCAGAGGCACCATCGTCCTCGGATTCGAGCAACGAAATCGCCGCTGGCAACGGACCCGTCGGCGGAGAAAACTTCGTTCGCTCTGACGCGGGCCCGTGCTCCACCTTCCACTCCTCCAGAGACATCGCCTCATAGAAGATTGCCTCCACGGTTGTGACAATGCGGTTGGCGGTGAGGTCGAGCACCTCCCATCCCTTGCTCTCCGGCGAAACCCCGAGGTGAATTCCCCAGCGGGCCTTCGGTGCCAACTTTCCGCCGCGCTGCTGCTCTGGGATCATGAACTGCACCATGCAGCCCCACACGCGCGCCAGCGTGAGATCCGGCTTCTTCTCGAACAGCAGCTCGTACGGCGTCGTCCTCGGAGGAAGTGAAGCCCGTTCGAGGCAGTTGCGCACCCAGACGGCGTGACGAAGAGCGAGGTGCCACCAGTGATGCTTCACCCCCATGTGAAGCAGCATCGTCCGCACAGCTTCGACGACCGTGTGGATTTCCCGCTCCGCCATGCCATTTTGTTGCGGAGTGTAGGGGCACGTGAGGTTGTGGAGGATACCCTTGTTTTCGACGAGATCGGTGAAGGCCCGGCCGAGGAATTCCCCTCCGCGGTCAGAGCGCAGCCTTTTCACCGACTTCGAAGTCTGCCGTTCCACTTCCTTCAGCCACTTCTCGAAAACGACCAGCACATCGCTCTTCTTCGCGATCGGGCGGACCCACACAAAGCGGGTCTTGCGGTCCTTGAGGAGAAGGAAGTAGAGGCTTCCATCCATGGCGGCCACGCGGAAGGGGCCGCAGAGGTCAATGTGCACGACGTCAAGGGCGTTGTCAGCGTCCGATCCCTTCTCTGGAAAAGTATGTCGCGCTAGTTTCCCTCCGACACAGGAGGCACACGGCAGGTCGGCTCCGGTGGACTTCTGGATGTCCATGCCGACCGACGGCAACACCATGCTTTGCCGAACTCTTAATCGTGTCAATGCCGACGTGCGCGAGCCTCGGGTGCCACTTGTCTAGCGTCGACTTCGTCGCAGATGCGATCGTCCGCAGAGCAACTGCCTCAGTCGAAGATGTCGTCGATTTCGAGGAGCAGGGGCGGAGGTCGGTGCAGAGGACCCGGCCGGTGTAGCGTGCTCGACCGAGCACATCTCCTGCAGCGGAAACGAGCAGCATCTCGTCACCCTCGTTCTGCAGCTTCACGCCGTTTTCCTTCAGCTGACCAGCAGACAGTAGATTCGCGTGCACGCCCGGAACGTACAACACGTCGGGGATGAGAATCGGCTTCCCGGTCTCCCCTTCCAGAGCAACTGTGCCACGGCCTTCGACGTTCTGAAGCGCCCCGTTGAATCCGCGCACGTGACGGATTTCTCCTCCTGGCTTCATTTCGACGAAGGCCTCTCGCGTTCCCATCAGATGATGGGAGCAGCCACTGTCGAGGAGAACCACAGTCGGATTCGCCTGCACGGCTGCTGCTACCGCCTGGAAGTCCTCGCCAGCCTCCGGCGCCAGCGAAATTGTTGGGTCGACCACGCCAACCATCGAACAAGAGGCTTCCTTTCCGCTCGAGGTACCAGCCTCTGATGTCGACGGCGTTTTCGACAATGCAGGCTTCTCCTTGCGCGGCTGGTTGTCTCGACGACGACGGTCGCTGTCAGACTTCCCATCCTCCGAACGACGAGCGTTGTCAGACTTTCCACGACTTCCTCTCTGATCGTCGTCGGACTCGTCGCGGTCAGGGCAGTCGTACGAGAGATGGTCAGGGTCTCCGCAAATGTAGCAGCGGCGTCCTCCTCGACGCGAACCACTGCTTCCGCGATCATTGCCCTTCGCCGACTTTTTGCGGTCGGCGTTCTCCGAAGACTTGGTGTTCGACGACTTTCCGCCACCGCCTCCACCTCCGCCCGACTTCCCACGCTGCCCCGTCTGACGTCCCTGCTTCGTCGGAGCAACGTAGTTGGCCTGCGGAAGGAGCTCTGAAGACCGCTCAGACTCCTGCATGAACTCATCCTGGATGATGTGACTCGAGAGCGAATCCTCGTTCAGAGTCTCGCGTGTGCCAAGCATTATCAGCATCCGGCGCATCAGATTGTAGCTCGAGGGGAGGCCATTGATAACATGCGTGACATACGACGCCACCGAGTACTCGAAGCCAGCCATCCGCATGTCGGCCAAAATTCGCCGCGCTCGATTGCAATACTCGGTCGCCGATTCCTGCTCGTCCATGCGAATGTTGGCCAATTTCTTCTCCAGTTGGCTGATGTAGAGGTCGTCGGTTGCTCTGTAGGTGCGCATGATGTACTGCCACGCTTGGTAGCCGGCGTCCGCTCGACGTCGGCACGGCTTCAGCGCGACTTGCACCAGCGGCGAACAGCACCTCGAAATGACCATGAAGGTCAGAAGGTGAGCAGCGCGAAATTCCGCCAACAATTCAGAGTCGTCTTCGTCCGGCATCTCCACCTTGCCGTCAACGAACTTCTTCAATCCGGCGATCTCCAGCTGGGGTTCAATTGACTCAATCCATGTGATCAAGTCATGTCGTCCTTCGAGCGGCTTCGGCACAGCGATCTTGTCCGGCGAAAATTTGAAGTAGCCGTAAGCCGGAGCGATGCCTCCGTCTCGACCAGCCGACGCATGAGTCACCAAAGTCGGCCTGGCTCCACTCCGCTGAGGAGAAAGGCGTCGACCATCGATGTTGCCGTTCGAGCTTCCCGCTCCCGCCGGATGCTGAACCCGCGCCTGCATTCCGCCGACGCCAAGGTCAGCGGCCCGAATCACTCCACGAACCCTCGTGCTGCCTTCGCTGCCAACTTGGCCACCACCGTCGACCTGGTCGTCGACGTCCCCTTCGTTGTGCGCCGGTCGGGGAGTGGCGGGCAGACCATCCGCCACAGTACGGGTCGTTGGATGATCGCGCGCCCACTGCACGCGGGTTCCAAAGAGCATAACATCCAAGTTCGCTCCGCCGTACTCGCCAGCTGCGTGGCGTGCCCGAACGTCATCTAACCGCGCCTGCAGGGTATCCTCTACGCCTGCAGCGACCTCCTCCTGGTCGACCATGGCGGTCTAGACGGCTGCCGGCCTACAACAACTTAGGTAATGAGCGCTAAAGTCGGCTATTCTAAAGGTTCTCACGCGGGGCCGTTCCACGCTCACCGCACCATGCGGAGAATACTATTCTACGGGAGAGCTTGACTAGCGTGGGACACACAGTCAGAGTTCTGGCAGTGATTCTCAGGAGTGAACTTAGTTGCCTTGGTAGAATTCAAGCATAGTTCCACTAGCAGAAATTGATTGAACAGAGTTATGGTACAAGCAAGGAGAACCAAATAGCAAGAACAATGAACCCTAGAGAAACGTTCCTCGGCTAACACACGCCTTATCCGAGTCAGCAACGGCAGGTGAAACGACAAGCACATGTGTCTTTCACCTGAGTTGGCAGTTTCTCAGGTTTACAGCTTTCAGAGTTGTTTACGTTTTTACTGTTAGTAAAAACGTGTTTCAGGTTCAGTTTCCTCACTGATCCAAATTCTCCTGGGGAGTACAATTTCCGAAATTCTCTGATTGGTCGAAATTTGCTGTTTCGCGATTGGTCGAAATTCGCGCACATTGCGAATTTTGGAGACAAGTACTTTTGTCGACCAGCAACGCTCTGCTCGACGGTGCCTGTTTCGAGCTTAATTCTGTCGACCAGCGTTTCGTCGAAACGCTGTTTTCTACCATTTCGTCGACCCGCAAGGCTCGATTTCGACGCCGTTTTGCTCCCCTCGACAAGTGCCTGGTCGAGAGGCAGTTGCGTAGAGCAGAAACAACACTTCAATTTCGACGACTTAATCTCCTCGAAAATCGACCCGTCGGACAGAGATAAAAGTCCCTGAAGTCGCCGATGACCACGAAACGAACATTGTTGTGCTCTGAAAAGCATAACCGACTTCGCCCAAGCGAGGGCGGGGCCTTTTCTCCTCGACAGCATGTGTGCTATAGTCACATGCGGTTGCAACGCTGGCAAGCCATTATGCTGCAACGTTGGCAAGCCGCCCTGCTGCAGCGCTGGCAGGCCGCCGACTTGCAACGTTGGCAGGTAGCCTTCCAGATGTGTTGGCGCACCGCCGACTTGCTGCGATCGCAATCCACCGACTTGCTGCGCTAACAAGCCGTCGACTTGCTGCACTAGAGGTCGACCTATCTATCTACTAGGTTTCTAGGCTCTGATGTAGTCATTGTTGTCTACCATTTTTGCATCATTGTTCTCAATTTTTGCTGGTGAAACTTTAGCTATTCTGCCGTAGAGCCCATGCATAGAACGTCACGATAACTCGCATCACTTATGCCTTCCCCGTAGTCTAGCTCCCACCAGTATAGAGTGACTCCCCGCAGCTTCCTTTTCCACTCCTTGTGCTCCGGTTTCTCCATGTGACAAAGTTGAGGCAGTGGGGATGGCAAGTGATCAGCACAATTTATCGAGTCTAGGTAGCTCAAGGTCAACTTTGATAAGGTGAGTCCATCCCGATGGTGTTGGTTGCTTCGACGGCTCGAGTATTAAGATGTGGTCAGTGTCTCCTGTGTTTGAAGGTGAGTCGTAGTAGAGAACGAACACTCGGGTCTCGTTCACACCTGTCCCGATTAGCGTCTTGTTATATATTAACTCAAACTTCATTCCTTATGCACCCAATTCAGTGCCGCACTTTATGAATTGCGCTCTCGAGAGCGGGTTGAAGCACAAGTCGTTCTCGGTGAGTAAATGACTGATGTGGATAGAGAAGTCGTCCCCTTTGACTACTGTTGAATCTCTTCTAAATGGTCCGCCCAGAGTTAGATGCCATTGAAGACAGTGACTTTTCATGCCATGGGAAGCTTCCTCTTCTTCAAGATGAAGCGTAGGTAACAACCATATGCTGGTTGCAGCAGCTATCTATGCACCAACTGTTTTAGTTATTTCTGGTTTGTCTTGCGATGTTGGCGATGCTAGGCGTTATGAAGTTCTTTGAAGTCAATGTCTATTTGTTCTTCCTCATCTTCCCATGCGGTGCGTGCAGTTGGTGGCTCTGGGATCCAGTGAGGCATCTCCCGTTCAAATGGGATCGTTTAAATGGTCAGCTCGTTCAAGGTGAGGTCGTTTTCTTCCTCCGTTTCAACTGATCATGGTTCTTCAACAGTATCCACAAAAAGTCCTCCCTAGGTGTAGTTGTCAAACATTGCATGTTTATATTATGTAGGCTGTAGTGGGTTACACCTTAGGGGGTACTCAAAGTTAGGGTTTCCTACTTGTACCAAACTCTGTGCTAGTTCATCCCATTCCTGCTCAGTTATTCTGACATGGTATCAGAGCAGGTCCATCGCTAGGACCGCTCTTAGGGCCCACCGCTACCTACCTACCTACCTACCGTGCGCCTCTTGCGCCTACGCGCTCTCGTGCGCCCTACCCTACGTGCGCCCTCGTGCGCCCTACCCTACGTGCGCCCTCGTGCGCCTTTCTCTCCTTGTGCGCCTTCGTGCGCCCTCGTGCGCCCTCGTGCGCCCTCGAGCTGCCCCTGCAGGTCCGTCAGGCCACCGAGCCGTCGCTGCAGGCCTGTCAGGCACCTGAGCCGCCGCTACAGGCACGTCAGGCACCCGAGTCGCCGCTGCAGGCCCGTCAGGCCCCCGAGCCGCCGCTACAGGCCCGTCAGGCCCGAGAGCCGCCCCTGCAGACCCGTCAGGCCACGCGCGCCGCCCCTGCAGGCCCTAGCCGGCCGCCGCGTCGCTCTGCCCGCAGCGTCGCCGCCTCTCCGCGGCGTCGTCGCCTGCCCGCGTCGAAGCCGCCTGCCCGCGACGTCGATCCCTGCCCGCGGCGCCGTCGCCTGCCCGCGGAGACGTCGCCTGCCCGCGGCGTCGTCGCGGCGTCGCCACCTGCCCGCGGAGTCGTCGCCACCTCCTCGCCGCGTCGACCTGCCCGCGGCGTCGCCACCTGCCCGCCGCGTCGACCTGCCCGCGCCGTCGCCACCTAACCCTAATCCGTCGCCCTGCCCGCGGCGTCGCCACCTGCCCGCCGCGTCGCCCTGCCCGCGCCGTCGCCACCTAACCCTAATCCGCCTCTCGCCCCTGGAGCAGCCGCCACTGCAGTAGCAGCCCCTGGAGCCGCCGCCACTGCAGCAGCAGCCCCTGCAGCCGCCCGCCACTGCGTCAGCAACCACTGGAGCCGCCCGCCACTGCAGCAGCCGCCCCTGGAGCCGCCCGCACCTGCAGCAGCCGCCCCTGGAGCAACTGCCGCCGTAGCCCGGTCTAGCTCTGCAGCAGCTGCCGCGGAGCTTCCTACTGCGCCTGCCACGCCGACCACTGGTGAGCATTGCCCTGCCAGCACTGCTACCGCTGCTACTGCTACTACTGCCGTTTCTACTCCCACTCCCGCTACTCCTGCTGCTCCTGACGTGGCCAGATGCAGCCACAGGACCGTGCGCGTGAGTCCCTCACGCTCCAGCAGGCTCGTGAGTGGTACGCCAGTTGGGGCTATCGAGGTGGCCGTAGTGGTAGTCGCTCTGACGTGCGTCGTTCGGGAGCCCCTGGTAGTGGACAGGTGCAGCAGCCGTGCCCTCCTACGGTCCAGCAGGCTCGTGAGTGGTACGCCAGTTGGGGCTATCGGGGTGGCAGTCGTGGTAGTCGCTCTGACGTGCGTCGTTCGGGAGCCCCTGGTAGTGGACAGGTGCAGCAGCCGTGCCCTCTTCTGGTCCAGCAGGCTCGTGAGTGGTACGCCGGTTTGAGCAGTCGGGGTGGCCGTAGTGGTAGTCGCTCTGGCGTCCGTCGTTCGGGAGGCTCAGGTAGTGGACAGGTGCAGCAGCCGTGCCCTCTTCTGGTCCAGCAGGCTCGTGAGTGGTACGCCGGTTTGAGCAGTCGGGGTGGCCGTAGTGGTAGTCGCTCTGGCGTCCGTCGTTCGGGAGGCTCCGGTAGTGGACAGGTGCAGCAGCCGTGCCCTCTTCTGCTCCAGCAGGCTCGTGAGTGGTACGCCGGTTTGAGCAGTCGGGGTGGCCGTAGTGGTAGTCGCTCTGGAGTGTGTCCGTCGTTCGGGAGGCTCAGGTAGTGGACAGGTGCAGCAGCCGTGCCCTCTTCTGGTCCAGCAGGCTCGTGAGTGGTACGCCGGTTTGAGCAGTCGGGGTGGCCGTAGTGGTAGTCGCTCTGGCGTCCGTCGTTCGGGAGGCTCCGGTAGTGGACAGGTGCAGCAGCCGTGCCCTCTTCTGCTCCAGCAGGCTCGTGAGTGGTACGCCGGTTTGAGCAGTCGGGGTGGCCGTAGTGGTAGTCGCTCTGTGAGTGAGGCAGCCGCTCTCGGTGCCAGTACGTCTGTTGCCCTCGGAGCAGGTGAGGCTACCACTCCCGGTACTCGCGTGTCTGCTACTCCAGGTGCTGGTGAGCCTACTGCTCTAGGTGCTAGTGCGTCTGCCGCTCCAGGTGCTCGCGTGTCTGCTACCCCAGGTGATGGTGAGGCTGCTGCCCTAGGTGCTAGTGCGTCTGTGCCCCCTGGTACTGAGTCGACTGCAGCACTGCACACCTTCACACTGGACTCAGGTGCTTCTCGCTCTTTCTTTCGTGACCGCACTGTCCTTGAGCCACTCGCTCGGCCAGTTGCTGTCTCTCTTGCTGACCCCTCAGGGGGTCCGGTCATTGCGACCTCCTCCACTACACTTCCGTGTCCAGCGGTTCCGTCCGGCACGCTCTCAGGTCTCTACCTCCCCTCGTTCTCTACGAACTTGGTGGCGGGCTGTGCTCTGCAGGACGGGGGTGTTCACCAGTTCACCCCTGCCTACGAGCGTGTGACACATTGCACGTGTGCTCGGACGGGCCGCCACCTGGCTACTTTCACTCGGGAGCCGGGGTCGGACCTGTACACACTGACCACTGAGTCCCCTCAGGTGGCTGCGTCTGCGTCTGCGTCAGGTCAGCTGTCCGCCCCCTGCTCATGTCGCTCTCTGGCGCATGAGACTGTCCTCTGGCACCACCGCCTTGGTCACCCGTCTGTGCAGCGCCTTCGGGCCATGCACAAACGGGACCTTGTTGCTGGTCTTCCCAGGGTGCTCCCTCCCCTTCCCGACTCCCCTGCTCCTGACTGCATTCCCTGTGTCGAGGGGCGGCAGCGCGCCGCTCCTCACTCCTCCTCCTTTCCCCCGACGACTGCTCCCTTGCAGATGCTCCACATGGACGTGTGGGGCCCAGCCCGCGTCCGTGGTCAGGGTCAGGAGAGGTACTTCCTGATAGTTGTTGACGACTACTCGCGCTACACCACGGTCTTCCCCTTGCGCGCCAAGGGTGACGTCCCTGGTGTTTTGATCCCCTGGATCAGCCGAGCCCGTCTCCAGCTAGCCAAGCGCTTTCACTCGGACTTTCCTGTCCTGCGCTTGCACTCTGACAGGGGTGGTGAGTTCGCCTCCGACCTCTTGGCAGCCTACTGTGCTGAGCACGGCATTGAGCAGTCGTTCACGCTTCCGGCCTCTCCACAGCAGAATGGGGTCGCTGAGCGCCGCATTGGCTTGGTCATGGAGGTCGCTCGTACCTCCCTGACCCATGCGGCTGCTCCCCACTTTCTGTGGCCGTTTGCGGTCCGGTACGCAGCGCATCAGCTCAACCTCTGGCCCCGTGTCTCCTTGCCGGAGACTTCCCCGACTCTACGGTGGACGGGAGAGGTTGGCGATGCGTCGCGTTTCCAGGTCTGGGGATCTCGAGCTTTTGTCCGCGACACGTCCGCGGACAAGCTCTCGCGTCGCGCTGTTCCCTGTGTCTTTCTTGGCTTTGTTCCCGACGCGCCTGGATGGCAGTTTTACCACGTCACCTCGCGCCGGGTTCTGGCCTCTCAGGACGTCACTTTTGACGAGTCCGTCCCCTTCTACCGCCTCTTCCCCTACCGCACTGCCCCGCTCCCCCCCCCGCCTCTCTTCCTCGCTCCAGGTGCTGAGGTACCAGACCCCCTCCCCCCTCAGGGTGCCGCTCCCTCAGGTGTGTCCCAGGTAGACCCGGGTGAGCCTGTCGAGGTAGCTGTTGACTCGCGTCCTGCGTCTGGGGGTGCTGAGCCTGGGAGTGCTGCGTCTGAGGGTGCGGAGCCTGGGGGTGCTGAGTCTGGAGGTGCGGAGCCTGGGGGTGCTGAGCCTGGAGGTGCGGAGCCTGGAGGTGCGGAGCCTGGAGGTACTGAGCCTGGGGGTGCTGAGTCTGGACGTGCTGAGACTGGGGGTGCTGAGTCTGGGGGTGCTGAGTCTGGGGGTGCTGAGCCTGAGCGTGCTCCACCTGGAGGAGCCCTCTCCTCCCAGCAGCTGCAGGAGAGGTACCTCGAGTACTGCCGCCTCCGGAGAGGTGCTTCTGGAGCTCGTCCCGGTACTTCCCCTCCTACCCAGGAGCTCCCCCCCATTCAGGTGATCCGCGAGTGGTACACGCGGCGCTGCAGTCTTCGTAGTGGTGCTCCTGGTGCTGCGGACCCGAGCGGTGGTGCTGTTGCTGGTGCTGAGGACCCGGACGCTGGAGCTGCTGCTGGTGCTGAGGACCCGGGGGCTGGAGCTGCTGCTGGTGCTGAGGACCCGGGCGTTGGAGCTGCTGCTGGTGCTGAGGACCCGACCGGTGGCGCTGCTGCTGGTGCTGAGGACCTGACCAGTGGCCCTGCTGCTGGTGCTGAGGACCCGGGCGTTGGAGCTGCTGCTGGTGCTGAGGACCCGACCGGTGGCGCTGCTGCTGGTGCTGAGGACCCGGGCGTTGGAGCTGCTGCTGGTGCTGAGGACTCGGGCGTTGGGGCTGCCACTGGTGTCCCTGCTGCTTCTGGAGACGCTGCGCGGCCGCGACCGTACTTCGTACCGCTCCTTCAGCAGGTTCTTGGTCAGGCTCCTCCTCCTAGTCCTCCTCCCTCCGTCGAGTGTCCTCTGCCTGTCCAGCCGCAGTCACAGTTACCGCCTGCCTCGCCTCTCCCTGCTCCCTCCCCTTACGCTGGTCCCACAGGAGGTCTTACAGAGCGTCGTGAGCCTGAGTCTCGTCCTGCGTCGCCTGTTCGTACTGCTCGCACTGGTCGTCGTGTCCCACGTGAGCGTCCTCCTCCTGTCCCTGGCACTCACTACATGACTCTGCGTCCCTCCACTGCTCCGCAGCGTGTCCCGCTGCCGTCTCCTCCTGCGTCCTCTCTTCCTACTCTTCCTGACCCGGAGTCTGACTCTCGTCGTGCTGCCAGTCCCACTGTTACGCGTCTCCTCGCTACAGTTGTCACTGACCCGACCTTTGAGTCCTCTGCTGCGTCTGCTCTGGTCGCTGAGTTGGTTGACTTTGCTGCTCGCTGTCGCCTAGACTACGCTGCCAGCCTTGTCGCTAGGTCTGAGTCTGCGTCTGCCTGTCCTCCGTCCGTCGGGGGTGAGTGTGCCCTCGGCACGGACGTCCTTGAGGACAGACAGGAGGAGTTCCACTGCCTTGCTGCTGCTTTGCCCCGTCTCGTGTCCTTACTAGTTGCCCCTGAGGGAGACCCGGATGCACCAGACATCCCGACCCCACGCTCTTACGCTGAGGCGATGGCGGGTCCCTACTCCTCTCAGTGGCAGACAGCCATGGACGCAGAGATGGCCTCCTGGAAGTCCACAGGCACCTACGTAGACGAGGTTCCCCCTCCTGGGGCGAACATCGTCAGTGGCATGTGGATTTTCAGGGTGAAGCGGCCGCCGGGTTCTCCACCTGTCTTCAAGGCGCGCTACGTGGCTCGAGGCTTCAGTCAGCGAGAGGGAGTAGACTTCTTTCAGACCTTCTCCCCCACCCCGAAGATGACTACTCTTCGGGTGCTGCTGCACATAGCCGCTCACCGCGACTACGAGCTTCACTCTCTTGACTTCAGCACTGCTTTCTTGCAGGGCAGCCTGCACGAGGAGATCTGGCTGCGCCGCCCCCCTGGCTTCACTGGGTCAGTTCCTCCTGGCACCCAGTGGAGGCTTCAGCGGCCGGTCTACGGTCTCCGCCAGGCGCCACGTGAGTGGCACGACACACTGAGGACGACACTTGCGGCTCTTGGGTTCGCTCCCTCTACTGCTGACCCGTCGCTGTTTCTACGCACCGACACCTCGCTGCCGCCGTTCTACATCCTCGTGTACGTCGACGACTTGGTCTTTGCCACTGCTGACACCGCGGCACTCGCTCACGTGAAGTCGGAGCTGCAGAGGAGACACACGTGCACAGACCTGGGTGAGCTGACGAGCTATCTTGGCTTGCGGATCACCCGGGACAGAGCACGGCGCACCATCACCCTGACTCAGTCACACATGGTGCAGCAGGTTCTCCAGCGCTTTGGCTTCACGTACTCCTCGCCTCAGTCCACTCCTCTGCCTACCGGTCACTCGCTCTCAGCTCTGCCTTCGGATGAGTCCGTAGAGCCGAGTGGCCCGTATCCAGAGCTTGTGGGCTGCCTCATGTACCTGATGACCTGCACTCGACCTGACCTTGCATACCCTCTTAGCATCCTAGCACGCTATGTCGCTCCTGGCCGTCACCGGAAGGAGCACATGGATGCTGCTAAGAGGGTGTTGCGCTACTTGTGCAGTACGTCGGGCATGGGGCTTGTGCTTGGAGGGCGAGACCGGGTTGTTCTCACAGGGCACTCAGACGCTTCTTGGGCAGACGACCAGGCTACTCAGCGGTCGTCCCAGGGTTACACCTTCAGCCTTGGCTCTGGCTCAGTTTCTTGGCGTTCTACTCGCTCTTCTTCTGTTCTCAGCTCCAGTTGTGAGGCTGAGATCTACGCCACAGCCATGGCTGCTCAGGAGCTACGCTGGCTGACCTACCTGCTGACCGACCTCGGAGAGCGGCCTCGTTCTCCTCCAGTGCTGTACGTCGACAACAAGGCTGCCATTGCCTTGTGTGAGGAGCACAGACTGGAGCACAGAACGAAGCACATCGCTCTGCGGTACTTCCTTGCTCGAGAGCTGCAGCAGCGTGGTCAGCTTTGTCTGCGTTACGTGGCCACGGAGGCCAACACTGCTGATGTGTTCACCAAGGCGCTTCAGCCTTGTGACCATCAGCGCTTTTGCACGCTGCTAGGCCTTGTACCTACTGGGCCTCACTTGCTTACCTCTTGACCTTGCTTGTACTGTGATCACTATATATATATGCCTACTTGTTTACTTTTGCTAGGTTGTGATCACTGTATCTCTTGCTTTGTTATAAACCTGCATGTGAACTGGTCTTGTGACCGCTTGCTTGTGCTCGGAATTTGTGTGGAATCCTTGAGATCCACCCTGAGCTTGCTTTGCTTTGCTTTGACTGGTCTTGTGACCCTGTGGTTGTCTCCCACTGCGCCTATGGGGGTGTGTCAAACATTGCATGTTTATATTATGTAGGCTGTAGTGGGTTACACCTTAGGGGGTACTCAAAGTTAGGGTTTCCTACTTGTACCAAACTCTGTGCTAGTTCATCCCATTCCTGCTCAGTTATTCTGACAGTAGTAGTGGCAGATTCTGTTCGGGAAAATGGCTTTGTGATTAATCATGCAGATCATAGTCTTCCGCTTGCCTTTGTTTTCAACAAGAAGTTGAGGAGGTGCGCACGAGGAGCCAGCCACTACAGGAGGAAAAGTCATTGATCAGGATTACGAAGCTGGGGGTTTTTTATAGGTCTTGACTTCGTACGGTTGGGGGCCAAAGGTAGGCTGGGAGTGTTGTTGTGGTCAGCAGTAGTTGCTCTCATTTCTGCTCCTCTTATCTAGTAACACCATTCAATTATGTGTCCCATCATTTCCAGTACTTGCAACATATTGTCTTCGTCATGTGGAGCCGCGTCGTTTGCTCTTGCCGTGTGGCTCACAATATTCTCACGCTTGTTTCCTCTTTCGTTGTGAAGGTTGACCTCTTGCTGCTTAGTAAGGAGAGTTGCGCAGAGAGTAGCAGTGAAGATGACGCCTTGGGCGCGAAGAAACAACTTGCACTATCGCCATTCTGGACTCATGTCAACAAGAATAACAGTCACGAAGGCATAATCAAGGAAGTTTCTACCACATTTCTTGAAGTAGTCCATCAAGTTTCTGTAGTGATTGATGATCGAATTATTCTCCTTAGGCCATTCTGACGGAGTTGACTCAACAATCGATTCATTGTCACTGTACCTATTGTCATGTAGATGCCCCGAAGATACTCCCAAGATAGTTGTGCGGGAACACATTAATTCTTGAACAAGTGGATTCCTAGTTGCTCCGCATGTGAGAAGTTTCATATTAACACTGTGTACACAAGTAGTCACATATTGTAGAACTACACCTTCTCTTAAGGCGTGTCGTTGTTTGGGAAGGGTAATTTATCATCGTAGTACATCCATATTTGCGTTGTTTGCACTAGGAGCTCGAATTCGAAACTCCACACATAAATGTCATTTTTTTTGTGAAAGAGTGGGCTCGTCTTGAGCTTTGATGCTGTTAGGAAATTGTTTTGAATTGATTATTGCGCAACGATATGTGCCTGTTGTTCTTTCTCAGGAGCTTGAACGTGGCGATTGTCGAAGATGAAGGACCTTTTGGAGTTAATTCTAGGAGGCCTTAGAGCTCTTTGGGCGTAGCTGGAGCCGTCAATGCTCGTTGGCTCCAAGGCGCTGATGCGTGAGATGAGTTGCTCGGTAAGGGCGAAGTCAGCGGATGTTGTCAGAATGAACGGCAGAAATGAATAAACTATGACAGGGTTTGGTACAAGTACTAACCCTAAACTGGGTTGTACCCCATATAGGCTACCCCACTACAGCCTACACAATACAATGTTTTGACACACCCCCATAGGCAAGGTGGGGGAGCACAAGTAGTCACAGACAAGCAAAGCAAGCTCAGGGTGGATCACGAAGTCACCACACATTCTGAGCACAAGCAAAGGGCCACAAGGCCAGTCCACATGCAGAGTTATATAAAACAAAGCAAGCAGTACAGTGATCACAACCTAGCAAGAAAATGTAAGCATGCAAGGATATATATAGATCACAGTACAAGCAAGGTCAAGCAGTGAGCAAGTGAGAGAACGTAGGCACGAGGCCTAGAGCAGTGCAGTGACGCTGATGATCACTAGACGGAAGTGCCTTGGTGAATATATCAGCTGTGTTGGCCCGCGTGTCCACGTAAGCAAGACGAAGAAGGCCACGCTGCTGCAACTCTCAAGCAAGGAAGTAACGCAGAGCGATGTGCTTCGTTCTGTGCTTCAGTCTGTGCTCCTGACACAAGGCGAGGGCCGCCTTGTTGTCGCCGCATAGAACTGGAGGAGAACGAGGCTGCTCTCCCAAGTCAGTCAGCAAGTAGGTGAGCCAGCGAAGCTCCTGTGCAGCCATGGCTGTGGCGTAGATCTCAGCCTCACAATTGGAGCTGAGAACAGAAGAAGAGCGGGTAGACCGCCAAGAGACAGAGCCGGAACCAAGACTGAAGGTGTAACCCTGTGACGACCGCTGTGTAGCTAGGTCATCAACCCAAAAGGCGTCTAAGTGTCCAGTGAGGACAACGTCACCCCGTCCTCCAAGCACCAGTCCCATGCCTGATGTACTGCACAAGTAGACAGCACCCTCTTAGCAGCCTCCCAATGCTCTCGCCGGTGTCTCCCAGGCGCAACGTAGCGAGCTAGGATGCTAAGAGGGTACGCAAGGTCAGGTCGAGTGCAGGTCATCAGGTACATGAGGCAGCTCACAAGCTCTGGGTACGGGCCACTCGGCTCTACGGACTCGTCCGAAGGCGGAGCTGAGAGCGAGTGACGTGTAGACAGAGGAGTGGACTGTGGTGAGGAGTACTGGAAGTCGAAGCGCTGAAGGACCTGCTGTACCATGTGTGACTGAGTCAGGGTAATGGTGCGGCGTGCTCTGTCCCTGGTGATCTGCAAGCCAAGGTAGCTGCGCAGCTCACCCAGGTCTGTGCACGTGTGTCTCTTCTGCAGCTCGGACTTCACAAGGGCGAGTGCCTCAGTGTCAGCAGTGGCAAAGACCAAGTCGTCAACGTACACGAGGATGTAGAACGGTGGCAGCGAAGTGTCGGTGCGTAGGAAGAAAAAGCAACGGGTTAGCAGTGGAGGGAGCAAACCCAAGAGCCGCAAGTGTCGTCCTCAGTGTGTCGTGCCACTCACGAGGCGCCTGGCGGAGACCATAGACTGGCCGCCGGAGGCTCTACTGGGTACCAGGAGGGAACGACCCAGTGAAGCCAGGTGGGCGGCGCAGCCAGATCTCCTCGTGCAGGCTGCCCTGCAAGAAAGTTGTGCTGAAGTCAAGAGAGTGAAGCTCGTAGTCACGCTGAGCGGCAACGTGCAGCAGTACCCGAAGAGTGGTCATCTTCGGGGTAGGGGAGAAGGTCTGGAAGAAGTCAACTCCCTGCCGCTGACTGAAGCCTCGTGCAACGTAACGAGCCTTGAAGACAGGCGGAGAACTCGGCGGCCGCTTCACCCTGAAAATCCACATGCCATCGACTATGTTCGCCCCAGGAGGGGGAAACTCGTCAATGTAGGTGCCTGTGGACTTCCAGGATGCCATCTCTACGTCCATGGCTATCTGCCACTGAGAGGAGTAGGGACCCGAGATCGCCTCTGCGTAAGAGCGCGGGGTCGGGATGTCCAGTGCATCCGGGTCTCCCTCAGGTGCAAGCAGCCAGGCCACGAGATGAGGTACAGCAGCCGCAAGACACTCAAAGTCCTCCTGCCTGTCCTCAAGGACGTCCGTGCCAAGAGCACACTCACCCCCGACGGACGGAGGACAGACAGACCCAGACTCAGCAACAAGACTGGCGGCGTAGTCTAGACGACACGCAGCAGCAAAGTCGACAAGCTCAACAACTAAGGCAGACGCGATAGTGGACTCAGACGACGGGTCAGTGAAAACAGTAGCCTGCAGACGCGTGACTGTGGGGCTGGCAGCACGGTCACGCTCAGACTCATAGTCAGGAATCTCAGGAAGAGAGGACGCAGGAGGAGACGGCAGAGGGATGCGCTGTGGAGCAGAGGAAGGACGAAGTGCCATAGTGTGAGTGCCTGGCACAGGAGGAGGACGCGTGACACGATGAGCGGTGCGACCAGCGCGAACAGGGGAGACAGGACGAGACGCAGGCTCACGACGCTCTGTAAGGGAGACCGGCTGCTCAGTGTAACGAGACGGGGCAGGCAGCGGCGAGCCAGGAGGAAGGGCAGTGGACGAAGGAAGACTAAGAACCTGTTGTTCTTTCTCAGGAGCTTGAACGTGGCGATTGTCGAAGATGAAGGACCTTTTGGAGTTAATTCTAGGAGGCCTTAGAGCTCTTTGGGCGTAGCTGGAGCCGTCAATGCTCGTTGGCTCCAAGGCGCTGATGCGTGAGATGAGTTGCTCGTAAGAGCGAAGTCAACGGATGTTGTCAGAATGAACGGCAGGAATGAATGAACTATGACAGGGTTTGGTACAAGTACTAACCCTAAACTGGGTTGTACCCCATATAGGCTACCCCACTACAGCCTACACAATACAATGTTTTGACACACCCCCATAGGCAAGGTAAGGGAGCACAAGTAGTTGCAGACAAGCAAAGCAAGCTCAAGGTGGATCACAACGTCACCACACATTCCGAGCACAAGCAAAGGGCCACAAGGCCAGTCCACATGCAGAGTTATATAAAACAAAGCAAGCAGTACAGTGATCACAACCTAGCAAATGTAAGCATGCAAGGATATATATAGATCACAGTACAAGCAAGGTCAAGCAGTGAGCAAGTGAGAGAACGTAGGCACGAGGCCTAGAGCAGTGCAGTGACGCTGATGATCACTAGACGGAAGTGCCTTGGTGAATATATTAGCAGTGTTGGCCCGCGTGTCCACGTAAGCAAGACGAAGAAGGCCACGCTGCTGCAACTCTCGAGCAAGAAAGTAACGCAGAGCGATGTGCTTCGTTCTGTGCTTCAGTCTGTGCTCCTGACACAAGGCGAGGGCCGCCTTGTTGTCGCCGTACAGAACTGGAGGAGAACGAGGCCGCTCTCCCAAGTCAGTCAGCAAGTAGGTGAGCCAGCGAAGCTCCTGTGCAGCCATGGCTGTGGCGTAGATCTCAGCCTCACAACTGGAGCTGAGAACAGAAGAAGAGCGGGTAGACCGCCAAGAGACAGAGCCGGAACCAAGACTGAAGGTGTAACCCTGTGACGACCGCTGTGTAGCTAGGTCATCAACCCAAAAGGCGTCTAAGTGTCCAGTGAGGACAACGTCACCCCGTCCTCCAAGCACCAGTCCCATGCCTGATGTACTGCACAAGTAGACGGCACCCTCTTAGCAGCCTCCCAATGCTCTCGCCGGTGTCTCCCAGGCGCAACGTAGCGAGCTAGGATGCTAAGAGGGTACGCAAGGTCAGGTCGAGTGCAGGTCATCAGGTACATGAGGCAGCTCACAAGCTCTGGATACGGGCCAGTCGGCTCTACGGACTCGTCCGAAGGCAGAGCTGAGAGCGAGTGACGAGTAGACAGAGGAGTGGACAATGGTGAGGAGTACTAGGAGTCGAAGCGCTGAAGGACCTGCTGCACCATGTGTGACTGGGTCAGGGTAATGGTGCGGCGTGCTCTGTCCCAGGTGATCTGCAAGCCAAGGTAGCTGCGCAGCTCACCCAGGTCTGTGTACGTGTGTCTCTTCTACAGCTCCGACTTCACAAGGGCGAGTGCCTCAGTGTCAGCAGTGGCAAAGACCAAGTCGTCGACGTACACGAGGATGTAGAACGGTGGCAGCGAAGTGTCGGTGCGTAGGAAGAAAAAGCAACGGGTTAGCAGTGGAGGGAGCAAACCCAAGAGCCGCAAGTGTCGTCCTCAGTGTGTCGTGCCACTCACGAGGCGCCTGGTGGAGACCGTAGACTGGCCGCCGGAGGCTCTACTGGGTACCAGGAGGGAACGACCCAGTGAAGCCAGGTGGGCGGCGCAGCCAGATCTCCTCGTGCAGGCTGCCCTGCAAGAAAGTTGTGCTGAAGTCAAGAGAGTGAAGCTCGTAGTCACGCTGAGCGGCAACGTGCAGCAGTACCCGAAGAGTGGTCATCTTCGGGGTAGGGGAGAAGGTCTGGAAGAAGTCAACTCCCTGCCGCTGACTGAAGCCTCGAGCAACGTAACGAGCCTTGAAGACAGGCGGAGAACTCGGCGGCCGCTTCACCCTGAAAATCCACATGCCATCGACTATGTTCGCCCCAGGAGGGGGAAACTCGTCAATGTAGGTGCCTGTGGACTTCCAGGATGCCATCTCTACGTCCATGGCTATCTGCCACTGAGAGGAGTAGGGACCCGAGATCGCCTCTGCGTAAGAGCGCGGGGTCGGGATGTCCAGTGCATCCAGGTCTCCCTCAGGTGCAAGCAGCCAGGCCACGAGATGAGGTACAGCAGCCGCAAGACACTCAAAGTCCTCCTGCCTGTCCTCAAGGACGTCCGTGCCAAGAGCACACTCACCCCCGACGAACGGAGGACAGACAGACTCAGACTCTGCAACAAGACTGGCGGCGTAGTCTAGACGACACGCAGCAGCAAAGTCGACAAGCTCAACAACTAAGGCAGACGCGGCCGCTGCTGCACAGAACCTCCAGCTCTAGTACCTCCAGCTCCAGCGCCTTTAGCGCCAGCGCCTCCAGCTCCAGTGCCTCCGGCTCCAGTACCTCCAGCTCCAGCGCCTCCAGCTCCAGTGCCTCCAGCTCCAGTACCTCCAGCTCCAGCGCCTCCAGCTCCAGTGCCTCCGGCTCCAGTGCCTCCGGCTCTAGGACCTCCAGCTCCAGCGCCTCCAGCTCCAGTGCCTCCTGCTTCAGTATCTCCAGCCGCCTCCAGCTCCAGTGCCTCCAGCTCCAGTGTCTCCAGCTCCAGTGTCTCCAGCTCCAGCACCTCCTGCTCCAGCGCCTCCAGCGCTAGTGCCTCCAGCTCCAGTGCCTCCAGCTCCAGTGCCTCCAGCGCCAGCGCCTCCAGCTCCTAAGCCCGCAACACCACCAGCTCCTGTAGCTCCAGTGTCAGCAGAACCACCAGCCTCGGCAGCTCCAGTACCTCCAGTACGAGCACCTCCAGGAACAGCAGCTCCAGTACCCCCAGTACCTCCAGCTCCAGCAGGACCTCCAGCACCTCCAGGACTAGCAGCTCCAGGGCCTCCAGCTCCAGCACCTCCAGCTCCAGCACCTCCAGGACGAGCACCTCCCGGACCAGCAGTGCCTGCACCACCAGCACCTCCAGTACCAGCAGCACCACCAGCCCCGGCAGCTCCAGTACCTCCAGTACGAGCACCTCCAGGACCAGCAGCTCCAGCTCCAGAGCCTCCAGCCCCGGCGCCCCCAGCTCCAGTAGCGCCACTTCGAAGGCGGGAGCGTCAAGCAAGCCATTCACGTAGCTGTTGTGGTGAGAGAGGCTCTCGCCGACTAGACTGCGGTGGCGAGGCACCTGTAGGACCTCCAGGACTAGTAGCTCCAGTACCCCCAGTACCTCCAGCTCCAGCAGGACCTCCAGCACCTCCAGGACTAGCAGCACCATCAGCCCCAGCAGCTCCAGTACCTCCAGTACGAGCACCTCCAGGACTAGTAGCGCCAGCGCCAGAGCCTCCAGCTCCGGCGCCTCCAGCTCCAGCAGCACCACTCCGAAGGCGGGAGCGTCGAGCAAGCCACTCACGCAGCTGCTGTGGTGAGAGAGGCTCCCGTAGTGAAGACGCAGCACCCCTAGGCCCAGCACCTCCAGACTCAGCACCCCCAGGCTCCGCACCCGCAGGCTCAGCACCCCTAGCTCCAAACACTCAGGCTCAGCACCCCCAGGCTCTGCACGCTCAGGCTCAGCACCCCCAGGCTCTGCACGCTCAGGCTCAGCACCCCCAGGCTCCGCACGCTCAGGCTCAGCACCCCCAGGCTCAGCACCCCAAGCAGGACCACCCCCAACATCACCTGAGTCACCAGTGACCTCGACAGGCTCAGCCAAGGGAAGTGGGTCTACCTGAGACACACCTGAAGGAGCAGGACCCTGAGGGGGGAGGGGGTCTACCGGAGGGGGAACTGGAGAGAGGAAGAGCGGCGGGGGGGGAAGAGGGGCAGTGCGGTAGGGGAAGAGACGGTAGAAGGGAACCGACTCGTCAAAGGTGACGTCCTGGGACGCGAAGACACGGCAAGAGGTGGGGTGGTAAAACTGCCAGCCAGGCGCGTTAGGGTCGAGAAAGCCAAGGAAGACGTAGGGAACAGCGCGAGAGGAGAGCTTGTCCGCGATGGTATCGCGGACAAAGGCACGAGAGCCCCAGACCCGGAACCGCGACGCATCGCCAACCTTCCCCGTCCACCGCAGAGTGGGGGAGGTCTCCGGCAAGGAGACACGGGGCCAGAGGTTGAGCTGATGCGCAGCGTACCGGACCGCAAACGGCCACAGAAAATAGGGAGCCGCCGCATGGATCATGGAGGTACGAGCGACCTCCATGACTAAGCCAATGCGGTGCTCAGCAATCCCATTCTGCTGCGGGGAGGCCGGAAGCGTGAATGACTGGAGGATGCCTTCTCCCTTACAAAAGTCCCGCAAGAAGTCGGAGGAGAACTCACCACCTCTGTCAGAGTGTAGACGCAGGACAGGAAAGTCCGTGCGGAACCGCTCGCGGAGCTAGAGACGAACAGCGCGGATCCAAGGGATCAGGACAGCAGGGACCTCACCCTTGCTGCATGAGGGGAAGACCGTGGTGTAACGCGAGTAGTCGTCAACAACCAGCAGAAAGTACCGCTCGCGGCCCTGTCCACTGACGCGGGCTGGGCCCCACACGTCCATGTGGAGAGTCTGCAGGGGAGCAGTCGTCGGGGGAAACGAGGAGGAGTGAGGAGTGGCGCGCTGCCGCCCCTCGACGCAAGGAAGGCAGGGCGGGGCAGGCGAGCGCGGGAGGGGGGGCAGAGACCTGGGAAGGCCAGAGACAAGGAGGCGGGAGTGCATGCCACGGAGGCGTGGCAGGGAGGGGTGACCAAGGCGGTGGTGCCAAAGGAGAGTCTGGTGCGAAAGGAGGCGACACGAACAAGGGGCTGACAGCTGACCTGACGCAGACACCTGACCAGACGCAGCGACCTGAGGAGGCTCAGTAGTCAGTGTGTACAGGCTCGACCCAGGCCGACGGGTGAACGTGGCCAGGTGACGGCCAGTCCGTGCACACGTGCAGATTGCCACACGCTGTCCTCCAGGGGTAAAGGTATCAACCCCAGCATCCTGAAGGACGGCGGTACTCACCAAGTTCGTAGAGAACGAGGGGAGGTGAAAATTTGTCAGTGAGCCAGACGGGACCGCCGGACACGGGAGAACAGTGGAGGAACGTGCAAGAACTGGGCCCCCGGAGGGGTCAGCCAGAGAGACTGCAACAGGTGCAGGGAGTGGTGTGACTGTGGTACTGTCGCGAAAGAAGCAGCGAGAAGCACCTGAGTCAAGTGTGAAGGTGTGCAAGGCCTCAGCAGGAGCAGTACCAGAGAGAGCAGACTCACTAGCACCCAGAGCAGCAGCCTCTATACCAAAGAGAGCAGACGCACTAGCACGTAGAGCAGCAGCCGCTATACCTGGGTCGGGCGGCACACACAGGTAGCAGTCACCCTCAGTACCAGCAGGCAAAGCGTACATCGCCATAAGGATAACGTCCTAGTCTAGAGCAAATATATCCACACCGCGCCGACGCAGCGCTGACGTCAGCCGCGACGCCAAACTCTGCGCGCCAGGCGTCGCTCAGATAGGCGAAGCAGCGGGACTGTGTGTGGCCAAATGTCCCGCAGGTCTGACCAGCCCGATCACCTGTGCGAATGACGTACGGGCAGCGAGCAGTACACCCAGGGTCACGCTGAGCTAACCACTCACGAAGCTGCTGAGACGTAAGGGTCTCGCGCGGACGCCGCTGCAGCTGCATCTGGCCACCGCCAGAAACTCCCCACTGAACAGCTCCACCGCGACTGCTACCTTGGCCGTCGCCACCACTCCCACTGCTACCACGAAGAGAAGTCATAGCGGGCAGGGCGTAGACGCGGCGATCAGGCACTAGGGTTAGCGCGGAGGGTAGGGTGGGCCGGTGCACGGTCAGGGAAGGGCGGTGCGCGGCCAGAGCAGAGCGGCACGCTGGAAGTAGGTTGGCGCGCAGGCAGGGCAGGGCGTACGCGCGGTGAGCGGGCAGGGCAGGGCGTGCGCGGGCAGCGCGACGCAGGGCAGGGCTAAGACGCGGCGCGCGGACAAAGCAGGGCGCGCTCGAGCCGCGTGATGGGCAGGGCAGGGCGGACGCGCGGTGCGTGGACAGGGCAGGGCGCGCGCGGGTCGCGCGACGGGCTGGGGCAGCCTGCACGGGCGACGCGACGGGCAGGGCAGCCCGCACGGGCGACGCGACGGGCAGGGCAGCCCGCACGGGCGATGCGACGGGCAGGGCAGCCCGCACGGGCGACGCGACGGGCAGGGCAGCCCGCACGGGCGATGCGATGGGCAGGGGCAGGGCGGACGGGCGACGCGACGGGCAGGCAGCCCGCACGGCGACGCGACGCGACAGGCAGCAGGGGCGTGCGGCGTGACGGGCAGCAGGGGCGCGACGGGTAGCAGGGGCAGGGCGTTCGCGGGTCGCGCGACGCAGGGCAGAGCGTGCGCGGGGCAGCGCGACGCAGGGCAGGGCAGGGCATGCGCTGGGCGGAGCAACGCAGGGCAGGGCAGGGCATGCGCGTGTGGTGGGGCAGTGCGACTGGCAGAATACGATTGGTGGGCCCTAACGAGAACGGTCCTGGGACAGGACCTGCTCTGATACCATGTCAGAATGAACGGCACGAATGAATGAACTATGATAGGGTTAAGTACAAGTACTAACCCTAAACTGGGTGTCAGAATGTTATTATTGTCTAGCCTGTAGTGGGGTGCTCTATAGCGAGTACAACCCAGTTAGGGTTTGCTATATGTACCCCAACTGCTGCTAGTGAAATCCCTCTCCTTTCTTCATTTCTTGCCTAGTTATTCTGAAATGCTATCATAGCAGGACCATCCAGATGGGTCGATCCTGTGGGTGGGCCCCACCACCTGCTTCCGCTGCTCCTACTACTCTTTGTGTCGCACGCCCCGTGGCGTGCGACGGATTTTTCATCCCGCCGCGCGCTCGGGGCGTGCGGCGGTTTTCTCCCCGCCGTGCGCACCGAGGCGCACGGCGGTTTCCTACCGTGGGGGACGCCCGCGGCCCCCCGATCCCGTCGCCCGCGGCCCCCCCCCCCCCCCCCCCCCCAACCCCGATTTCCCGTCGCGCCGCCCTGGGGAGCCGCGCATGACCCCCCGCGGCCCCGATTTCCCGTCGTGCCGCCCTGGGGAGCCGCACGCGACCCCCCGCGGCCCCGTTTTCCCGTCGTGCCGCCCTGGGGAGCCGCGCGCGACCCCCCGCGGCCCCGATTTCCCGTCGTGCCGCCCTGGGGAGCCGCGCGCGACCCCCCGCGGCCCCGATTTCCCGTCGCGCCGCCCTGGGGAGCCGCGCGCGGCCCCTCGCTGCCCCGTGGTGGCGTCCTGGGGGCCGAGCGCCGTCCCCCTCGCCGTCCCCCGCGCTCCTTCCCCCGTTCCGCCCGTTTTTAGGGTTTGGGGGTGAGGAGTGTGGGGGTGGCAGCTATGGGGGTGCCGTGTGTGTGCGCCGTCCCCTGCTCCTCCTCCTCCTCCGTCTCCCACTGCTGCAGCTGCCGCTCAGGGGGGTGGATGTGTGGGAGCCGAGGTTTAGGGTTTAAGGGGGGTGTCGTGGAAGTGGAGCTAGGGTGTCAGCAGGGGGTGTGTGAGAGGGGCGTGGGACGGTCGGGGGAGGTTGCGTGGAGGTAGCCGTCGTGACGCCAGCAGCGCCAGTAGTCCGGATGCCCTCGCGCGTTTCGGTAGCCCAGCGAGCCTGCTTCGCCAGTCGCCTGTGGGTCCGTTGCTCCTGTGTGTGCTCGTCGTAGCCGCGGAGCCAGATACTCCCGTAGTCCGGTGCCCTCGTGCGCTCGGTAGCCACTGTGCGCGCCGCTCCTGTTGCCCGTGTGTCTGCAGCTTCAGTCGGCGCCTTTCATCTTCTCGCCCTCACAGTTTCTCCTCCTCCTCACTTGCCCTCTATGATCACCTCTAGCTTTGCTTATAATTGTGAACTACTGCTATGCCTGCTCATTGTACTGATTACACCCCACTTTGGCTATGGGGGTGTGTCAGAATGTTATTATTGTCTAGCCTGTAGTGGGGTGCTCTATAGCGAGTACAACCCAGTTAGGGTTTGCTATATGTACCCCAACTGCTGCTAGTGAAATCCCTCTCCTTTCATTCATTCTTGCCTAGTTATTCTGAAACTGGGTTGTACCCCATATAGGCTACCCCACTACAGCCTACACAATACAATGTTTTGACAGATGTCACACCAAAGGGGACATTAAATGATCGTAGGGCTGGACTTCCTCCAGCCTCGCCGCAATTAACACCTGGCATATAATAAATCTTGTTCTGAAGATATTTATAAAGGGAGTTCAGTTAAGAACTTGTTTGCAATCCTTATAATCCAAACTCGTTCGAATATCATGTTGAAATAACCAATGAATCGATTGGATAAGATAAGGAGCCACAAATTTAAGACAATAGAAGTTTTAAATGGACCTTGTTATAGTTAAATGTATATATCAAGATAATAAAGCGTTGCATTCATCAGGTTTATGTTGTCCTAGCTAACCATATACTCTAACGAGTATATTTCCTTATTCAACTATAACAGGTATCTGCACAATAGCAGTAACTATTCCGATGCCTAGCAGTTACCATATGCTATGCGTAACCTCCGGTGCTGGTCAGTCAGTAGTCGGCACAATTAACTTATGACTGTTAACTTTCCACCTCCCTACTGCCGCATACTCTGCATGAATGTAACACGATAGTGGGGAGCGCGCATTCTTTGTGCAAATTTGTTACTTCTGTACTTCGTTTATTTATAAATAACCTCTCGTTTTTGCAACAACACAAACAAATGGGGTGATAAGACACTACCAGATCATAAGCCCTACCCTCCATCTTCCTCCCTCCCTATCCCTCCAAAAGAAGAGGCGGGAATAACTATAAGCCTTAGAGGGGAGTATATTCGAGAGAATGCACCATGGAAAATTGATGTTGAAATGCGTCTTTCTTTTGACTTTGTTATACTCATTTCACACTATACAAAACTATGTGAACATGTTTTAATCACTTCATATCTGTGTCGAACGGTCTGTGTGGTGCCAATGCCAAGTGCATATTATATTATGTGGCGAAAGATGTGCAATAAATCGGCAAACGTGATAACTAAACCATAATAACACGATACCCTTGTCGTAATAGTAGGTATACTGAGGAGCCATAGCTAGGGTTGACCTAGCTAGGCATGAGAGAATGAAGGCAAAAGAGGGCTGAACTAGCAAGAATGGGGATACAAATAGCAAACCCTAGAAGGGTTGTACTCGCTACAGAGCACCCCACTACAGGCTAGAGCATAATATTCTGACACACCCCCATAGCCAAAGTGGGGTGTAATCAGCAGAGGAAACAAAGCAGTACAAGCTCAGGGTGGATCACGATGTCACCACTCATTCTGAGCACAAGCAAGAAGCAATAGTTTAAGGTTCACAATTATGAGCAAAGCTAGAGGCAGTCACAAGGGGTCAAGTGAGGAGGAGGAGGCGAGACTGTAGGTGGAGAGGAGATAAGAGGCGTCGGCTGAAGCTGCAGACACACGGGCAACAGGAGTCAAACTGGCTCAGTGGCTACCGGAACAAGCGCCCCGGACTACAGGAGTAACTGGCTCCGCGGCTAAGAAGAGCGGCAGACGAGCAACGGACCCACGGGCGACTGGCGCAGCTGGCTACGACTGGGCTACCGGAACAAGCGCCCCGGACTACAGGTGCTGCTGACGACAAGACGGCAGCCTCCGCTCAACCTCCTCCAACTGTCCCACACCCCTCGACACACACCCCCTGCTTCAAACCCTAGCTCCACTCCGACGGTACCCCCCTTAGACCCCAAACCCTAGGCTCCCACACACCACCCCCCTCAGCGGCAGCTGTAGCAGAGGGAGACGAGGGAGGAGGAGGAGCAGGGAACGGCACACTGAAGCTGCACCCCCATACCCCCCACCCCAAACCCTAATCCAGGAGAACGGGCAGAAGGAGGGGTGGGGCGCCTTCAGAAGCACGGGGGACAGCGGGGAGGACAGGGGAAGCGAAGAACGGGCCGCCCACGGGCCTGGCACCGCCTCCCGAACCGCGCGCAGGCGGTCCGAGCCGCGCGCGGGCCTGGCGCAGCCCGTACGGGCCGCGCGCGTGCCTGGCGCAGCCCGTACGGGCCGCGCGCGGGCCTGGCGCAGCCCGTACGGGCCGCGCGCGGGCCTGGCGCAGCCCGTACGGGCCGCGCGCAGGCCTGGCGCAGCCCGTACGGGCCGCGTGCCGGGTGTACGGGCCGCGTGCAGGCCACGACGGGCGACGGGGGGCGACGCGCGGGTCCCCGTCGCCCGTCGCAGCGCCTCCCGGGGGCGACGTGCCGAGTGACGGGGCAGGAACCCGTCGCGCGCCTCGGGGCACACGGCGGGCAGAGAACCGCCGCGCGCCTCGGGGCGCACGGCGGGCAGAAAACCGCCGCGCGCCTCGGGGCGCACGGCGGGCTGAAAACCCTAGTTTCGACGCCGCGCACCACGGGGCGCGCGGCGGACAGGGAGTAGCAGTAGCAGCGGAAGCAGTGAAGTGGGCCCACAGGCCAGGAACGTTAAGCTCTGATACCATGTCGTAATAGTAGGTATACTGAGGAGCCATAGCTAGGGTTGACCTAGCTAGGCATGAGAGAATGAAGGCAAAAGAGGGCTGAACTAGCAAGAATGGGGATACAAATAGCAAACCCTAGAAGGGTTGTACTCGCTACAGAGCACCCCACTACAGGCTAGAGCATAATATTCTGACAACCCTTGGACTTTATGCTTAGTGAACCAAAGTTATACCCAGGTGTCTTGGTATTACATACAAAATGCATCCAAAGATTAGCAAGAATGGAATACATTATATACATTGTTTACTTGTCGGACCAGCTGATGGCATTTGTACAGCACGCCGTACTTGAATATGTTACCAAATACTAACATGCGGAACTAGTTGAAAAGGAGAATATCGAAGGTTTTCTATACGAAGATTTGTAGGTGGATGGTGGTGGGATATACACACATGAGTTAAATTATGAGTTTTTTTGTGGTTTGGATCGAGAACTTGTCAGGCCATTATAACAGCCTTTGTAATGCTACAACACATCAATTTTCATTTTGAGTGAATTAGTTATATTTTTCACACATTAACACAAACAACTATCCTAAACATTATATTCGTGTAAGGAATTTTTCGACATTCCTTACTGTGCCGTTCAACATCGCGTACAGTAGCAGCCGTTGTTCGCTCGGAACTGCTAACGGGGCTTTGCCAACTTCGCGCGCACTATTTCACCAAACCATGCACCACTGGCCTGGCCGAGTCGGCCTACGCCTCGGGACTAGCCCGAACCTTGATGCCAGCCTAGCACTAGCTAGCTCGCACGCACCGCGTTACCGTTTGCATGTTTCGCGTATAAGTATTCGCTCATGCTTTCGCTTATACCTGGAACTCGTTTGACACCTAGTGCAATCCTCGCTATCTCGTTCCATTGCACCCGTAACACTTGGTTATCATAGCCATTTTCCTTTCGAACCGCGCATCTCCGCACCCAGAGAAATCTTTTTTTTTTTTTTTTTTTTTTTTTTTTTTGCACTCGAAGGGACTCACGCCCCTTAGCACCTAGGAGCGGTTGTCCTCGCGTTCTCTCGTAAACGCGTGCAGCCACGACGGCACCTAGAGCTAAGCCGAGCCGCCGTCCTTAGACATGGCTGAGCATATCGACGTCACGACACTCACACAGGAGCGTCTGAATCAACTGTTGTAGTAGCTGCGCGAAAGCTCCGAACAAATCGCGGCAGAACGTGCGTCTTTACAGAACGGCGTCGCACGGGCGCAACAAGCACAATCACATGCACAAGGCGCATAAGGACAAGCAGCACGTCAAGCTTTGCAACATGGAAGCATGGGGCAACACTCGAGCGTGGCTAGTCATGGCGTTGCTCGCAACGACGGAGACGACGACCACGGCGCGACACACCCCGAAGCGACGAATGCGGCCTAGAGCCAACCTCGCATTACGATTTCGGTACCGACCGACGAGTCAGCACTGCCATCGCCGATGCCGCTCAAGCCGCAGCGTCCGCCTTGCTTCGATCCCAGCCATCGGAGTGGTCCTACCGTTCAGGCGTGGTTATTCACCATGAACGTTTTCTTCGACCCGAACTACGTCTCAGAGGATTCAGCGAAGATTCGCTACGCCGTGTCGCTGCTGCGAGGACCCGCCATGGATTGGTGGCGCGTCATCGTCACGAAGCCGATAGACTACGAGAATCTACCGACGCGGGAAGGACAAACTGGAACTTGGGCCCCGTCGTATCTCGTGGAAGTGCCCCAGTAATGTGCGTGGGACGCGTGGTGCGCAGGTCTGTGCACGAGATTTGAGCCAATTGCGGCTTCGATCGCGGCGCGTCAGAAGCTCCGCACTTGGCGCCAACTCGGTTCCGTCCAGGACTACACCAGCGGGTTTCTGGCGCTGTGCAAGCAGGTGGTGTCAGAATGAAGAGACTGGAATCATTGAACTAACAGAGAAATCAGTACAAATGGCAAACCCTAGAATTGTGTACCCCATATAGGCTAACCCACTGTAGCCTAACAAACCCAACATATATAATGTTTGACACACCCCCATAGGCAAAGTGGGGGAGACCTAGGGGTCACAAGACCAGTCAAGGCAAAGCAAGGCAACAACAAGCTCAGGGTGGATCTCGAGGATTCCACACAAATTCCGAGCACAAGCTAGTGGTCACAAGACCAGTTCACATGCAGGTTTATAACAGAGCCAGAGATACAGTGATCACAACCTAGCAAGAGTAAACATGCAGGTATAGAAATATATAGTGATCACAGTACAAGCAAAGTCAAGAGGTAAGCAAGTGAGGTCCAGTAGGCACAAGGCCTAGTAGAGTGCAGAAGCGCTGATGGTCACGAGGCTGAAGCGCCTTGGTGAACACATCAGCAGTGTTGGCCTCAGTGGCCATGTAACGAATACAAAGCTGACCGCGCTGCTGCAGCTCTCGAGCAAGGAAGTACCGTAGAGCGATGTGCTTCGTTCTGTGCTCCAGTCTGTGCTCCTCACACAAGGCAATGGCTGCCTTGTTGTCGACGTACAGAACTGGAGGAGAACTAGGCCGCTCTCCGAGGTCAGTCAGCAGGTAGGTCAGCCAGCGTAGTGTCAAGATAGGTAGTAGAAAGTTTAGAGGCAGAAAGAGGAGTTGCACTAGCAAGCAGTTGAGTACATATAGGAACCCTAGATTGGGCTGTACTCGCTATAGAGTACCCCACTGCAGGCTAGACAAATACAACATTCTGACACACCCCCATAGTCAAAGTGGGGTATAATCAGCAGAGCAAGCAGTCATAGAGCAGATTCACAAGTGCATGCAAAGCTAGAGGCATTCACAAAGGGCAAGTGAGGAGGAGGAGGCGAGACTGTAGGTGGAGAGGAGATAAGAGGCGTCGGCTGAAGCTGCAGACACACGGGCAACAGGAGTCAAACTGGCTCAGTGGCTACCGGAACAAGCGCCCCGGACTACAGGAGTAACTGGCTCCGCGGCTAAGAAGAGCGGCAGACGAGCAACGGACTCACGGGCGACTGGCGCAGCTGGCTACGACTGGGCTACCGGAACAAGCGCCCCGGACTACAGGTGCTGCTGACGACAAGACGGCAGCCTCCGCTCAACCTCCTCCAACTGTCCCACACCCCTCTCACACACCCCCTGCTGGAACCCTAGCTCCACTCCCACGGTACCCCCCCTTAAACCCCAAACCCTAGACTCCCACACACCACCCCCCTCAGCGGCAGCTGCAGTAGAGGGAGACTAGGGAGGAGGAGGAGTAGGTAGAGTAACGCACAACCGACACCCCCACAGCCGCCACCCCCACACTCCCCACCCCCAAACCCTAAAACGGGCGAAAGGGAGAAGGAGCGCGGGGGACGGCGAGGGGGAAGGCGCGCGACCCCCAGGGCGCCACCTCTGGGCAGCGGGGGCCGCGCGCGGCTCCCCAGGGCGCCTCGACGGGGCAGCGGGGGGCCGCGCGCGGCTCCCTAAGGCGTCGCGACGAGGCAGCGGGGGCCGCGCGCAGCTCCCCACGGCGTCGCGACGAGGTAGCGGGGGGCCGCGCGCGGCTCCCCAAGGTGTCGCGACGAGACGTCGGGGGCGACGCGCGGGGCTGCGGGGCGACGCGGGGGGTCGACGGCGACGGGGGGAGGGCGCTTCGACGGTGGGAAACCGCCGCGCGCCTCGGGGCGCACGGCGTGCAGAAAACCGCCGCGCGCCCCGAGCGCACGGCGGGATGAAAACCGCCGAAACCCTAGAAAAAATTCGGCAGGAAGCACAGCAGCGGAAGCACAGCAGCGGAAGCACAGCAGCGGAAGCACGGCAGGAAGCACAGCAGCGGAAGCATTAGGTGGTGGGCCCACCCACAGGATCGACCCAGGAGGGTCGACCTGCTCTGATAGCATGTCAAGATAGGTAGTAGAAAGTTTAGAGGCAGAAAGAGGAGTTGCACTAGCAAGCAGTTGAGTACATATAGGAACCCTAGATTGGGCTGTACTCGCTATAGAGTACCCCACTGCAGGCTAGACAAATACAACATTCTGACACGTAGCTCCTGGGCAGCCATGGCTGTAGCGTAGATCTCAGCCTCGCAACTGGAGCCGAGAACAGAAGAAGAGCGTGTAGAGCGCCAAGAAACTGAGCCAGAGCCAAGGCTGAAGGTGTAACCCTGAGACGACCGCTGAGTGGCCTGGTCGTCTGCCCAAGAAGCGTCTGAGTGCCCTGTGAGCACAACTCGGTCTCGCCCTCCAAGCACAAGCCCCATGCCCGACGTACTGCACAAGTAGCGCAACACCCTCTTAGCGGCATCCATGTGCTCCTTCCTGTGACGGCCAGGAGCGACATAGCGTGCAAGGATGCTAAGAGGGTATGCAAGGTCAGGTCGAGTGCAGGTCATCAGGTACATGAGGCAGCCCACAAGCTCTGGATACGGGCCACTCGGCTCTACGGACTCATCCGAAGGCAGAGCTGAGAGCGAGTGACCGGCAGGCAGAGGAGTGGACTGAGGCGAGGAGTACGTGAAGCCAAAGCGCTGGAGAACCTGCTGCACCATGTGTGACTGAGTCAAGGTGATGGTGCGCCGTGCTCTGTCCCGGGTGATCCGCAAGCCAAGATAGCTTGTCAGCTCACCCAGGTCTGTGCACGTGTGTCTCCTCTGCAGCTCCGACTTCACGTAGGCGAGTCCTGCAGTGTCAGCAGTGGCAAAGACCAAGTCATCGACGTACACGAGGATGTAGAACGGCGGCAGCGAAGTGTCGGTGCGCAGGAACAGCGACGGGTCAGCTGTAGAAGGCGCGAACCCAAGAGCCGCAAGTGTAGTCCTCAGTGTGTCGTGCCACTCACGCGGAGCCTGGCGGAGACCGTAGACCGGCCGCTGAAGCCTCCACTGGGTACCAGGAGGAAACGACCCAGTGAAGCCAGGTGGGCGGCGCAGCCAGATCTCCTCGTGCAGGCTGCCCTGCAAGAAATCAGTGCTGAAGTCAAGTGAGTGAAGCTCGTAGTCGCGGTGAGCGGCTATGTGCAGCAGCACCCGAAGAGTAGTCATCTTCGGGGTGGGGGAGAAGGTCTGGAAGAAGTCAACTCCCTCTCGCTGACTGAAGCCTCGAGCCACGTAACGCGCCTTGAAGACAGGCGGAGAACCCGGCGGCCGCTTCACCCTGAAAATCCACATGCCACTGACGATGTTCGCCCCAGGAGGGGGAACCTCGTCGACGTAGGTGCGTGTGGACTTCCAGGAAGCCATCTCGGCGTCCATGGCCGTCTGCCACTGAGAGGAGTAGGGACCCGCCATCGCCTCAGCGTAAGTGCGTGGGGTCGGGATGTCTGGTGCATCCGGGTCTCCCTCAGGGGCAACTAGCAAGGACACGAGACGGGGCAAAGCAGCAGCAAGACACTGGAACTCCTCCTGTGTGTCCTCAAGGACGTCCGTGCCAAGAGCACACTCACCCCCGACGGACGGAGGACAGACAGACTCAGACTCAGACGCAGCAACAAGGCTAGCCGCGTAGTCTAGACGACAGGCAGCAGCAAAGTCAACCAACTCAGCGACCAGAGCAGACGCAGTAGAGGACTCAAAGGTAGGGTCAGTGACAACAGTAGCGAGGAGACGCGTGACAGTAGGGTGCTCAGCACGGTACCGGTCAGACTCAGGGTCCGGAACGTGAGGCAAAGAAGACGCGGGAGGAGACGGTAGAGGGACACGCTGAGGAGCAGTAGAGGGACGCAGAGTCATGTAGTGAGTGCCTGGGACAGGAGGAGGACGCTCACGACGGACACGACTACCAGTGCGAGCAGGACGAACAGGCGACGCAGGACGAGACTCAGGCTCACGACGCTCTGTAAGACCTCCTGTGGGACCAGTGTAAGGAGAGGGAGCAGGGAGAGGCGAGGTAGGCGGTAACTGTGACTGCGACTGGACAGGCAGAGGACACTCTACGGAGGGAGGAGGACAAGGAGGAGGAGCCTGCCCAAGAACCTGCTGAAGGAGCGGTACGAAGTACGGTCGCGGCCGCGCAGCGTCTCCAGAAGCAGAGGAGACTCCAGCGGCCGGGTCCACAGCACCAGCAGCAGCTCCACCGGCCGGGTCCTCAGCACCAGTAGTAGCTCCAACGCCCGGGTCCTCAGAAGCAGCAGCAGCGCCACCGCTCGGGTCCGCAGCTCCAGCAGCAGCTCCACCGTCCGAGTCCTCAGTACCAGCAGCAGCGCCACCGCCCGGGTCCTCAGCTCCAGCAGCAGCTCCAACGTCCGAGTCCTCAGCACCAGCAGCAGCGCCACCCCCAGGGTCCGCAGCACCAGGAGCAGCCCCAACGTCCGGGTCCTCAGCACCAGCAGCAGCTCCACCAGGCGGGTCTGCAACACCAGCAGCAGCTCCAACGTCCGGGTCCTCAGCACCAGCAGCAGCGCCACCCCCAGGGTCCGCAGCACCAGGAGCACCACTCCGAAGACTGCAGCGCCGTGTGTACCACTCGCGGATCTGCTGAATGGGGGGGAGCTCCTGGGGAGGAGGGGAAGTACCGGGACGAGCTCCAGCAGCACCTCTCCGGAGGCGGCAGTACTCGAGGTACCTCTCCTGCAGCTGCTGGGAGGAGAGGGCTCCTCCAGGTGTAGCACGCTCAGGCTCAGCACCCCCAGACGCAGCACCCCCAGACCCAGCACCCCCAGGCTCAGCACCTCCAGGCTCAGCACCCCCAGACTCAGCACCCCCAGGCTCAGCACCCCCAGACGCAGCACCCCCAGGCTCAGCACCCCTAGCAGGACGAGAGTCAACAGCTACCTCGACAGGCTCACCCGGGTCTACCTGGGACACACCTGAGGGAGCGGCACCCTGAGGGGGGAGGGGGTCTGGTACCTCAGCACCTGGAGCGAGGAAGAGAGGCGGGGGGGGGAGCGGGGCAGTGCGGTAGGGGAAGAGGCGGTAGTAGGGGACGGACTCGTCAAAAGTGACGTCCTGAGAGGCCAGGACACGCCGCGAGGTGGGGTGGTAGAACTGCCAACCAGGGGCGTCCGGGACAAAGCCAAGGAAGACGCAGGGGACAGCGCGACGGGAGAGCTTGTCCGCGGACGTGTCGCGGACAAAAGCTCGGGATCCCCAGACCCGAAAACGCGACGCATCGCCAGCCTCTCCCGTCCAACGCAGTGTTGGAGAAGTCTCGGGCAAGGAGACACGGGGCCAGAGGTTGAGCTGATGCGCAGCGTATCGGACTGCAAACGGCCACAGAAAATGGGGGGTAGCCGCATGGATCAAGGAGGTACGAGCGACCTCCATGACTAGACCAATGCGGCGCTCAGCAACCCCATTCTGCTGTGGAGAGTCTGGAAGCGTGTACGACTGCTCAATGCCCTCCTGCTGACAGAAGGCCTCCAAGAGGCCAGAGGAGAACTCCCCACCTCTGTCAGAGTGCAGACGCAGGACAGGGAAGTCGGAGCGGAAACGCTCACGGAGCTGGAGACGAGATCTGCGGATCCAAGGGATCAAGACCTCAGGGACGTCACCCTTGGCGCGCAAGGGGAAGACCGTGGTGTAGCGCGAGAAGTCGTCAACAACAATCAGGAAGTACCTCTCCTGACCCTGACCACGGACGCGGGCTGGGCCCCACACGTCCATGTGGAGCGTCTGCAAGGGGGCAGTCGTCGGGGGAAAGGAGGAGGAGTGAGGAGTGGCGCGCTGCCGTCCCTCGACACAGGGAATACAGGGAGGAGCAGGCGAGTCGGGAAGGGGAGGGAGCACCCTGGGAAGACCAGCAACAAGGTCCCGCTGGTGCATGGCCCGAAGGCGCTGCACAGACGGGTGACCAAGGCGGTGGTGCCAAAGGACAGTCTCATGTGCCAGAGAGCGACACGAGCAGGGGGCGGACAGCTGACCTGACGCAGACGCGGACGCAGCTACCTGAGGGGACACAGTGGTCAGTGTGTAAAGGTCCGACCCCGGCTCCCGAGTGAAGGTAGCCAGGTGGCGACCCGTCCGAGCACACGTGCAGTGTGTCACGCGCTCGTAGGCAGGGGTGAACTGGTGAACACCCCCGTCCTGGAGCGCACTACCTGCCACCAAGTTCGTAGAGAACGAGGGGAGGTAGAGACCGGACAGCGTGCCGGACGGGACCGCCGGACAAGGAAGGACAGTGGAGGAGGTCGCAATGACCGGACCCCCAGAGGGGTCAGCAAGGGAGACAGCAACTGGCCGAGCGAGGGGCTCAAGGACAGTGCGGTCACGAAAGAAAGAGCGAGAAGCACCTGAGTCCAGTGTGAAGGTGTGTAGTGCTGCAGTCGACTCAGTACCAGGGGGCACAGACGCACTAGCACCTAGGGCAGAAGCCTCACCAGGACCTGCGGGAGCGGACGCACTAGCACCTAGAGCGGCAGCCGGACTGGCCTGAATGCCCGGGTCGGGCGGAACACGCAAGTACTGAGCACCCTCTCCACTAATAGACATCGCATACATGGCAGTGAGAATAGCATCAAAGTCTAAAGCCCAAATATCAACACCCCTCTTCTCCAGCTCAGCCCAGCGCGGCAGCTCAGTGGCAGTAGGAAACTGGGTGCGCCACGCGTCGGTAAGGCGGGCGAAGCAGCGCTGCGTGGGGTGCAGCCTCCCACACTGCTGGCCGGTGCGGTCACCTGTGCGAATGACGTACGTGCAGGTAAAGCCACGCTGCGCATACCACTCACGGGCGGCCTGAAGCGTCGGGGCGGGCTGCTGACTCTGCCCTCCGCCAGTGCCTCCACGACCACCACCCCCTCCGCCTCCGCCCCGGCCACCTCCACCCCTGCCGCCACCACGACCACCTCCGCCTCCGCTGCCGCCTCCGCCCCTGCCACCACTCCCGCCGCTGCTGTCGCCTCCCCCACTACCGCCACTAGCCTCCTCAGCCGCGCCTCCACTCCCACCGCCTCCACCCCCACCTCCTCCGCCGCCACCCCCGCCCCTGTTCCCTTTGCCCCTGCGGCGCCCGCTCGAAGCAGACGCGGTCCCGACCTTCTCAGCACCAAGGAGGTCGACAGCAGCAGCAGAGGCGACAGAGGGGAGGAGGGGGGAAGGGGAACACCCCTCGAAGAACGGGGTGCGGGGGTCGCCACGAGAGGTGCCTACAGCGACGATGCTCGCCTCAGCTGCAAGCAGTTCCTTCTCGAGGAGGGCAACAGTGAGCTCAGTGGGGGAGCGAGAGAGGAAGTGGTCCCTGACTGCGCGCAGAGAGTCAGGGAGGCGGGTGACGATGTGGTAGAGAGTGATCCAGAGCGGGGGGGGTTGCTAGTGAGAAACTCGGCAGGCATAGCAGCGCGAAAGCGGGCCTCACTAGTCTTAAGGTGGGTGATGAGGTCTGCGACAGTGTGAAAGGAGGCTAGGTCGGGGAACAGGTAGGGAAGAGTGAGGCGGCCTAGCGTAGCAGAAGCGGGTGAGGAGTAGCGGGCAACTACAGCGGTGTAGAGGTCCCTAGCAGTCTTGCACTGGCCAAAGTGCTCGCGCTCATCTAACGGCAGGGAGTTGCGGATGGCAAAGCGAGCGTGGGCGTCACGAGTCTGCCACTGGGAGCGGGTAGTGCTGTCAGCATCAGTAGCAGGGGCAGGAGCATGGCCGAGGGCGTGGTCATACAGTGAGATATCCTCCTTGGCAGTGAGCTGTAGGAAGAGGTGCAGGTCATCAAGCCAAGTATCAAACTTCACTGGGCGGCCCTCAGCATCGAAAGCTAGTACAGGCGGGGTAGCCATAGTAGCAGTAGGAGTAGCCGTAGCAGTAGCAGTAAGTGAGTCCTAAACGCAGTGGGCAGCGCGACGCAGGTAGGGCGGCTCGGTCCAGAGAAGTTGCTCAGTGCGGGCGGCGCGGCTCGGTTCTGGCTGCTCGGCTCGGCTCGGACTGGGCGGCTCGGTTCGGGCGGCCTGTTGCTGGCGGGGCCGCGGCTGTCGCGTGCGGTGCGGGTAGGGGCGGCGGGTAGGGTCGACGGAGCCGCTTTGGGGCGGCGGATAGGGTCGACGGGGCCTCTAAGCGGGGCGCGCGCGGGGTCGACGGGTCAAGCGGGGCCGTAAGCGGGGCGCGCGCGGGTCGACGGGGCCAAACGGGGCCGTAAGCGGGGCGCGCGCGGGTCGACGGGGCCAAACGGGGCCTCTAAGCGGGGCGCGCGCGGGGTCGACGGGTCAAGCGGGGCGCCTAAGCGGGGTGCGAGCGGGTCGACGGGGCCAATCGGGGCCGTAAGCGGGGCGCGCGCGGGTCGACGGGGCTAAGCGGGGCCACTAAGCGGGCCGCGGGCGGGTCGACGGGGCCAAACGGGGCCTTAAGCGGGGCGCGCACGGGTCGACGGGGCCAAACGGGGCCTCTAAGCGGGGTGCGGGCGGGTCGACGGGGCCGAACGGGGCCGTAAGCGGGGCGCGCGCGGGTCGACGGGGCTAAGCGGGGCCACTAAGCGGGCCGCGGGCGGGTCGACGGGGCCAAACGGGGCCTTAAGCGGGGCGCGCACGGGTCGACGGGGCCTCTAAGGCACGACACGCGAGTCACTAAGGGGCGGCACGCGGGGTCGACGGGGCCTTAAGGGGCCGTACACGAGGGCGCACGAGGGCGCTGAGGGGGAGGCGCTAACGCGACGCTCCGACAGTAGATAGGTAGGTAGGTAGTCAGTGGTGGGCCCTAAGAACGGTCCTAGCGAAGGACCTGCTCTGAAACCATGTCAGAATGAAGAGACTGGAATCATTGAACTAACAGAGAAATCAGTACAAATGGCAAACCCTAGAATTGTGTACCCCATATAGGCTAACCCACTGTAGCCTAACAAACCCAACATATATAATGTTTGACAGGTGGGATACATACACGAGGGAGAGCGTATCGACCGCTATATCGACGACCCGAAAAACGACCTCGCTCAGGAAATTCAGCTGCGCAACGTCACGCAAGTTAACGAGATCCTCACTATGGCGGAGAAACTCGATTTTCTACGCCAGCCGAGACCGGGGTCTTATGGCAACAGCAACAGCTGGGGACATTGGACTCGGGGACCAAACGAGCACGCCACGATACGCGCCGTTGCCGCGAATGCCGCTGCCGCACTGTTCAAAAGGCGCTGCTTCGCGTGCAACAGGCCGGGGCACCGTAAGAGCGAATGTCCGGAAAACGCTAAGGGAAAGGGGGAAGCCGAGCAGCAGAAACGGACTAAGTAGCAGGGAAACGCTAGGAGCCAGTAGCAGACGGGCCCTCTATTGATAGGTCATGCCGCTCGCCCAACCCAACCGACCCTCACCGAGTGATTGTGCCGGTTCACGCAATCGACCACACCCGGCCGAATAAGGAGGGTACAATGGTAGACAGCCCCATAATGCTTAGCGGGAAAATACAGACGGACTTAGTTAAAATCTTCATAGATGGGAGAGCTAGCCACAGCCTGATCAACACTGCCATGGCACGGAGACTGAAATTGCCACTGAACAGATGTTTACGTGAGATTGGCGCACGACTCGTCAACGGTACGCCACTGGCAATACGGGAACGCGTGGACCGAGTTCGGATCCGAAGCGGGGGTAGCTTAACGTTTACCTAGGAAATTCTCGCAACAACCCTGGACGGGACCAACATTCTACTCGGCCGTAATTGGCTGCGACGATGCAACCCGCGAATCGACTGGACGACGGGTGACTGCACCGTGCGAGTGAACGGTAACAACATCGCCCTACCTCGCTGGAGCTCGCCTGAGTCTTCATCTGTGCGTGTCAACGCGATTACGATGAAACATTCCGTAGCGGCAAGAGCTGGCGTGTATGCGGTTGACATCCAGGAAGCAGAGGCAGCAGACAAAAAAAGTGATTTGCAGAAACTGCTCGCTGTCATACCAGATGACTTGGCAGCACTACTGAAGCAGTACAACAATATTTTTCTGGACGACCTGCCGACGGTACTGCCACCTCAGCGACCGCTTGCCCACATGATAGAACTGGAACCGAGGGCATAGCCAACAGTACAGCGACAGTTTCACCTGACCCAACTCGAACTGGACGAACTTCGCAAGTTGGATTACCTGCTCGAGAAAGTGTATATTCGCCCAAGTTCGTCGCCCTTCGTAGCACCGATACTATTCACACCAGAGGTTTTCGCATGTGCATAGACTACCGCGCACTGAACCGAGTTACCATCAAGTCCCGTTACCCCATTCCACGAGCCAGTGAACTGATCGACCAACTTCGCACAACCCGCGTCTTCTCAAAAATCGACCTTCGAGGAGGTTACCACCAGATTCGCGTCAATCCGCCCGATTGCCCAAAAACCGCCCTCCGAACCCGCTACGAATTATTCGAATATACAGTCATGCCCTTCGGACTGACCAACGCCCACATAACTTTCCAAATGAGGAGGACGGACCTGCTGAGGAAGGGGGTTGAGTACACGTGGGGGGAGAAAGAGCAAAATGCCTTCTCGGCCCTCAAGAAAATTTTGTGCTCGCCGCCCGTACTGCACATCGCCGACCCACACCGCCCGTTCGAACTGGTCACCGACGCAAGCGACATCGCCGTGGGAGCAACACTGTTGCAAGACTTTGGGAACGACCTTCAGCCAATCGCGTACGAGTCCAGCAAACTTCACCCGCCCGAACGCAACTACCCGATACACGACCGCGAGATGCTGGCGATCGTGCACGCGTTCAAAGTGTGGCGATGCTACCTCACTGGAGCCGACGTGACAGTACGGACAGATCACCGATCACTACAGTACCTCCGCGCCCAACCGAACCTCAATCCATGACACATTCGCTGGTTGGATTTTCTAGAATCCAACTTCCACTATACAGTCACGTACAAAAAAGGGGCATCAAACATTGCTGATGCACTCACCCGCCCCACTGCCCAACTTCACACCATCCTACTCGCCCAAACTAACCCACTGTTAACAGGCCTATTCACCCACGGTTACAGCACCGACCTTTTTTTCACGACTGGGGATTCGCAGTAGCTGATAGAGGCTAAGGGAGTGTATTACGTAAAAGCCGGTACCAATCGCATCTTGGTACCAGCATATTCACTACTAAGGGACATATTATTGCAAGAGGCACACGACGGGGTTACCTCGGGTCATTTTGGGATACAAAAAACGCGACAGCATCTGCAGTGGTATTACTACTGGCCGCAGCTGTTGACCGACGTACAGCACCACGTGGGGTCGTGTCCTACGTGTCAGGTGATGAAGAGCTCGAGAAAACGAAAGTCAACACCACACTTTGAACGCGTACACGATCGCCAGCATCTCGTTGTCGTGTATCGGGTAGTTGCGTACGGGCGGGTGAAGTTTGCTAGACTCGTACGTGATTGGCTTAAGGTCGTTCTCGAAGTCCTGCAACAGTACTGCGGTGTACTCTCAAGGTTGTTTCCGTTCTCCCAAGCGATGTCACTTGCATCGGTGACCAGTTCGAATGGCCGAAGTGGATCAGCGATGTGCAGTACGGGCCGTGAGCACAAAATTTTCTTCAGGGCCGAGAAGGCAGCTTGCTCTTTCTCCCCCCACGTGTACTCAACCCCCTTCCGCAGTACATCATTCAGCGGGGCAGTCAACTGTGCCATGTCGAGGACGAACCGTCGCACGTAGTTGACAAACCATAAAAAAACTTTGCAGCTCGGTCAAATTTGTCGGCGTGTGCCATGCTTGAACTGTCGCGAATTTTTTCGGGTCTATTTCCACTCTGTCGGCTGAAATAATGTGCCATCAAAACTCCAGTCTGTCCCATAAAGGCTCACATTTCGATGCTTTCGTCAGTAGTCGGTTCTCACTTAGTATTTAAAGACAACTTTGATGCCTCTCAGGTGCTGTGCTCTATCCGTGTTGTAGATCAATATATCATCTAAGTAAACAATCATGCACTTATCTAACAGTGGGCGGAAGGCTTCGTTCATGGTCATTTGGAAGGTAGCGGAGGCGTTGGTCAGTCCGAAGGGCATTACCGTGTATCCAAACGAACTGTAGCGGGTGCGGAAGGCGGTTTTTGGGCAGTCGGGCGTATTGACTCGGATCTGGTGGTAACCTCCTCGAAGATCGATTTTCGAGAAGACTCAGCTTGTGCGAAGTTGGTCGATCAGTTCATCAGCTCGCGGGATGGGGTAACAGGACTTGATGGTAACTCTGTCCAGTGCGCGGTAATCTATGCACATGCGAAATCCCCCGTCTTCTTTTGGTGTGAACAGTATCGGTGCGACGAAGGGCGACAAATTCGGGCGAATGAACTGTTTTTCGAGCATGTAATCTAGTTGCTTCAGCAGTTCGTCAAGTTCAGGTTGGGTTAGTCGGAAATGTCGTTGTACTGCCGGCTGTGCCCCCAGTTCCAGTTCTATCCTATGGTCGTGCGGATGCTGGGGGCAGTCCCTCTGGTTTGTCGTCTGGAAAAATCCCGTTGCCAAGTCACCCGGTACGTGTGCGAGCAGTTTCTGTAAGTCGCTTGCTTTTTCTGCTGCCTTGGCTTCCCGGATGTCGACAGCATACACGTCAGCTTCTGACGCTACAGTTTGTTTCATCGTGATCGCGTTGACGCACACCGACAAAGACTCTGGCGAGCTCCAACAAAGTAGGGCGATATTGTTACCGTTTACTTATACGGTGCAATCACCCATCATCCGGTCGATTTGCGGGTTGTGTCGTTGCAACAAATCACGGTCGAGTAGAATGTCGGTCCCATCGAGGTTTGTTGCCAGCATTTCCTGGGTGAAGGTGAAGTTACCCCCGCATCGGATCCGAACTCAGTCCACGCATTCCCGTGTCGCCAGTGGGGTGTCGTCGACCAGTCGTACGCCGATCTCAGGCAAGCATCTATCCTGTCTCCGTGCTATGGCTGTGTTGATCAGGCTGTGGCTGGCTCCCCCGTCTACAAAGACCTTAACTAAGTCGGTGTGAATCTTCCCACTAAGTAGTCTGGGGTTGTCTACCATTGTACCTTCCTTATTTGGCTGGGTGTGGTCGATTGCGTGAACCAGCACAATCACTTGGTGAGGGTCAGCTGGGTCGGGCGAGCGGCGTGACCTGTCAGTAGAGGGCCCGTCTGCTACTGATACCAGCTTTTCCCTGCTGCTTGGTCTGTTTCTGTAGCTCGACTTCTCCCTTTCCCTTAGCGTTTTCCAGGCATTCGCTCTTACGATGGTCTGGCCTATTGCACGCGAATCTGCGCCCTTTGAACGGTGCAGCAGCGGTATTCGCGGCGACGGCGCGTATCGTGGCATGCTCGTTCGTCCCACGAGTCCAATGTCCCAAGCTTCTGCTGTTTCCGTAGGACCCCGATCTCGGTCACCATAAGAAGTCAAGCTTCTCCGCCATAGCGAGAATCTCATTGAACTCGGTGACGTTTCAGGCCGCCGACATAGCGGTAGATGCGCTCTCCCTCGTGCATGTATCCTACCTGCTCGCACAACGCCAGAAACCCACTAGTGTAGTCTTGGACGAAACCGAGCTGGCGTCAAGTGCGGAGCTTCTATCGCGTCGCGATTGAAGTCGCGAATGGCTCGAATCTCGAGCGCAGACTTGCGCACCACGCTCTCCACGTGCGATACTGGGCTATCTCCACGAAATACAACGGCGCCTAGGGTCCGGTTTGTCCTTTCCGTGTCGGTAGAGCCTTGTAGTCCACCGGCTTCGTGACGATGACGCGCCACTAGTCTATGGTGGGTCCTCGCAGCAGCGACACGGCATATCGGATTTTCGCCGTGTCCGACGAGACGTAGTTGGCGTCGAAAAAAAAAAACATTCATCGTGAACAGCCACGCCTGAATCGTTGGACCACCACGTTGGCTCAAATCGAAGCAATGTGGACGCTACAACTTAAGCGGCATCGACGACGGCAGTGCCGACTTGTCGTTTGGCACCGAAATCGTGACGCGTGGCTGACTCCTTGCTGCATTCGTCGCTCCAGGGTGTGTCGTGTCGTGGTCGTTGTCTCCGTCGTTGCGGGCGACGCCATCACTAGCCGCGCTCGAGGGTTGCCCCACACTCCGATGTTGCGATGCTTAACGTGCTCCGTGTGCTTGCGTGCCTTGTGTTTGCGACTATGCTTGTTGCATCCGTGCGACGTCATTTTGCAGTGACGTCTGTTCTGCCGTCAATGCTGCAATTTCTTAGGTGCTTTTGGACAGCTGCTGCAGCAGTTGATATAGGCGCTCTTGCGCTCGTAACATCGATATGGTCGGCCATGTCGAAGGACGGCGGCTCGTCTTAGCTCTAGGCACAGTCGTGGCTGCACGCGTTCACGAGAGAACGCGAGGGCAGCGGCTCCTAGGTGCTAAGGGGCGTGAGTCCCTTCGAGTGCAAAAATCAAAAGTTGGTTTACTGCTGGTTGCGGAAATGCGCGGTCAGAAAGAAAGTGTCTCTGATAGCCAAGTGTTACGAGTGCAATGGAACGAGATAGCGAGGATTGCACTAGGTTTCAAAACGAGTACAAAATATGAGCGAAGGCATGAGCGAATACTTATACGCGAAACATGCAAACGGTAACGCGGTGCGTGCGAGCTAGTTCGTGCAAGGCTGGCATTGAGGTTCGGGCTAATCCTGAAGCATAGGCCGACACGGCCGGGCCAACGGTGCATGGTTTAGTGAATAGTTCGCGCGAAGGTTGGCGAAGCCCCGTTAGCAGTAACGGGCGAACAACGGCTGCTACTGTATCAATGTTGAAGAACGCGGTAAGGAATGCTGAAAAAAAAAAATCTTTACAGTTACATACAACTATGACGATTATGGCATAGATATTTAAAATTGATCTGTAGGTTTCTATCACAAAGTCGAGGTGACTGTAGCAGGCATCAATCTTCAATAACTATCTTTAAGCCCAAGTTGAGGTATGAATTGTATGAAATTCAGCAAAGTAACTGTACTTCAGCCTGAGGAATAGACTGGATGTTGAAACCTGACGGTAATCTTTTGTAGGGATTATAGCTGTCCCGCATGTACAGTCGTTGTTCACCTTATCCCGTGTCCAAAGGTCAGCACAATCGAAAAAACAGTCACTCGCGAACGTTTTTTCCCGTGAATGACTGAATTGAACATTGTGGTACAATCACCAAGTTGCGGAAGAAAAACATCTACAGTTCATAAACAACTGTCAGAATCCCAGTCACTAACCACTGGGATAAAAGGGCTTGTTTATATAGCGGGTGAGTGCGCCCATAACCCCCCAGGCCGACGTGCCTGTAACCCTTCCCTAGGATCATCGGGGATCCCCAGTGGACCTCTGACACCCCCCCGCACTGGGATGCCCGAAGTGCACACACCGGGAATCGAACCCGAGACCTTCGCTCTGATACCATGTCAGAATCCCAGCCACTAACCACTGGGATAAAAGGGCTTGTTTATATAGCGGGTGAGTGCGCCCATAACCCCCCAGACCGACGTGCCTGTAACCCTTCCCTAGGATCATCGGGGATCCCCAGTGGACCTCTGACAACAACAACGGATGCCCGTCATCACAAAATGTTTACCTGGTTACAAACTTAAAGCCCTAAACTCGATTCACATTCCAATTTCAAATTAGTCACATTTTTGCCCGTGGCGACAAGGGCGAATGTGGCGAAATCCCTATAACTCGTTCCACGCACATGTCGCCCGTCTACCTGGTGTTCTTGTAATGAGCACCGACTGTAGTTAACAAATATTGGTAGGTTAGTTTGCTTGTTGTTTTGTCGTTTGTCTTGTACGGCAATCCATCAGACAAAAGTGGGAATGCCAAAACTCTCAGCTGCCCATGCTCCTCACCTGTAGAGTATCCCACACCCCACTGTACAGTGATCACCATTTATATTTGTTTCAATATTTGTTCGCTTTGTGAGACAGAAAGTGACGAAGCATTTGGTGAGGAGAATTTCGAATCTGGAATTAGGTTCCATTCCACACTGTAACTTTGCGGACGTTGTAACAACAAGCTACACAGTCGTTGTAAGGGCGTGTGTCATTCAGCAAATTTTGCAAAGTTTGTTTTTTTAACTCGACTTTTTACACGTGAACTTGGTTCGAGCTGTAGTCGAATTTTACAACTCTCATGGTCTACTCGTGAGTAACATATCAACCAAATCACAAGTCACATCAAAGGGTCGACTATCGAGAGTCGACTTTTACAACCTACCTCACGTCGCGCATACGACTCGTAGGTTACCCGGTTTGACATCTTCACAGTGCGCCACGTCGTCATCGTGTGCCTTGGTGTTGAGGGGGCCTGCAAATAGCCTTCGTGGTGCATGATGACATTCGCCATTGTCGCCGATTTCGCTTTAGCTGCAAACGTGGGCAGGAAGGATGACACACGTTTGCATAAACGTGCGGGCGCACGTTCGAACGGAAAGTCGAACCGAGTTAAGTGTCTGAGTTTGGTTCCAACTTTCTCACATGTTTTGGCGAAATTCACAAACAAACATAGCGAAATAAACGAAAAGGGCTACTACTAAAAAGTCGAACTCGAATTTGAACTCAGCCCATCAAGATCACACGCCCTAATGGATTTCTTTGTCCGACTGGTTCGTTTGGTTTTCAGAATCAAGGCCACTGATTCGCTACGTCCCCAGGTAAAGGGGTGTACGAAGTAATTTTTTACATCCTCCGACGTCGAATGCGGCACTTTGAACACATTGCCGGCGACGAACAAGTCACTTAGGACAAATGCCGGCCTTAAAAGTGTTACATTGGCCGTATATTGGCTGCGAAAACCACAGAAGCAAGTTGTACATTTTCGCACTGCTCGAAATTACTAGTCATGCCAATCTGCTGTTTTGTCAGATGTGGTCTAGCCATCACTGTAGATATGCGCTCAATCTTCTTATATTGACCGCTTCTGCGACCAAATCCTTGCACAATTCCGTGCTAGTTTCGATGCTGGCGTCAGCAGTTTTTGAAGCGTACTTTGAACACGGAAATGGCACCCCTCAGCCCACCTACCTTGCCCAACAACCTCGACGTGGATCGACGTCGGAAGAAATGCAGCACTTTGAACACGCTATAAGCGGTTCAAATGGTCACCAAAAGCTGACAGAAAGAGCAGATACAAAAGCAGCCAGCAATCCAGGTAACGTTTGAATGCTTATCCTGCATTTTGGGTCGTGAGGCCTAGCTTATAGCCTTTCAAGAGTATCAGGTGTACAGTTGTTCTCGTTTAAAGTCCGACGGAGAAACACGCCGCGCGCGGACTATATGTCGAAATGACCGAAACCCCGGGCAAACGGGACCCTATAGTCCCAAATTCGAGAAAATTGCATGAAAAGCGGTTTTTTGTCTCTACTGGTTGTTGTTTTTTGTCATATACGTACGTATGGACCGCGCTTGCTTCAACTTCTCGTCGAACGGTTTTACGCGTTATCAGTGATGCGTGAAAAACGGGCAGAAATAAACAACATCGATTATGTTTGATGCCATAATAAGTTTGTCTTTTTGTTTTTCCTTCCTGTCAGCGAGATTACTGAGATGTCATCGTGGAGCGCGCTAGGAATCGCGCGACGGGAATAAGAAACAAGCGCGGTCAAGAGAAACAAAAAATATCAGTTGTAAATGTTAACTTCGAAACAAAACTGCACTTTTTAGCATTCTCCGTTAATGTTCAAGGCACTTATACGTGCAATGAACCTGGTCAAAAAAGGGACTGTAGAGGAGGGGCCACACGGGCCACACCTAGGAATTAAAGGAAAAAGCTCCTCATTCTGAAAATGGGACTTTGTGAGCGCGGGACTTTATAGCGGAACCATTTGTACATTTTGTCTTCCCGATAGGTCTTCAAGTTTTCCACACCATTGCAAACCACAAAACCCATCCCGTCCCGATCCGACCTTCTGAATCCAGCAGAAGCTCGCATCGGCGCATCAATTGCAGTGCCGAGGGGGTTTGCACATCAAGGTCGCGGCAACGTGCAAGCTACAGTGCAAAAGACGAGTAGAATCATATCGCGGTGGAAGACGACAGCAAACCGGCGGTTTCACCGGGCAAAATGCTTTTCCGTTTTGTCCGTTTAGACAAAAGAATACAAAACTACATCCTACCCTCGATAATTTTACACCTCTTAATCTCAAACCCTGGGGTACATTTCCTAGGTTAAACTTTTTTCGTAGCGTATTTACTGACGTTCAGGAATTCCCGGAGGAGGATCCGACTACTGTCGTGAACTGACGGGGTGCACCAAGAATATAAATGGTTTCCAAACCTAACTAAACCCTTCACTCCCAACACAGTGCGCGTTTCGTTGTAGAGAACCTGCCGGTTGTCTATTAATAGTCCCTCAGTCTCTGGGTGTCCGTCGCATCAAGCCAAAAACCGTAAGGGGTACCTACGAAAACAATGGTAGGGAGTGTGGAACTATCGCGAATAGGGTGTACACCAACCATCGGACAAAAACAAACGAACCAGCAGTGTGGTTGTGTGGTGGTTAGACGAGTCCAGCTAGACCTAGCCAGGCTGGTGGGGACCACCACTTCAGTGACAGCAACTCTCTTGACTCTGCCAGCCCTACCCTTTTCCTCCCATGGAATCACCATTATCCCATGCCATCCCACCCATTCCATTCCATCTCTCCCATCCCATCCCACGCATGATCCTGCCCGCTCTCGACGTCGAGAGATGTCGGTGAATTTCAACCCTTGGATCTACGGTTCCAACTGTCACGATTCACCGACATACTTCGACGTCGAGCTGGTGCAGTACTTTGAACACCCTTTTACACCCCATCCCCGCCGTGCACATCCTCCATCTATGGACCCATCCCCGCCGTGAATTCCTCTTCTTCTGCAACCACGGGTACACCCTTTTTTTCGCTACACTAAACCGCGTAGGTGCGCTGCTGTTGCTCGGTAGTATTCGAAATTTTGCCAATACCGAAACCAGCGGCATGTGTGAGGGGAGGTTTTCCAATTTCACTTGTCCTAGATACCCTAGCCAGCCATTCCAAACTATCCAAAGACCTTTCTTAAACGTGATCAACCACACTGTATCGTGCTGGTCAGAAGTTCACTATAACACGGCTGATAGCGCGCTTCTGTATGGAGCGAGTTTCTAGTAACATGGAATCTAGTATGGCGGATCTCACTATGGCGAAAAACAAGGTGTACCAGATCCACCCTACACCTCATGCGTTGTAGCCACGCAGAGTGCCACCTCGTTTTTGACTTTCCTGACTCATCAACCGACCGCGAGTTGTGTTATTGATTGAAACTCACGGCTTCTCTTCTCCCTTGTGGCCATGAAATTGCAGCCACCGGGATTGAACTTTCCTCCTCTCCCCTCTTTTCCTCCCTTCTCATCCCCCTTCACTCTCCACTCCACTCTTTTGCTCGGCTCCATCCACGTTACCTCCTCTACTCCCCTCTCATCTCCCCCCATCTCATCTCCTACCCCCTCATCTCCTCCCCTCTCAACTCCCCCCTCTCATCTGCTCTCCTCTCATCTCCTCCCGTCTCATCCCCCCCCGTCTCATCTCCTCCCCTCCACCCCACCTCCCGTTCCCCATCCAGAAACCTCATTCCAAGAACCCTCAATCTCACTTGACCAGCACACCATAGGTGTACAACCACATCAGCTGTATCAATAACCATTCAATCCGTCAACCACATCAGCCCACATAAAGCCAACCAGCATCATACTCTACCGCACGCTCAACCGCTGCTCCTCTCATCAGAAGAGCAGAGGCGTCGGGGACGGCTGGCTCTTCCCTCAACCGTCGGATTCGCCAACCCAGCAGCACGTTGATGACGGCGAGGCGACCAGTAGGCCTTGGTGAGGGAACGAGCGGGAAGCGAGAATCGGGGGGAATCGTGCTTCAACCATGAAGCAGAAAGCGCATCCGCCACAGCCGAACTAACTTCCGCCTTCTGCATGATGCCTCCTTCCCGCCAGCCCACTCCGCCATAACCTACAGATGTCAAACTGCTTAGCTTCAATGCTGCTGCCGATTTTTTCAATTTCCAGCTGGACTGGTAGTGTAATCCCGGCAATTGCGTGGGACTCGGCAGCAGAACTGCTCCATTAGTATGTGGTGGAGCGACGCGCGAAGCGGTGCGACACAGCGATTGTAGAGCCTTGGCTTATATTACTCCTCACCTACTAAGCTGTGATGTGCCCCATTGCTGGTAGACGATCTAACCGTGCACCGTTAGTTTCCTCCCATCGATCCAGTTTTTGAACATTCTGTATCTTCTCCAGCGAACAGAAGGCGGCAGTATCTTCTATCCACCATCGCGATTTATCGCTGTTAGCAGCGGCAGTAATCACCCTTCATGGAGTCCGTATCAGAGGTGTGTCCTATACCCGTTGTAGACTGGCGCAACTTAGGCAACGCCGATGCGCAATCCCTCTCGCAGCGCGGACTCATAAACACGGACATCACGCCAGAATGCGTCCGGAATTTCGAGAAACGCCTCCGCCGCTTTCGCCGCCGCCAGTTGCGGAACGTCGCGAGCGACGCCGCGATGCAGCTCTCGTCCGTCGTCAGCCAATGGCGGCAGGACGACCGCCTCGCGGATCGAATCATGGAGATAACGGCGATCGCGGAGGAAAGCGACGGCGGCGGCGGCGACGGGAAAGGCGGCGTCGACGGCGGCAGGAAATGCGGCGGGAAGTGCGGCGAGAAGTTATGCAGCGGAGGATGCGGCGGAAGCTGTGGAAGCGGCGTAAGCGAAGGGAGCGGGGAGCCAATCGGGCTCCGCCAATCGTGCTCGCTCCCTGAGCTGTGCCCGATCCCCGCTGTTGACTGGCGCGTTATCAAATCGCACTGGTCACACGGCTCGGATCACTCCCGCGGCTCGAGTGGGGAGCTGGAGCTGCCCTTTAGCGTGCCGCCGCGTAGCAATAGCTCTTCTGATCCCCAACTTACCTCCCAGCTTAGTTCCGAACGTAGTTCCCAACGTACCTCTCCTGAGGAACACTCCAGCGGTACTAGCGTCGTTGATGTCAGCTCGCACGCAAGTCGGGCGATTCGATCCCAGTCGCAGGACTCCAATTACTTCCTCGTGTCAAGACAAGAAGCGGAGCAGAACCGACAGATACAGCAGCATATAAAGGCTGAGCAGCGGCGGCCGCTTGAACGCATTAACGACTCGGATACGCGCGCGAGTCCCTTCGACGAGGAGACGAGGAGAGAGCGGGAAGGTCCCCCTACAGCCAGTCGTCCGCCGTGCGCGCATGCCTTCTACGCGGATGCGGGGAGAGACACGAGTCTCCCGGCAGTCAGCCGCCCGCCGTGCGCTAGTGTTAAGACAGTCGACCGCGCGCCGTGCGCGAGTCTCTTCGACGGGCTATGCGCCTTCCCCAGCGACAGCAGCTGCAGCAGCGACGTTTTCGCCGACGGTTTTGGCGGCGGGGGTAGCGGCGCGGTTAGCGACCCGGTGAGCGACAGAGTTAGCAGCGCGGCGAGCAACGGGCTTAGCGGCGCGGTTAACGACGGCGGGCCTAGGAAGGGTTCGAGTAACGCGGCGGTGTTTCACCAACCAGATTTTCCCGCCGCTGGTTTCAGCGACGGGGTTACCAGTGGGGTTACCGGCGGAGTTAGCGACGTGGTCAGTGGTGCGGTGATCGACGGCAGGCTCAACAACGGGTTGAGCAGCGCGGAGGTTTTCCGCCAACCAGTTTTTCCCACCGCTGCTGCCGCGAAGGGCGGGGATTATCAGGGAGGCGCCGCGGAAAGCGGAGACGATTTAAAGAACGAGGAAGTCGGGGAGAACAGGGGGAGCGGGGAAATCGAGGAAGGCGAGAACGACGAGTCGGTATTCCGCCAGGCGATTTTACCCGCACGGGGTAACATTAGTAGCGGTCCGGGCTCTGCGGTGGCGACAGGATGCGGGGACAGCGGGCGGAACGGCCGCGCAGGATCAAGGGACCGGGGGAGGCTCGCGAGCGGATCCGCGCGGGAGGTTCCGCAGGGGGTTCCGCGGGGGGTTTCCCTAGGGAGCTCGGAGGACAGAGCGCGCAAGGAATCGGCGGGTTCGCGGATAGACGTCGATTCGCCCGCGCAGTCAGATCCTGGTTTCCCGGTACAGATGGACGGCAACGGAGAAATCGCTGACGGTAAGAACGCCAACGGAGTCGGCCTTCCCGCAACACCGCCGTCGTCGCGCCTCAGTCTTCGTCTCCGTCCGCCTTTCGCCATCGCGGTCGCCCGCCGACGGACGCTCAGCGAACGGTCGGATCTGCCCGCGTTGAACCAACGGCCAGATCTTGGGCCCCCGAATCATGCATCGGCTGAGTCGCTGTGCTGCGAGCCGCTGCAGGAGGCCGCCTGTTTGCGCTGCGCGACGGATTCACTCTACGGCGGATTGAACGGCGGCTTGTGTGGCGGCGCGCGGCACGCTCCGCGTGATGCGCAGGCCGCCGTGCATTCGCCGCACAGCGTGGCGGACTTCCCGATGTTCAGCAGCCCGCGCGTCGACGCGGCGACGCTGGTCGACGCGCGTGGCGAGGCGACGCGCGTTGAAACGACGCGCTTCGATCCGGAGAGATCGTCAAGGCCGCTCCGAAGCAGAGACTCGTGCTGTTCGTCACACCCTCCTATCACTGCCTCGGATCGCAGCCCTAGTATTACTACTGATACAGTTACTACGTTGAACAGCCCTAACATGAATGGCGTTGCGGCAACGACGAGCAGCCCGCGTCGCCGCGGGTTGCTGCACTGGCTGTCGCTCCCGACGTCGTTTTCCAGCACCGCGTCGCGACTCTCCTTCACGGCGCTGCTCTCGCCCTCTTCAGGCACCCCCGCTTCAGTCACACCCTTCTCGCCGTCACCGCTTGTGGATGGGCGTGGGAGGAATTCGTTGAATGGTTCTAACGGAAACAGTGAACTTCGCGCTAGGAGCCGTAGCGCGATGGTGGTTTCAGATTCAACGGCTTCGCGGTCCGGATTTGACTCGGCTCCTGATTCGACCCTCCCGTGTAATCGCCCGCTGACTGCGCCATCGGCGGCGACAGCCGCGCTGTCGCAATCCGTCGTAGACGCCCCTGCGAAATCGTCGCCCGCTGTTCGGCGATCGCCGTCGCTGTTGAGTCGTCTACAAGTAGTGGGATGGGAGGAGGGAGATTCTTTTAGGCAGCAGCAGGGGGAGCACCAGCAGCAGCGCGAGCAGCGGGAAAAGCGTGAGCAGCGGGAGCAGCGAGAGAGCACCATGCGGTCAAGATCGTGCCACGTTCAGTCAGCGACTTCGGGATCGCCACGTGTCACATCCACCAGGGCCGAGAAGTCTCGACTCGCGTATTCACTCGCGGTTCGATGTTTGCGACGAACCGCATCGCAGCCCGAAAGAGAAGCAGGAAAAGGCAGCAATCGCGCGGAACGAATACCGGGCGGAAATAGCTGCGCTGGTGGAAACAGCTGCGCGGAAAGCCTTGCGGATGGGTGTCTCCGCGAGACTGTACGGGTGGGGGAACAAGATTTGGCGGAAAGTGCGCAGGGGGAGACAAGCGCGGGGGATGTTGAACCAGGGGGAAATCGCAGCGGAGGGGAACGGGTCGAGGGCGAAACTTCAGAAAGTGGGGAGTGCTGTTCGCGTTTGAAGGCGCCCCATTTTCCTGCACAAGACGTGGCTTCTTCTGAAACTGTGTCTACAGTGCAGCGAGGCAGCAAGCAAAGGGGCTGTGGCGTTTTTGAGAAGATTTGTGGCCCAGCAGCATTTTCGTCGTCCCAGTTGATAAGTCAGAGTGGTACGTCACAATGCAAGCCATCCATATATGCACAACCCTCCACTCTCCTCCCCTCCCCACCCCTCTCCTCTCCTTTCGTCTTCTCTCCCCTTCTCTTCCTTTCCCTCATCTCCCTTCTCCTCACCGTCCCTCCCCTCGTCTTCCCTGCCCTGCCATTTGCACTGCCCCCTTTTCTCCATTGTCACAGAAGTTTCTTGTTTGCCTATTGTAACTGCTCGCCTCTCCTCTGCTCGCCTCTCCTCTGCTCGCCTCTCCTCTGCTCGCCTCTCCTCTGCTCGCCTCTCCTCTGCTCGCCACTCCTCTGCTCGCCTCTCCTCTGCTCGCCTCTCCTCTGCTCGCCTTTCCTCTGCTCGCCTCTCCTCTGCTCGCCTCTCCTCTGCTCGCCTCTCCTCTGCTCGCCTCTCCTCTGCTCGCCTCTCCTCTGCTCGCCTCTCCTCTGCTCGCCTCTCCTCTGCTCGCCTTTCCTCTGCTCGCCTTTCCTCTGCTCGCCTTTCCTCTGCTCGCCTCTCCTCTGCTCGCCTCTCCTCTGCTCGCCTCTCCTCTGCTCGCCTCTCCTCTGCTCGCCTCTCCTCTGCTCGCCTCTCCTCTGCTCGCCTTTCCTCTGCTCGCCTTTCCTCTGCTCGCCTTTCCTCTGCTCGCCTCTCCTCTGCTCGCCTCTCCTCTGCTCGCCTCTCCTCTGCTCGCCTCTCCCTCTTCCCTTCCCCAACCCCAACCTTCACCATTCGCCTCTACTGCAGGTTTTGTTTCCTATGTGAACCCTCTCAGTCACAGATGTCTTTCCCCCCCTTGCTGTGACATTCCCGTTTCCTCGAAAGTCTCAATTCATTGTTCTCCCTGCTCTTGCTTCCCCCTACCCTCTGCCCTCTTCTCACCTCTCGCCCAACCCCAACCTCCAGCCCTCCCGTCATGCAAGATAAGCCTAAGGCGAGCATTTTCGCACATGTCCCTTTCTTGCTGTTTTCCCTCTTCAATTCATTGTTCTCTCTCCTCTTTCATTCCTCCCCCTCTGCCCTCCCCCTCTCACCCCTCACCCAATCCCCACCTCCAGCCCTCCCTTCACGCAAGATAAGCCTAAGACGAGCATTTTCGCACATGTCCCTTTCTTCCTTGGGGCAGGCGAAGTGATACCACCACCAGCAGCAAGATGACTTTTGAGTCGGCTCAAGAGTCACCTTGGGGCAGGCGAAGTGATACCACCTGCAGCAGCAGCGGCTGTGACTGAGATTAGGCCACAGCAACCACTGTCACATGTCCTTTTATTCCTTGGCACAGTACAAGGCATAGCAGCAGCGGCGGCAGAGCAGCAGCAGCAGCAGTGGCAGAGCAGCAGCAGCAGCAGCAGCAGCAGCAGCAGCAGCAGCAGCAGCAGCAGCAGGTGTAGCTGTCACGGAGTGTCAGAATCTAGCAGCAGGAATGGGATGAACTAACAGCATGCAGGAGTACAAGTAGTAAACCCTAATTGGGTTGTACCCCATATGGGCTACCCCACTACAGCCTAGACAATATGCAGCATATATGTTTGACACACCCCCATAGGCAAAGTGGGGGAGAACAAGGGGTCACACGACCAGTCAAGAGACGCAAAGCAAGCTCAGGGTGGATCTCAACGTCACCACACATTCTGAGCACAAGCAAAGGGCTGCAAGGTCAGTCCACATGCAGAGATATATATAAGCAACAAGAGCAGTACAGTGATCAATACCTAGCAAGAGCAAGCATGCAGGTATAAATGTAAAGTACAGTACACACAAAAGACTACAGCAAGTGTGGAAACTTATGCACAAGGCCTAACAAAGTACAAAAGCGCTGATGATCACCAGACGGAAGTGCCTTGGTGAATATATCAGCAGTGTTGGCCCGAGTGGCCACGTGTGCAAGACGAAGCTGACCACGCTGCTGCAACTCTCGAGCCAGAAAGTACCGCAGAGCGATGTGCTTCGTTCGGTGCTCCAGTCTGTGCTCCTCACACAAGGCAATCGCAGCCTTGTTGTCGACGTACAGCACTGGGTGAGAACGAGGCCGCTCTCCCAGGTCGGTCAGCAGGTAGGTGAGCCAGCGTAACTCCTGAGCAGCCATGGCGGTGGCGTAGATCTCAGCCTCACAACTGGAGCTGAGAACAGAAGACGAGCGAGTAGAACGCCAAGAAACAGAACCAGAGCCAAGGCTGAAAGTGTAACCCTGTGACGACCGCTGCGTAGCCTGGTCGTCAACCCAAGAAGCGTCTGAGTGCCCAGTGAGGACCACCTCTCGCCGTCCTCCAAGCACCAGCCCCATGCCCGATGTACTGCACAAGTAGCGCAGTACCCTCTTCGCAGCATCCTAGTGCACCTTTCGGTGTCGACCAGGAGCCACGTAGCGAGCCAGAAGGCCAAGAGGAGTAAGGTCAGGTGCACGTCATCAGGTACATGAGGCAGCCCACTAGCTCTGGGTAAGGACCACTCGGCTCTACGGACTCATCCAAAGGCAGAGCTGAGAGCGAGTGACCTATAGCCAGAGGAGTGGCCTGTGCTGAGGACCAGGTGAAGCCGAAGCGCTGAAGGACCTGCTGCACCATGTGTGACTGAGTCAGTGTGATGGTGCGGCGTGCTCGGTCCCGGGTGATATGCAAGCCAAGGTAGCTGCGCAGCTCACCCAGGTCTGTGCACGTGTGTCTCTTCTGCAGCTCGGACTTCACCAGGGCGAGGGCCTCAGTGTCAGCAGTAGCAAAGACCAAGTCGTCGACGTATACGAGGATACAGAACGGCGGCAGCGAAGTGTCAGTGCGCAGAAACAGTGAAGGGTCAGCAGTCGAAGGCGCAAACCCAAGAGCCGCAAGGGTAGTCCTCAGTGTGTCGTGCCACTCACGGGGTGCCTGGCGGAGACCGTAGACTGGCCGGCGGAGGCTCCACTGGGTACCAGGAGGGAACGACCCAGTAAAGCCAGGTGGGCGGCGCAGCCAGATCTCCTCGTGCAGGCTGCCCTGTAGGAAAGCTGTGCTGAAGTCAAGAGAGTGAAGCTCGTAATCACGCTGAGCGGCAACGTGCAGCAGCACCCGAAGAGTAGTCATCTTCGGGGTAGGGGAGAAGGTCTGGAAGAAGTCAACTCCCTCTCGCTGACTGAAGCCTCGAGCAACGTAACGAGCCTTGAAGACAGGCGGAGAACCTGGCGGCCGCTTCACCCTGAAAATCCACATACCATCGACGATGTTCGCCCCGGGAGGGGGAACCTCATCGACGTAAGTGCCTGTGGACTTCCAGGATGCCATCTCTGCGTCCATGGCTGCCTGCCACTGAGAGGAGTAGGGACCCGCGATCGCCTCAGCGTAAGAGCGCGGTGTGGGGATGTCTATAGCATCCGGGTCTCCCTCAGGGGCAAGCAGCATGGCCACGAGATGAGGCGCAGCGGCTGCAAGACACTCAAGGTCCTCGTGCCTGTCCTCAAGGACGTCCGTGCCAAGGGCACACTCACCCCCGACGGACGGAGGACTGACAGACTCAGACTCAGCAACAAGACTAGCAGCGTAGTCTAGACGACAGGCAGCAGCAAAGTCAACAAGCTCAGCGACCAGGGCAGACGCAGCAGCAGACTCAAACGACGGGTCAGTGACAACAGTGGCTAGCAGACGCGTGACAGTAGGGTGCTCAGCACGAAACCGGTCAGACTCAGGGTCCGCGACGTCAGGCAAAGAGGACGCAGGTGGAGACGGAAGAGGAGTACGCTCCGGAGTAGGGGACCGACGCAGGGCTACAAGGCGTGTGCCGGGGACAGCCGGCTGACGCGGACGAGGAACACGACGACCGGTACGACTAGGACCAACAGGCGAGACAGGACGCGACGCAGGCTCACGACGCTCAGCAAGACTACCTGTCTGCTCAGTGTAAGGAGAAGGAGCAGGCAGCGGTGAGCCAGGCTGTAACGGAAGACCAGTAGACGACGGGAGAGTAAGAACCTGACGAAGAACAGAGTCAGGCGGCGGCAGAGACGACGGAGACGGCGGAGCGAAGAACAGTCGTGTCGGCGTAGCTGCACCAGTACCGGCAGCTCCAGCAGCTCCAGTACCTCCAGCAGCTCCAGCACCTCCAGCAGCTCTAGAACCTCCAGCCCTAGAACCGACACCTCCAGGCACAGGGTCTCCAACCGTAGTGCCGCCAGCAGCAGCACCCCCAGAACCAGCACCTCCAGTCCCAGGGTCTCCAGCCTCAATGTCTCCAGCAGCAGCACCCCCAGAACCAGCACCTCCAGTCCCAGGGTCTCCAGCCTCGGTGTCTCCAGCAGCAGCACCTCCAGACGCAGCACCCCCAGCCCCAGCAGCTCCAGTACCTCCAGTACGAGCACCTCCGGGACCAGCGACTCCAGCACCTCCAGTAGACAAAGTACCAGCACCACTCCTAGCTCCAGGGACGTCAGCAGAAGTACCTCCAGCAGCAGAGCCCCGGGCTCCAGCAGCGCGACCCTGACGGCGACCGTACCAGTCGTGCAGCTGCTGCGAGGTGAGAGGCACACGGGGACGAAGGCGGCTACTCCAAGGAGACCGCGCAACAGCAGACTCTGAACCCTCAGCGCCAGCACCCTCAGCAGCTCCAGCGCCACCAGCACCAGGACCTCCAGCAGCTCCAGAACCTCCAGCGCTCGCACCCTCAGCAGCCCCAGAACCACCAGCTCCAGCGCCACCAGCACCAGGACCTCCAGCAGCTCCAGAACCTCCAGCGCCCGCACCCTCAGCAGCCCCAGAACCACCAGCTCCAGCACGATCCAGACCCCTCACACGCAGGCTCAGCACCTCCAGGCTCCACACTCTCAAGCTCCGCACCCCCAGGCTCAGCACCCCCAGAAGTAGCACCCCGAGCAGGACCACCCCCAGTAGGACCTGAGTCACCAGTGACCTCGACCGGCGCAGGGAAGGGAGGAGGGTCTACCTGAGACACACCTGAAGGAGCAGGACCGGGAGCGGGGAGGGGGTCTACCTGGGGAGCACCTGGAGCGAGGAAGAGCGGCGGGGGAGGGAGAGGGGCAGTGCGGTAGGGGAAGAGATGGTAAAAGGGAACCGACTCATCGAACGTGACGTCCTGAGACGCAAAGACACGGCGCGAGGTGGGGTGGTAAAACTGCCAACCAGGCGTGTCAGGGACAAAGCCAAGGAAGACACAGGGAACAGCACGGGCGGAGAGCTTGTCCGCGGTGGTATCGCGGACAAAGGCACGAGCACCCCAGACCCGGAACAGCGACGCATCGCCAACCTCCCCCGTCCACAGCAGCGTGGGCGAGGTCTCCGGCAAGGAGACACAGGGCCAGAGGTTGAGCTGATGCGCAGCGTACCGGACCGCAAACGGCCACAGAAAATGGGGGGCAGCCGCATGGATCATGGAGGTACGAGCGACCTCCATGACTAAGCCAATGCGGCGCTCAGCAACCCCATTCTACTGCGGAGAGGCCGGAAGCGTGAACGACTGGGTGATGCCGTGCTCCGCACAGAAGGCTGCCAAGAGGTCTGAGGAGAACTCACCACCTCTGTCAGAGTGCAGACGCAGGACGGAAAACTTCGTCCCAAACCGCTCGCGGAGCTGGAGACGGGCAGCGCGGATCCAAGGGATCAAAACAGCAGGGACCTCCCCCTTGCTGCGCAGGGGAAAGACCGTGGTGTAACGCGTGTAGTCGTCAACAACCAGCAGGAAGTACCGCTCGTGGCCCTGTCCACGGACGCGGGCTGGGCCCCACACGTCCAGGTAGAGAGTCTGCAGGGGAGCCTCTGTGGGAGGGAACGAGGAGGAGTGAGGAGCGGCGCGCTGCCGCCCCTTGACGCAAGGAATGCAGGGCGGCGCAAGCGAGGGAGGCAGGGCAGGCAAAGACCTGGGCAGACCAGAAACCAGGAAGCGAGAGTGCATGCCACGAAGGCGCTGCACCGAGGGGTGACCAAGGCGGTGGTGCCACAGGAGGGTCTGGTGCGACACTCGCAGGGAGCCGTCGGCTGACCGGACGCAGACGCAGACGCAGCGACCTGAGGGGACTCAGTGGTCAGGGTGTACAGACTCGAGCCAGGCGCACGGGAAAACGTGGCCAGGTGTCGGCCGGTCCGAGCACACGTACAGTGAGTCACTCGCTGACTCGCAGGAGTGAACTGGTGCACCCCCCTATCCTGGAGGTCAGCTCCACTCACCAAGTTCGTAGAGAACGAGGGGAGGTAAAGACCTGACAGCAAGCCAGACGGGGCGGCCGGACACGGCAGAACCGTGGAGTAGTGGGCAAGGACTGGACCCCCGGAGGGGTCCGCCAGGGAGACTGGAACTGGCCGACTAAGCGGCGTGAGTGTGGTACAGTCGCGAAAGAAGGAGCGGGAAGCACCTGAGTCAAGCGTGAAGGTGTACAAGGCCGCAGCAGGCGCAGAACCAGAGAGAGCAGACTCACCAGCACCTAGAGCAGGAGATGCACTAGCACCTAGAGCAGCAGCCTCACCAGTACCTAGAGCAGGAGACACACTAGCACCTAGAGCAGCAGCCTCACCAGCACCGAGAGCAGCAGGCTCTATACCAGGGTCAGGCGGTACGCACAGGTAACAGGCACGGTCAGCACTAGTAGGCAATGCATACATGGCAGTGAGAATAGCATCATAGTCAGGAGCAAAGATATCTACCCTCTGTCCAAGCAGCTCCAGCCAGGCGGGGAGCTCAGCCTCGTCGCCAAACACTGTACGCCAGTCGTCGCTCAGACGGGCGAAGCAGCGGGACTGTGTCTGACGAAGCGTCCCGCAAGGCTGACCAACCCGATCACCTGTGCGAATGACGTACTGGCAGCGAACTGTACGCGTAGACCTGCTACACTGAGCGTACCACTCGTGGAGCTGCCGGGACGTAAGTGTCTCGCGCGGACGCCGCTGCAGCTGCAGCTGGCCACTGCCAGACGCTCCCAACTGACCAGCTCCAGGGGGACAGCTACGACGGCTACCGCGACAACCCCAGCTAGTATACCACTCACTAAGCTGTTGGGGCGTGAGAGACTCACGTGAACGTCGCTGGAGCTGCATCTGGCCACCTGCCAGTAGCAGTAGCAGCAGCAGTAGCGCGGGCAGGGCAGGCGCGGCAGGCCGGCAGACAGGCAGGCGCTCACCAAAGACTGGAAGAGCAGGCGCTCGCCGGGCGAGCAGGGCCGGCGCTCGACGGGCGGCGGCCGAGTAGGCGCACGACAGCGGCGACGTCGGGGCCGCAACCCCAGTGCAGAGTAGGGCCGAAGCAGCTGCAGGGCGGGGCCGCTTCAGCGGCAGGTCGGGGCCGTGGCAGCTGCAGGGCGGGGCCGTATCAGCGGCAGGTCGGGGCCGAGGCAGAGGGACGCGCGCGGCTCGGCGCGGGCTGCTGCGGGCCGCGCGCGGGCCGCGCGAGGCAGTAGCAGGCCGCGCGCGGCTCGGCGCGGGCTGCTGCGGGCCGCGCGCGGGCCTCGCGAGGCAGGAGCAGGCCGCGCGCGGCTCGAGCGGGCTGCGTGGGCTCGGCGCGGGCTGCGCGCGGCTCGGTGCGGGCTGCTGAGGCTCGGTGCGGGCAGTGCGCGGTAGCAGCGCGCTGCGCGAGGCTCGGGGCGGGCTGCGCAGGCCTGAAGGGCGTGTAGGGGCGGCGCGCGGGCCTTACGGGCCTCTAGGGGCAGCGCGCTGGCCTAGGGCAGCAGGAGGCAGCGCTAGGGCTGCTGGACGGCTCGCGTAGTGCAGCACGTCACAAGGCAAGGCAAGGCAGGCAGGTACGTGGGGTAGCGCGGTAACCGCAGCGGTAGGTGGGCCCGAAAAAAAACGGTCCTACGGACCTTAGTGCTCTGATACCATGTCAGAATCTAGCAGCAGGAAATGTGTGAACTAACAGCATGCAGGAGTACAAGTAGTAAACCCTAATTGGGTTGTACCCCATATGGGCTACCCCACTACAGCCTAGACAATATGCAGCATATATGTTTGACACGGAGAACCCAAGCTGACCTCTCTGCCACACATGTCCCTTCATTCTCTTGGCAGTAGCAGGTCAGTTTTTGGGACGCCTCTGAAACAATCTCTGCTCCAGCTGCAGCAGCAGCTGCAGCAGCAGCAGCACCTGTGACAGAGATTGGGCTAAAGTTGAGCACTGTTGCACGTGTCCAATTCAAGCCAGTACAAGCCATAGCAGCAGCGGCGGCAGGAGACGTAGCAGAAGGACCAGCAGCTGTTATGGAGGTTGGGTCAAATGCACGCGCTGCCACACATTTTCCTTTCCGTCTTTGGCCTGTCGTGGCAGCAGCTGCAGCAGCTAATTCAGAGACTGAGCCTGTTGCAAGCGCTGTCACAGATGTGCCTTTCTGCCCGCGGGCATCTAAAATTCTAGCAGCAGCCACAATTATTACCAGCCCAGATCCCGGCGGCATTCACCTTGCCTCTAAGTTCGGAGCTTTTTTATCTGCCAAAACCCAGGCACCAATCCCCATTCACACTGCAGCAGAGGCAGTAGCTGCTGCAGCAGAGGCTGTTTGGAATGGCAGTAGACAATGATAAGGTGGCTTTGCCAACTTGGGTGTAGCAGCTAGTGCTATGTCATTCATACCAGCTTCAACAGGTGCATGCTTAAGAAAGGAGGGTTTATCTGAAAATACGGTTGCAGACACCAGGCAAGCTAACAGGGGTTGGAGGAAAGCAGTAGTAGTTATCAGATGGGTTGTGGTGCTGCTGCCACTTTTCTCCTGCTTCTTTCACGGCGGTCTATTCCTGCCGTTACAATGCCTTCGGTTGCTGCTGCTGCTCTCAGCGTGTTCCTACGGCCTCATTTCAGGGCAGTTACAATTTCTGCTACTGCTGCTGGTGGTGTTCTCGGTTGCTCTTTAGAAGGTTCCTACTGCTGCCATTACTCATATGGGTTGCTGTATTTAATTCAGCTGCTCAAGCGCTTCTGTTTGAGACGATGATAGATACTCATTGCAGTGCTTTTGCTGCAGTGAGTGACGTTGCCATAATGTATACGGTAGGACACAGCAATTTGCTGTACTTGTATAGTCTTGTAGCATACTTCCCATCCCATGACATTCATTGTGAGACACTCGCTCACCCATACACATGGACCTATGCTTATGCCCACCAAACCTCCCCACACCCCCACCCTCACAAATACGCATGCAAAATCATCCAAGCACGTGTGTTAGGCCCTCGTCGTTTTGATTGGAGGAGAAACAACAAGGCTGGAGCATTGGCTAGCAATGAGTTGTATTGTAGGTGTAGCACTTCATATGAACTTGTAGTTCAGAACATTTTGTGAGATCCCGTGTGTTTACACTGTTTAATTGTGGTCTCTCTACTTGGTCCAACACCTTCCTCGCCACTTGATTTTTTGTTTTTCTTCTCCATTATTTTATTTGTCATCCTTGCTTAAAGTTGGTGTTTATAAAGGTTGTTACTAACCGAGCTGTACCGTAGTTTCGGCAAGTCGGTTGTGTCATCCAGCTTTGTTCTCCTTGTGGCAAGTTTTGCCATGACGGCAGGCGGGTACTGCGCCACGTGGATACATCTGTGGCCTAACCCCTTGCCGATGGGATCGTTCAGATAAGGACGATTGGCGGAACCTGCCAGCACATCACTTTTTGGTGGAAGGGGACTCTCCGCTCGTACACATCAACCTCGGTTCTGGCTTGCTCCGCCACATTCGTCGCTCGCGAAGAACTTCACATGGTAACGGCTTATCCTCAGAGGCCAACACTCCACCATCCTCATTGACCTGTTCCAATCGCTTTAATTCGCCATCTTCGCAAGAGTCGTTAACCTCACTTCTAAAGCTTCCCTAGGGTTTCCCGTTGGCCCTCTCTCCCTGACTACCCTGCTGCTCTCATTTTGGATCAGAAGGCTTTTGTTTCTTTGCTTGGAAATTTTTACTCCCAGCCAGAGACAGCCTCCTCAAGCTTCACCAGCTTCGTCTGTATTTGCCGATACAACTACACCATCAGCCATGGCTGCCATCGCTTCTTCCTGCCAACTGGCTGTTGCCCCCACCGCTGCTGTGGCCAAGGTTGCTGCTCCTAAGCGTCAGGCCCGCATTGTCTCCTTCGGCCAGTTCTCGGGCCTGAAGGCTTCTTCCTGCGTGTCGGCTGTTGCTGAGAGGAAGACTGTTGACGAGAGCTTCGCTCAGATCGCTGCTGCTACCAGGCAGACTGGTGCTCGCGGCGGTGCTCTCTCCTCCAGGTGTGACATCGGCTCCGAGATCTTGCGGGTGGTCCCCATTATCGGAGGCATGATCTTCACCGGCATTGCTCTGGGCTTCGTGCTGCTCCGTGTTGAGGCCTGGCTCGAGGAGGAGGAGGCTTAAATGTCTGTTCCTATGTTCATTATCAATGATCAGCTCTCGATATATTGAAAACCGTTATTTTTTTCCCATCTTTTTATTAATATGTTCCTCTTTTACCCTTGACGGACACAGGCATGACCATGCCTTTTGATCAACGTACTAGCTACGTTCGTACGTACGTTCGTGCCTTCTCGTACGTACGATCGAGCCCCCAGTTGCTGCATTTTAGCTCGTCCGTGATGCGCACGTTAGACGTCCGAACCGAACTAGACGCGTGCCTTCTGCCGATTACCGCCGTCGTCTTGCAACGACAGATTTTGGAACACTAGACTAAGGCGGCTCTGTGGCTTGCTCGTGCTGCTTGATCCGACGGTTATGTTGATTCTTGACGCTCCTGCTTTGTCAGGAGCGTTTTTAATCAAAACAGAAACAGTAAGTGCCATATGTGCACTATTCCGAGGCAGTCAGGACCCCTCACTCGTTCTGTGTGGAACTAAAGATGAGCAGAGGTGGCGAATTTACACTTGCTGTATATGTTCACTGGAAACCCTGGGAAAACAGAGCTGGGATAAACAGTCCCTGGGTTTATGTCCGATCTAATGACTCTCAGCTTGCATGGGCTTGAGAACAAGCCGTGTTGGTTGAGTTGTTAGAAATCACAATGCCAACGTGCAGTACAGTACAAATGGAATTGAGAGAGTTTCGAGCAGGTAGAGGCATATTGTGCGGTGAGGCTGAAGACGGGTGGCTTGCAGGAGTCCGTGCTTCCAGACCAGAGCATGTTGAGAGAATGGACTACTGCTTCTTGAAAAGAAGGAAACGTTGTGCAGAGAATATTATGCTCGACAAGCTGGCCAACTCAATAAACTACTGTAAGTCATCTGGAGCTCAACATTGCAATATTCCTTCACAGAATCTGCTACCGGTAAGTGATGCTGTCTCATTTGATCGTACACATCATCACATTTTTTTACGAAACGCGGAATGGCAACAGTAATTGTTACAGGCCTCCAGAAGCTTCCAGGATCTTGCTTGCTGGGGCTCTCTGCCTGCGTTCCACGAAGGCTGATGGAAACCACCCAGCCTTGCCCTTTGCCTCGCCCTCCGACCAACCGTTGGGCGACACCTGCCAGGAAGGAGAGTGAGTGCGGAGCACGCACGTGGGGATTTTGAGGGAGATAGGAGTCAATTCGAAAGCAAGAAATGAGAGGGGTAAAGGGGTATGCTTTGAGCAGCTCAAAAGGAAGGCGAATCAGTGTGGCACATTCACTTTCGAGTTTCGGGAGTGGGGGGAAGAGAGGGTGGGTTAAAGGATACATTTTGGAGTCACATAGAAAGCAGGAAGGAGGGGCATAAGAGGGATACAAGCACATGTGAAAGTGCATGTATGGGGGGGTTGAGGTGGCAAGCACAAGGGAAACTGAAATGACTTGAGAGTCGACTGACGAGTCAATTATGAAAATGGGGCATGGAGGGTCGAGGCGGCAAGCAGAAAGGAAACATCCAACCCTAAAAAAACATCGAGCTGCCCAATGGTCAGCTCTAAAAACATTCGACTGCCCACCTGTCTGACAACCACGTAGTCGCCCACATTGAGGGACATCTCCCCAGGACCCTCCGCCTCGAATGCATGCACCACCTGATGATAAAAGGGCAAGGAGTTCAGGGAAATAACAAGGGAAGGGCACTCAAAACATTAAGAGACATCTCCCAGGACCCTCCGCCTCGAATGCATGAACCACCTGATGATAGAAGGGCAAGGAGTGCAGGGAAATAACAAGGGAAGGGCACTCAAAACATTAAGAGACATCTCCCAGGACCCTCCGCCTCGAATGCATGCACCACCTGAGAGTGAGCACGGCAGGGAGTGCAGGGAAAGGTAAGGCAGGGCAGGGCAGGGCAGGGCAGGGCAGGGCAGGGCAGTGAACACATTGAGGGACATCTCCCCAGGACCCTCCCTCTCGAATGCACAAACCACCTGAATGATGGTGAATGCAGGACACGGTAGGGAAAAGGCAGGGGAGAGGCAGGAAAGTGGCAGGGGAAAGCAGGCGGATGGTGGTGAACATACGAAGGCAGGGCAGGGCAGGGAGGGAAGGGCAGTGAACACATTCAGAAACATTTCTCACTGAACCCCCCACCCCTTCGAATGCATGCACCACCTGACACATGCATGCACCCACCTTTCCCAATCCCACCTTCCCTAATCCCACCTTCCCCAATCCCACCTTCCCCAATCCCACCTTCCCCAATCCCACCTTTCCCAATCCCACCTCTCCCAATCCCACCTTCCCTAATCCCACCTTCCCCAATCCCACCTTCCCCAATCCCACCTTCCCCAATCCCACCTTCCCCAATCCCACCTTTCCCAATCCCACCTCTCCCAATCCCACCTTTCCCAATCCCACCTTTCCCAATCCCACCTTTCCCAATCCCACCTTTCCCAATCCCACCTTTCCCAATCCCACCTCAGCAAGGAGGTACCCTGCTCGGTTTGACCCGCATCCAGCCTCCCCCAACCCAACCTACCCCAGTAGCACCTCCCACATCAACTTTCTCACAGTAGCACCTCCCCTCCCCCAAACCCACCCCTTTCCCACACCCACCTCCCCACCACCCACCTCAACAAGAAAGTACCCTGCTCGGTTCGACTCGCCTCCAGCCGACCCTCGCCCTCCCCTGAACCCTTCACTAGCAACTACTTACACTGGCACCTCCCCCACACCCACCACCCACCTTCCCCCACACCCACCACCCACCTCCCCCCCACACACCTCTCCCCCACCCACCTCAGCAAGGAAGTACCCACCCGGTTCAACTCGCCTCCAGTTGACCCTCCCCCTAGCGTCCTCTGAACCCTTCACACTGGCACCTCCCCCCACACCCACCTCTCCCCAAATCCCACACCTCCCCAAATCCAACCACCCCACCACCCACCTCTGCAAGAAAGTACCCCGCTCAGTTCGACCCGCCTCCGGTCGAACTATGAGATGTCTCAAAACCTCCCCCCCCACACACATCCCCACCACCCACCTCTGCAAGAAAGTACCCCGCTCGGTTCGACCCGCCTCCGGTCGACCCTCCCCCTCCCCGAACCTCCTCGTAGCTCGGCGGCGGAGGCTCGGCCGAGCCTGCAAATGGATTGGTACTCCCCGAACCACCACCAGGAGCAGGGGTAGCACCAGCGGCGCTGCTGTTCCCACTGTGGTCGTTCTTCTGCCTCTCCCCCACCATCTGTGCGTGCAGGTGATTCAGAATCTCCACCGACCGCTGGTGGAAAGCCCTCTCTGCCTCCACCTGGTCAACGGGAGGGAGAGATGCGGGGAAAGGTGTGGGGGAGAGGCAGCACTGTTGTTCCCACTGTGGTCGTTCTTCTGCCTCTTCCCCACCATCTGTGCGTGCAGGTGGTTGAGGATTTCCACCGACCGCTGGTGGAATGCCCTCTCTGCCTCCACCTAATTGGGGACGACAGGGGGCAGGGCAAAAGTGATGGGGGGAGATGGGCAGGTTAGTGTGGTGCAGTGGAATGCCCTGTCTGCCTCCACCTGGTTGGGGAGGGACAGAGGAGTGGCGTTGGGGGATGGGGTATTGGGGGGTGGAGGGCTGATAAGAAGAGGTAGTTTCCCACCATCAGTGCGTGCAGGAGGTGGTTAACTTCTGGCTTATCTCCTCTGACCGCTGGTGGATGGAAGGCCCTCTCTGCCTCCAAGTGGTAGGGGGGAGAGGAGGGAGCATCAGAGGGGAAGGGAAGAGGAGATGAGGAGGACGGTTCTCTTCCCTGATGGAGCATCAGAGGGGAAGGGAAGATCAGGAGGACGGTTCTCTGATGAAAGGCTCTCTCTCGTCTCGTGTCTCTCTGCCTCTCCCCCACCATCTGAGCGTGCAGGTCGTTCAGAATCTCCACTGGCCGCTGGTGGAAAGCCCTCTCTGCCTCAACCTTGTTGGGGGGAGAGGAGGAGGGAGCATCGGAGGGGAAGGGAAGAGGAGATGAGGAGGATGATGAAAGGCTCTCTCTCGTCTCGTGTCTGTCTGCCTCTCCCCCACCATCTGAGCGTGCACGTGGCGGTTGAGTATTTCAGAATCTCCAGAATCTCCACTGACCGCTGGTGGAATGCCCTCTTTGCCTCCACCTGATGGGGAAGGGAAGAATCACGCAGGAGGAGCAGGGAGGTGAGAAGGATGGTTCTTCGGTGATGTTGAAAGGCGATTTCCCTTGCCTGCCTGCCTCTCCCCCACCATCTGAGCGTGCAGATGGTTCAGGATTTCACCAGTGCAGCAGGGTAGACACTCCCGACTCAACAGTGCAGCAGCAGTCACCATCCCGATGAGTCGCTGCAGCATCTGCCGCTGCTGCAGTGCCTCAACAACCATCATTGCCTGCAACTGCAACACCCCATAACTACACCCATGCATCCATCCTGCAACCATCACACCCTGGGAGCAAGAGTCTTGCTTACCATCCCCATCAGCCGCTGCAGTGTCTGCCTCTGCTGCTTTGCCTCCACTGCCATCGTCGCCGCTGCCGCCTCCCTCCCCAGCACTGTCATTGTCACTGCTAGCTCGCTGCAGCATCCGCCTAATACATACTCACCCACAGCGCGGGCAACATAGAGTGTAACTCTCCCACTCACCATCCCGATGAGTCGCTGCAGTGTCTGCCGCTGCTGCTGTGCCTCCACTGCCATCATTGCTGTCGCTGCCTCCCTCCCCAGCACTGTCATGGTCGCTGCTAGCTCGCCCATTTTCTGCTCCGCTTGCTGTTGATTGAACAAGGGGGGAAACGGGAGCACACACAGCAACCAGATGAGCAGCACTCACTGCCTCGCCCTCCCCAGAACCGTCATGGTGGCTGCTAGCTCGCCCATCTTCTGCTCCGCGTGCTGTTGATCCGTCACATGGGGGACACAGGAGCACGGAAAGCAATGAGACTAACACTACAGATTGCCCTCGTCCTTTATTTGCTGCCATCATATGCAATCATCCCCCCTCACCACGCACCCCCAACATCTACCCCTTACCTACCTGCAGCTTGGGGACATATCTCAGGGTTGCCCGGGCAGTCCCGTGCCTTGGGAACATAGGTACAGTGCATGCGCCAGCATTGTATGGCATGCTATGCGGCCGTAACCGGGTTACCATCATCATCCACACCTCACCTGCAGCTTCGCAGCGTTTTCAGGGTTGCTCAGGCCGTCCCGAGCCTTCTGGTTGCGCTTCTGTATTTCCACCACCTATGGGGGGAGAAGAAGAGGAGGAGAAGAGGAGGAAGAGAAGAGGAGGAGGATGAGGAGAACAGGAGGAGGAGAAGAGGAGGAGAAGAGGAGGAGGAGAAGAGGAGGAGGAGAAGAGGAGGAGGAGAAGAGGAGGAGGAGAAGAGGAGGAGGAGAAGAGGGGGAGGAGAAGAGGGGGAGGAGAAGAGGGGAAGGAGAAGAGGAGAAGAGGAGGAGAAGAGGGGGAGGAGAAGAGGAGGAGAAGAGGGGGAGAGTGAATACGAGCCATGACAAGAGGAAAGGAGTAAGAGAAGAGAGCGGATTTGAACAATTCACGGATTTTTGTGGCTTTGCCTTATCTTCTGAATCCACTTGCACTCACCCGCCCCTTCTCTTCTAAATACATCTCATTCCCCCACTCACCAGCCTCTCTGCCTCCTTCTGCAGCTTGTCATATCAGTGGGTGAGGCTGCGAGCATGCCACTCTCCCTGATTTGCTCATCTGCCAAATACCCCTCACTTGCCCACTCACCAGCCCCTCTGCCTCCTGCCGCAGCTTGTCATATCGGTGGGTGAGGCTGCGAGCATCCTCCAGAGGCGCGCCCGTGACCATGGCTTTAAGGGGGTCGCCCACCTGTGCAGTCAGCACAATGCGCATATAGGCACAATGGGGTACACCATACACATGCACAGTGGTTACAGGCACAGTGGTTACAGGCACAGTGCTTACAGGCACAGTGGTTACAGGCACAGTGGTTACAGGCACAGTGGTTACAGGCACAGTGGTTACAGGCGCAGTGGTTACAGGCGCAGTGGTTACAGGCGCAGTGGTTACAGGCGCAGTGGTTACAGGCGCAGTGGTTACAGGCGCAGTGGTTACAGGCACAGTGGTTACAGGCACAGTGGTTACCGGCGCAGTGGTTACAGGCGCAGTGGTTACAGGCACAGTGGTTACAGGCACAGTGGTTACAGACACAGTGGTTACAGGCACAGTGGTTACAGGCACAGTGGTTACAGACACAGTGGTTACAGGCACAGTGGTTACAGGCACAGTGGTTACAGACACAGTGGTTACAGACACAGTGGTTACAGGCACGGTGGGAGCAGGCACGGTGGGAGCAGGCACGGTGGGAGCAGGCACAATGGGCACAATGGGCACAATGGGCACAATGGGCACAATGGGCACAATGGGCACAATGGGCACAATGGGAGGAAGTATTTCCGCGTTCATCGGCACAGTGGGCGTACATTGGCACAATGGGCGTACATTGGCACAGTGGGCGTACATTGGCACAATGGGCGTACATTGGCACAGTGGGCGTACATTGGCACAGTGGGCTTACATCGGTACAGTGGGCGACTTATGAGTCGACTCAAAAGTCACCTCGTGGGCATAAATTGGCACAGTGGGCATAAATTGGCACAGTGGGCTTTTTTTTAGGGTTTTGGTTTTCATCGGCACAGTGGGCTTTTTTTTAGGGTTTTGGTTTTCATCGGCACAGTGGGCACGGGCACAATGGAGTATCGCACAACAGGGACGCACAAGGCCTTCCCCATCCACCCTTCTCCTGTTCCTGAGAACCAGTCTTCCGTTTGGGATCCCAACCAAACTCCCTCCCATGCTTTCCTCTCCTTTCCTGTGTCTGAATAGGCCGGCCAATGTGACCAAGCACAGCAGTTTCTCGCTATAGTCACGCGCACCACAAACGCACCTGGGTTCCAAGTGTCCTGTCCATGTTGTCTCTTTCCTTCTCGATTGCTGAGTGTGCCGCCCCAAAATGCAGTGCCGCCCGGCCCAGCACTGTGCTGCCGCCCGGACTCTCCGGTGCGCCGTACTTGCGGCACTCCTCTGATAGCTTAGCGACTGAAGGGGGAGTTGTAACAGAAACGGGCGGGACAATAATGGGTATGGATGAGTCAATTAATGTGTCATACTTGTGGCATTCCTTTGATAGCTTAGCGACTAAAGTGTGAGTTTGTTGCAGAAACGGGTGGGACAATAATGGGTATGGATAAGTCTATTGATGTGTCAGACTTATGGCTCTCCTTTGTTGATAGCTTAGCAAAAAAAGGGTGAGTTTGTTGCAGAAACGGGTGGGACAACGCAACGGGTATGGAAGAGCCTATATTCTGCCACAATTGAAGTACTTCTTTGACTTGCTTCAAATTCAGATTGGCGTTGAAAATGCCCTCAATGCCTTTCACCATCTCCCTATTCCCAATGCCCCATGGGATCAAGCAATACTGGCTAGCTTCAACCCAATTTGCATCAGCCGCATCTTACTCGATCCACGTTGACGATGCCCTCAACGCCCTTCACCATCTCCCTATTCCAATGCCCATGCCATGCCCACACCAATGCCCATGCCATGCCCATACCAATGCCCATGCCCATACCAATGCCCATGCCCATACCAATGCCCATGCCCATGCCCATACCAATGCCCATGCCCATACCAATGCCCATGCCCATGCCCATGCCCATGCCCATGCCCATGCCCATGCCCACCAGATGTGTAGAGTCTTACTGGATTCGATGTGCTTCAGATTCGCGTTGATAATGCCTTCAATGCCCTTTACCATCTCGCGCTGAAAGTGCTGTAATGTACACGGGAATACAGGCCAAGGGCGGGTAACATACAGGAAAAGACAACGGAGAGGGGTGTGGGGGGGGAGGACCTAAGCGGACTTGGTCGTGTACAGCCATTCCAGCTGTTGGTGCCGCTGCAGCTCCGCCTCGTCCACTCAGGTTTGTATGACTCAGTTACGCACAGCCCATTTTCCCACACGCACAAACCATCCGTACCTTAGCAGATTTGGTCGTGTTGTACAGCCGTTCCAGCTGCTGGTTCCGCTGCAGCTCCGCCCCGTCCACTCAAGTATCTGTCTCATTCGCCCACAGCCAAGCTCCCCAGACAGCCCAGTCCGTACCTTAGCCGATTTGGTCGTGTTGTACAGCCGTTCCAGCTGCTGGTGTCGCTGCAGCTCCGCCTCGTCCACCACCACTCCATTTCCCTCCTCAGTACCCATTGGCACCGTTCTATCACTCTCACAACCCACCCCCGCCATACCTTAGCGGACTTGGTCGTGTTGTACAGCCGCTCCAGCTGCTGGTGCCGCTGCAGCTCCGCCTCGTCCACCACCACGCCATCGCTGCGCGCCGAGCCGCCCACGAACTTGTTGAACATGGTCTGGCGGGGGAGGGGGAAGGGGCGAGGGGTGGGGGGGGGAGGGGGAAAGGGGAAGGGCTGTAGAATACAAGCAAAAAGCACAAGAGCAGCAGCCTCGTCCACCACAACGCCATCGCTGCGCACCGATCCGCCCACGAACTTGTTGAATATGGTCTGGTGGGGATGGGTTGGTTGAGTGTGAGAGGAGGGGATAGGGGAATGGAGTTTGAATACAAGCAGGCAGAACGAGAATAGCAGACTCGTCCACCACCACGCCATCGCTGCGCGCCGACCCGCCCACAAACTTGTTGAATATGGTCTGGCGGGGGGGGAGGAAGGGGGAAAGGGAGGGGAAGCGGGGAAGCCAGGGGGGGAGGGGAGGGGAGGGGGGGAATGTATGCGGATTGGATGAGAAGCAGGCAGTGCAGCTCCGCCTCGTCCACCACCACGCCATCGCTGCGCGCCGAGCCGCCCACAAACGTGTTGAACATGGTCTGGCGGGGTCGGGAGTGGGTGTGGTGGAATGTGCGGGGAGGGATGGCCAGGGGGAGGAGAAGGGGAAGGGTAAGGGAAAGTGAGGAGGTTATAGTGGGGGGAAGGAGGGGACAGAGCGATGGTGCCAATTACTAGTTGCAAGCTAGCTTGAACATTTTATCCCAGAGACATTCTATCCATGTATCGAGCAAAGACTGGCAGCCCTTAGTTCCTGATGGAACATCTTCCCTCTGGTGCAGGCAAAAATCCAAGGCTGCGAGCACAAACGGCATGATTGAAATTCAACAACTAATTCCCGAAGTTAAGATTCAACATCCATCCTGGAAGTGAGTTTACGCGCGTTGCGATGCGCTGTCACGGACGATGCGCATTCAGCGGAATCACCTGCGCATTCAGCGGAATCACCTGCGCATTCGCAGTGACTTCAATTCGACTCGTAAGCCACCTCCAGCGACAACAAACAGTCTCCTTGATCGCACCTGAATCTTCTGCGCATTCGCGATGACTTATGAGTCGACTCATAGGTCACCTCCAGCGCGAAACGCGACAACGAACAGTCTGACTGATCGCACCTGAATCTTCTGCGCATTCGTACGACCAGCGGCTCCCCACATCGTTCCGAGCTTCGATCAGCTGGGGCCGACGAAATTGACTCCCCGATTAAAAACCTCTGTTCGCTGGTGTTTCTTGTCAGCTGGACTTGTCTTCTAGGTAAACTTTCGACCAATCTAGAATCGTGTCCCAAGATGGGAAGATATTTAGATCGCACTGCTATTGCAGCGAGCTCAGCTGCAACTTCCGCGAAAGGGACCGCCCTGTGTTAAGGATGACGCGAAAAGACCACTGAACGCCAAGGATGATCCGATAAGAACAACTAGTGGCCACCACAACCACGGATGGAGGTCGAGAAGGCGGATTGTATGAATAAGTTGATTACGCAGAGCTAAAACTACACGAAAGGCTCGAGCAGAGCCTAATCTTCGGGGGGAAAGGCGAATGTGTGGCGAACCTCGTCGCTTTTAGATCTCAAATCTCGTCAATGCAGGAAGGCAAGAGTGACCCTGTTTCTCGCGAATGACGCACGACGGGGTGGGTTTGACCTAACGGGGTTGACAGCGAGAGCAAAACGAGGTGGCTGGCTCGAGCTGATGCGCAGAGGCCCAGGGTCGAAGCTAATAACTTGAAATGATTACGACTAGCAGTAACCAGGGAACAAAAGTAGCACTGGACGATTCAGAAAACCAGGGCTGCTTCTGACAGACCCCTCTGACCAGTAGAATGTGCCGCAGCCGGTGACTTGACTCTTCTCCACAGGAGTTGGGGGAAGAAAATGGGACAGTGCAAAGTTTGCCAGTGCGATTTGCCAATGTATCCAGTTGACGGCCGCAAGGAAAGGCAGAGAACCACCGTTAACTGCCCGCGGTTAGAAAAAAACTAAACCCCGTCCCGATGACATGCGATTGGGGAGCCTCAACCCTCGACACGGGTAACCCCGTGTTTTTTCCACCAGGCCGACATGTATCCTCCGATGACGTCAATTGTATGCAATCGCAAACCCGCACAGGCAAAATCTGAATGCCAGCGGAGTTGACCGGAAGAAAGGGGCAAGTGCGCGGAGAGAGCGAAATGAGCAGGACAGAGGGCAGCCAGCAGCAAAAAGGTATTTTCTCTAAATCTGCGTTTAGAGACTGTAAGTTGCAAATGTGGTTTCTGTTCGCTCGCCTGTTTCTACATTCAGCATATAATTTCTCGGGTGGTCTTGCCAGGGGATTCCTAGCATAAAGTTTTAGCAGGTACATTAACCTAGAAGGAAATTTATCCAATTATATACACACGGGTGACGTCATCACATGCCGCCCCGCCCGCCCTGCCAAAGAGGGCACCAAAAAAAAAAAAAACCTCTCGGAAGGCTTGCGAATCAGGAGGCATCAACCCTCAAAATTGAGGGTTTCTGCCTCCCAAATGGCGTGCCATTCGCGAGGAGTTTTAGTTTTTAGGGGAGACAAATACCCCTATCAGGTAACTTTTCGGCTAAAACAAAATAGTTGGAATCCCCTGGCAGAACCACTCCTGCAATTATTGCATGAATGTAGAACTACGGGGGCAAATGAAAACCACATAAGCAACAAGCAATTTTTAAACCGAAGTCTTGAGCAAATCTCTCAAGCTCCCTTTCCTTGCATTTGAACCCCAAGATGCACGGCATTTCCGAGGCTTTGTTGGTGGGTGACTTCAGCGAAAAAGAGCGATTTCGCAAATCACGTTTGCTGCTGAAATCGTCGTTCCGCCAAGTGATATATTCGTATGCGATCTGAACCACTCTTCTGCCAGCCGGAATTTCAACTTGACGGGTCTGTTTTCCTGTCACCTCTGACCAGATTTTTGGCGGGAAACTGGAGACGGGAAAAGTTCAGCAGCGCCAACGGTCAGCAACTGGTTTGGAGGTTCAGCAGGTGTATTTGATGCTGCTTGAGGCTTAATTAATTAACCAGTTTTCGTTAGTTATAAGCAGAATAAAAACGTTAGCCTAATGTGAGATATTCAAATTGAGCACATGCAACCACCACTTCGAGATGCTGAATGCACGGGCTAGGGATGTATACCTCTGGCACATCTGGAGGAGCAGAATACACACGTACTAGAAAGACAAGAGGTTGCAGACATGGCACTACTTTATTCAGATCCCCTTTTCAGCTTCTTAGCGATCTTAGCGGTGTACTGGCCTTGATAAAACGCCTGCTCCAGCTCAATCTGTGTGGGCTGGCGAGTACCATCCCCGGCCAGGGTGCCTGCTCCATAGGGCGACCCTCCCTTCACCTCATCCAGAACAAACATGTTGGCGCCATAGGTGTAGCCAATGGGAACGAAGAGCATACCGTGATGCGTCAGCTGCGTCACTGCAGTCAGCCTGCGAGGGAACGTGAAGGGAAAGGGGAGGGAATGGATCAGTGGTCTTGTGTGTTTGCAGTGGGAAGAATGCCATGGACCAGAAAGAGAGATGCTATAAGGGATGCACTGTATGTAGTTGTTATTCAATTTTCAGACAGTCATCCTCCGTGCGGGCGGAAGGAATGAGAGGGAGGGGGATTGGGTGGAAGAGGGGTGGGATGGAGTAAGTCGTTGAGGCGGGTATGGCACCTCGACACTTATTTGCCAGTACTTCTCATTGCGTCAGTTCACCAAAGAATCACATAATGGCATGATTAAGGTGCGTGTACAATCGCAACTTCGAACTCACGCAGTGGTCTCCTGTCCGCCTCCTTGCGAGCCCGTGCTGAAGAAGAAACCGGCAGGCTTGCCGGCCAGCGCTTGCGTTCTCCATAAACTGCCGGTTGCGTCGAAAAAGGCTTTCATTTGAGCAGCCATCATGCCGTAGCGGGTGGGGAAGCCGAAGAGAAAGCAGTCGGCTTCCGGGAGGTTATGCACGTCGATAGACGGAATGTCCGGCTTCGGCGGAGCGTGCATCTTAGCGAGGATATCCTCAGAGAGAGTCTCGGGAACCTGGAGATTTAAGCGCAAGGGAACGGCCGGTGGAGCGTTATTGGATGGTTTGACGAAACATTGTTACACTGGAAGGTCTTAAGGGCTGAGATCATGGAGGTATGTTCACATCTACAATTACTCAACGGTCACAAGGCGATCGAGGAGAGAGCGAGTCGGAAGCTGCTTCGGAGAGTCAGAAGCAGAAGCTTAAAAAAAGGTCAACGATAGGAAAAACGATACAAGGAAGCCATTCCACACGTTGGTACCCCTTTCTTATTCCAACCGTCAGCTATAAAAACATTTTTTTTGTTCTACTGTTCTGTAGGAACTACCCCATTGTCGCACCTGTTGAAACATAGAATAACATAAATTAACAAGCTGACCTGAAAGATGGAGACTTCGACCCCCTCCACGGACTCTGCGCCCTTCTTAATTTCTTCGGCTAATGCAGCCACGTGGCCATACATGGAATAGAAACTGCAAGAAAGAAGATTTAGGTGCCTCAAGAAAAGACCCACATGAGATAGAAACTGAGGGGAAGAAAAGGAGGAGTATTTATGCCATAGCTCCAGAATGATTTCATTGATCGCGCGAGTGGAAGTGGTACATTGGAAGCGCATGTAAAATACTTGAAGCATATCAATATCGAGAGCTGCGCTAGCGTCAGTGCGGCCACGATGCCCTCGCATGACGTGGAGCCAAGTGCCATTTAGTACTCACATAACGTAGACTTTCGTCGTCATGGCTGGAACTGAAAGAGGTTGGCTTTATTGCTGGATTGTGCTGATCGCAGCAAGCAAGGACTATCCTCTGGGTTTTGTTTGCTGAATAAAACTGCGAAAATATTACTCGAATGAGTTCCCCTTGCAATTAGAACCCGCGGGACACAGCGAAAGTGGTGAATGGGAGCCACCAGGTGTAATGCGTTTAATTTGCTAATTTGAAGTTGGCGCCACCAAGCTATGGCTGCATACAACAGCGGGATTGCTGCCATGACGTATTTTGTTTGTTTGGCGTTCCTGCTCTGCTGCACTCTGGTCTGGGGGGGAGCTCTGCTCTGCGCCACAGGGCTGTTGTCGTCGATGAACTGAGCCGTGATACTCTGCGGGCAGCATAATGAAATTTGTTGAAACTGGAGGCTTCTGTTTTGGCCGCTCGATCTCAGGACTGCCGCTGGGATTCACGTTAGGGCAGGAACGCTTTTCTTGTCAAGCCGAAGCAGGAATTCCTAGCGCTTCCTCGTGCAAAGAGAAACAGTTTCCCGCCAACGCTCAAACCTGATGGCACCAGAATCGGATTTCGTGATAAAACTCGTTATTGAAAAGGCGTCGCGAGCACTACAGACGGGACGGACTCAAGGAAGATATATCCACATGATAAGTGTTTGGTAGCCAATTCAATCATCTTTGCCGCATCCCACCCCAACCACCTTTAGGAAAGCTGTTGAGAAGAAACGATTGAGCAAACTCTTGTGCACTTCGGAGTGGTTGAGCAAACCATGCAATAGATCTTTTGTATCTCAAGCAACTTCTGTTAGGTGATACGTGGGATGATCATGTTAAAAAGCGTAGGCAACAAATGTATAAGCATAATCACATTACAGCTGCCTTCATTGTTACGAATAGTAACATTTAATTGTTACTGAGCACTCCTCACCGCAGCAAAGAGAAGCACGCAATATCGAAGCAAGAAAGCGAACCGTCAGACAGTTGGAGTTTGACTCGAAGTGTCAGACAGTTGGGTCGCATCTGGACCGTCGGAAGCATACGGCATCGGATAGCTGCAGGCAGGATGTTTTGGCGGGAACAGTTACGAAACTGTACGCGCCGCACGGTTGGGAATGTATTTGAATAAGGGAATGTACCCCTTAGAGTACATGGCTAGCTAGGTCGCTTCGTATTCCCTCGTACCCTTATTTATATCGTTGTATTTGCATGCTCTTATTATCTCAAGCATTTTACATTCACTCTGCTATTGAGGTCACGGGCCCACCAACTACATTTCCCTGTGTGCGAACCTTCCCGAGTAGATCCTGGTGTTAAGTTTTGTTATATACCCTGCTTGCTGTGTGTTCTAGTGTAGCTACAGTGGTGGTGCACCAATGTGCTCACCTTTCTTTGCTATATCTTGTAACCTTGCTGTAGTGAACCTCACCTTCCTGTTTCTCTCGCTCACGCTACCCCAAACCCTAAGGCTACTATTCTAACATGGTACAGAGCAGGTTCTTTCCCGGAACCTTCCCTTTTTTTTAAGAATTATGGGCCTGTTAGAATGAGAAGAGTATGTCTGATTAGGTGGAGGTTGGGGTACAAGACTAGAGTGTCGAGTGAGTTTCTGTACCCCTTAAGGCTAGCCCCAATATAGCCTAGATACTAACATGCATATGTTTTGACACACCCCCATAGGCGAAATGGGGGATAGCCAGAGCAAGCAATGGTCACAAGACCAGTCAAGAGAAGAAACAAAACACGGCTCAGGGTGGATCACAACGTCACCACACACACTGAGCACAAACAAACGGCCACAAGGCCAGTCCACATGTAGAGGTATATAAGCAGCAAGAACAGCACAGTGATCTCTACCTAGCAATGCAAACATGCACGTATATATATATATATATATAGATCACAGTACAAGCAAGGCCTACAGCAAGTGAGGAAATGTGGGCACAAGCCCTAGCAAAGTGCAGAAACGCTGATGATCACCAGACGGAAGCGCCTTAGTGAATATATCAGCAGTGTTGGCCCGAGTGGCCACGTGACGCAGACGAAGCTGACCACGCTGCTGCAGCTCTCGAGCCAGGAAGTAACGCAGAGCGATGTGCTTTGTTCTGTGCTCCAGTCTGTGCTCCTCACACAAGGCAATGGCGGCCTTGTTGTCGACGTACAGCACTGGAGGAGAACGAGGCTGCTCTCCCAAGTCAGTCAGCAGGTAGGTGAGCCAGCGCAACTCCTGTGCAGCCATGGCTGTGGCGTAGATCTCAGCCTCACAACTGGAGCTGAGAACTGAAGACGAGCGTGTAGAACGCCACGAAACTGAACCAGAGCCAAGGCTGAAGGTGTAACCCTGTGACGACCGCTGAGTAGCCTGGTCGTCAACCCAAGAAGCGTCTGAGTGCCCAGTGAGAACAACTGGGCTCGTCCCTCCAAGCACTAGCCCCATGCCTGATGTGCTGCACAAGTAGCGCAGTACCCTCTTAGCAGCAGCCATGTGCTCAGGTCGGTGCCGACCAGGAGCCACGTAGCGAGCCAGAAGACCAAGAGGGTACGCGAGGTCAGGACGAGTGCAAGTCATCAGGTACATGAGGCAGCCAACTAGCTCTGGGTAAGGACCACTCGGCTCTACGGACTCGTCCGAAGGTGGAGCTGAGAGCGAATGACCTGTAGCCAGAGGAGTGGCCTGTGCTGAGGACCAGGTGAAGCCGAAGCGCTGAAGGACCTGCTGCACCATGTGTGACTGAGTCAGGGTGATGGTGCGGCGTGCTCTGTCCCGGGTGATCTGCAAGCCAAGGTAGCTGCGCAGCTCACCCAAGTCTGTGCACGTGTGTCTCTTCTGCAGCTCCGACTTCACGTGGGCGAGAGCCTCAGTGTCCGCAGTGGCAAAGACCAAGTCGTCGACGTACACGAGGATGTAGAACGGCGGCAGTGAAGTGTCGGTGCGCAGAAACAGCGACGGGTCAGCTGTGGAGGGAGCAAACCCAAGTGCCGCAAGTGTAGTCCTCAGTGTGTTGTGCCACTCACGAGGCGCCTGGCGGAGACCGTAGACTGGCCGCCGGAGGCTCCACTGGGTACCGGGAGGGAACGACCCAGTGAAGCCCAGGGGGCGGCGCAGCCAGATCTCCTCGTGCAGGCTGCCCTGCAAGAAAGCTGTGCTGAAGTCAAGAGAGTGAAGCTCGTAGTCACGGTGAGCGGCAACGTGCAGCAGCACCCGAAGAGTGGTCATCTTCGGGGTGGGGGAGAAGGTCTGGAAGAAGTCTACTCCCTCTCGCTGACTGAAGCCTCTAGCAACGTAACGAGCCTTGAAGACAGGCGGAGAACCTGGCGGCCGCTTCACCCTGAAAATCCACATGCCACTGACGATGTTCGCCCCAGGAGGGGGAACCTCGTCGACGTAAGTGCCAGTGGACTTCCAGGATGCCATCTCTGCGTCCATGGCTGTCTGCCACTGAGAGGAGTACTCACCCGCGATCGCCTCAGCGTAAGAGCGCGGGGTCGGGATGTCTGGTGCATCCGGGTCTCCCTCAGGTGCAATCAGCATGGACACGAGATGAGGTACAGCAGCGGCAAAGCACTCAAACTCCTCCTGCCTGTCCTCAAGGACGTCCGTGCCAAGAGCACACTCACCCCCGACGGACGGAGGACAGACAGACTCAGACTCAGCAACTAGACTCGCGGCGTAGTCTAGACGACAGTGAGCAGCAAAGTCGACAAGCTCAGCAACTAAGGCAGACGCAGCAGCGGACTCAAAGGAAGGGTCAGTGACAACAGTGGCCAGGAGACGCGTGACAGTAGGGTGAGCAGCACGTACACGGTCAGACTCAGGGTCTGGAACGTCAGGCAGAGAAGACGCAGGGGGGGACGGCAGTGGAACACGCAGTGGAGCAGTGGACGGACGAAGTGTCATCTGGTGCGTGCCAGGGACAGGAGGAGGACGCGGACGTGGGACACGAGGACTAGTGCGAGCAGTGCGAACGGGCGACGCAGGACGAGACGCAGGCTCACGACGCTCAGCAAGACCTCCTGTCTGCTCAGTGTAAGGAGAAGGGGCAGGCAGTGGTGAGCCAGGCTGTAACGGAAGACCAGTAGACGACGGGAGGGTAAGAACCTGACGAAGAGCAGCGTCAGGCGGTGGCAGAGACGATGGAGACGGCGGAGCAAAGAACAGTCGTGGCTGCGCAGTGCCCCCAGCACCAGCAGCTCCACCACCTCCAGCAGCTCCAGCACCTCCAGGACCAGCGTCACTAGCAGGAGCACCCCCAGAGCCGGCACCTGTAGTCCCAGGGTCTCCTGTCGAAGTGTCCCCAGCAGCAACACCCCCAGACTCAGCACCAGCTCTAGCAGCACCGTCAGCACCTGCACCTCCAGCTCCAGCAGCACTCGCTCCTCCAGTAGCTCCAGCAGCACCTCCAGGCCCAGCAGCTCCAGCACCTCCAGCGCCAACCCCAGGGTCGGCAGCCACACCAGCACCAGGAGCTCCAGCGCCCTCAGCTCCAGTGTCAACAGTACTCCCAGCTCCCACAGTACCACTGTGGCGGCGGCAGTACCGAGAGTACCACTCACGCAGCTCCAAGGAAGAAAGAGTGCCTCTAGGCGCAGCACCCCCAGGCTCAGTAACCCCAGGCACAGCACCCCCAGGCTCAGTACCCCCAGTGTCAGCACCCCCAGGCGCAGCACCCCCAGTGTCAGCACCCTCAGGCCCAGCACCCCCAGCGGCAGCACCCCCAGGCTCAGCACCCCCAGTCTCCACACCCCCAGGCTCAGCACCCCCAGTCTCGGTACCACCAGACCCAGCACCACCAGGCTCGGCACGCTCAGGCTCAGTACCTCGCGCAGGACCAGAGTCGACAGCTACCTCGACAGGCTCGACCGGGTCTACCTGGGAAACACCTGAGGTTGCAGGACCCTGGGGAGGCAGGGGGTCTACCACAGCAGCACCTGGAGTGAGGAAGAGCGGCGGAGGGGGGAGCGGGGCAGTGCGGTAGGGGAAGAGACGGTAGAAGGGGACCGACTCGTCAAACGTGACGTCCTGAGAAGGGAAGACACGGCGCGAGGCAGGGTGGTAAAACTGCCAGCCAGACGCGTCAGGGACAAAGCCAAGGAAGACACAGGGGAGGGTACGGGAGGAGAGCTTGTCCGCGGACGCATCGCGGACAAAGGCACGAGATCCCCAGACTCGAAACACCGACGCATCGCCAACCTCTCCCGTCCAACGCAGTGTCGGCGAGGTGTCCGGGTCAGAGACACGGGGCCAGAGGTTGAGCTGATGCGCGGCGTACCGTACCGCAAACGGCCACAGAAAGTGGGGGGCAGCCGCATGGACCAAGGAGGTACGAGCGACCTCCATGACCAGGCCAATGCGGCGCTCAGCAACCCCATTCTGCTGCGGAGAGGCCGGAAGCGTGAACGTCTGCTCAATGCCCTCCCCCTGACAGAAGGCTCTCAAGAGGTCGGAGGAAAACTCACCACCTCTATCAGAGTGCAGTCGCAGGACTGGAAGGTCCGAGCGAAAGCGCCTCTCCAGCTGGAGACGGGTAGTGCGGATCCAAGGGATCAAGACATCAGGGACCTCACCCTTGGTGCGCAAGGGGAAGACCGTGGTGTAACGCGTGTAGTCATCAACTACCGGCAGAAAGTAGCGCTCCCCGCCCTGTCCACGGACGCGGGCGGGGCCCCACACGTCCATGTGGAGTGTCTGCAGAGGAGCCTCTGTCGGGGGAAACTCGGAGGAGTGAGGAGCGGCGCGCTGCCGCCCCTCGACACAGGGAAGACAGGGAGGCGCAGGCGAGGGTGGGAGGGGAGGGAGAACCCGGGGAAGACCAGAGACAAGGAGGCGACGGTGCATGCCGCGAAGGCGCTGCACTGACGGGTGACCAAGGCGGTGGTGCCAAAGGACAGTCTGGTGGGACAGGGAGCGACACAAGCAGGGGGCCGACAGCTGACCTGACGCAGACGCAGACGCAGACGCAGCGACCTGAGGGGACTCAGTGGTTAGTGTGTACAAGTCCGACCCCGGCTCCCTAGTGAAGGTAGCAAGGTGGCGACCCGTCCGGGCACACGTACAGTGGGTCACACGCTCATAGGCAGGGGTGAACTGGTGAACACCCCCGTCCTGTAGAGCAGAGCCCGCCACCAAGTTCGTAGAGAACGAGGGGAGGTAAAGACCTGACAGGGTGCCAGACGGGACCGCAGGACACGGGAGGACAGTGGAGGAGGTCGCAAGAACCGGACCCCCGGAGGGGTCAGCCAGGGAGACAGCAACCGGTCTAGGAAGCTGCTCGAGGGCAGTGCGGTCGCGAAAGAAACAGCGGGAAGCACCTGAGTCCAGGGTGAAGGTGTGCAGTGCCGCAGTAGACGCTGTACCTGAAGGCGCAGTCTCACAAGCACCTGGGGCAGCAGACACACCTGCACCTAGAGCAGTTGTCTCACCAGGACCTGGGGCAGCGGACGCACTAGCACCTAGAGCGGCAGCCTCACTGGTCGCAATGCCTGGGTCTGGTGGCACACACAAGTAACAGTCACCCTCAACACTAATAGTCAATGCATACATGGCTCCAAGAATAACATCAAAGTCAAGTGCAAATACATCAATGTTCTTTTTAAGCAGATCAGCCCAGCGGGGCAGCTCAGAGGCCTCCGGGAACTGTGCACGCCAGGCATCGTCTAGACGAAAGAAGCAGCGGTGCGGCGTGTGGAAACGCCCACACGTCTGACCAGCGCGGTCACCGGTGCGGATGACATACGTGCAGGTGCCTCCACCCCCAGACCCCCCATGCTGAGAGTACCACTCACGAAGCTGCTGGGACGACGGGGTCTCTCCAAGACGCTGCTGCTGGCGCTGGGCACCACCCGAGCCTCCACGCTGCGCTGGTCCACCCCGACCACCACCCGAGCCGCCGCCACCACGCCCACTGCCGCCACCACCACCACCTCCACCCCGGCCTCCCCCACCACCACTGCCGCCACCACCCCCGCCGCTGCCACCCCCGCCGCTGCCACCTCCGCCGCTGCCACTGACCCCCCCAGCCCCGCCACCACCCCCACCACCGCCACCACCCCCACCGCCTCCACCTCCACCGCCACCCCCACCTCCCCCACTGGTACCGCCGCCACCCTTGCCCCCCTTGCCCTTGCCGCTCTTGCGCCTCCAGCTAGGAGCAGACGCAGCCCCGACGTCCTCAGCACCGAGGAAGTCGACAGCGGCAGCAGAGGCAACCGAGGGGAGAAGGGGGGAAGGGGAACACCCGTCGAAGAAGGGCGTGCGGGGGTCGCCACGAGAGGCACCTACAGCAACTATACTAGCCTCAGCTGCAAGCAGATGCTTCTCGAGCAGGTCAATGGTGAGCTCGGTAGGGCAGAGGGCGAGAAAGTGGTCCCTGACTGCGCGAAGAGAGTCAGGGAGACGGGTGACTAGGTGGTAGAGAACGAGGTACATCGGTGGGGGGTTCTTGGCGAGAAACTCAGCAGGGAGGGCGGCTCGGAAGCGAGTGTCACTGGTGCGGAGGTGTGTAATGAGGTCAGCGACTGTGGGAAAGGCGGCGAGATCGGGGAAAAGATAGGGCAGAGAGAGACGGCCTATCGTAGCGGAGGCAGGTGAGGAGTAGCGGGCGACTACTGCATCGTACAGCTCCTTAGCAGTCTTGTGCTGGCCAAAGTGCGCGCGCTCATCTAACGGCAGGTGGCTGCGAATGGCTAGGCGAGCGTGGGCGTCACGAGTCTGCCACTGGGAGCGAGCTGTACTGTCAGCAGTGTCAGCAGGTGCGAGAGCGGTTCCGGACGCGTGGTCATACAGCGAGACGTCATCCTTAGCGGTGATCTGGAGGAAAAGGTGGAGATCGTCAAGCCAAGCATCAAACTGGAGCGGACGGCCCTCAGCATCGAAAGAGAGAACTGTGGGTGTAGCCATAGTGGCAGTAGCGGCAGTAAGAGCAGTAGTAGGAACAACTGTAGTGAGAAGAACAGCTGTAACAGCAGGAACAGGGACAGTAGGTGCTGCAAAACCCTAAACCCTAAACAGTAGGCTCAGTCAGGGCGGCGCGGCTCGGGCAGGTAGGGCAGCGCAACGGCGGGCCTATGCACGGTGCGCGGCGGCGCCTAGGGTTGCAGTTGCGTGCAGGCCGCGGCTGGGGTCCTGCTGCAGCTAAGCACGAGCTGCAGCTAAGCGCGAGCTGCAGCTAAGCGCGAGCTGCAGCAGCCGACGCGCGATCGCCACTGCGCGCGGGCTGCGACCTGCGGGCGGGCGGCGGCGTTACGAGCGCCGTCCTAGGGGCGAGCGGTCGGGCGTGGGCTGCACTCGCGCGCAGGCAGCGGCTACGAAAGCAGGGGCGGCGGCCTACGGGCGACGCGAAGCCCTACGGGCGGGCCGACGGGCGGCTAGCGACCTGCTCGTGGGCGGATCGAGCCGCGCGAGCGGCCTATGGTCGTCGCGCACGCGATTCGGGCCGCGCGCAGGCTGCTAGCGGGCAAAAAACGAGGCCGCGCGCGGGCAAAAAGGGGGCCGCGCGCGGTCGTCTAGCGGGCTACGCGACCAGGAAACGAGGCGCGCGAGGGCGCACGAAAGGAAGAAGGCGCTCGAGGGCGCTAGCGGAAGGGCGGGCCCTTAGTACAAGGTGGTCCTAGGTTCCTAACCTAGGCTTCTGATGCCATGTTAGAATGAGAAGAGTATGTGTGATTAGGTGGAGGTTGGGGTACAAGACTAGAGTGTCGAGTGAGTTTCTGTACCCCTTAAGGCTAGCCCCAATATAGCCTAGATACTAACATGCATATGTTTTGACAGGGCCCGCCCGTACAACAGCGCGAAATGCGCTATTTTCTTCGTCCCGTCGCGCTCTTCGGCGTCTGATTCGTCGCCCCGCGGCCCCCCATTTCGTCGCCCCGCGGCCCCCGATTCGTCGCCCCGCGGCCCCCCCGTTTCGTCGCCCCGCGGCCCCCCCTCGTTTCGTCGCCCCGCGGCCACCCGTTTCGACGCGCCGGGGCCCCCCGTTTCGTCGCCGCGGACGCCAGCGCCGGCGGGCGCCAGCACCTGCATGGACGCCAGCGCCCACGCCAGCCCGGACCGCAGGCGCCAGCGCGAGCGTGGCCCGTCAGCGCGGACGCCACCACCGCGGCCAGCCGCTCGCGCCTGCGCACCAGCCAGCGCCACCGCCAGCGCCAGCAGCAGCTACCGCCGCCCCGCCCCCCCGCCCGCCCTCCCTTCCGCTGCTTCCGTCGTGGGGAGGGAGGAGGGGGAGATGTGTGGGTGGCGTGTGTGAGCTGCCTGCAGCCCGTCCCTCCCCTCTCTCTTACTGCAGGGATTGTCGCCGTAGAGGAGGGGGGGGGGGGAGAGAAGTGCAGAAGGTGAGGGGGTGGTGATAGTGAAGTTGACTGGAGTGTGAGGGTGAGCATTGGGGGGATGGCAGATTCATGGAGTGAGGTTAAAGGGGGGTGGTTGAGTTGAGTTGAGTTTTGAAGGTTCTTAAGAGGGTCCGCCGCTCCTGGCCCCCCACCTTCTGAAGGTTCTTAAGAGGGTCCGCCGCTCCTGGCCCCCCACCCTCTCTCCTTTTCCCTCACTCCTCCCCAACCCCCCTTTGTAAACGGAGGTTCGTAAGCGGGTCCGCCGGTCCTGGCCCCCCACCTCCTCTCCTCATCCCTCTCTCTCTTCCCTCCTCTCCTCTCCTCTCCTCTCCTCTCACCTCCTCCTCCTTCCTAACCTCTCTACCCTCTTCCGCTGCGCCACGTGTACCTGTACTAGTTATCACGGCAAGCAGGTTAAGGGGGTGTGTTAAGTTTTGTTATATACCCTGCTTGCTGTGTGTTCTAGTGTAGCTACAGTGGTGGTGCACCAATGTGCTCACCTTTCTTTGCTATATCTTGTAACCTTGCTGTAGTGAACCTCACCTTCCTGTTTCTCTCGCTCACGCTACCCCAAACCCTAAGGCTACTATTCTAACACCTGGTTAGCGATCATTCTCTGATCGTAGCATGGTATGAGAGCGACTCGGGAATCCTTCGCAACCCCACTCCCGAAAATTGCGACACGCGGAAAGTGGCGACCGGCACACACTCGCGTGTGAGAATGGCCGGAGGATCTGGTGGTCAGACTAATCTGACGGCTGAAGCGCGCACCAATCCGGCTGCGACAAGCGAGGAAACGACTACGATCGGCACCGAAGTCCTCGCACAACTTCTTCAGCGACTCACCAGTCTGGAGCAAGGGCTCCAAACATTGCGGAACGGCGATGCGGGAACATCCTCGCAACCAACCCAACCGGGCCCAACTGGGCAGAACACCGTCCCGCAAACCTTCTCCCTCGACACAAATGGCTCAACCCCCAAGGCTCCCCGTCCCAGTGAAGAAGCAATTCTCTCCGCTCAATCAAAGTTCCAGCTTTGACGGCAAAGACTTCTATACCTGGAGCTTCGAATTGGAGCTCCTGCTGCAAAACGCCTAAATCTTCCATTACTTCGACGGGAGCTACGCCGAGCCTGCCGAGGACACCGACGACGCCAAGGCGAGGTATTACAACGAATCACTGATGGCGTACGGGGTGCTCCTGCGGAATATGTCCCCGGCGGAGCAGCTGAACATCCGTTCGTACAAAACGACAGCTGCTCCAGCCCTCAACGCCTGGCGACATCTGACAGGAGTGTATCAGCCCAAGGACTCTGTCTCCTCGAGCCGACTGCTCCAGGAACTCCTGGAAACCAAGATGACCTCAGGGGAGAAGGTCAACACTTACCTTAACCGCTGTCGGAGCCTTCGCGATCAAATCGTGAAGTTGGGAAGCACGATATCTGAAGAAATCTTCGTTAACATCGTACTTCAAGGGCTTGGCCCAGAGTGGCGGCCCTGCAAGGCGCTTCTCCGACAGCAGGGGGTCATCTCGGAGGCCGCCCTTTGCGCCGCCCTTCTCGTCGAACAACGGGATATGGATCAGCAGCGACCAGCGCCACGACGAGAAAGAGAACGGATCGCCTTCTACGCCGACAACAACGAAGAGCGACGTCCGAGGCGCCTCTACTGCAAAATTTGCAGGACTTTCGGGCACCTGGCGGATCGATGTAAATACCGATCTCGCCCTCGCCAGACCAATCCGAGCACTTGGCCCGGCCGACAAGACGCACGAGGCGACGTGCGTCCAGCCCAGGGGTATCAACCCCAACCCGCGCGCAACCTGAACCCCGCGGTTCAGCATCAGCAGCAGCAGCCGCCACCGACTGCCACAGTACGCAATGTCATGAGCAACATGGCCATGACAGGCGAGTCCCGTCGTCGCCGCGTGCGCTCACCATCACCTGAGCCAGCACCGCATCCCATTGGCGCGTTCTCTAACAACAACCCATTCAGTCCGCGCCACGACTTCACCGACGACGACGACCAGGACTGGAATCTCCCAGTCCCGCTGCTTGAGAGTCCCCCGCACGTGCCTGACATGCGGGTGGCGCCACTTGATTGGCTCTCGCGCGAGCAATTCCTGAAGTTCGACACTGCGCATATCGTCACGCCGCGACTGGCGCTGCTCGCACGTGACAACAACAAGCGCTACAACACTTGGTACCTGGACAGCTGCTGCGGCCAGCATATGGTAGGCTCCGAGCGTTACATATCCAACGCCGTCGCCACCCCCACAGTCACTTACGTCACAGTGGCGAACAACACGCGCCTGCGCGCAAGCGCGCAAGGCATCGTTGTGCTCAAAGCACGCGGAAGCCGCACGCACATCACGCTCAACGATGTGCTGATCGTCCAGAACCTGCGCTTCAACCTCTTGTCCGCCGCACAGCTCATGGACTGCGGCGTCGAACTCAGCACAGATCGCGCGACGCGCGACATTCTGCTGCACTACGAGTCGCGCACCTTTACCCGCAGGCAGATCGGACGAGCACACTCCGAAAATGGAGTGTACATCCTGGATTTCGATATTCCCGACTGCAGCGGCGACTCGCACGAGCTGATTGACCTCGTGCCACTGCGATTCGAACACATCCACCGCAGGGACTGGAAGCACCCTGACGGCAGGCCGTGGGTGCCGCATCATCCCCACCCACGCGAAACGGAACTTCACAACCCCGATCCAGATGGCATCTGCAGGGATTGTCACACGCCGACGACCTCGACGAGCGCGATTGCAGGCCGCGGACTCGCCGCCATCGCGGAAGCAGAGCGCAACGCGCCCCCCGAGGAAGGGATGTCGCAACTCGAACTCGAAGTCACCACGCATGGCGTGTTCGGCACGCCTGAGCACCCCCTCACAGGTCCCCCTTCTCAACATCTTCGAGGGATGCTTCGTGGAACTGGTGTCGGTACCTTCGATGCGCATGGCATCCCACGCCCCTACACCGCGAGAATTTCCTGCAGATTTACCCACATTAGCGCGAACCCACGGCAACACTTACCGTGGAACAGGAGGAAGAACTGGCGCGCCGCGAAGCCGAGGAGCTTCGCCAACAGAGCCTCGCCGAGGCACGCGGAACGTTCACCTGCGCCGCATGGGGCGCCGAAGCTGAAGAAAGCGCCACCAATGAAGGGGGGTGGGAAAACGTCGGCGGTTGGGGAACGACTGAGGCCGGCGACTGGGCAACCGCAACTGGCGAATGGGGCGCCGCATCTGGCGCTGACACGAGTAGCCGGGGCACCCCTCCTAGAGGCTGGGGGACTCCCCGCGTAGACCAAAGGGGGGGAGAAGAAGAAGCTGGAGAGTCTGCAGTTGTTCCCCTCGGTCGTCCCCCACGCCATGTCCCACTCGCGTTACCTCCTCCTGATAACCCACCGCGCCGCGATCCATGGGACACCATCGCCTGGGGCAACGAGCCGTCAACCCCGCGTCGCACTGCTTACGGACCGGCCCCCGAACCACGCGAACCAACCTTCGTCCCTGGAACCATCCCTGGGACCAACATCCCACTCTCTGAGATTCGCGACAGAGAGTTCCTGGCGCTGATGCTGACCACCGCGGCAGAAGAAGAAGAAGCAGTAGCAGAACCTGCTACCGTACCTGATGAAGACCCGGAGGAAGCCCGCGCGCGCTACATGCGCACCTCCGGCTTTCGCGCTGACGATGCACTCTGGCACCAGCGCCTCGGACACCCTTCTCGCGCAACGCTGAAAAATTGTATCGACGCAGGCGTCTTCGCTCCTGGCGCACTCCTGCGCCCCGATGGCTCCGAAGTGAGAGACGCAACGCATCCGCGCAATTGCACAGTCTGCCCCGAAGCTGCGCTGAGCCACCAACCGTTCCCGCTGCTCGAACCTGGGACGAACCGCTACCCCAAACTGCACAAGGTGTACAGCGATTTCCTGAACGTAGGGCATTGCGGAGTCGAGGACGAGCTATACACTCTCACCTTCATTGACGCTGGAACACGCTACGTGTGGGTCGTGAACGTGGAGACGCGCGACAGAGCCTACGAGGTGTTTCGGCTCTGGCTAGCGCATGCGGAGCGGCAATCTGGAAAGAAGCTAAAGATCTGGCAATCTGACGGCGCAGCAGAGTTCAGAAGCAACCAGATGCAAACTTACCTGGCGCAAAAGGGGATCGAACATCACATCTCTCTCCCCTACGCACATCAGCAGCAAGGCGTAGCGGAGCGAACGAATCGCACACTGATGACGAAGGTGCGGGCGCTAATGAAGCAGTCGAAGCTGCCGCCGATCTACTGGACCTACGCGATGCACCACGCCGTGCGGGTGCACAACCTGCTTTCAACTACCACGATCAGCGGGAATCTCTCCCCGCACGTCAAATGGACCGGGACCAAGGGGGATACCTCCATGCTCCGCGTGTGGGGGTGCATGGTGCAGTACCGCCCGCCAACATCAACCATCGGCAAATTCGCCAGTCGCGCGCGCTGGGGAATTCACCTCGGCATCAGTCACGAGTACAAAGCATGGATCGTACTGGACCTCCTCAGTCAGAAAACCGCTCACGCTCGCGACGTAATTTTCTACGAGCGTCTCTTCCTCGACCAGTTCCGCGACGACGAACAGAGGAATGCAGATCGCGTTTACGCGAACAACGGCCACAGCTACGCAACGCCCGAAGACGAAGCCGCTGCAGCACTTCTAGAGCAGGACACCAGGGCCGAATTCACTTGGGAAGATCGGCGCAGCAGCGACAACGACGATGATTCCTCAGGAGGAGGAATAGGCGGAACGGGCGGAAGCGGCGGAGGCGCAACACCATCAGCACCACCTGAACCTGAGAGCGACGATGATGACGTGCAGGAAGTCGTCCCGCAGCGTCACCACGACAGTACCGTCTCAGGACTGCAACTGCTCGGATTTCACACCGCAACCTCGAAAGCGCCGCGCGTCATCGAGCCCCGAAACCCGCGCGAAGCCCTCTCTGGACCACACAGCAAGGAATGGCGTGAGGCAATGGACGCGGAAATCAAGGCACTGGAGTCACGCGACACCTGGGTGCTCGTTGACCGCGCAGCAATCAAAGGTGCAAGAATCCTTTCGGGGAAGTGGGTCTTCCGCGTGAAGACCGCAGCTGACGGAACGATTGAGCGCTTTAAAGCACGCTGGGTGGTTCGCGGCTATGACCAGAGGCATGGGATCGATTTCGACCAGACATTCGCCCCCGTCAGTCGCCACACCTCCGTCCGCATCTTACTCGCTATCGCAGCTGCAAGGCACCTGCCACTCCGCCAGATCGATGTCAAAAACGCGTTCCTATACGCGTTAGTGGACGCTGTGATTTACGTGGAGCAGCCACACACCTATGGCGAAAGTGACTCGCGGGTATGTCTGCTGCGCAAGTCACTGTACGGCATCAAGCAGGCTCCAAGGCTGTGGCAGCAGTACTTGCACAACATCTTGCTTGAAATCGGGTTCAAGCAGATGCCCCACGACCTAGGAATGTACCGCCGCGATTTCCGCGGGGAATACATCCTCCTCACGGTCTACGTCGACGACTTGCTCTACACAGGCTCAAACAACGAGCTGCTCGAACAGTTCGAGAAGGCCCTAGCGGGGCGCGTCAACATCACGTGCAACTACGAGGTGAAGCAGTTCCTAGGCCTCAACATCTCCTACGCGCCTGAAGCCATTCATCTGTCAGCAACCAAGTACGCAGAGGAGTTAGGGAAGCGGTTCAAGATTTCACCCGCACCTCTCTCGACTCCCTATCGAACCCCCGGACCGAACCACAAACCTGACAACAAAGCCCTGTCCCCTGCTGGAATCCAGACTTACCAGCAGCAGCTGGGATGCCTCCTCTTCGCCTCTGTCACCTGCAGGCCAGACCTCTCCTACATCGCAAGTCAGCTTGCCCAGCACTCACGGAAACCAACGGCTGAAAATCACCTGGACCTGCAGCGCGCTTTGCAATTTTTCGTTTCAACGCCCAAGATTGGGCTGTGCTACTCAACTGCACCAACCCCATCCTTCAATCTCGTCGGCTATGTGGATGCCGATCATGCAGCAGATCCCGACAATCGACGGTCCAGGACCGGCTTCCTGTTCCGACTCGAACCAACGGGGCCAATCTCCTGGAATTCACAGAAGCAGGAGCTGGTTGCCCTGTCGTCAGCCGAAGCAGAATTCATCGCAGCAACCGCAGCAGTTCGCGAAGGCCTCTACCTACAGGAACTCCTGCAGGAGGCGAAAATTCCAACTTCGCCAACCTTTCGACTTCACTGCGACAACCAGAGCGCGATTCGCATCGCGAACAAACCCGGTTTCGTCAATCGCACCAAGCACATTGCGCTGCGATATTTCTTCGTGAAGGACGAAGTGGACAAGGGCAAGGTCAACTTGACCTATTGCCCGACCGGTGACATGGCAGCAGATTTCCTCACAAAGCGACTGCCACGCCAGCAGTATCAGCACTGCTCCGAACTCAGCGGCGTGGTCAAGCGGGTCAAATCGAGCTACGGCCAGGAGTGAAGGGGGGTGTTACGAATAGTAACATTTAATTGTTACTGAGCACTCCTCACCGCAGCAAAGAGAAGCACGCAGTATCGAAGCAAGAAAGCGAACCGTCAGACAGTTGGAGTTTGACTCGAAGTGTCAGACAGTTGGGTCGCATCTGGACCGTCGGAAGCATACGGCATCGGACAGCTGCAGGCAGGATGTTTTGGCGGGAACAGTTACGAAACTGTACGCGCCGCACGGTTGGGAATGTATTTGAATAAGGGAATGTACCCCTTAGAGTACATGGCTAGTTAGGTCGCTTCGTATTCCCTTGTACCCTTATTTATATCGTTGTATTTGCATGCTCTTATTATCTCAAGCATTTTACATTCACTCTGCTATTGAGGTCACGGGCCCACCAACTACATTTCCCTGTGTGCGAACCTTCCCGAGTAGATCCTGGTTAGCGATCATTCTCTGATCGTAGCATTCATAGCACGAAGCATGCGTATGAAGATTAATACATGCGACCGTCCAGCAGCAGAAGCTGCACATGCATCCACATGCAGAGAGGCAGCCTACATCTAGATTAGTACCTAAAGTCAAAGCTACATCACCTTCACCGCAGCTAGTGCCTAAAGGAAATCATACCTGCCTGTAAACCAAAAAAACTAAGTGTGACCAGATACTTAACCTGGAGTCTTGAGACATCTCAACACTTTCCTCACCTCGTCCAAAAACTACCTCCACCTGGAGTCTACACTCGTGGTGTACCTCTCTTACCATTTGCTCTCCCACAGCTACTATTTTGCTGTGGTGCATATCCCAGGAGCTGTTGCTGTGCCGTCATGCCAGGGCCACTGCTACTGCTGCTGCCACCACCACTGCTACTGCCACCGCCATTGCTACTGCCACCGCCATTGCTACTGCTGTGGTGTTGCAGGTGCTGCTGCCGTTGTTGCCACAGCCAGTGATTTTACTCCAACACCCACAGACGCACTCGGAGCAGCTGGTACACCCACAGACGCACTCGGAGCAGCTGGTACAACCGCTGCCGAAGCTGATGATGCCGAACCTCCTTTCCGAGGCTTGTGGTGACCCACACCTGCAGGTCTGTGGCCCACTCCCTCGGGATGGTGCCCAACGTATGGTGGATGCCTTGGAACCGCCGCCGAAGCTGATGCCGAGCCTCCGTTCCGAGGCTTGTGGTGACCCACACCTGCAGGTCTATGGCCCACTCCCTCGGGATGGTGCCCAACGTTAGGAGGATGCCCTCCTTCCTTCTTGTCCCCACCGCTGCTGCTGCCACCGCCTTTGTTCGTGTTGCTTCCATTTTTGCCCTTATTGGTGTTTTTGCTTCCGCCATTTTTGTTGCCGTTGTTGTTCCCATTGTCGTTCCCGCTCTTGTTGTCCTTGCTTCCGTTGTTGCCGTTCTTAGTCGGCGGCGATTTGGAAGGAGGTTTGGCGGGCGGTTTGCCAGGTGAATTGGTCGCAGGAGGCTTGCTGGGTGATTTACCCGGGGACTTGGGAGTGCCGGGGTTCTTGGGATTGCCGGGAGTTTTTGGGGTACTGGGACTCTTGGCTGGAGACTTATTTTTCTTGATGGGCCGAATGACCTTGGTTCGATTCCTGGGAGCGGCATCTGATAATCCGCTTCCGTCGCCGTGGGGCCCTCCGTGGTTACCATCCATCCCGTCGCCAGGGAACGAAAACTGAATGTTGCAGTCGTAGTCCTTCGCCGGAACCCAACCAGCCGGGAGGCAGTTGGGGTTGGTAACCACCTGCTGGTTGTCAGTGAGCGAAGTTAGGCGAAACTTGAGAGGCGCCTGAAGGAAAGATTCGTACACCCAATTCGCACCCCAGTCGTGTCGCATCGGTCTCCACGTAGGCGAATTCGAGTCCATCACTTCGACAAGCGAAAGGTCACCGGGACCCGCGACTTGGCGAATCAAGAGATTAAGCCAGAAAGGCGACCCGGTTGCGGTGAGGCGAATGTTGTTGGAGAAAACACATGGCACTCTGTGATTGGAAACGATAAAATGAGCAACGTGTGTCAGTTGCGGGGATTTACCCGAGAGACAATGAGATTGTGGGCAATTGGGGAATGTAGCATGAGAGTAACGACCGGGGCATAGAAGCTACAATAGCGCGTTCGCTCATATCAGAGACTTACTGTTCGTATGAGAGAGGAACGAAGCCAGCGGCGCGGTTCGCAAGCGCGATAAAAGCAGGTTCGCTCAAGTCGAAGTGGCGACAGGTGGGACAGCACCATCCCCCGCCGGGACAGAGATCCGTTATAGCGACCACGATGGATACGCCCTTGTTGCAATACGTGCTGTTGGTACATTTCACGCTGCGAAATGGAAAAAGAGGAAAGAAAAAACAGAGATCAGTTATAGCGACCACGATGGACACGCCCTTGTTGCAATACGTGCTGTTGGTACATTTCACGCTGCGATAAAAGAGAAAGGGGAAGAGGGAGGAGAGGAGAGGAGCAACGGGGCAAGGAGAGAAGAGAAATGACGCGGAGCATGGAGGGAGAGAAGAGATCACAGCAGGTCGAGGGGGCGCGGGAGGGGAAGAGGAAAAGGTAGAAAAGAGAACAAGGGAGAGGGGAAGAATGGAAGAGGAGGGGGAATGGGGGGCCGATGGTGAAGGGCAGATATTGTTCATGTTGAGAGTTGATTTACACAGAAAGAAACTGAAAGCGCGGGGCACAAAGGCGACACCAAGAGAGGTGGCGATGCATAAAGTCGTGATAGCGAGTATTTTGTGACAATAACGAGCGTGTGCGTACCGGTAGCAAGCGCCGCATCCCTTCCCGCCCTTGTAAAGAGGGGGGCTTCCCGCCGCGACGAGGATGCCGTAACCCGCTTGCACGAGATTGCCGTAACCGCAGTTACCACCTGCAATGAATGTAATTTCATAAAACGTTAGACCTACGACTTCATCGGCCTGCTTGCACGACCACCTGACCAGGAGGTGGCTAAGACAGAATTAAGTTGTGGGTACCTTTTGGAAGGTAACCCCTCGATTTATCCCTTCAACTCAGCCCCTCTCAACCTCTTGCAACCGCAAAAAACCAGCCAAAGACGCACCCCAAGTGCCCGACGCGTCGGGTCCGCCGTAAAAGGTGGCCATTGCGCCTCCCGGAGCGCCATATGCTGCGGCGCGTGATGCGGAGAGGACGAACGTTGCGAGCACGCATAGCAGGAGAGTGTTGGGGGAGAGTACGCGGAGGGAAAGGCGGAAAGGGAGGCGGAGGCGAGAGGTGGGGGGGGAATGCGATGGCGGACAACATGTGCGCCGAGGGGGACCCATAGCAGGTGGGGGTCGTGGCGAAAGGTATTACGCTTTGTCCGCCGAGATCTCGTTTGCAGTGCAGCTCGGATTCAATCTGAAAGTAAAGCGAGGGTTTGACTGTGTCGTTTACCGCGGTTCCTCAAAACGGGTATGGGGCCGTCGCCCTCACCTTGGGAACGAGGGAGTTCAAGGACTGTTCCTACTCGGAAGCTGTCTTGGGCTAACAACGGCTACTGGGAGTGAGTCGCTGCATCTTTCGGCGCAATGTGTGACGTACTCGTACGCACATGTGACTGGGGACGTAAGGGGCTACACACGTAATAAGAGGGGCTACGCACTCGGCGACTGTCTATGTGAGGTTTCGGCCGCGAATGGGCGCGGCAGAGGCAGAGGGTCGACGCGTTTACTCCGGTGCTCGACGTTTGTAATGACGGTCGCTGTGTAAGGATTGTGTGTATGAAGGTGCTAAGAGGGAGTTGCCGTAAGGGGGCCGCCGCCAGCGAGACAGACAGAAGAGAGGTGGCAGGGAGAGCCAGGAGGAGGGCCCAGTCGACGAGAGGAGATGAGATGAGAGGCACGAGGAAAGCTAAAGGGAGCCACGGGAGCGGCACAACCAGACCACGACAGACAAGCCTGGCCTATCGGTCGAGAATGAAAGCTGTAGGGAGAGCTTTCACCTGGAAAGTCGGAGCGAGCTCTTAAAGACCGAAAGGGTGTCACTCTAAGCACGTTTCACGATAACGAACGAACGACCAGCCTTGGGGGGAGGCGTTCTGTAAATTGAGTCGCCTCAGGCAGCAATCTCTCAAGGACCGACGGGGGAAGGGACTGGCGTTTCACTAGAGCACGTCGCTCGATTCGTAAGAGGGGAGGGCTTTTCTATCTAATGCCTGCAGAAATTTGGGAGAACAGTGTCGATCGCGAGGGTAGATCGCCAAGGATCGAACCTACCTGACCTGAGTCGGGCGCTAATCACCCTCTCTATGCTGCCGCTAGTTGCCCTCTCTCTAGTAGACCCTGGCTCTGATATCCTCATCGGTCCATCCAGCTTCCTATATTTCGCCGCGGTTCTGATCTGATCTCACGAAGGGATTGATGGCTTCCCCAGGTCGCCTCGCCCTGGCTTTCCTCCCAGTGGCCGCACGGACAAGCGCTAGTCCCGCTCCGCGTCGCTCATGCGCGCGGGGGTCCACGTGGGCGTTTGTGGGTAGGGGATGTGGAGAGCAAGTTGAAGGCGCTAAGGAGGGCCAGGTTGTGGCGCTGTTGGGTTGAGTTGAACGGGCTAATGTGCATTGACTGAAAGGTGCCACTTCGAGCAGTGTTGCTGGTTTGGTTATTGGTCGCCAAATGTTTTGCGCCAACCCTGAACTCTCGCTTCAGATGATTGTGGTGGTGATGGTGGTGGTGATGGTGGTGGTGATGGTAGTGAGAGCGTTTTGGTTGGGTTGAAAGGCGTGCTGGAGTCGCTTTCTTGGGAGGAGCAAAGTTGCAAGGAAGCTTACTGGAGTTGTGCAAAGCTCCCTCCCCCCCGATCAGATTTCTCATCCCGCACGGTCGAAGATTTTGGTGTGACTTTCACATTGGACCGTCGCGCCTCGGGATGTGCGATTCGGTTGTGGATGTGGTGTGGTGAGAAACAGGGCCATTGCAATGCTTCAGATTTGTTCCCTTTTCGGTCAGCTTGCTACTCACATTGACGTATTCTGCTTACGGCTTGCGCAATTTCACCCTGACGGATATTCCACATGGGCAGTTTATCTCGTGTCAATGACCAACTGGTATTACATAATTGGGTGCGAATAATTCTCCATCTGTACGGGCTTACCTGGTTACCGTTCCCGTAATTCTTGATTGCAGCTGATGTGAAATGCGTGGTAGTGATGGGTGCGGTGCGCAAACCGTGGCGCTCGTCAAAGCTATGCGCGACGACGGCTGCGAAATTCGCTCAAATAATAACCACGTTTGATCTCCCTGACGGAACATTCGTTCGTCTGTCAGATTCGGTGACGGAACCGCTCCCAAACGTCCATAATTCCCGCAGTCGAGATTTTGCGAAATGTCATCCCCGTTCAAAAGCGTGCGCTGTCGCTTCGCCCCAAACAGTGAATTGCTTGTCGCGGCTCCATCTTATCCTCGTTGATTTCTGATGTCGAACTAAAACACTCGGCAAATATAGAGACTACATCTGATTTACTAATAAATTGAAAAAGCCACATGAGGAAGTCATGTTGTAAATTGCATGAACGCGTGTTAAAAGCGATTGTTGCACAAACGCGTTTAGTCTTAGCGGTTATTTGTTGTCAACCAGTCTGCGGTGTACTCCCAAACCGTGAACGAGGTGACATGGCGGCTCTCGCGTCGTCCATCGCGGCGCGTAGCCTGGTAACCGGCTTGACGTCAGCTCTTCCGTCTGCCCGGCAATTTCATATCTCAAATGCCACGTGGTGGCCAACAGCACGTCAGCCCGTGCTGAGCCATGCTGGCCGCCGTACTCCCTCACGCGGCTTGAGTCTCTTGCCGCATTCCGCATTCCACGGCGGCAAATTACGGAACATTATCCGCGTTAGTAGCTTGGACGCTAAAGGCAATCGTTTCGCTGCTAGTGGCGGACGTGTACATCTCGTAAAGTCGCTGTATGTGGACGAGGACGATAACGGGAATTTCTATATCGAGGATGACGATGACGGCAGTGGATTGATCGACGCGCCCGTATCAGTCGGCGACGGATTCTCGTTTGTCGGCGGTACGTATGTTTCTATGTCGAGTATAGGTTGATACTAACTGCTGACACGGATGTCGCTAATTCAAGGGTTAGATTCGAATTTTGCTAACTCGAGTGTCCCTGATTCGGATTTTGCTGACTCGAGTGTCCCTCGAGTGTCCCTTTTAGCTAGCTCGACTGTTTCTTATACGCATTTGTGAAAATTCTAGTGCTACTATCGCGACTGCTGCTATCGAATGGACTTGGGCCTCTCGCATTGGTTGCTGACGCTCATCACGCAGGGGGTGGCAGGAGCGAGAGTTGGCACGGAGAGGGAGGGACTTTTGAGTCGACTCAAAAGTCACCTCGGAGAGGGAGGGATTCGAACCCTCGGTAGTTGTTTCAACCACGCCAGTTTTCACGCAGGGGGTGGCAGTGCGAGAGTTGGACACAGGGTGAAAAGGGGACAGAGAAGCGACAAGAAGGGGAATCTGATTTCTTTATTCCTATTTCTCCTCTTCCTCTCCTCGCATTGGTTGCTGACGCTGATCATGGTGACACGGCGAGTGGGGCATGATGGGGGTTAAAGTGGGACAGAGAGGCGACAAAACGGGAATTTTGATTCGTTACCCCTATTTCTCCTCTTCCTCTCTTTCCCCCATTTGTGACAGGGAAATACGCCGAAGGAGGGGGCAGGGCGGAGGGATGGGAGGAGCGGGGGAGGGTGGTGGTGGTGGCAGGGGAAGGGGCAGCAGGGGGAAATTTGAATTCTGTACCCTCCGCTTCCACTTCCTCCCCTTATCACAGGGAAATACGCCGAAGGGGGTGGCAGGGCGGAGGAATGGGAGGAGCGGGGGAGAGAGAGTGGTGGTGGTGGTGGGTGGGGGAAGGGGCAGCGGGGAGGGGAATCTCAAATTTCTACCCTCCTCATCTCATCCCCTTCTCCCTTTCCCACAGGGAAATACGCCGAAGGAGGGGGCAGGGCGGAGGAGTGGGAGGAGCGGGGGAGGGTTGTGGTGGTGGCGGGAGGGGAAGGGGCGGCAGGGGCAGTGCAGGAGGTGCGGGACCCTGTGTTCGGGCTAAGAATGGGGGAGGGCTTTCAGGCCTCGTCCGAGGGGCTCAGGTGAGGGAGAGTGGAAGGGAGAAGGGGGAGAAGGGGCAGCAGGGGCAGCAGGGGCAGTGCAGGAGGTGCGGGACCCTGTGTTCGGGCTGCGCATGGGGGAGGGCTTTCAGGCCTCGGCTGAGGGGCTCAGGTGAGTTCTCAGGCATTTTTTCAGGTGAAATGGAGGATGGGGATGGTGGGCACCACACAAGACGGGAGGAGGCTGAATCCAGTGTGTGAACGAAGGAAGTGGAATGCAATGGAGGCAACGTGACGGGAAGGATTCCCCCCCCCCCCCCCCCCCTTCAAAAAACAGATGACTTTTGAGTCGACTCAAAAGTCGCCTTGAATTCAGAGTGTGAACGAAGGGAGTGCAGTGCAGTGGAGGCGACGCGACGGGAAGGTTTTTGTTTTTCCTCCCCCCCCCCCACCCCCCCTCAAAAAACAGATTCAGCCACCCAGGACGGGAGAAGGCAGAATTCAGTGTTTGAACGAAGGCAGTGGAGTGGGGGCGAGGGGAGGGGTGGGGGGGGGTGAAAGCAGGAAAGCGCATGATGGGGAGGCGGAGGGATGCAATTGTGGGCGGGCGCGCAAGATGGGAGGCGGCAGAATTGATTTTTGAGTCGACTCAAAAATCAACTTGGAGGGATGCAATGGTGGGCGGGCGCACAAGTCGTGTTTTGAGACGTCTCAAAACGGGCGCACAAGACGGGAGGCGGAGGGAATTCAGTGTGCGAACGAAGGGAGTGGAGTGGGGGCAGGGGGCGGGGGGAGGGCAAAGCAAGAAGAGTTGATGAGAGGGGAAGGGAGGGAGTAAGCACAATAAACCCTGGGACCTTCGCCCTCACCACCAGCACCATCAGCACCATCAGCACCATCAGCACCATCAGCACCATCAGCACCATCAGCACCATCAGCACCATCAGCACCACTATCCCCTATTCCTCCTATGATTCTGCTTTCGCCCTCCTTCCCCCTATGCTCCCACCCACCCACTGCAGGTGATTTGTCATGGACACACAAGCACACGAACCCTCTGCCTCCTTCCCCCTCTTCCCCTTCTTCCTCCCCTCCTCCTCTCCTACTCCTCCACGGCCTCCCCTCTCACAGCTACTCGTTCCGCCAAGTCATCAGCACCACCACCCCCGGGACCTTCATCGTTCACCAGTTGACTTTTGAGTCGACTCAAAAGTCATCCTGGGACCTTCATCGTTTACCGCCAAGTCATCGTTTACCAGTTCTTGATTTTTGAGTCGACCAAAAAATCGACTTATCACACACGGGACCTTCATCGTTTACCAGTTCTCGATTTTTGAGTCGACCAAAAAATCGACTTATCACACACGGGACCTTCATCGTTTACCAGTTCTCGATTTTTGAGTCGACTAAAAAATCGACTTATCACACACGGGACCTTCATCGTTTACCAGTTCTCGATTTTTGAGTCGACAAAAAAATCGACTTATCACACACGGGACCTTCATCGTTTACCAGTTCTCGATTTTTGAGTCGACCAAAAAATCGACTTATCACACACGGGACCTTCATCGTTTACCAGTTCTCGATTTTTGAGTCGACCAAAAAATCGACTTATCACACACGGGACCTTCATCGTTTACCAGTTCTCGATTTTTGAGTCGACCAAAAAATCGACTTATCACACACGGGACCTTCATCGTTTACCAGTTCTCGATTTTTGAGTCGACCAAAAAATCGACTTATCACACACGGGACCTTCATCGTTTACCAGTTCTCGATTTTTGAGTCGACCAAAAAATCGACTTATCACACACGGGACCTTCATCGTTTACCAGTTCTCGATTTTTGAGTCGACCAAAAAATCGACTTATCACACACGGGACCTTCATTGTTCACCAGTTCTCGATTCTGCCCCCTACCTAACACATTCTCTTTGCCTCCCTGCCCTCCTTGCCCTCCCTGCCCTCCTTGCCCTCCCTGCCCTCCCTGCCCTCCCTGCCCTCCCTGCCCTCCCTGCCCTCCCTGCCCTCCCTGCCCTCCCTGCCCTCCCTGCCCTCCCTGCCCTCCCTGCCCTCCTTGCTCCCACCCACTGCAGGTGGTTTGTCATCGACACACAAGCACGCGAACCAGCCACCACCCCTGCCTCCTCCTCTTCCTCCTCTTCCCCTCCGCCTCTCCTCCTTCTCCACGGCCTCCCCTCTCACAGCTACTCCTTCCGCCAAGTTATCAACACCATCAACCCTGGTACCTTCGCCCTAACCAGCTCTGCAGCAGCAGGAGATGAAGCAGCAGCAGCAGCAGCAACAGCAGGAGGTTCGGCCGAAGCGGGAGGGATAGATTCGGAGGAGTCGGTTGGTGTGCGGTGCATTGCGCCCGATTGGCTCGGGTTCGGAGGCTCGGATAAGCCCCAGGCGGACCAGAAGAGGTTCGGGTATTCCCCGAGCGACTACGCTCGGGAGCTGGGAAACCTGGTGGCAACGATGGGATTGGAGGAAGTTTTCCATTGTGGCTCAGGTGAGGCAGTGAGGGATTGAGGCTCGGGTATTACCAGGGAAGAGGAGGTTTGGGTATTCTTCGAGCGACTATGCGCAGGAGCTTGGAAACCTGGTGGCAACGATGGGACTGGAGGAAGTGTCTATAGTAGCTCAGGTGCGGATGGTGGGAGGGAGTGAGTGAAATAGTACAAGGAATCAGCCCCGGGCAGACCAGAAGGGGTTTGGGTATTCCCCGAGTGACTATGCACGGGAGCTTGGAAAGCTTGTGGCAACGATGGGCCTGGGGGAAGTCTCTCTTGTGGCAACGATGGGCCTGGGGGAAGTCTCTCTTGTGGCAACGATGGGCCTGGGGGAAGTCTCTCTTGTGGCTCAGGTGAGGGAATCAAGAAGTGCGGTTCAGGTACTTGCTGAGCAGAAGAGGTTAAGGTACTTGCAGAGCAGAAGAGGTTTGGATATTCCTCGAGTGACTACTCAACAGGCTTGTGTGTTCCACACCGGAAAAGATTCTTGTGTTTCCCGAGTGACTATACGCGGGAGCTGGCAAGGCTGGTGGCAAGGCAACGATGCGGCTGGGGGAACTTTGTGAGGATGCCCCCGCTTTATGTTGTGGCTCGTGTAGTGAGGGCGAGACGTCTCAAAAACACCCTCACTACACGTGGCTGCCCCCGCTTTATGTTGTGGCTCGTGTAGTGAGGGCGAGACGTCTCAAAAACACCCTCACTACACGTGGCTGCCCCCGCTTTATGTTGTGGCTCGTGTAGTGAGGGCGAGACGTCTCAAAAACACCCTCACTACACGTGGCTGCCCCCGCTTTATGTTGTGGCTCGTGTAGTGAGGGCGAGACGTCTCAAAAACACCCTCACTACACGTGGCTGCCCCCGCTTTATGTTGTGGCTCGTGTAGTGAGGGCGAGACGTCTCAAAAACACCCTCACTACACGTGGCTGCCCCCGCTTTATGTTGTGGCTCGTGTAGTGAGGGCGAGACGTCTCAAAAACACCCTCACTACACGTGGCTGCCCCCGCTTTATGTTGTGGCTCGTGTAGTGAGGGCGAGACGTCTCAAAAACACCCTCACTACACGTGGCTGCCCCCGCTTTATGTTGTGGCTCGTGTAGTGAGGGCGAGACGTCTCAAAAACACCCTCACTACACGTGGCTGCCCCCGCTTTATGTTGTGGCTCGTGTAGTGAGGGCGAGACGTCTCAAAAACACCCTCACTACACGTGGCTGCCCCCGCTTTATGTTGTGGCTCGTGTAGTGAGGGCGAGACGTCTCAAAAACACCCTCACTACACGTGGCTGCCCCCGCTTTATGTTGTGGCTCGTGTAGTGAGGGCGAGACGTCTCAAAAACACCCTCACTACACGTGGCTGCCCCCGCTTTATGTTGTGGCTCGTGTAGTGAGGGCGAGACGTCTCAAAAACACCCTCACTACACGTGGCTGCCCCCGCTTTATGTTGTGGCTCGTGTAGTGAGGGCGAGACGTCTCAAAAACACCCTCACTACACGTGGCTGCCCCCGCTTTATGTTGTGGCTCGTGTAGTGAGGGCGAGACGTCTCAAAAACACCCTCACTACACGTGGCTGCCCCCGCTTTATGTTGTGGCTCGGGTGAGAAGCAAGTGGGGGATTGCGGTATTAAGGCTCTGACGCAGTGAGGGAGTGAGGGTAGGAGTGAAGGGAATTCGGGGCGCTGGTGCGAAGCTGGGGCGGCTGGTGGTTGCAATGGGACTGGTATTTTTCTGGTGTGGCTCAAAATAAACCCACCTCACCTCACCTCACCTCACCTCACCTCACCTCACTTCACCGCACCTCTCCAAGGTAATCTCTTGATCTCTGCTCTGCCCAACCACTTCCCACTTACTCCCTCCCTGCCCGATTTCTCCGTGCAGGGCTATTTCTGCCTGCCCGCTGCGGATTTTGTGCTTTCCAACCCTGCCCGAATCCGCCACCTCATATTTATCAACCCACCAGTAAGTGTCACAGAAAGCTAAGTGTCACATCTGAATGTCACAACCGTGAGTGAGTTATCACAAGCCTGAAACCCTAAACCCTGAACTCTGGCGCAGATTTATGTTCGCTCTGAAACCCTGAAACCGTGAGTTGTAAGCACGATGTTTGATTGAGTGACACACCATGACGCACCACACTGGAAATATGTATAGCAGCTCACCCATTCTTTTCCGTTCGTGCGAATTCTTAAATATTGGTGATGATGCTACCGTTCAACCATTGTTTCGTGCATATTCCCCACGCCTTGAGATGTCTCTAACCTCTCCTAACCTCGCCTTGAATTCATCTTTCTCCGTCCCCACCTCTCCTAACCTCGCTGCTTCCTCCCCCCCTCTCTCCTCCCTCTTTCCTTCCTCCACCCACCCCCCATTCGCCTTTACCCCACCCCCCATTCACCCCCCATTCACCCCCCACCCCACCAATCAGATCACTGAGAAGCATGCCAAGCTGCCCTCGTGCCTCTCAGCCTTCTCCAACTTCCTGCTCGGAGAGATTTTCGCCCAGGTACGGTCTGATGCAGTTTGATGCGGTTTGATGCGGTTTGATGCGGTTTGATGCGGTTTGATGTGGTTTGATGCATGTGCTAACTGCTCTTACCTGCGTGCTATTTGCTGCCTGATAGGCATGCCCTGGTAGCATGCGGGGCTGCCCTGGTAGCATGCCAAGCTGCCCTCCTCGTGCCTCTCTGCCTTCTCCAGCTTCCTGCTCGGAGAGATCTTCTCCCAGGTAGGGGCCTGATATGGTCCGATGTGTACAAGATGAATGTTTGTATGCAGTACCTACTGTTACCTGCCTGCCTGCCTGCCTGCCTGCCTGCCCAAGCTGCCCTCGTCGTGCCTCTCGGCCTTCTCCACCTTCCTTCTCGGAGAGATCTTCGCTCAGGTAGGGTACGGTCTGATGCTGGCATGTGCAGGCTGCTATTGCCTGCGTGATTGTTTTGAGACGTCTCACAGCGTGCATGTGCAGGCTGCTATTGCCTGCGTGATTGGTAGGTACGTGTATGTCTGTTTTGAGACGTCTCAAAACAAGTACGTGTATGTCCTGACAGTGTGCCAACCTACCCTCCTGCCTATTTTGAGACGTCTCAAAATAGTGTGCCAACCTACCCTCCTGCCTATCTGCCTTTTCCACCTTCCTGCTCGAAGAGATCTTCGCCCAGGTAGGGTACGGTCTGATGCTTGCATGTGCAGCCTGCTATTGCGTGCGTTATTGGTAGGTGCGTCGTTTAAGGGCGAGCAACGTGTATGAAGAAGCGTTTTGAGACATCTCAAGACACTTCTTCATATAAGGGCGAGCGACGTCTATGAAGAAGTGTTTTGAGACGTCTCAAAACACTTCTTCATACAAGGGCGAGCGACGGCGTGTTGGAGGAGGCGGGCTGTTACGTGATCGATGAGGAGGATGCTATGGTGTACCCCCGGCCCTGCCTTGCCAGTGCCACACCTCACTGTTTCCCCTGTCGTCGTTGCTCCAAAACCCCCTACGTGCGAGCGATCGACTGCTGGAGGAAGCAGGGTGCTATCTAATAGATGAGGAGGATGCTATGGTGTACCACCGGCCCTACCTTGCTAGTGGAGCACCACTCCCTCACTCCTTTCCCTTCTTCAATCCCTCTTCCCTCTCTCCTCTTGTTGCTGGCAGGATCCACTAAGAGCCAGTGACCGTGTGCTGGAGGAAGCGGGGTGCTATTTAATCGACGAGGAGGATGCCATGATGTACCGTCTACCCTTGCCAGTGATGCATCTCCCTGCTTTGCACCTGCTGCCAGGAGCCTCTGAGAGCCAGCGACCGTGTATTGGAGGAAGCGGGGTGCTACCTGATAGACGAGGAGGATGCAATGGTGCACCGCCTTCACTCACCCCTCCTCCCTCTTCTCCCCTTCCCCATGCCCCGTGCCCCGTGCCCGTGCCAGGACCCCTTACGTGCTAGTGATCGAGTGCTAGAGGAAGCGGGCTGTTATTTGGTAGACGAGGAGGATGCCATGGTGTATCGCCGGCCCTACCTCGCCAGTGCCTCACCTCCCTCTCTCTCCCCTCACCTCCCTCTCTCTCCCCTCACCTCCTCCTTCACATTGTGCTGCCAGGATCCTCTGAGAGCCAGTGACAGAGTGTTGGAGGAGGCAGGCTGCTACCTGATAGACGAGGAGGATGCAATGGTGTACCGCCGGCCCTACCTTGCCAGTGGAGCTTCAGGCTTTGCTCTTACAGCCATCACCAGAGCCTTCCAGAAGGATCTCAAGGTAAGCAGAGCGGTTGAGATGGGTTTTGCTCGCACAGCCGACCATACCCTGTCAGCCAGTCGTGGGAGTTCGCTCATTCCACCTTGCCAGTCGCTCATCGAGCTTTGCTCTGACAGCCATCACAGGAGCCTTTCAGAAGGATCTCAAGGTAAGCACTGGGGTGAGAAGGGGGTGTGTAACTGCCCACTCTACCTTCTGATTGTTGCCTGTGTGTAACTGCGCTTCAGGGTTTGCTCTGGGCTTAGAGTGTGGGGAATGGGTTTTGAGCTGACTGAGTTTTTTGTTGCTCCCCTCTCTCCCTTGGCCCCCCTTCCCAGGCGTCACTCCCCCTGGTATCCAAGGCCCTCTCTGCTGTCTCTGCCCAGCACTCCTCCTCCTCAGCCACCGTCATCTGGGTTCCAGGTTGACTGTGTTTTTTGTTGCTCCCTTCTCTTCCTTGGCCCCACACTCCCAGGCGTCGCTCCCTCTGGTCGCCAAGGCCCTCTCTGCCGTCTCTGCCCAGCCCTCGTCCTCAGCCACGGTCATGTGGGGCATGAAGGACCGCTGGCCGTCCTTTGATGGGGTTGCCTCTATCCTTTCTCCCGTCCTCCCGTCTCTCCACTCCCTCCCAAACACCTCCCTCACTCCCTCTGGTCGCCAAGGCCGTCTCTGCGGTCTCAGCCCAGCCTTCCTGCTCCTCCACTGCCATGTGGGGGCATGAATGAAGGACGTCTGCTGCTGCCACTGGGCGTGGCTTGACAATGTCGCTTGAGCCTTGCCTTTTGAGGCGCCTCAAAAGTTGTCATGTGGGGGCATGAATGAAGGACGTCTGCTGCTGCCACTGGGCGTGGCTTGATAATGCCGCTTGAGCCTTGCCTCTTTCCCTCCCTCTTCCCCGCTGGTGTCACTCCCTCTGGTCGCCAAGGCCCTCTCTGCTGTCTCAGCCCAGCCCTCCTCCTCCTCCACCGTTATTTGGGGCATGAAGGACCGCTGGCAGTCGTTTGATGGGGTGCGGGCAGCGTGCAGAGAGGCAGGGGCCGTACTTGTTACTCTACACGAGGTGAGAACAGCGAAGATGAGGAGGCTTAGGTGGGGCTGACTTTTGAGTCGACTCAAAAGTCAGCGTGCAGAGCGGCAGGGGCCGTACTTGTTACTCTACACGAGGTGAGAACAGCGAAGATGAGGAGGCTTAGGTGGGGCTGACTTTTGAGTCGACTCAAAAGTCAGCGTGCAGAGCGGCAGGGGCCGTACTTGTTACTCTACACGAGGTGAGAACAGCGAAGATGAGGAGGCTTAGGTGGGGCTGACTTTTGAGTCGACTCAAAAGTCAGCGTGCAGAGCGGCAGGGGCCGTACTTGTTACTCTACACGAGGTGAGAACAGCGAAGATGAGGAGGCTTAGGTGGGGCTGGCTTTTGAGTCGACTCAAAAGTCAGCGTGCAGAGCGGCAGGGGCCGTACTTGTTACTCTAGACGAGGTGAGAACAGCGAAGATGAGGAGGCTTAGGTGGGGCTGACTTTTGAGTCGACTCAAAAGTCAGCGTGCAGAGCGGCAGGGGCCGTACTTGTTACTCTAGACGAGGTGAGAACAGCGAAGATGAGGAGGCTTAGGTGGGGCTGACTTTTGAGTCGACTCAAAAGTCAGCGTGCAGAGCGGCAGGGGCCGTACTTGTTACTCTAGACGAGGTGAGAACAGCGAAGATGAGGAGGCTTAGGTGGGGCTGACTTTTGAGTCGACTCAAAAGTCAGCGTGCAGAGCGGCAGGGGCCGTACTTGTTACTCTACACGAGGTGAGAACAGCGAAGATGAGGAGGCTTAGGTGGGGCTGACTTTTGAGTCGACTCAAAAGTCAGCGTGCAGAGCGGCAGGGGCCGTACTTGTTACTCTACACGAGGTGAGAACAGCGAAGATGAGGAGGCTTAGGTGGGGCTGGCTTTTGAGTCGACTCAAAAGTCAGCGTGCAGAGCGGCAGGGGCCGTACTTGTTACTCTAGACGAGGTGAGAACAGCGAAGATGAGGAGGCTTAGGTGGGGCTGACTTTTGAGTCGACTCAAAAGTCAGCGTGCAGAGCGGCAGGGGCCGTACTTGTTACTCTACACGAGGTGAGAACAGCGAAGATGAGGAGGCTTAGGTGGGGCTGACTTTTGAGTCGACTCAAAAGTCAGCGTGCAGAGCGGCAGGGGCCGTACTTGTTACTCTACACGAGGCGAGAACAGCGAAGATGAGGAGGCTTAGGTGGGGCTGACTTTTGAGTCGACTCAAAAGTCAGCGTGCAGAGCGGCAGGGGCCGTACTTGTTACTCTACACGAGGTGAGAACAGCGAAGATGAGGAGGCTTAGGTGGGGCTGACTTTTGAGTCGACTCAAAAGTCAGCGTGCAGAGCGGCAGGGGCCGTACTTGTTACTCTACACGAGGTGAGAACAGCGAAGATGAGGAGGCTTAGGTGGGGCTGACTTTTGAGTCGACTCAAAAGTCAGCGTGCAGAGCGGCAGGGGCCGTACTTGTTACTCTACACGAGGTGAGAACAGCGAAGATGAGGAGGCTTAGGTGGGGCTGACTTTTGAGTCGACTCAAAAGTCAGCGTGCAGAGCGGCAGGGGCCGTACTTGTTACTCTACACGAGGTGAGAACAGCGAAGATGAGGAGGCTTAGGTGGGGCTGACTTTTGAGTCGACTCAAAAGTCAGCGTGCAGAGCGGCAGGGGCCGTACTTGTTACTCTACACGAGGTGAGAACAGCGAAGATGAGGAGGCTTAGGTGGGGCTGACTTTTGAGTCGACTCAAAAGTCAGCGTGCAGAGCGGCAGGGGCCGTACTTGTTACTCTACACGAGGTGAGAACAGCGAAGATGAGGAGGCTTAGGTGGGGCTGACTTTTGAGTCGACTCAAAAGTCAGCGTGCAGAGCGGCAGGGGGCGTACTTGTTACTCTACACGAGGTGAGAACAGCGAAGATGAGGAGGCTTAGGTGGGGCTGGCTTTTGAGTCGACTCAAAAGTCAGCGTGCAGAGCGGCAGGGGCCGTACTTGTTACTCTACACGAGGTGAGAACAGCGAAGATGAGGAGGCTTAGGTGGGGCTGACTTTTGAGTCGACTCAAAAGTCAGCGTGCAGAGCGGCAGGGGCCGTACTTGTTACTCTACACGAGGTGAGAACAGCGAAGATGAGGAGGCTTAGGTGGGGCTGGCTTTTGAGTCGACTCAAAAGTCAGCGTGCAGAGCGGCAGGGGCCGTACTTGTTACTCTACACGAGGTGAGAACAGCGAAGATGAGGAGGCTTAGGTGGGGCTGACTTTTGAGTCGACTCAAAAGTCAGCGTGCAGAGCGGCAGGGGCCGTACTTGTTACTCTACACGAGGTGAGAACAGCGAAGATGAGGAGGCTTAGGTGGGGCTGACTTTTGAGTCGACTCAAAAGTCAGCGTGCAGAGCGGCAGGGGCCGTACTTGTTACTCTACACGAGGTGAGAACAGCGAAGATGAGGAGGCTTAGGTGGGGCTGACTTTTGAGTCGACTCAAAAGTCAGCGTGCAGAGCGGCAGGGGCCGTACTTGTTACTCTACACGAGGTGAGAACAGCGAAGATGAGGAGGCTTAGGTGGGGCTGACTTTTGAGTCGACTCAAAAGTCAGCGTGCAGAGCGGCAGGGGCCGTACTTGTTACTCTACACGAGGTGAGAACAGCGAAGATGAGGAGGCTTAGGTGGGGCTGACTTTTGAGTCGACTCAAAAGTCAGCGTGCAGAGCGGCAGGGGCCGTACTTGTTACTCTACACGAGGTGAGAACAGCGAAGATGAGGAGGCTTAGGTGGGGCTGGCTTTTGAGTCGACTCAAAAGTCAGCGTGCAGAGCGGCAGGGGCCGTACTTGTTACTCTACACGAGGTGAGAACAGCGAAGATGAGGAGGCTTAGGTGGGGCTGACTTTTGAGTCGACTCAAAAGTCAGCGTGCAGAGCGGCAGGGGCCGTACTTGTTACTCTACACGAGGTGAGAACAGCGAAGATGAGGAGGCTTAGGTGGGGCTGACTTTTGAGTCGACTCAAAAGTCAGCGTGCAGAGCGGCAGGGGCCGTACTTGTTACTCTACACGAGGTGAGAACAGCGAAGATGAGGAGGCTTAGGTGGGGCTGACTTTTGAGTCGACTCAAAAGTCAGCGTGCAGAGCGGCAGGGGCCGTACTTGTTACTCTACACGAGGTGAGAACAGCGAAGATGAGGAGGCTTAGGTGGGGCTGACTTTTGAGTCGACTCAAAAGTCAGCGTGCAGAGCGGCAGGGGCCGTACTTGTTACTCTACACGAGGTGAGAACAGCGAAGATGAGGAGGCTTAGGTGGGGCTGACTTTTGAGTCGACTCAAAAGTCAGCGTGCAGAGCGGCAGGGGCCGTACTTGTTACTCTACACGAGGTGAGAACAGCGAAGATGAGGAGGCTTAGGTGGGGCTGACTTTTGAGTCGACTCAAAAGTCAGCGTGCAGAGCGGCAGGGGCCGTACTTGTTACTCTACACGAGGTGAGAACAGCGAAGATGAGGAGGCTTAGGTGGGGCTGGCTTTTGAGTCGACTCAAAAGTCAGCGTGCAGAGCGGCAGGGGCCGTACTTGTTACTCTACACGAGGTGAGAACAGCGAAGATGAGGAGGCTTAGGTGGGGCTGGCTTTTGAGTCGACTCAAAAGTCAGCGTGCAGAGCGGCAGGGGCCGTACTTGTTACTCTACACGAGGTGAGAACAGCGAAGATGAGGAGGCTTAGGTGGGGCTGACTTTTGAGTCGACTCAAAAGTCAGCGTGCAGAGCGGCAGGGGCCGTACTTGTTACTCTACACGAGGTGAGAACAGCGAAGATGAGGCTTAGGTGTGGCTCCGTGTGCCCAGCCAGGCGTCACTCCCCCTGGTCGCCAAGGCCCTCTCTGCAGTCTCAGCCCATCCCTCCTCCTCCTCTTATACTGTCATGTGGGGCATGAAGGACCGCTGGCAGTCTTCTGACGGGGTTCGAGAAGCGTGCAGGGCAGCAGTAGCTGTGACTTTTGAGTCGACTCAAAAGCCACCTTGAGAAGTCTGCAGGGCAGCAGTAGCTGTGACTTTTGAGTCGACTCAAAAGTCACCTCGAGAAGCCTGCAGGGCAGCAGTAGCTGTGACTTCTGAGTCGACTCAAAAGTCACCTCGAGAAGCGTGCAGGGCAGCAGTAGCTGTGGTTGTGACATTAGACGAGGTGACTATAGAGGAAACGTTACTTCTCTCCTCCTCAGCCACGATCATTTGGGGAATGAAGGACCGCTGGCAGTCGTTTGATGGGGTCAGGGAGGTGTGCCGGGCAGCAGGAGGTGTGCCGGGCAGCAGGAGGTGTGCCGGGCAGCAGAAGGTGTGCCGGGAAGCAGAAGGTGTGCCGGACCGCAGGGGCTGTTCTCGTGACTCTGGACATGGTGAGTATTGACAGAGAAATTGGGTTGTGAGGTGGTTCCACTGTCATGTGGGGCATGAAGGACCACTGGCAGTCCTTGGATGGGGTTCAAGACGCATGGAGGGCAGCAGCAGGTGTGCTTGTGACACTGGACGAGGTGAGTGTAGGCAGAGGAAACAGGTTTTGAGGTGTCTCAACTCAACTGTCTTGTGGGGCATGAAGAGCTGCTGGCAGTCCTTCGATGAGGTCCGAGACGCTTTTAGGGCAGCAGGGGCTGTTCTTGTGACTCTAGATGAGGTGATTGTAGAGAAAATGAGGACCAGAAGTTTTCTGATGTGCTTTTCAGGTTGCAAAGGCATCCCAACATGCCGACACCAACATGCCGGCATCCCATCATGCTGTCCCAACATGTCTACTGCCGACTACACCCGACTCATTGCGCACCTGATTTCTTTCTTCCAGCTCAACTTTATTTTCCTTTCCGTCGTCTTGTTGTTTGCTTGTTTTATTCCTTGCATGGATGACTTTTCGAGCAGGTGGGGCATCATGCACAGGAAGATTATGGAGAGGAGGTGGGGCGAGTAATTCGAAACATTCTTCGCCGCACTACATAGATTTCTATTGCACCAGTATTATAATACATGAGTGAAAAACTTGTCGCATTTCACAGTTCACTTGAGTCAATGAACTCTCTCATACCGCGTATCTTATCCATTCACTTCGCTCCGACAACGGAATGCCCTAAACCGGAACTCGAAGGGCCTGTTTGACAAACTATCTCCTTTGTGGGCTTGTCTCTGGCTGACACAGCCATTACCACACCGTGTCAAGTCGCTTCTCATGTATCAAGCCATTTGTCGTGACCACTGCCCGCAAAGGACGTCTTGAGGCGGCTTTCCATGGAGTTGAGTGACCGAGCTATCTTCTGTACTAGCTCATAAAAAGCGAGCAGGTGCCTTTATGCAAACCCCAATCAGTAACCGACCAGGGATGCGACAGTTTTCCGTTTTCCGCGTGTGCCTTTGTCGGTTACCATCTCGGGAAATAGAGCTGTTGTGAGAGACTCGCGAAACTAAAAAATCGTCCATATGCGGTATGTCATTTTCGTTGACGCTGTCGGATTTTTTGCCTGGTCCTTATTATATTTCCCCGCTGACCGCTTACTACGATTTTCAGCTTTGCAAGACAAGCGGGAACGACATGAGTCGTGGTGTCCGCTAGAGCTGCTTGGGACGGGACGGGAGGGACAGGCTCCATACCTGATTGACATCTTACATACCAACGCCTAACCCTTTTAAACCGTTCTGTCAAAAGAATACACCGAACTGAAACGATCAGTTCTCTGGTACTTGCTGGGACAACCTGCCGCCGTCCTGTATTCCCAAGGCATTTCTGTCAATCAGTCTTCTTTGTCTGTCATAGGTAGACAGACATAGAGACTAGAGTCCAGCTAACAGTCTAGGGACATCGCGATTTCTTAGCCGGACCTCCCTGACTGGTCACCCTGCACGGACAAGACCTAGAGTCCTTTCTGGTCCATGTCCAGTTCTTTAAACAAACTCTGAACGCGTCCTGGTAGCACAGCTTTCTGGTCGCTCTGTGGTGATAGCAACTTTCCTGATATATCATGGCTTCTAGGAATCGTGCAGCTAACGGTGAACCAGGCCAGGCGGGCACGGAAGTCGATTGGACGACGATTGTACGATCCGAACCTCCGTTCGTTCGGTGGATTAAAGAGCATCACGCTGCCTCGTTAACCCGCTGCGTCGCCGACGAAAACGACGAAATCGAGGACGACGACTTCGGCGACGACTACCGCGACGACTTTAGCGACGACGTCGGCGACGGCGACGACGATGACGAGAGCGACGACGATGGCGAAAGCGACGCCGAAACCGACGACGGCGAGTCGGACGACTCGTACGATATCGACGACTACCACCTCGGAGGGCGGTTCGGAAGGCCGTATGACTCAACAGAAGACTTGTTTCAAGACAAAGAAACGGATCAAGACAAAGAAACGGATCGAGACAGAGAAACGGGTCGAGACAGAGAAACGGATCAAGAGAGGGAGACGGATCGAGAGAGGGAAACGGATAGAGAAAGGGAAACGGATAGAGACAGAGAAACGGATCGAGAGAGGGAAACGGATAGAGAGAGGGAAACGGATCGAGACAGAGAAACGGATCGAGATAGGGAAACGGATAGAGAGAGGGGAATGGATAGAGAGAGGGAAACGGATCGAGACAGAGAAACGGATCGAGAGAGGGAAACGGATAGAGAGAGGGAAACGGATGCAGAGGCCGAAACGGGTCGCATGGAGGAACCGGGTCGCGTGGGGGAACTGGGTGATCTCGAGGTCCCTTGGTACGAACTCCGGGGATGCGAGAATGAAGACGAGATAATGGCGGAGCTCGCGGCGCGGAGGTCCCTGTGGAGCGACGCGGAGCTGATGGAGCTCGCAGCGGCTGTCGTTTTCTGCCGGCGCAGCGAGGAGGCGACGCGACGGAGCATTGGGCAAGATTACTGGCGGCAGGTGCGGCGCGGGATCCGGCAGGGTCAAACCCGTTCCAAGAGCATTCGTTATAAGTGGCAGCAAGTTCTGAAAACATTGTAAACAAACACTTCGTATTTTTTTAAGAATAATTCGTTGTCGCGTGTAATGGCGGCAGGAGTGGCGCGTGATCCGGCGCAGGAACCCCGAATGGCGACGCATTCTGGCGCTTCTGCCCAGCCCTCCTCTGCTCCTTATCCACTGTCATAGTGCGGTTTCATGTCACTGCCATCTTTCATCTGCTCTCTGTGCTCCATTCACAGGTGTGGCGCGTGATTCGACGTGCGAACCCCGAGTGGCGGCGCGTCCCGACGGCGATGGCGAAGCAGTGGGAGCGCATGAAAACGCGCTATGACCAGGAGCGGCGGAAGCAGAAGCGGCGGAGGAAGCGGGGGGGGACGGCGGGGGGTTCAGTTGAGCGGCGGCAGGGAGGGGCTACTAACGCGGATGAGCAGCCTAATAACGAGTCAGGGGGGAACGCAGGGGCGCGGGCGAAAGTGAGGGGAAGGCCCAAGGGGGGCCGGAAGGATAGGGGGAGCAGGAGAGAACCCGCATGGTTTGAGTACATTCGATTGTTGAACGGAACTGAGCTGCAGGCTAGGAAATACGTGGCAGCAAAAATGGCTCGAAGAGTAGCTGGAGCTTATGCTGTTGCTTCTGCTGCTACGGGGTTTACGGCAAGGAAGCAGCCGGCTGAAATGCCGGCTTATGCGTTTCCTGATAGCATTGGTTCAGGGTGGGAAGAGACAGGCCGGCAGCAGCAGCAGCAGCAGGAGCCACAGGATCATGAGCAGCAGCAGCAACAGCTGGGAATTCACGGACCCTTACCATTACCATTACCATCACCATTACCATCACCATTACCATCATTCCCGTTCCCATTCCCATCTCTATCCACTGTCTCTCCCTTTGCACCTGCTGAGAGGCAGTGGCAACCCTCTGGCTCGAGGCAACCCTCCGACTCGAGGCAACCCTCTGACAACTACTTGCAAAGCCTTCGCAGCAAAGTCACTCAAGTTCCCAAAGCCACAGGTCCCGGTGCGTCTACACTTCCTGACTCGATGCAAAGCCATGGTGGGTCATCAGATTCTGACTTAATCCGAAACAACGGTGGATACGACGGCAACCTGCTGCGGCTGCCTGGGAATGGGGTTACGCTTACTACAGGTGCTACAGCCCCCGTGGCTGGTATAGCCCATACAGCCTCCCTGCCCGCTACAGCCCCCCTGCCTGCTACAAAATTTTACCCGACGAGTTATCAGCCTGCATCAGCCCACAGAGAAGGCGGCGCAGCAGCAGCAGCACCATGTGATTTGACTTCTCGGGGGGTTTTACTGCGAGGAAAGGGTCGTAGAAGGGAGCAGCAAGAGCGGAACGAGAGAAGATTTGCAAGGAGAGGAATGGAGAGGTCTACAGGACGTGGAAAGGACTCGAATGCAGGGGTTTTGGGTGAGAGGGGGGGCGAGAAGTTGGGCGACAGATTGACTGCAGCCATGGGTGCTGCTGTGAGAAATGCATGCGTTCAGTATGATGAGCTCTCTCGGGAGTTGCTGCAGGATGCTTACTCGCGGTTTGAGGAGCTTTCACAGCGACTGGCAGAGGATGCTAGTGCTCAGTTTGAGGAGATTGCGAGAGAGCTAATGGAGGAGACTGCAGCGGCTTGCCGAGACAGCAAAAGGCGCAAGAGGAGGTAAATACCGTAATCACCCGGATATAAGACCCCCCCCAGTTGTAGACCCCCGGGTCTATAATACGGACGTGGGTCTTATATTTGGGTATGTTTTTGTTATACCCCCTTTTTGGCTGAAAACATTATAAGACCCCCCACCTTCACGGTGAACGTGTGATTTTATAACATAATAGAGTCGTTTTGTGAAGGAGAACATAATGTTTCCCCTTCGGATGAAGTCACGTGGGCATCGCACCGTCAATGTTGTGCATTCTTTTGTTTTTTTCCGCCATTACGAGGCTCATGAATCAAAGTTTGACCAGTTGCGAGGGTGATGCCACCTGGCAAATGCCTGACTGTGCGATTCTCATGGTCTTGCTTTGAGATTCGTTTGACTTGATTGGCTATGTGGTTGTCCAATCAGAGAGCAAATCTGGATTTCACATTCACAAACAGTCGTCACAAAAACATCCTCAACGTACCGCTTTTCCGTAATCTAAAAACGAATCAAACACCAACATGAGCTTTGCATTCAAATACAAGTGAAAAAAACATGTTCATTTGTAAAGACCCGGGTCTTATATTACTATGACAATATGAGAAGACCCCCCACCATTTTTTCCCGTAGTTTTCATAAGACCCTAGGGTCTTATATCCGGGTGATTACGGTAGTACATGTAAATAGTACAGGTCAAACTAGGAGCGAGGAGCTCACTTGGAACTCGGGAGTTGCTAGGATGCCTTTTTTTTGCGATTTGAGGAGCTGTCGCTACAATTGGCATAATAGGCTTCTGCTCGGGTTGAGGAGATTGTGAAAGAGGTTTATTGAGGAGATTGTTAGACTAGTTGAGCTTGTAAAAGGTGGAAAAGGAGGTGAATTGCATGGAAGCAACTTGGTGGTGCCAAAACAACAGACTTGCACCACTATGTTTCATTCTCAGCCGGGGTTTAGGGTTTATTCCCGAACATTTTGCAATTTGCTGCAGCTCCAGTAAACTAGTGGTGTTGATCGTGGTGAAGAACGTTGTTTCTCAGGGTTCAAAACTGTTCTGTAAGGTGCATAAGGGCGCATTCCTATCCTCGTATCAAGAGAACCTCATATCAAGAATGTACTTTTTGCCTGGTAAAACTAGCGAGAGGTTTGAGGTTTAGGGGAATTTCCAGTGGGAGCTTGATATGAGGTTCTCTTGATACGAGGATAGGAATACGCTCTAAGCATTCGGTATGAGTATAGTGCGATTGCGGTTCGATCCGGGCGATCAACCCGACACTTGAACCTCGTTGTCAACTCTAGACCGGGTCCTGCGAACAACCCTGATGTTGGTTGGATCCACAGCAATGCGCGGCAAGAAGTTCTTTTGGACAAGGGAAGCCTGGCAGACTGACAAACCCTAAACCCGATTCTGTAACCGTCTACGCTTCCGTAGGTACATTTGGTGCCTTCGCCAGCCACCGCCTAGGTTTCCAGCACCAATGTTAAGGGGTGATCAAAGTACTGCACCAGCTCGACGTCGAGGAACGTCGGTGAATGTCAACCCTCGGATCAATGGCTCCAACCGTCAGGATTCACCGACATCCCTCGACGTCGAACTCTGATTACCCCTTTAGGGCGCGTGATGTTAAGTTGTAATGTGTTATATGTTGGTAGGCTGTAGTGGGGTAGCCAATATAGGGTACAACCCCAACTAGGGTTAGCTACTTGTACCCAATTGTCTCTTTCAATGCACCATTCTCACGCTAGTATTCTGATATGGTATTCAGAGCAGGTGGTCCCTAGGACCATCCGATCGTTTTTTTTTTAGGGCCCACCACCGCACGCTGCGGTTACCGCGTTACCCCCGCGCCCTACCCTCGTAGCGCCCTCGTTGCGCCCTAGCGCCCTCGTAGCGCCCTTGTAGCGCCCTCGTGCGCCCTGCCGACCGGCGTCCTGCCAGCCCAGAGCCCCGCGCGCCTCCCCTGCTTTGCCCGTCGCGCCGCCCGCTCTGCCCCGCGCTGCCCGTCGCGCTGCCTCGCAGCCCCGCGCACCGCCCGCTGTGCCCCGAGCCGCCCGTCGATCTGCTGCGCAGCCCCGCGACCCGCCCGCCCTGCCCCGCGCTGCTCGTCGCTCGGCTCTGCAGCCCCGCGCGCCGCCCGCTCTGCCCCGCGCAGCCCGTCGAGCTGCCTTGCAGCCCCGCGCGCCGCCCGCTGTGCCCCGCGCCGTCCGTCGCGCTGCCCGCCTGCACGCCGCGCTGCCCGCTTGCGGAGTCGCCCGCCTGTCGCGCTGCCCGCCTGCAGCGCCGCCTGCCTGCCGCGCTGCCCACTTGCAGAGCCGCCCGTCCGCCGCGCTGCCCGCTTGCAGCGCCGCCTGCTGCTCCCTGCCCGTGCGCAATTGCCCGCCCCTGCTGTGGTAGCTTGCGTTGCTCTGCCGTACTGTCGCTATGGCTTCCATCCGCGTGCTTTCGTTCGATGCTGAGGGCCGCCCTGTGCAGTTCACCACTTGGCTAGATGACCTGCAGCTGTTTCTCCTGAGCGATAGCAAGGAGCATGTGTCGCTCTATGATTACGCGTCTGGTGCTGCGCCTGCCCCTCCTACCACAGCAGAGCTTAGTGTTCGTTCCCACTGGCAGACTCGTGACGCAGCTGCTCGCCTAGCCATTCGCAGTCACCTGCCGTTAGCTGAGCTCGAGCATTTTGGCGATTGCAAAACCGCTAAGGCCCTGTACGACGCTGTCGTTGCCCGCTATTCCTCACCTGCCACAGCCGAGCTTAGCCGCCTTATGCTGCCTTACCTGTTCCCTGAGCTGTCCACCTTTGCTACAGTCGCCGATCTTATCACCCACCTTCGCACTAGTGACGCTCGCCTGCGTGCCGCCCTTCCCACCGAGTTCTGCGCTAAGAACCCCCCTCCACTGTACTGGACACTCCACTTCATAGTCACCCGTCTCCCTGACACCCTTAGCTCAGTGCGCGACTATTTCCTTGCTCGCTGTCCCACTGAGCTCACTGTCGCCCTCCTAGAGGAGAAACTGCTAGCAGCCGAGAAGAGCATTGTAGCTGTAGGTGCTGCTCGTGGCGCTCCTCGCACCCCCATCTTTGAGGGGTGTTCTCCCTCTCCCCTCGCTCCCTCCTACGCTACTGCTGCTGCTGTTGACTTCCTTGGTGCTGAGTCTGCTGGCGCTGCTTCTGCTCCTGGTGGGAGGCGCCGCACCGGCAAGGGCAAGGGGGGCAAGGGTGGCGGGGGTGGCGCTGGGGGGGGAGGAGGTGGGGGAGGTGGGGGGGGAGGCGGTGCTGGAGGGAGCGGTGGCGGGAGTGCTGGTGGGAGTGGGGTCGGCAGCGGAGGCGGGGGCGGCGGAGGGAGTGGTGGTGGCGGCGGCGGTGGCGGCGGTGGCGGCGGTGGCGGTCGGAGGTCGGAGTGGAGGCACTGGCTCGGGCCAGAGCTCCCACCAGCAGCAGCGTCCCCAGACGACCCAGCAGCTTCGTGAGTGGCTTGCTCAGCGTGGGACGTCGGGGGGCAGTGGCCGCTGTTCCTATGTCATTCGCACAGGTGACCGCAAGGGACAGACGTGTGGGAGGTTCCACACCCCGTACCGCTGCTTCTCCCGCCTTGACGACGCTTGGCGTGAGGAGATCGGCGAGGATGTTGAGCGCCCCCGCTGGGCGGAGCTGATGAGGGCTGGTGTTGATATCTTTGCTCTTGACTATGATGCTATTATTGCTGCCATGTATGCATTGACTGTTAGTGCCGAGGGAGACTGTTACTTGTGTGTGCCACCTGACCCAGGTATAGAGCCCGCTGCCCTAGGTACTAGTGAGTCTGCTCTCTCTGGTACGGTCCCCTCTGTGGCTGCTCCCTTCAGTACTGTCCCTGCTGCTTGTGAGTCTGCTCTCTCAGGTACAGCACCCACAGAGACTGCTCTCTCAGGTACTGCACCGGCTGAGGCCTGTCACACCTTCACCCTTGACTCAGGTGCTTCCCGCTGTTTCTTTCGTGACAGTACTGAGCTCACACCGCTTCCTGCACCGGTCCCAGTCTCCTTGGCTGACCCCTCGGGGGGCCCAGTCCTGGCACGGTCCACCACTGTGCTCCCGTGTCCGGCGGTTCCGTCTGGCTCGTTGTCGGGTTTCCACCTCCCCTCGTTCTCGACGAACCTGGTGAGCAACGCTGTCATCCAGGATCAGTGGGTTGACACCTTTACCCCTGGAGGACAGCGTGTGGCGATCCTCACGTGCTCCAGGACCGGCCGTCACCTGGCTACGTTTACCCGTCAGCCGGGGTCGAGTCTCTACACACTGACCATATTGTCTCCTCAGGTCGCTGCTGTCGGTCAGGTGTCCGCGTCAGGTCTGGTAGCCCACGCCTGTGAGTGTCGTTCCCTGTCGCACCAGACTCTTCTCTGGCACCACCGCCTGGGTCACCCCTCCTTGCCACGCCTCCGTGGCATGCACCGTCGCCACCTTGTGTCTGGTCTTCCCAGGTCCCTCCCTCCCCTCCCTGCCTCGCCTGCACCGCCTTGCCTTCCTTGCGTCGAGGGGCGGCAGCGCGCCGCTCCTCACTCCTCCTCGTTCCCCCCGACAGAGGCTCCTCTGCAGACCCTCCACCTGGACGTGTGGGGCCCAGCCCGCGTTCGTGGCCAGGGCGGTGAGCGGTACTTTTTGCTGGTTGTCGACGACTACTCGCGCTACACCACGGTCTTCCCCTTGCGCACCAAGGGTGAGGTCCCTGCTGTTCTGATCCCTTGGATCCGCACAGTTCGTCTCCAGCTCCGCCGCCGTTTCCGGACAGATCTTCCTGTCCTGCGTCTGCACTCTGACAGAGGTGGTGAGTTCTCCTCCGACCTCTTGAGGACCTTCTGTCAGGCGGAGGGCATCGAGCAGACCTTCACGCTTCCGGACTCCCCACAGCAGAATGGGGTTGCTGAGCGCCGCATTGGCCTGGTCATGGAGGTCGCTCGTACCTCCTTGGTCCATGCGGCGGCTCCCCATTTTCTGTGGCCGTTTGCTGTCCGGTACGCCGCGCATCAGCTCAACCTCTGGCCCCGTGTCTCCTTGCCGGAGACCTCGCCCACACTGCGTTGGACGGGGGAGGTTGGCGATGCGTCGCGCTTCCGGGTGTGGGGTGCTCGTGCCCTTGTCCGCGATACGTCCGCGGACAAGCTCTCCTCCCGCACGCTTCCCTGTGTCTTCCTTGGCTTTGTCCCTGACGCGCCTGGCTGGCAGTTTTACCACCCCACCTCGCGCCGGGTCTTCGCCTCTCAGGACGTCACCTTTGACGAGTCGGTCCCTTTTTACCGTCTCTTCCCCTACCGCACTGCCCCCCTCCCTCCCCCGCCGCTTTTCCTCGCTCCTGGTCCCCCTCCGGTAGACCCCCTTCCCCCTCAGGGTCCTGCTCCTTCAGGTGTCTCTCAGGTAGACCCTCCTCCCGTTGCTGAGCCTGTCGAGGTCACAGGTGACTCAGGTGCTGCTGCGGGTGGTGCTGCTGGGGGTGCTGAGCCTGGGGGTGCTGGGCCTGGGGGTGCTGGGGCTGCGGGTGCTGGGACTGCGGGTGCTGGGACTGAGGGTGCTGGAGCTGAGGGTACGGTGCCTGAGCGTACGGAGCCTGGGGGTGCTGAGCCTGGGGGTACTGCGTCTGGGGGTGCTGAGCCTGGGGGTACGGAGCCTGGGGGTGCTGAGCCTGGGGGTGCTGAGACTGGGAGTGCTCGGCCTGGGTGTGCTGCGCCTGAGGGTACTGAGCCTGGGGGTGCTGCGACTGAGCCTACGGAGCCTGGGGTTGCTGCGTCTGGGGGTGCTCCGGTTCGGGGTGCTGAGCCGTCTCTCACACAGCAGCAGCTTCGTGACTGGTACGTCCGGCGCTTTCGCCGTCCTCGTGGCCCTGCTGGAGTTGGAGGTTCTGGAGCTGCTCGTCCTGGAGGTGCTCGTACTGGAGGTACTGGAGCTGCCGGGGCTGGTTGTTCTGGGAGCACTGAGGCTGGAGCTGGGGACTCTGGAGCTGGTGGTACGAGCGGAGTTGGAGCTGCCGGCCCTGGGGGTGCTCTTCCTGGAGGTGCTGGAGCTGCTGGAGCTGACGACACTGGAGCTGACGGTCTTGGAGGCGTTGGTCCTGCTGGTTCTGGAGGTGCTGGCGAGGGGAGGTCTGCCGCTGCTGGGGCCTCTGGTGCTGACGTCGCCGGCTCTGGGGGTGCTGCGGCGGGGGGCGCTGGTGTTGGAGCTTCTGGTGCTGCGGGTGCTGGAGGTACTGGCGGAGCTCCGCCGTCGCGACTGTTCTTCGCTCCGCCGTCGCCGTCGGCTTTGCCACCGCCTGACACGGTGCTTCGCCAGGTTCTTTCCCTCCCGTCTTCCACTGGCCTTCCCCTCCAGCCTGGCTCCCCCCTCCCTGCTCCTGTGCCTTACACTGCGCAGCCGGACTCGCTTACGGAGCGTCGCGAGCCTGCGTCTCGTCCTGCCTCGCCTGTTCGCGCTGCTCGCGCTGCTCGCACTGCGCGCACTGGTCCCACTGGTCGTCGTGTCGCGCGTCCGCGTCCTCCTCCTGTTCCTGGCACGCACATTATGGCCCTTCGTCCTTCCACTGGTCCACAGCGTGTCCCCCTACCGTCTCCTCCTGTGTCTTCACTTCCTGACGTTCCCGACCCTGATTCTGACAGTGTTCGTGCTGCCCACCCTACTGTTACGCGTCTTCTCGCCACTGTTGTCACTGACCCGTCGTTTGAGTCTGCTGCTGCGTCTGCCCTGGTCGCTGAGCTTGTCGACTTTGCTGCTGCCTGTCGTCTAGACTACGCCGCCAGTCTTGTTGCTGCGTCTGAGTCTGTCTGTCCTCCGTCCGTCGGGGGTGAGTGTGCTCTTGGCACGGACATCCTTGAGGACAGGCAGGAGGACTTTGACTCTCTTGCGGCTGCTGTACCTCATCTCGTGGCCTGGTTGCTTGCCCCTGAAAGAGACCCGGATGCACTAGACATCCCCACTCCGCGCTCTTACGCAGAGGCGATCTCGGGTCCCTACTCCTCTCAGTGGCAGACAGCCATGGACGCAGAGATGGCATCCTGGAAGTCCACAGGCACTTACGTCGACGAGGTTCCCCCTCCTGGGGCGAACATCGTCGATGGCATGTGGATTTTCAGGGTGAAGCGGCCGCCAGGTTCTCCACCTGTCTTCAAGGCTCGTTACGTTGCTAGAGGCTTCAGTTAGCGTCAGGGGGTTGACTTCTTCCAGACCTTCTCCCCCACCCCGAAGATGACCACTCTTCGGGTTCTGCTGCACGTTGCTGCTCAGCGTGACTACGAGCTTCACTCTCTTGACTTCAGCACAGCGTTCTTGCAGGGCAGCCTGCACGAGGAGATCTGGCTGCGCCGCCCACCTGGCTTTACTGGGTCGTTTCCGCCTGGTACCCAGTGGAGCCTCCGGCGGCCAGTCTACGGTCTCCGCCAGGCGCCACGCGAGTGGCACGACACACTGAGGACTACACTTGCGGCCCTTGGGTTTGCTCCTTCCACTGCTGACCCGTCACTGTTCCTGCGCACAGACACGTCACTGCCGCCGTTCTACATCCTCGTGTACGTCGACGACTTGGTCTTTGCTACTGCTGACACTGAGGCACTCGCTCGTGTGAAGTCGGAGCTGCAGAAGAGACACACCTGCACTGACCTGGGAGAGCTGCGTAGCTACCTTGGCTTGCAGATCACCCGGGACAGAGCACGCCGCACCATCACCCTGACTCAGTCACACATGGTGCAGCAGGTCCTTCAGCGCTTCGGCTTCCAGTTCTCCTCACCACAGGCCACACCTCTGGCTACCAGCCACTCGCTCTCAGCTCCACCTTCGGACGAGTCCGTAGAGCCGAGTGGCCCGTACCCAGAGCTTGTAGGCTGCCTCATGTACCTGATGACTTGCACGCGACCTGACCTCGCGTACCCTCTTAGCATCCTTGCTCGTTACGTTGCGCCTGGGAGACACAGGCGAGAGCACTGGGAGGCTGCTAAGAGGGTGCTGCGTTACTTGTGCAGTACATCAGGCATGGGGCTGGTGCTTGGAGGACGCGACAGAGTTGTCCTCACTGGTCACTCGGACGCTTCTTGGGTGGACGACCTGGCTACGCAGCGGTCGTCGCAGGGTTACACCTTCAGCCTTGGCTCTGGTTCTGTCTCGTGGCGGTCCACCCGCTCTTCTTCTGTTCTCAGCTCTAGTTGTGAGGCTGAGATCTACGCCACGGCCATGGCTGCACAGGAGTTACGCTGGCTCACCTACCTGCTGACTGACTTGGGAGAGCGGCCTAGTTCTCCTCCAGTTCTGTACGGCGACAACAAGGCGGCCCTTGCCTTGTGTCAGGAGCACAGACTGGAGCACAGGACGAAGCACATTGCTCTTCGCTACTTTCTTGCTCGAGAGCTGCAGCAGCGCGGTCAGCTTCGGCTTGTGTACGTGGACTCGAAGGCCAACACTGCTGATATCTTCACCAAGGCGCTCCCGCCTAGTGATCATCAGCGGCACTGTACTTCTTTAGGCCTTGTGTCCACATTCCCTCACTTGCTTACTGCTTGACTTTCTTTGTACTGTACTTTATATATTTCTTGTTGCTTGTCTTGTTCTATATCTAGCACTGCATGTGAACTGGCCTTGTGGCCTTTGCTTGTGCTCAGAGTGTGGTGACGTTGTGATCCACCCTGGGCTTGTTTTGCTTTGCTGGACTGGTCTTGTGACCCTTTGTTCTCCCCCACTTTGCTTATGGGGGTGTGTTAAGTTGTAATGTGTTATATGTTGGTAGGCTGTAGTGGGGTAGCCAATATAGGGTACAACCCCAACTAGGGTTAGCTACTTGTACCCAATTGTCTCTTTCAATGCACCATTCTCACGCTAGTATTCTGATACGTGAAAGTTTATGTCTTAGGGTACATTCCGCTGTGGACACATGTCCCAATCGATGTGTCCCAATCGAGTGTACCGCTCCGAACCGAACTAAACCAGAGACGCGAAAATTTCGAAACTAGGGTGCAATTTGGTGTAATACGATGCAGTGCGGTAGAAACGATTGGGACACATCGATTGGGACATGTGTCCACAGCGGAATGTACCCTTAGGGTGCGTCTAGTTTTTGAACTTAAGTCGAATTAAATTTGTCTTTCCTTGTAGCGAAGTTCGAACATCGGGACTGCAACACTGTAAAACTGCAATCACACATACAAGGTCGAGCCCCAACATTCGTCCTTGTACAAAACGCGTCGCGCCGCTTGTCAAGAATGTCGGCTACCCGGTTTGCATAGGTGTCATGGATGTTGCCACGTGGCTACCGACAAAAGCCCTAATCGTGGGATGTCGTTGTTGTGCCATTTCCAGCTTCGCAAAGCCGTCTCCCGTTTCGCCTGCTCCTCGTGCGTGCTGTAAATCACACGTTCGCACAAACGTGAGAACGCACGTTCACAACGCCGACTCGAGTCAAGTTCACATTTGACATTCGAACTTTTGTGCGCAGCGAAATCTATTTTTTTGCAAATGACATTAAGCGAAATTGTTTAAACAAGTAACCACCTAAGTTTGACCTTGTTCCGAACTTCAAAATGGACCTCACGCGCCCTTACGACGTGTTGCGACCCACACAGGTCGGGTCGACCATCCCCCGATCCCAAATTTCTAGGAAGGGTGCGTCGCGGGTCTACCCGACCAGATCGACTCGACCCAACCTGGTCGGGTTGTGTTACAATCTGAAGTGGGACTTAACGAAACAAGGATCGTTCAGGGTTGATCGCAGGTAGTGTTGCAGCGGAAGTAGTGAACTCAGGTCAGAGTGAATGTAAAATGACTGAGATGATAATAGCATGCATACATAGGGTTTATATAGAAATACAAAGGAATGCGAAACGACCTAGACTAGCCATGTACTCTAAGGGGTACATTCCCTTATTGCAGCGAAATTCAAACCGTGCGGCGCGGGAGTCAGTTTCAAACCTGTTCCCGCTCTTTTCATTTCAAATGTCTCTGCCTGCATCGGTCTCGATCAGGCGGTTGCTGTGTCGCTTCGATTCTTCTGACTCCTCGTCTTCGTACTCGGTAGAGTCGGCTCCTACAGCGTACAGGAATGCCTTCTCATTGAACTTCGTATCGTAACAGGTTGGGTCGACCTGGGTCGACCAGGTCGGGTCATCCAGGCCGACCAGACCCAACCCAACCAACCTGGAGCAGGTAACCCGAGCCTGCGAACTCTATCTGTTCTCGCGCGGAGGTCGCCGCTATCTTGCCTAAGAATATGATACCCGGTAATATCGCCCAGCCCACCATCCACCCGCGCAGCAATTGCTTTCACTTTACGTCGAATTTGCAGGGAAAGCAACGGGAAATTCTTAGTTTCGTCGAGTCGCCTTTGGTTCGGGTCGGGTCGGGTCGGTTCGGGGCTACCCGATCTGGTAGACCCGACCCAACCCAACCCTGTTGGGTCGCAACACGTCGTTAGTTGATTGTTTGCTCTGACTTGCTTTCTCTGACTGAGTGCTACAGTATTCAGTGTTGGACAGCAGGCGGGTTCAGGGATAAGACGACAATTTAACCGCATTCTCAAGTTGGGACACCATCGAAGTCATTCCACCATCACAAATTTTCCGAGATGATGGTGTCCAGGTGGGGCAGGGCCCCAGTTCGGACACCAAGCCTTGTTTAAGCGGGCGACAGAGGTCGCCCTGCTCGCATGACAGGTGTCAAACCGAATCAATTTCGCCCCCAATAGCATCCTCCCGTCAAATCGCACGTCAAAGGTGCGATAAATTTTGTCAGGCGATAACCTAACAGCCATGCCTGACGGTCGCGTCGGTCAAATTGTCAACATTGTTGGAGTGTTCGATGTTCAGCGAAACCATGTACGCAGTGCACCTAGCGAGTTCGCGGGCAGGGGTAAAAATACACATGGACGGCAAGTAGCACGTTACAAGTCTCTCCGATAGCAAAACCCCCAAAACCACCAATCGTGGCACGATCGTTGAGGTCGTACATTGACGTGCAGTCAGAGAAATGCGATAGTGGCCTGTTGGCCTGAAGCCGAGCCGCGTGGGCAAACATTGAAATGTGAATAAATTGCAAAACCAACATTTCCAGCCGCGTGGGCAGACTTCTGATGGTGGGCGTACTTGAGAATCCGGCGTAAGTCAGCAAGAATCGCTGTTGGGGCTTCCAGATGGGACAGGCTGTATACCCGCTTCTCAACGGTACCAACGCATGACCCTGCACAACCGTTCTGCGTAATGGCAAAACCGAACTGAAGCGATCGTGTTTCTAGAACTTGCCGAGATAACCTGCCTGCCACCGTGGCCCATCCCCAAGGTGCTTCTGTCAATGAGTCATATTTTCTTGTTACGGGTAGGACGGGTCGAATAATGAACGTAATCGCAGAATTACCCCGACCATTTTAATAATTTAAGATTAGAACGTATTCGGACGTAGTCCTCGGACAAGCCCAGAGACCAGCACACAGTCTAGGGTCATCTCGTCTTGTACAGCTGGTGGATTCCAGTTCATGACCAGCCGTTTGAACAGATTCTGAACACGTCCTGGCAGCATAACTTTCCAATCTCTCCTTGGCGATCGCCTCTCTCTAGAATTATTATAATGGCTTCTAGGAATCATACAGGAAACGGTAACGGTACGGTCACGGAAATTGATTGGGCGGCGATTGTGCGACCCGATCCTCCGTTCGTTCGGTGGATAAAGGAGCATCACGCTGCCGCGTTAACCGGCTGCGACGCCGACGAAAACGACGTAAGCGACGACGATTACGACGACTTTGGCGACGAATTTAGCGACGACTTCGGTTATGGCGACGACGATGGCGAAAGCGACGCCGAAAGATACGGCGAGTCGGACGACTCGTACGATATCGACGAGTACCACCTCGGAGGGCGGTTCGGAAGGCCGTTTGACTCAACAGAAGACACGTTTCGAGACAGACAGACGGATCGAGCGAGGGAAACAGACTCAGAGGCCGAGGCAGATCGCTTGGGGGAGTTGGATCGCGTGGGGGAACCGGGTCGCGTGGTGCAACCGGGTGGTCTCGAGGTCCCTTGGTACGAACTCCGGGGATGCGACAAGGAATGGGAGATATTGGAGGAGCTCGCGCGCGAGGCGCGGAGGACCCAGTGGAGCGATGCGGAGATGATGGAGCTCGCAGCGGCTGTCGTTTTCTGCCGGCGCAGCGGGCAGGTGATGCGGAGAAGCACCCTCGTTTACTGGCGGCAGGTGTGGCGCGCGATCCGGCGCGCGAACCCCGAATGGCGGCGCGTCCCGACGGCGATGCAGAAGCAGTGGGCGCGCATGAGAGCGCGCTACGACGCGGAGACGCACGACCCGCGCCGGATACGATGGCGGAAGCAGCAGACGGGGGTTCCGCCATTCCCCGCGAAGGGAATACCCCCTGGCGCGGAGCAGCACGCGGGGGTTCCGCCATTCCCCGCGAAGGGAATACCCCCTGGCGCGGAGCAGCAGGCGGGGGGCTCGGTTGAGCCGCGGCAGGGAGGGTCTACTAACGCGGATGAGCACGAGCAACCCAATAACGAGTCAGGGGGGGTCCCGGAGGCGCGGGCAAAGAAGCGGGGAAGGCCTAAGGGGAGTGGGAGGGGGAAGGGCAGGGGGCCGGGGGCAAAACCTGCATGGGTTGGGAATAAGACGGAACCACCATGGTTCGAGTATGTTCGACTGTTCTATGGGATTGAGATTCAGGCGCGGAAAATCGTGGCAGCAAAAAGGGCTAGAAGGGCCGCTAGGTCGTCTGCTGGTGTTGCTGTTGGTACGATGTTTCCGACTTGGAGACAACCTGCTGAACTGCCCGCTTATGCGTTTCCTGAGAGCTTTGGCTCAGGGTGGGGAGAGACTGGAAGGCAGCCGCAGGAGCAGCAGCAGGAGGAGGAGCAACAACAACAGCAGCGGCAGCAGCAGCAGCAGCAGCAGCAGCAGCCGCCGCCGCCGCCGCAGTTGGCCGCAGCAGGAGGAGCAACAAGAAGAGCAGCAACAGCACAGGCAGCAGGGGCAGCAGGGGCAGCAGAGGCAGCAGAGGCAGCAGAGGCAGCAGAGGCAACAACAGCAACCGCCGCAGCCGCAGCAGCAGCAACAGCAGGGAATGAACATTCCCCCACCATTCCCATTCCCATCACCATCACCATTCCCGTTCCCATTTTTACCGTTCTCTTCGCCATCTGCGCTCCTCCCTTTACCAGCAGCAGCGCCACCCACTGTCTCTCCCGTTGCACCTGACGAACAACCCTCTGACTTGAGGCAGCCCCTTGATAACTACCTAATGAGCCTTCGTAGCAAAGTCACTCAGGTTCCCAGCACCACTGCTCCTGGTGGTTCTACAGAAGGTCTGCTTACTGGTGGTGGGTCTACAGCAGGTCTGCTTCCTGCTGTGTCTATGTGTGCAATTTTTGAGAATTCTCAAAAATCGCACACAGGTCCTGGTGGTGTGTCTACAGTAGGTCTGCTTCCCGCTGGTGGTTCTACAGTCCCTGACACAATAAGAGGATCAAATCCAGGTGAACCTTCAACTTTTGACCTGATGCAAAAATACAGCAGATACGACAGCAGGAAAGTCACTCAGGTTCCCACCTCCACAGGTCCTGGTGGTGGGTCTACAGTAGTAGGTCTGCTTCCTTTTGCGTCTACAGTTCCTGACACAACAAGAGGATCAAATCCTGCTGAACCTTCAACTTTTGACCTGTTGCAAAAATACGGCGGATTTTACAACAGCCTGCAGTCCATGCCTGGTAACACAGTTACTTTCGCTACTGGTGCTACAGCCCCCTTCCCTGCTACAGCCCCCTTCCCTGCTACAGCCCCCTGGCCCGCTACAGCCTCCTGCTTTGCAACAGCTTCCGGGCCTGCTGCAACCCCCTGGCCTGCTACAGCCCCCTGGCCTGCTACAGCCCCCTGGCCTGCTGCTACAGCCCCCTGGACTGCTGCTACATCTCCCTGGCCTGCTGCAACCCCCTGGCCTGCTGCAACCCCCTGGCCTGCTGCAACCTCTTGTTTTGCAACAGCTTCCGGGCCTGCTACAACCCCCTTGCCTGTTTCAACCCCCTTGCGCTCTGCAGTCCCTGTGCTCATTACATACCTTCAGCCGATAAGTTGTGAGCCTGTATCAGCCCAGCCTGCAGCAGCCCAGAGTCAAGGGGCAGCCGCAGCACCACCGGGTAATCTGACTGCTGGGGGCGGCTCACTGCCTGCTACAGCCCCCTGGCCTGTTTCAACCCCCTGGCCTGCTACAGCCCCCTGGTCTGCTACAGCCCCCTGGCCTGCTACAGCCCCCTGGCCCTCTGCAGTCCCTGTGCCCATTACGTACACCCAGCCGACAAGTTATGAGCTTGCAGCAGCCCAGCCTGTATCAGCCCAGGCTGTATCAGCCCAGCCTGTATCAGCCCAGCCTGTATCAGCCCAGGCTGTATCAGCCCAGCCTGTATCAGCCCAGGCTGTATCAGCCCAGGCTGTACCAGCCCAGGCTGTACCAGCCCAGGCTGTATCAGCCCAGCCTGCAGCAGCCCAGAGTCAAGGGGCAGCCGCAGCACCGGGTAATCTGACTGCTGGGGGCGGCTCACTGCATGCTACAGCCCCCTGGCCTGCTACAGCCCCCTGGCCTGCTACAGCCCCCTGGCCTGCTACAGCCCCCTGGTCTGCTACAGCCCCCTGGTCTGCTACAGCCCCCTGGCCTGCTACAGCCCCCTGGCCTGCTACAGCCCCCTGGCCCTCTGCAGTCCCTGTGCCCATTACGTACAGCCAGCCGACAAGTTATGAGCTTGCAGCAGCCCAGCCTGTACCAGCCCAGGCTGTATCAGCCCAGGCTGTATCAGCCCAGCCTGTCTCAGCCCAGAGTCAAGGGGCAGCTGCAGCACCGGGTGATTTGACTGCAGCACCGGGTGATTTGACTGCAGCACCGGGTGATTTGACTGCAGCACCGGGTGATTTGACTGCAGCACCGGGTGATTTGACTGCAGCACCGGGTGATTTGACTGCTGGGGGCGGCTCACCGGGTGGTAGGGGTGGTGGGATGGAGCAGAGAGAGCGAATGAAGGGAAATTATGAGCCCGCAACAGCCCGCGTAAATAGCGCAGCAGCCACTGGTGGTGGTGATGGTTTGACTGCTGGAACAGGCACACTCCGTGGTTCGACTGGTGGGATGGAGCACAGGGAGCGAATGGAGGGAAGTGATGAGCCCGCAACAGCAGCAGCCCTCGTAAATAGCGCAACAGCCCACGTAGATAGCGCAGCAGCGCAAGTAAATAGCGCAGCAGGCACTGGTGGTGGTGATGGTTTGACTGCTGGAGCAGGCACATTCTGTAGTTCAACCGGTGGGATGGAGCAGAGGGAGCGAATGGAAGGAAGTGATGAGCCTGCAACATTCCAGAGACAAGGGGAAGCAGCCCAGAGACAAGGGGAAGCAGCCCAGAGACAAGGGGAAGCAGCCCAGAGACAAGGGGAAGCAGCCCAGAGACAAGGGGAAGCAGCCCAGAGACAAGGGGAAGCAGCCCAGAGACAAGGGGAAGCAGCCCAGAGACAAGGGGAAGCAGCCCAGAGACAAGGGGAAGCAGCCCAGAGACAAAGGGAAGCAGCCCAGAGACAAGGGGAAGCAGCCCAGAGACAAGGGGAAGCAGCCCAGAGACAAGGGGAAGCAGCCCAGAGACAAGGGGAAGCAGCCCAGAGACAAGGGGAAGCAGCCACTGGTGGTGGGTTGACTGGTGGGATGGAGGGGAGGGAGCGAAATGATAAACAGTTTTCTTGGAAAGGGAAGGAGTGGTCTGCCGAAGGTGGAAAGGGTCCAAGCGCAGGGGTTTCGGGCGAGAGGGTGAACGAGGGGGTGAACGAGGGGGTGAACGAGGGGGTGGGAGAGAGATTAACTGCAGCCATGGGTGCTGCTGTGAGAAACGCGTGTGTTCAGTTTGATGAGCTCACCCGGGAGTTGCTAGCGGATGCTTATTCGAGGTTTGAGAGGCTTTCACAGCGATTGGCGGAAGATGCTAGTGCTCAGTTTGAGGAGATTGCGAGAAAGCTAATAGCTGAGACTGCGGCGGCTTGCCGAGATGCGGAGAGGCGGTAAGAGGAGGTAAATAGTACAAAGCGATGAGTTGTGTGGAAGCTGGAGCGAAGGGCCTCACTTGGAACTTGGGAGTTGCTAGAGGATGCGGGTTCGCGATTTGAGGAGCTGTCACTACGATCGGCAGGTGATTCTTCTGCTCTGTTTGAGAAGACACCGAGAGAGTTTACCGTATCGGAGCAAGTGTTACGAGTTGCAAGGAGATGAATTGCATGGAAACAAATTGGTTGTGCAAAAATTGAGAGCCAGAAATATTCCCTTGCAGGCCTCGATGACATGGGTACAGAAACCCCTCACGGCAAGCAGTTACAGACCAGACTTGCGATGGCGTCTTTTCGCTTGATCGTGCTTTCGTTAAACACTGTCTTGCGGTTGAGAGGTTCGCGAGTCTCGCGAAAAAGATCGGTAGTTCGCTGGCGCTGATCAGTAGTGACCGCATTTTTCTTCGCTGACACGTGGCACCATAGTCACATCAGCGTGCTCTTCTCCATTTGAGAGTGTGGTTGGGCTGAACGTGACAGCCTGCACAACCGCTTGACATCGAAAGGAGCCAATTAAATCGTTCAACCCTTTGCAACCGCTTCGTGAATGCAAGAACCGTATTAAAACCCTTGGGTTTTGAAACATTAGTCTTGCAACAACCACTTCGTGTTCGATTTCCTTCCACCCTTGACATTGTATTTTACCCTCCCGCTTATTCTACTTTTGTCAGTATGGTGTTGACTCCACTGGGTCGGCGTCGCTTTCGTCGTTTTCGTCTGCATTTATGGCTATTTTCTCCACATCAGGAATTCGTAACTCCTCCAGCTAGGTAGTACAGTTTCCGTCTCGCTTTGGCGACCTTAATGTCTTTCAGAAAGCGGGTAGCTAACGGCAAACCAGCCCAGACCAGCACAGAAGTCGATCAGGCGTCAATTCCAACACCCGACCCGCCGTTTATTCGGTGGATCATGGAGCAGCACGCTGCCTCCTTGATCCGCTGCGATGCCGACGAAAACGACGAAAGCGACGCCGACGACGATTGCGACGACTTCGGCAGCGATTTCGGCGACGGTGGCGAAAGCGACGCCGAAAACGATGGCGAGTCGGACGACTCGTATGATATCGACGAGTACCTTAGAGGACGATTCGGAAGGTCGAATGACCTAACAGAAGACGGGTTTCGAGATGGAGAAACAGCGTTTGAAGCACCTCAAAGGACGTATGACGGAGTCACACAAGACGCGGTTCGAGACGGAGAAACGGATCGTGAGTGGGAAACCGATGCAGAGGCCGAAGCGGGTTGCGTGGGGGAACGGGGTTTCGGGGTCCCATGGCATGAAATCCAGGCAGGCGAAACGGAAGGGGAGGGATTAACGGAGCTCGCGACGCGGAAGATGCGGCAGTGGAGCAACGCGGAGCTGATGGAGCTCGCAGCGGCTGTCGTTTTCTGCCGGCGCAGCGGGGAAGTCACGCGGCGGAGAGGCAGCAGGGGGAACGCTTACTGGCGGAAGGTGTGGCGCGTGATCCGGCGGGGAAATCCCGAATGGCGCCGCATTCCGACGGCGATGTCGCAGCAGTGGAAGCGCATGAAATCGCGCTACGACGAGGAGACGCTCGACCCGCGGCGGAAGCGGCGGCGGCGGCGGCGGGGGACGGAGCTGTGCCCCGCAAATGGGACGACGGACGCGGAGCAGCTGGCGGGGGGCGCGGAGCAGCGGGCAGGGGGCGCGGAGCAGCGGGCAGGGGGCGCGGAGCACCTGGCGGGGGGCGCGGAGCAGAGAGGTGGCGCGGGAGAGCAGCGGGCAGGGGGCGCGGGGGAACAGCAGGCGGGGAGCGCGGAGCAGCAGGCGGGGGCCTCAGTTCAGCAGCGGCAGGGAGGGTCTACTAACGCGGATGAGCGGCCTATAGCAGAGGAGAGCACATTCGAGACCAATGGGTCGAAACCTGCATGGTTTGAGTACATTCGCATGTTCTATCGGACTGAGCTGCAGGCGAGGAAAGGCGTTGCTGCGAAAAGGACTAGAAGAGCAGCTAGAGCGTCAGCAGCAGCTGTTGTCGCGACGGCCTTTACTGCAACGAAACAGCCTGCTGAAATGCCAGCGTATGCGTTTCCTGAGAGCATTGGTTTAGGGTGGGAAGAGACTGGTGGGCAGCGGCGGGAGCAGCAGCAGCTGCAGGAGCAGCGGGGGCAGCAACAGCAACAGCAGCAGCAGGGACAGCAAGTGCAGCAGCAGCAACAAAAACAGCAGAGAAACAGTGGGCCCTCCCCATCACCAGTACCGTTACCACCACCATTGCCATTACCCCCACCGTTACGGTTACCATTTCCACTACCATCACCATCACCATTACTACCATTACCTTCGCAATCCGCACCTCTCGCTTTAACAGCAGCAGCGCCAGCCACTGCCTCTCCCTTTGCACCTGCTGAGGGGCAACCCTCTGACTCGAGGCAACCCTCTGACTCGAGGCAGCCCCCTGACAACTACCTGCAGTGCCTTCGCAACAAAGTCACCGCTCTTCCCACCGCTACAGGCCCGATAATTGACTTCAGACGAAAATATGGAGGAATTGACAACACCCTGCTGCGCCTGCCCGGTAACAACAGGGTTACGCTTGCTGCCGGCGCTACAGCCCCCCTGCCTGCTACAATTTTCTTGCCTGCTACAACCTCCGTGCCTGCAACAGCCCCTCTGCATGCTGCAGCCCCCTTTCCTGCTACGTCCCCCCTGCCTGCTACAGATTTCCAACCAGCAAGTTATGAGCGCGCAACAGCCCACAGGCAAGGGGCAGCAGCAGCAACAGCAATGGGTGGTTTGACTGCTGGGGGAGTCTCACTGTGTGGTAGGGCTTCTGAGATGCATGAGAGGGAGCAGCGGGAGCGGAATGAGGGAAGGTCTGCAAGGAGAGGAACGGAGAGATTCACAAGAGGTAGAAAGGGTTCGAGTGCAGGGGTTTCGGGCGAGGGGTTAGGTGGGAGGTTGGGCGAGAGGTTAGGTGGGAGGTTGGGCGAGAGGTTCGGTGGGAGGTTGGGCGAGAGGTTGGGCGACAGGGTGGGTGAAATATTAACTGCAGCCATGGGTGCGGCTGTGAGAAATGCGTGTGTTCAGTTTGATGGGCTCACTCGGGAGTTGCTAGCGGATGCTTATTCGAGGTTTGAGGGGCTCACCCAGGAGTTGCTAGCGGATGCTTACTCGCGGTTTGAGGAGCTTTCACAGCGATTAGCGGGGGATGCTTCTGCTCAGTTTGAGGAATTTGCAACAGAGCTAATAGCTGAGACTGCGGCGGCTTGCCGAGATGGAAAGAGGCGCAAGAGGGGGTAAATACGGTAGCAAAGCAAGCTCCTCGTATTGTATGGAGGAGGCGCAAATATGTAGGGTACAAGCCGGATGAGTTGCAGAAAATATATGGTACTTGAAAGCAAGCTCCGAGAAGCACAAGCTCCGGGAGGAAGCACAAACCTTTATTAAATGTGTAAAACGAATCATGGCAGTTGTTGGTAGCGTATGGCTGGCAGGATCGAAAGATTAACCACGATGGCATTAACTCTACCATTACCGTATTAGGGTATGTCGATGGTGCATGCAGGGTCCCTATTGTGTCCTGCTTTTTGCTACAACAAAAGCTGGCCAGCAGTAGCAGATACATACACCACACCACCCAATACATTGCTCAACACCCAATTGTTCCAACTGACAACAGAGACTCTCCGCTCACTCCTGCATCCCATCCTCTCAACACCTCTGCACCACACTGGCTACTTCTGGTACCGCTTTGCACCTCTCCCAGCCGTCCACGAGTCTCTGAATTCCCGCGTTAAACTCTTGAATTGAAAGCAAGCAGCTTCAGCAAACTCCATCATCGAGTCCTCAAACTGGCAGCACAGACTCTCCGCCCACTCCTGCATACCATCCTCAAAATCCGCACACGCTCTTTCCACCATCACATCACCCGCTTCTCCCCCCGAAAACGTATCTCTGCCAGTCGAAAACGCTGGGAACGCGCTCTCGTATTGCTCTACCCTGGACCTGGGTAGCATTTCCCTCTCCCTCCACGTCGACCCGCGCTTCCTCCTCCTCCCTACCCAACCATCAGCCTCGTCAACCCCATCTCCCCCATCCTGCTCATCCAACCCATCCGCACCCATCTCATCAGCCCTGCCACGCCTTCCCCGCTTATCAAACCTTTCAAGCCTATCAGACCTACCATACCTATCAGGTCTATCAGGCCCTGTCCTAAGCCTGGCGCTTCGAGCAGAAGGGGGGTGAGGGGAAGAGGACAGCAGCTTGCCACGTGGCGCACGAGAGGGGGGCGCAGCGGAGCGCAGCAGGGGCAGCAGAGAACGATTAGATTGTGGGGGATTCGACTGCCCTGCTCCAGCTGCTGGTGCAACGGCTCCCGCCCCTGCTGCACGCCCTTTCAGCAGCGCTGCTGCGTACGTTCCTGCTGCTGCCGTGCCTGCTGCAGCAGTTGCTCCGTCGGATGTTCCTGCTTTCATTTCTGCTGCTTCGACTTTCTGTCCACCTGCTGCTGCTGCTGCTCCACCAGCAGTGATCGCTCTCGCGATGCCCAACAAAAGAGCAGACGAGCGCTGTCGATCTTCCACAGGCGAATCAAACCGAGTCTCACGCCATCGACCCCGGCTGTCCCTTGAAACGTTACCCACACGCGCCCACCGTCGATCCTGCTGACGTGTCATGATCGGATCCATCAACACAAACCACTCGGGCAGGCGATCAGGAATGTCGGCCGCTCGTAGCCGAGCCGCGAAATCCTCAGCCGTTGGCGAAGGTTCGGATTGTTCCAGCCGGTCAGCCCATTCTAGCCGGTCCCTTAGGTTCTCGTAATTCGATTTAAGCCTGTTGATCTTAGCTTTTATCGCGTCCGCGGAATGGCGGAATTCCGGGTCACGCTGCAGCAGGAGGTGGAGCAACTGTTTATGATAAGAGGTGCCTCTTGTACCGGGTATGGCGTGAAACTCTGCATCCAGCTCCGCGTGAGCCTCGAGGAGCAGCCGAACCTCCGTATGCGACCACATACTCGGTGCCTGCACATTCATTAGATTCGATTCGCGGAATGATGACCGAGGAGGTTCCGGAAGGACATTTCCCTCGCTATAAGCTCCCTCGCTATAGGCTCCGCCGTGTCCTACAGATGCTTCGTTTGTAAGAATGACCTTGGTGCTGGCAACTTCAGCGGCAGGCTGGTCAGGTGCAGCAATGTCCGCCGTCGGTTTATCAGATGTAGCTATATCCGCCGTTGGTTGATCTGATGCAGCTATATCCGCTGTTGGTTGACCTGATGCAGCTATATCCGCCGTTGGTTGATCACTTGCAGCTATTTCCGCCGTTTGTTGATCTGATGCAGCTATATCCGCCGTTGGTTGATCAGTTGCAGCTATATCCACCGTTGGTTGATCTGATGCAGTTACATCGGCTGTAGCTTCGCCTGATAATACTAAATCAGGCGTCGCTTGATCAGATAACGCTAACTCCATCTCGGGCTCCTCAAATGGAGTCTGGGGAGAACTGGTGGGAGACATGACCTCCGACTTAGGCTCCATTACTTAGTCGCAGCAGTTAGAACAGTCAGAGCAAAATGCTGGTAAATGCTGACGGACGCAGCACATGGAGGTCGTATTTTTGAAGGCCCAACTAGGAGAACTATGTAAGCGAGAACGACGCTGAAGTGGGTGGGGAGGAACAACGCAATTCGCGAAACTGACACGACAAGGTTCATCTTCGCCAGTCCATGATAACCGAGAATATCGCATGGGCGAATAAACAAGCTGGTTACTCTGTTTGCGAACGGTGTTGCAAGGCTATCCCCTCGTGGCATGGGCGTGGTGTTCCTTCCGTGAGCGACGATCATACTCTTTGACGACGAATGAGCGACACCTCATAGCGTGTAACTTCGCATCGCTGGTTTCGACCTGGCAACTCGTCCTGGCATTGCTGGGTGACTGTCAACCGAAACCTCGAGCATTTTACGTGCCCGATACACCCGATACGCATCACTACTTAGCTTGTTCCCTCGCCCTCAGACCGAACCTAGCACCCGTGACAGACAGCTGACCAATCACAAGGCCCGATACGAACCCTCTTATCGCCAACGCTCGCCTTCGGTTCGGTACAGAGTTTGTCATCGTCATGAGGTTCGTTTCCCTCCAGTTTGGTGCGGTTTGCATTGCAACCGAAGACTACCTCGCAACCTCCATCAGTGCCTGTTCGGGCAGGATGGACCGTCATCAGATGGAACGTCTGGTGTGAACGATACCTACGCTCATCACGCTGAAACTGACTTCAACACACCGCGCCGTTCTCAAACTCTCTGAGCCTAAACGAACCGGCCCGTTTGGCCTTGTAGCAGTCCGTTCTGAGAGCCAAACCAAACCCCAAACCGGAAAGCCGAGTTGCTAGATAGCTATCTATGGTTGCGTCCTTGAAACCCTAGGGTTGCGTTGCTTCCTACGCAGTTTGCTTCTTTGAACCAGTTTGGCAATACTTCCTACTGTTTGCTTGTCTGAGCCGGTTTGCTGGAGATCAGTTTGCTAGTAGGAACGTCCTTCTGCCTGACCTCCTAGGTTCGTAATTCCAAGAACTGCTAGCGACGCCGAAGGTCATCGCTTGATATTGGAACGATTTTCATACCTAGTTGCTTTTCGTAGCGAAAACGCTTTGTTGGCTAAGTATTTCCTGTACCACGCTACTGGTAAATACGGTAGTCCATCCCAGCCGAATCATGCAATTCCAAGAAGACTCACCGTCGCCAAGCAACAACAGCCTGCTGCCGAGCGATTACCTAAACGCTCCCATCTTCGCCTCGCGCTACCAGGACGATTCGGCTGACGACGATGACAATGACGATAACGACGACAATGACGTCAATCATGACGTCAACGGCAGAGAAATCGCTCGCGAGCGCCGAAGTTCGGCCGATCTGGCTCGCGCGATTAACGGCGTGCGGCAGCATTGGAGCCCGACTGAAACCATGCAGCTGGTTACCGCTTTCGTCGAGCTCGACCGCGAAAACGACGGCATGCGCATCGTCCATGGCTCCAACTACTACCGCGAATTAATCGCCTTGTTGCTTCGGAAGTTCCCCGAGTTCCGGCACTCGCAGCCGGCCGTCAAGGCGAAGCTCATTCGCATGAAGAATAAATACTACCGGCTGCAGAACCGGCTGGACCGGTCAGCCGTCTGTTCGAAGGATCAGCTGCCGGAGTGGTATGTGCTGATGGATTCGGTGATGGAGCGCGATGAGTTTCGGTTGCGTTCGGCGAGGGCGGAGATTCGACCAAATAGAGGACGTCGGGGTCGACCGCCGAAATCGGGAGGTACGAGCGCGAGTTTCGCCTGTGCGTGCCACGTACAGTTCTTCGTTCCTTTCGTTGGATATCGCGCCTGTCTTATCCCCTGGAATAATGCAATTCTGTACCATCTCCTTTTTTTCCCATGCGTTTGCTCAATCCACAGGCCGTCCTGCAGCAGCACAAGCAGTACCGAAGCGAGAGAGGGAACAAGGCGATTCAAGTGACGACGACTTGAACCCACTCGACGGTTCTCTCGACGACACTGAAGCGTATTCGTTCCCGGCTCTCCCAACCCTGCCTACTGCAGCAAACACGAGAGCACTGCAGTATGCTTCCCCAGCTCTCCCAACCCTGCGCACTGTATCAGTTACGGAACCACTGCCGTATGTCTCTCCACCTCCCCGATTCGCCCGAGAGGGTTCTGCACTGTACACCCCGACTGCAGCTGCTGCGTTGCCACTTAAAGCCGGAGCAGCATCAGCACCTGGGGCGGCACCTGGGGCGTCAGCAACTGTTGGGCAAGCTGTTGCTGCAGCGACTGCTGCTGGGGCATTGGCGTTGGCAGTGCTCAACGCAAGCAATCCTCTGCGTGGTGTTGCTCCGATAGGAGCGTCAGTAACTCCTCTGTCTACCACTTCTGCACCAGCAACAGGAGGCGCTGCAGGCGGAGCCGCAGCAGGGACAGGAGCAGGAACAACAGCAGGAACAGGAGCAGGAACAGGGGGAGGAACAGGAGCAGGGACAGCAGCGGGAACAGAATCAGGGACAGGAGCAGGAACAGTAGCAGGAACGGCAGTGGGAACAGCAACGGTAACACCAGCAGAAGCAGCTGGAGCAGCATCAACAGCTGCAGCAGCAGCCAACGATTCAGGCAGAAGCTACCTTCAATCACTGCTTGCCACCACAATCCCGCTCTCTCCTCGGGCTAAAAGGTTGATCCCTTCCCCTTCTGCTCCAACTGAGAGGCTGACGCCCCCCCCTGCTGCTGAAGACGATAGGCTGACGTCACCTGCTTCGGCCCGAGGTGATAAGCTGACGTCACCAGCTTCTGCTGAGGATGATAGACTGGCATCCCCTCCTTCTGCTCGAGATGACATGCGAATGTCTCCCCCCATTACCCGAGGGGGGAGGCGGATGTCGGCAGGTATGGGACCCACTGGGTGGAGGAGGGGCAGGTGGGGATCAGGGTGGCGAGAGCGAGAGGGGTTTGCAGTCGATCCCGGGATGCGTTCGCACTTGAGTGCGCGTCGCACGGCCGGCAGGGCAGGCCTGATGGATCCCGAAGGCCTGGGTGCTGTGATGGACGAGGCGGTTGAGAGTGCATTTGCGGGTTTCGAGGGGCTTACTCAGGAATGGGTGGAAAGAGCGTGTGGTGAGTTCGAGGGCATGGTGGCTGACATGGCCGAGAGGGCTTGTGCGCAGTTCAGGAGCGCTGCTAGAGAGTTTGCTGGGTCTTGGAAAGCCGGGCAGGATTACAAGAGGCGGAGGAGATACTGATGGGGTTGTGGCTTAGATACGTAGATGTTCCCTTGTGTTTTGCTCCTCGAGTGGCTATTTTCTTTTCGCCAGGTTTCAATGTTTGCTTGTGTTTTGCTTTTCATGTGCTGAATCCAGCCTTGTATAAACTTCAGCTCGTACTGTGGCACTTTCTAGTGATTAGCAAGTACTTCTGAGGTACCGGGGTTCGGAAGATATCTTGGGTTAGGGGCCTTATCGAGAAACGGTCGTGATGTGATGTACGGTAGTTAACCCTTGCCTTTTCTCTTAGGAAAAGTTTCCCAAGTCCTGTAGGGAAAGTTTCCCAAGTCCTTCCGTATATCTGGGAAAAGAGTGCGCTACTGGGCAGTCACATTTGTCAACCACATCCATCCACTATCAGCAAGGAGTAAATTCTCTTGTAGGCCAAGAGATAACTACGGTACTGGTCTACCTACCTCCTACGCCTCTTCACGTCTTGGTTAGCCACGAAGTTCACTGCCATTTCTCTAGCAACATCCTCAAACTGAGCTGCTGCATTCTCAGCTAAACGTGCAGAGAGCTCCTCAAACTGAGAGCATGAATTCTCCAGCAGCTCTCGGGTAAGCTCCTCAAACTGAAAGCATGCGTTTCTCACCGCAGAGCCCATTGCAGCAGCGAACTTCTCAGCCATAGCCGCAGCAATGGACGCTTCAGGGCCTGCTAGCATCCCTGCCCCTCTTGCGGCCGATCCCCGCTTCTTCCTTCCCTCTCCCAAGCCCCCGGTTCCCATCCTCAGCCTGCCAGTCTCCCGAGTAGGAACAGGAGTGATGGAATTACGCAGAGATAGCAAATAACTGCCCGATCCGCCACCTGTGAACGGAGAAATTGTTGCCGGTGGTGGAGTTGGAGCTGAAACCGGTGGTTCTGTTGCTGAAGCCACGTTCTGAAACAGGCTGTTTCTTGCAAGTCCGCTCTGGCCTGCTGTCTCTGGCCATGTTGGCGTTACAGGAAACGCATATGCTGGCGTCTCGGCCGAAAGAAGCTTCCTCTCTTGGCCGGCATTCGTGAGCAGGGCTGCCATACGACCTGAACACAGAAATCGCAGATATCTCTATTAGTCCGCTACCATTGAGGGTGAGTCTATTCACACGGTAAATTCAGCTCAAGACAGCTCAACAACACCGTATCCTCACAAAAACAAAAGAAAAACACAAATAAAATAAAGCGCAAATATATGACGGCGTTTCGAGCAGGATCGTACCCTTACCTGAGCTAGCTGACGGGTGCGTTATTCTAGAACCTTGCTGGTTCGCCGCTGTCGCAGTCTGCCGATTGCTAGACTCCCGTGCCATCACAGTGTCCAGCAAGACAAACCATTCCGGTAGATTCCGGGGAGCAGCAGATGCCGACCGCTCAATCCGATCCGCAGCTGCAGGTACTGTCCTTTCAGGCGGAACAGCTTCGTCTTGACGGACCCCTCCGTGTGGCGAAAATCAGGGAATTTCGCGCGCAGAATGCGGTACAATTCGCCGTAGTAGTTGGAGCCTTGAACGCCTCGCATGATGTGGTACTCCGGGTCCAGCTCCACGTGGGCTTTAACGAGCTCGATGACCTCGTCCTCTCTCCAGTGTCCGCGACTCGCGTTAGCTGCCGTGTCGGGATTAAGCCCGCCATCGTCTCCAGCTGTTCCGACGGAGTCGCCTCGAGGAGTACCGGATGGAGCGGCTTCGGCGGCTTCAATAGCCGCTGAGACTACAAGAGATGATGTCTGTTCAATAGCACCAGCTGTGCCTCCAGTCGCAGCTGTGTCTCCGGCAGTAGCGGTGTTTTCAAGGTCAGCCGTGTCTTCAATATTTTCTGCGCCTTGATTATGCTCAACCGCGGCAATCAGTGCTTGTTCCAATGGAGGTGCTACGGGAGCTTCAGGGCTCGGAGTGTTCGACTCTGACTGCGGTTCCATGGCTTAGTTGCGAACTGATAAGCCTAAAAGAGCAGCTAGTGTCACTCAACAGAGATCTTCTGATGGTCTGTGTCGCCTAAAAGTGCGACCCTGAAATGGTAAGTGGCGTTTCCAGTCACAAGAGCTGATCACTAAAACTCTCCACTGCAAGCTGGGGTTTCAAGAAGAAGTGTGAAACGCTGAACTCTATGTGAAGCTAAGTTCGAAACACTGTTGTGAAGGGGGAGGAGAGGAGAGAACCGTAGAAGAACAAGGGTTTCAAGAACTGTCGCCTGCGGGTCAGGTGGTGTCTCGGTTGGATACGCTTTTGTGAGTTACAAAACGGTCAAGACAGCAAAGAGCAGTTTCGTAGGGGGTTTGGATCGAAAATAACCATTTGGGAAGTTGGGACCAGCGGGAGCAGGTTTCAGGTTCAGGAACCAAGGGGAATGATGACTTGCTGATACACCCTTCTGGAGGCTCGTCTACGAGCCAAGTGATACCGAACCTTCGATCGACACCGGGAACTGAAATCACGCTAGATCTCATCACGAGCGAACGGCTGGGATGAGACTTTGCCCTGGAACTTCTCTCTTGCAAACCCCAATCCGAGACGCACACGTTTTGAAACACGTGGTGGAACCCTGCCCTGGCTAAACCAGATTACGGCTTGGCAACACCTGGAAATTGTAATTGGTTCGTCCCAGATTGTGTTTCACAAATGACCTGACCGACTGAAGTTGTTTCTGAGGCGACGGCTCCATTCCGTGCTGTAAACCGTTCCGATTGTGCAGTAACTTTCATTCCCAGTCTCATTTGCCTGGTCCCTAGGCTGTTTTCGCAATGCTTGCAACCGGAAATTGGGTCCATGTGCAAAATACATGCTCGTGTGCCTTTGTTTATGAAGGCTAGTGTTAAAGCCGGTAAGAGACATTGAGATCAATTGCAAAACAGTTGACGCTGAGTTACCCAGTGTTTGTAGGCGAAGTAGACTGGTTGGCTAGGCAGTTTGGCGTGCGACACTCCCAAGTTTTTGTCAAAATAGTGGCATAAGTAGGGACTAGGTTTAAGTGAGGGCCTAGGCATAGTAGCCTAGGCCCAAGGAGATTGAGCTAGGGGGAGAGTCGAGAGATGAGAGTAGAATGAATGTTCACTATAGCACTAGGGTACATATAGCAAACAAAGAGGTGCACCACCTATGTAGTTAATATCTACACTACAGCTAGAACTACATGCAGGTATAAGAATATAATTCTGACAGTTTTTGCCCCAGCACCAAATGCAAAACAATTTCAGAGACATGAGACTTTCGGCAAATTTCAGGCATTCTAGCTTCGGATCCTAACCAAATTCCATGCCTACGAGGTTCGGACACCCACAATCGATTTCAGTTTCCTTCGCATCCCTCGCTGCACCCCTTGCATCTCGTCAACCAATCGCAGCCAACCTCCAACCATCAACTGCAAAACGTTTGTGGTACTTGAGATCCTGGCTTTAAAGTAAGTTCGTGGTGCAGTTTACTATTGGATAGTGTTACGAGTGCAATGGAACGAGATAGCGAGGATTGCACTAGGTGTCAAATGGGTACAAAGTGTCTGCGAAGGTATCAGGCCCTCAGAAGTCAAAGAAATTTGCCTGATTTGCTTAAAAAAGTCTGAGATTTCAGATATTTTTTAGGGTGGACGCTGAGAAATTCAGAGTGTCAAACATTATATGTTTATATGATTGTAGGCTGTAGTGGGTTACACCTTAGGGGGTACACTAGATTAGGGTTTACTACTTGTATCCAACTTTGTGCTAGTACAGTCATTCCTGTCTGTTCATTCTGACATGGTTTCAGAGCAGGTCCTTCGCTAGGACCGTTTTTTTTAAGGGCCCACCGTTACCTACCTACCTAGGGCGCCTCGAACTTTTTTTTACGGCCCCTACCTCCCGCGACCCGCGACCCGCCCCTTAAGGCCCCGTCGCGCCGCCCCTTAGCCGCTCGCGCGCGGCCTTTTTTTTTCCCGCGCGCGCCTTATTTCCCTCGCGCGCGGCCCGTCGCCTGCTCGCGCGCGCCCCGCAGCCGCCCGTCGCCTGCTCGCGCGCGCCCCGCAGCCGCCCGTCGCCTGCTCGCGCACGCCCCGCAGCCGCCCGTCGCCTGCTCGCGCACGCCCCGCAGCCGCCCGTCGCCTGCTAGCGCACGCCCCGCAGCCGCCCGTCGCCTGCTCGCGCACGTCCCGCAGGCCCGCAGCCCGCTGTCGCAGCGGCCGCCCGCCCGCAGCCGCCCGTCGCCTGCTCGCGCACGCCCCGCAGCCGCTCGTCGCCTGCTCGCGCACGCCCCGCAGCCGCCCGTCGCCTGCTAGCGCACGCCCCGCTGCCCGCAGCCGCTCGTACGCCGCTGCTTCCGCTGCTGCTTGCGCACTGCTGCCTCCCGAGCGCCGCCGCTGCCTGTGCGCCGCCGCTGCCCGTGCGCCGTCGCTGCTCCTACGCTGCCGCTGCCCGTGCGCTCCCGCTGCCCGTGCACCGCCGTTCCCAGTGCGCCGCTGCCGCCTGTGCGCTTCTGCAGCCGCCGCCCGCGAGGCACTCGCTCTCACTGTTGTTTACCTTCTACCTACTACTGCCGCTCGTGTGCCACTACGGACAGTCGACCCCGCCCGCGCCTTGCCTAGCGGCCCCGCCGGCCCCGTTGACCCTCCGCACACCTTTCCAGCGGCCTGATTCCTACTACTACTGTCACTATGGCTAGTCCTCCAGTTCTAGCTTTCGATGCCGAGGGCCGTCCAGTGAAGTTCGAAACCTGGCTAGATGACCTGCACCTGTTCCTACAGCTCACTGCCAAGGAAGATATCTCACTGTACGACCACGCCCTAGGCCATGCCACTGCCCCTGACTCGACTGCTGACAGCACTCTGCGTTCCCAGTGGCAGACCCATGATGCGCACGCTCGCTTTGCTATTCGCAACTCCCTGCCGCTAGACGAGCGCGAGCACTTCGGGCAGTGCAAGACTGCTAAGGACCTCTACACCGCTGTAGTTGCCCGCTACTCCTCGCCAGCTTCTGCCACGCTAGGCCGCCTCACTCTCCCCTACCTGTTCCCCGACCTAGCCTCCTTTCACACTGTCGCAGACCTCATCACCCACCTTAAGACTAGTGAGGCCCGCTTTCGCGCTGCTATGCCTGCCGAGTTTCTCACTAGCAACCCCCCCCCGCTCTGGATCACTCTCTACCACATCGTCACCCGCCTTCCTGACTCTCTACGCGCAGTCAGGGACCACTTCCTCTCTCGCTCCCCCACTGAGCTCACTGTTGCCCTCCTCGAGAAGGAACTGCTTGCAGCTGAGGCGAGCATCGTCGCTGTAGGCACCTCTCGTGGCGACCCCCGCACCCCGTTCTTTGAGGGGTGTTCCCCTTCCCCCCTCCTCCCCTCTGTCGCCTCTGCTGCTGCTGTCGACCTTCTTGGTGCTGAGAAGGTCGGGACCGCGTCTGCTTCGAGTGGGCGCCGCAGGAACAAGGGGGGCAGGGGTGGGGGTGGCGGCGGAGGAGGTGGGGGTGGAGGCGGTGGGAGTGGAGGCGCGGCTGGGGAGACTAGTGGCGGCAGTGGGGGAGGAGACAGCAGCGGTGGGAGTGGTGGTGGAGGCGGCAGCGGAGGCGGAGGTGGTGGGGGTGGTGGTCGTGGAGGCACTGGCGGAGGGCAGAGTCAGCAGCCCGCCCCGACACTTCAGGCCGCCCGTGAGTGGTATGCGCAGCGTAGCTTTACCTGCACGTACGTCATTCGCACAGGTGACCGCAGCGGCCAGCAGTGTGGGAGGCCGCACCCCACGCAGCGCTGCTTCGCGCGCCTTAACGACGCGTGGCGCACTCAGTTTCCTGCTGCCACTGAGCTGCCGCGCTGGGCTGATCTGGAAAAGAGGGGTGTTGATATTTGGGCTTTAGACTTTGATGCTATTCTCACTGCCATGTATGCGATGTCTATTAGTGGAGAGGGTGCTCAGTACTTGCGTGTTCCGCCCGACCCGGGCATTCAGGCCAGTCCGGCTGCCGCTCTAGGTGCTAGTGCGTCTGCTCCCACAGGTCCTGGTGAGGCTGCTGCCCTAGGTGCTAGTGCGTCCGTGCCCCCTGGTACTGAGTTGACTGCAGCACTGCACACCTTCACACTGGACTCAGGTGCCTCTCGCTCTTTCTTTCGTGACCGCACTGTCCTTGAGCCACTCGCTCGGCCAGTTGCTGTCTCCCTTGCTGACCCCTCTGGGGGTCCGGTCATTGCGACCTCCTCCACTGTCCTTCCTTGTCCGGCGGTCCCGTCCGGCACGCTGTCAGGTCTCTACCTCCCCTCGTTCTCTACGAACTTGGTGGCAGGTAGTGCGCTCCAGGACGGGGGTGTTCACCAGTTCACCCCTGCCTACGAGCGCGTGATACACTGCACGTGTGCTCGGACGGGTCGCCACCTGGCTACCTTCACTCGGGAGCCGGGGTCGGACCTTTACACACTGACCACTGACTCCCCTCAGGTAGCTGCGTCCGCGTCTGCGTCTGCGTCAGGTCAGCTGTCCGCCCCCTGCTCGTGTCGCTCTCTGGCGCATGAGACTGTCCTTTGGCACCACCGTCTTGGTCACCCGTCTGTGCAGCGCCTTCGGGCCATGCACAAACGGGACCTTGTTGCTGGGCTTCCCAGGGTGCTCCCTCCCCTTCCAGCCTCACCTGCTCCTCCCTGTCTTCCCTGTGTCGAGGGGCGGCAGCGCGCCGCTCCTCACTCCTCCTTCTTTCCCCCGACGACTGCTCCTTTGCAGACGCTCCACATGGACGTGTGGGGCCCAGCCCGCGTCCGTGGCCAGGGTCAGGAGAGGTACTTCCTGATTGTTGTTGACGACTTCTCGCGCTACACCACGGTCTTCCCCTTGCGCACCAAGGGTGACGTCCCTGATGTCTTGATCCCTTGGATCCGCAGATCTTGTCTCCAGCTCATTGAGCGTTTCCACTCCGACTTCCCTGTCCTGCGTCTGCACTCTGACAGAGGTGGAGAGTTTTCCTCTGGCCTCTTGGAGGCCTTCTGTCAGCAAGAGGGCATTGAGCAGTCGTTCACGCTTCCGGCCTCTCCACAGCAGAATGGGGTTGCTGAGCGCCGCATTGGCTTGGTCATGGAGGTCGCTCGTACCTCCTTGGTTCATGCGGCTGCCCCCCACTTTCTGTGGCCGTTTGCAGTCCGATACGCTGCGCATCAGCTCAACCTCTGGCCCCGTGTCTCCTTGCCCGAGACTTCTCCGACACTGCGTTGGACGGGAGAGGCTGGCGATGCGTCGCGTTTTCGGGTCTGGGGATCCCGAGCTTTTGTCCGCGACACGTCCGCGGACAAGCTCTCCCGTCGCGCTGTCCCCTGCGTCTTCCTTGGCTTTGTCCCGGACGCCCCTGGTTGGCAGTTCTACCACCCCACCTCGCGGCGTGTCCTGGCCTCTCAGGACGTCACTTTTGACGAGTCCGTCCCCTACTACCGCCTCTTCCCCTACCGCACTGCCCCGCTCCCCCCCCCGCCTCTCTTCCTCGCTCCAGGTGCTGAGGTACCAGACCCCCTCCCCCCTCAGGGTGCCGCTCCCTCAGGTGTGTCCCAAGTAGACCCGGGTGAGCCTGTCGAGGTAGCTGTTGACTCTCGTCCTACTCGGGGTACTGAGCCTGGGGGTGCTGCGTCTGGGGGTGCTGAGCCTGGGGGTGCTGCGTCTGGGGGTGCTGAGCTTGGGAGTGCTGAGTCTGGGGGTGCGGAGCCTGGGAGTGCTGAGCCTGGGGGTGCGGAGCCTGGGGGTGCTGGGTCTGGGGGTGCTGCGTCTGGGGGTGCTGAGCCTGAGCGTGCTACACCTGGAGGAGCCCTCTCCTCCCAGCAGCTGCAGGAGAGGTACCTCGAGTACTGCCGCCTCCGGAGAGGTGCTGCTGGAGCTCGTCCCGGTACTTCCCCTCCTACCCAGGAGCTCCCCCCCATTCAGCAGATCCGCGAGTGGTACACACGGCGCTGCAGTCTTCGGAGTGGTGCTCCTGGTGCTGCGGACCCTGGGGGTGGCGCTGCTGCTGGTGCTGAGGACCCGGACGTGGGAGCTGCTGCTGGTACTGCGGACCCGCCTGGTGGAGCTACTGCTGGTGCTGAGGACTCGGACGTTGGAGCTGCTGCTGGAGCTGAGGACCCGGGCGGTGGAGCTGCTGCTGGTGCTGAGGACCCGGACGGTGGAGCTGCTGCTGGTACTGAGGACTCGGACGGTGGAGCTGCTGCTGGAGCTGAGGACCCGAGCGGTGGCGCTGCTGCTGCTGCTGAGGACCCGGACGTTGGAGCTACTACTGGTGCTGAGGACCCGGCCGGTGGAGCTGCTGCTGGTGCTGTGGACCCGGCCGCTGGAGTCTCCTCTGCTTCTGGAGACGCTGCGCGGCCGCGACCGTACTTCGTACCGCTCCTTCAGCAGGTTCTTGGGCAGGCTCCTCCTCCTTGTCTTCCTCCCTCCGTAGAGTGTCCTCTGCCTGTCCAGCCGCAGTCACAGTTACCGCCTACCTCGCCTCTCCCTGCTCCCTCTCCTTACACTGGTCCCACAGGAGGTCTTACAGAGCGTCGTGAGCCTGAGTCTCGTCCTGTGTCACCTGTTCGTCCTGCTCGCACTGGTAGTCGTGTCCGTCGTGAGCGTCCTCCTCCTGTCCCAGGCACTCACTACATGACTCTGCGTCCCTCTACTGCTCCTCAGCGTGTCCCTCTACCGTCTCCTCCTGCGTCTTCTTTGCCTGACGTTCCGGACCCTGAGTCTGACCGGTACCGTGCTGAGCACCCTACTGTCACGCGTCTCCTCGCTACTGTTGTCACTGACCCTACCTTTGAGTCCTCGACTGCGTCTGCTCTGGTTGCTGAGTTGGTTGACTTTGCTGCTGCCTGTCGTCTAGACTACGCTGCTAGCCTTGTTCCTGAGTCTGAGTCTGAGTCTGTCTGTCCTCCGTCCGTCGGGGGTGAGTGTGCTCTTGGCACGGACGTCCTTGAGGACAGACAGGAGGAGTTCCAGTGTCTTGCTGCTGCTTTGCCCCGTCTCGTGTCCTTGCTAGTTGCCCCTGAGGGAGACCCGGATGCACCAGACATCCCGACCCCGCGCACTTACGCTGAGGCGATGGCGGGTCCCTACTCCTCTCAGTGGCAGACAGCCATGGACGCCGAGATGGCCTCCTGGAAGTCCACACGCACCTACGTTGACGAGGTTCCCCCTCCTGGGGCGAACATTGTCAGTGGCATGTGGATTTTCAGGGTGAAGCGGCCGCCAGGTTCTCCGCCTGTCTTCAAGGCGCGTTACGTGGCTCGAGGCTTCAGTCAGCGAGAGGGAGTTGATTTCTTCCAGACCTTCTCCCCCACCCCGAAGATGACTACTCTTCGGGTGCTGCTGCACATAGCCGCTCACCGCGACTACGAGCTTCACTCACTTGACTTCAGCACTGCTTTCTTGCAGGGCAGCCTGCACGAGGAGATCTGGCTGCGCCGCCCACCTGGCTTCACTGGGTCGTTTCCTCCTGGTACCCAGTGGAGGCTTCAGCGGCCGGTCTACGGTCTCCGCCAGGCTCCGCGTGAGTGGCACGACACACTGAGGACTACACTTGCGGCTCTTGGGTTCGCGCCTTCTACAGCTGACCCGTCGCTGTTCTTGCGCACCGACACTTCACTGCCGCCGTTCTACATCCTCGTGTACGTCGACGACTTGGTCTTTGCCACTGCTGACACTGCAGGACTCGCCTACGTAAAGTCGGAGCTGTAGAGGAGACACACGTGCACAGACCTGGGTGAGCTGACAAGCTATCTTGGCTTGCGGATCACCCGGGACAGAGCACGGCGCACCATCACCCTGACTCAGTCACACATGGTGCAGCAGGTTCTCCAGCGCTTCGGCTTCACGTACTCCTCGCCTCAGTCCACTCCTCTGCGTACCGGTCACTCGCTCTCAGCTCTGCCTTCGGATGAGTCCGTAGAGCCGAGTGGCCCGTATCCAGAGCTTGTGGGCTGCCTCATGTACCTGATGACCTGCACTCGACCTGACCTTGCATACCCTCTTAGCATCCTTGCACGCTATGTCGCTCCTGGCCGTCACAGGAAGGAGCACATGGATGCCGCTAAGAGGGTGTTGCGCTACTTGTGCAGTACGTCGGGCATGGGGCTTGTGCTTGGAGGGCGAGACCGAGTTGTTCTCACAGGGCACTCAGACGCTTCTTGGGCAGACGACCAGGCCACTCAGCGGTCGTCTCAGGGTTACACCTTCAGCCTTGGCTCTGGCTCAGTTTCTTGGCGCTCTACACGCTCTTCTTCTGTTCTCGGCTCCAGTTGCGAGGCTGAGATCTACGCTACAGCCATGGCTGCCCAGGAGCTACGCTGGCTGACCTACCTGCTGACCGACCTTGGAGAGCCGCCTCGTTCTCCTCCAGTACTGTACGTCGACAACAAGGCTGCCATTGCCTTGTGTGAGGAGCACAGACTGGAGCACAGAACGAAGCACATCGCCCTGCGGTACTTCCTTGCTCGTGAGCTGCAGCAGCGCAGTCAGCTTTGTATTCGCTACGTGGCCACTGAGGCCAACACTGCTGATGTGTTCACCAAGGCGCTTCAGCCTCGTGACCATCAGCGCTTCTGCACTTTACTAGGCCTTGTGCCTACTGGACCTCACTTACTTACCTCTTGACTTTGCTTGTACTGTGATCACTATATATATCTATACCTGCATGTTTACTCTTGCTAGGTTGTGATCACTGTATCTCTTGCTCTGTTATAAACCTGCATGTGAACTGGTCTTGTGACCACTAGCTTGTGCTCGGAATTTGTGTGGAATCCTTGAGATCCACCCTGAGCTTGCCTTCCTTTGCTTTGACTGGTCTCGTGACCCTGTGGTTGTCTCCCACTGCGCCTATGGGGGTGTGTCAAACATTATATGTTTATATGATTGTAGGCTGTAGTGGGTTACACCTGTTAAACTGTATTATGCTTGTAGGCTGTAGTGGGGTAGCCAATATGGGGTACAACCCCAACTAGGGTTTCATATTTGTACCCAAACTTCTGCTAGTTCATCCATTCTTGCCTAGTAATTTATTTTGACATGGTATTCAGAGCAGGAGGTCCCTAGGACCTACCGACCGTTTTTTTTTTTAAGGGCCCACCACCGCTCGCATGCGGTTACCACGCTACCCCGTGCCCTAGCCTCGTAGCGCCCTCGTGCGCCCTCGTTAGCGCCCTCGCGCGCCCCTTGCTAGCGCCCTCGTGCGCCCCTTGCTAGCGCCCTCGCGCGCCCCTCACTAGCGCCCTCGCGCGCCCCTCGCAGTGTCGCCCGCCCGCCGAGCCGCCCGCTCGCAGCCCGCTCGTCCCGCTGCCCGCTTCGCAGCCCGCCCGCCCGCTCGCTGCCCGCTTCGCGGCCCGCCCGCCTCGCAGCCCGCTCGCCCCGCTGCCCGCTTCGCAGCCCGCCCGCCCGCTCGCTGCCCGCTTCGCGGCCCGCCCGCTTCGCAGCCCGCCCGCCCGCTCGCTGCCCGCTTCGCGGCCCGCCCGCTTCGCAGCCCGCTCGCCCCGCTGCCCGCTTCGCAGCCCGCCCGCCCGCTCGCTGCCCGCTTCGCGGCCCGCCCGCTTCGCAGCCCGCTCGCTCGCTGCCCGCTTCGCGGCCCGCCCGCTTCGCAGCCCGCCCGCCCGCTCGCTGCCCGCTTCGCGGCCCGCCCGCTTCGCAGCCCGCTCGCCCCGCTGCCCGCTTCGCAGCCCGCCCGCCAGCTCGCAGCCCGCTTCGCGGCCCGCCCGCTTCGCTGCCCGCTCGCAGCGCCGCCCGCCCGCCCGCTACCTGCTTCGCAGCGTCGCCCGCTGCCTCACTGCCCGCTTGCTGCGTCGCCCGCCCGCCCCGCTGCCCGCTTCGCAGCCCGCTCGCCGCGCTTCTCGCCTGCTGCTCCCTGCCTGTGCACCGCCGCTTGCTCCTGCTGTGGCTGCTAGCTTCGCTCTAGCGCGTCCCCTCTGCTGCTGCCGCTGCTCTGCTGTGCCCTCACGCCTGAGCTATGGCCTCTATTCGCGTTCTTTCCTTCGATGCTGAGGGCCGTCCCGTGCAGTTCACTTCCTGGCTCGACGACCTGCAGTTGTATCTTATGAGCAATAGCACGGACCACATCTCCCTCTATGACTACGCGTCTGGTGCTGCCGCTGCTCCTGCTGCCACAGCCGAGCTTAGTGTTCGTTCCCACTGGCAGACTCGTGACGCAGCTGCTCGCCTAGCCATTCGCAGTCACCTGCCGCTAGCTGAGCTCGAGCATTTTGGCGACTGCAAATCCGCTAAGGCCCTGTACGATGCTGTCGTTGCTCGCTACTCCTCGCCTGCCACAGCCGAGCTTAGCCGCCTCATGCTGCCGTACCTGTTCCCCGATCTGTCCACCTTTACTACAGTCGCCGATCTTATCACCCACCTTCGCACTAGTGATGCTCGCCTGCGTGCCGCCCTTCCCACCGAGTTCTGCGCTAAGAACCCCCCTCCACTGTACTGGACACTCCACTTCATAGTCACCCGTCTCCCTGACACCCTCCGCTCAGTTCGAGACCACTTCCTTGCTCGCTGTCCCACTGAGCTCACAGTCGCCCTCCTAGAGGAGCAGCTGCTCGCGGCCGAAAAGAGCATTGTAGCTGTTGGTGCTGCTCGTGGCGCTCCTCGCACCCCCATCTTTGAGGGGTGTTCTCCCTCTCCCCTCGCTCCCTCCTACGCTGCTGCTGCTGCTGTTGACTTCCTTGGTGCTGAGTCTGTTGGCGCTGCTTCTGCTCCTGGTGGGAGGCGCCGCACCGGCAAGGGCAAGGGGGGCAAGGGTGGTGGTGGTGGCGCTGGGGGGGGAGGAGGTGGGGGAGGTGGGGGGGGAGGCGGTGCTGGAGGGAGCGGTGGCGGGAGCGCTGGTGGGAGTGGGGTCGGTGGTGGAGGCGGGGGCGGCGGAGGAAGCAGTGGCAGTAGTGGCGGCGGCGGCGGTGGCGGCGGTGGCGGTGGTGGCGGTGGTGGCGGTGGCGGTCGGAGCGGTGGTAGTGGTGGCGGCGGAGGTCGGAGTGGAGGCACTGGCTCGGGCCAGAGCTCCCAGCAGCAGCAGCGTCCCCAGACGACCCAGCAACTTCGTGAGTGGCTTGCTCAGCGTGGGACGTCGGGGGGCAGTGGCCGCTGTTCCTATGTCATTCGCACAGGTGACCGCAAGGGACAGACGTGTGGGAGGTTCCACACCCCGTACCGCTGCTTCTCCCGCCTTGACGACGCTTGGCGTGAGGAGATGGGTGCGGATGTTGAGCGCCCCCGCTGGGCTGAGCTCATGAGGGCTGGTGTTGATGTCTTTGCTCTTGACTATGATGCTATTATTGCTGCCATGTATGCATTGACTGTTAGTGCCGAGGGAGACTGTTACTTGTGTGTGCCGCCTGACCCAGGTATAGAGCCCGCTGCCCTGGGTACTAGTGAGTCTGCTCTCTCTGGTATGGTGCCCCCTGTACTTGCTCCCTCCAGTGCTGTCCCGGCTGGTTTCGAGTCTGCTCTCTCAGGTACAGCACCCACAGAGACTGCTCTCTCAGGTACCGCACCGGCTGAGGCCTGTCACACCTTCACCCTTGACTCAGGTGCTTCCCGTTGCTTCTTTCGTGACAGTACTGAGCTCACACCGCTTCCTGCACCGGTCCCAGTCTCCTTGGCTGACCCCTCTGGGGGCCCAGTCCTTGCCCAGTCCACCACTGTCCTCCCTTGTCCGGCGGTTCCGTCTGGCTCGTTGTCGGGTTTCCACCTCCCCTCGTTCTCGACGAACCTGGTGAGCAACGCTGTCCTCCAGGATCAGTGGGTTGACACCTTTACCCCTGGAGGACAGCGTGTGGCGATCTGCACGTGCTCCAGGACCGGCCGTCACCTGGCTACGTTTACCCGTCGGCCGGGGTCGAGTCTCTACACACTGACCACTGCGTCTCCTCAGGTCGCTGCTGTCGGTCAGGTGTCTGCGTCAGGTCTGGTAGCCCACGCCTGTGAGTGTCGTTCCCTGTCGCACCAGACTCTTCTCTGGCACCACCGCCTGGGTCACCCCTCCTTGCCACGCCTTCGTGGCATGCACCGTCGCCACCTTGTGTCTGGTCTTCCCAGGTCCCTCCCTCCCCTCCCTGCCTCGCCTGCGCCGCCTTGCCTTCCTTGCGTCGAGGGGCGGCAGTGCGCCGCTCCTCACTCCTCCTCGTTCCCCCCGACAGAGGCTCCTCTGCAGACCCTCCACCTGGACGTGTGGGGCCCAGCCCGCGTTCGTGGTCAGGGCGGTGAGCGGTACTTTTTGCTGGTTGTCGACGACTACTCGCGTTACACCACGGTCTTCCCCTTGCGCACCAAGGGTGAGGTCCCTGCTGTTCTGATCCCTTGGATCCGCACGGTTCGTCTCCAGCTCCGCCGCCGTTTCCGGACGGATCTTCCTGTCCTGCGTCTGCACTCTGACAGAGGTGGTGAGTTTTCCTCCGATCTCTTGAGGACCTTCTGTCAGGCGGAGGGCATCGAGCAGACCTTCACGCTTCCGGACTCCCCACAGCAGAATGGGGTTGCTGAGCGCCGCATTGGCCTGGTCATGGAGGTCGCTCGTACCTCCTTGGTCCACGCGGCGGCTCCCCATTTTCTGTGGCCGTTTGCTGTCCGGTACGCCGCGCATCAGCTCAACCTCTGGCCCCGTGTCTCCTTGCCGGAGACCTCGCCCACACTGCGTTGGACGGGGGAGGTTGGCGATGCGTCGCGCTTCCGGGTGTGGGGTGCTCGTGCCCTTGTCCGCGATACGTCCGCGGACAAGCTCTCCTCCCGCACGCTTCCCTGTGTCTTCCTTGGCTTTGTCCCTGACGCGCCTGGCTGGCAGTTTTACCACCCCACCTCGCGACGGGTCTTCGCCTCTCAGGATGTCACCTTTGACGAGTCGGTCCCTTTTTACCGTCTCTTCCCCTACCGCACTGCCCCCCTCCCTCCCCCACCGCTTTTCCTTGCTCCTGGTTCCCCTCCGGTAGACCCCCTTCCCCCTCAGGGTCCTGCTCCTTCAGGTGTCTCTCAGGTAGACCCTCCTCCCGTCGCTGAGCCTGTCGAGGTCACAGGTGACTCAGGTGCTGCTGCGGGTGGTGCTGCTGGGAGTGCTGAGCCTGGGGGTGCTGAGCCTGGGGGTGCTGGGCCTGGGGGTGCTGGGGCTGCGGGTGCTGGGACTGAGGGTGCTGGAGCTGAGGGTACGGTGCCTGAGAGTTTGCCGCCTGGGGGTGCTGAGCCTGGGGGTGCTGCGACTGGGGGTGCTGAGCCTGCGGGTACTGAGCCTGCGGGTACTGAGCCTGGGGGTGCTGCTACTGAGCCTACGGAGCCTCGGGTTACTGCGTCTGGGGGTGCTCCGGTTCGGGGTGCTGAGCAGTCTCTCACACCGCAGCAGCTTCGTGACTGGTACGTCCGGCGCTTTCGCCGTCCTAGTGGCTCGGCTGGAGTTGGGGGTGCTGGGGCTGCTCGTCCTGGGGGTGCTCGTACTGGGGGTACTGGAGCTGCCGGGACTGGTTGTTCTGGGAGCACTGCGACTGGAGCTGCTGGAGCTGGGGACTCTGGCGCTGGCGGTGCTAGCGGAGTTGGAGCTGCCGACTCTGGGGGTGGCGCTGCTGCTGGTGCTGCGGACCCGCCTGGTGGAGCTGCTGCTGGAGCTGAGGACCCGAGCGGTGGCGCTGCTGCTGGTGCTGGGGACCCGGACGTTGGAGCTCCTGCTGGTCCTGAGGACCCGGCCGCTGGAGTCTCTTCTGCTTCTGGAGACGCTGCGCGGCCGCGACCGTACTTCGTACCGCTCCTTCAGCAGGTTCTTGGGCAGGCTCCTCCTCCTTGTCCTCCTCCCTCCGTAGAGTGTCCTCCGCCTGTCCAGCCGCAGTCACAGTTACCGCCTGCCTCGCCTCTCCCTGCTCCCTCTCCTTACGCTGGTCCCACAGGAGGTCTTACAGAGCGTCGTGAGCCTGAGTCTCGTCCTGCGTCGCCTGTTCGTCCTGCTCGCACTGGTAGTCGTGTCCGTCGTGAGCGTCCTCCTCCTGTCCCAGGCACTCACTACATGACTCTGCGTCCCTCTACTGCTCCTCGGCGTGTCCCTCTACCGTCTCCTCCTGCGTCCTCTTTGCCTGCCGTTCCGGACCCTGAGTCTGACCGGTATCGCGCTGAGCACCCTACAGTCACGCGTCTCCTAGCTACTGTTGTCACTGACCCTACCTTTGAGTCCTCGGCTGCGTCTGCTCTGGTCGCTGAGTTGGTTGACTTTGCTGCTGCCTGTCGTCTAGACTACGCTGCTAGCCTTGTTGCTGAGTCAGAGTCTGCGTCTGTCTGTCCTCCGTCCATCGGGGGTGAGTGTGCTCTTGGCACGGACGTCCTTGAGGACAGGCAGGAGGACTTTGACTCTCTTGCGGCTGCTGTACCTCATCTCGTGGCCTGGTTGCTTGCCCCTGAGGGAGACCCGGATGCACTAGACATCCCCACTCCGCGCACTTACGCAGAGGCGATCTCGGGTCCCTACTCCTCTCAGTGGCAGACAGCCATGGACGCAGAGATGGCATCCTGGAAGTCCACAGGCACCTACGTCGACGAGGTTCCCCCTCCTGGGGCGAACATCGTCGATGGCATGTGGATTTTCAGGGTGAAGCGGCCGCCAGGTTCTCCGCCTGTCTTCAAGGCTCGTTACGTTGCTAGAGGCTTCAGTCAGCGTCAGGGGGTCGACTTCTTCCAGACCTTCTCCCCCACCCCGAAGATGACCACTCTTCGGGTTCTGCTGCACGTTGCTGCTCAGCGTGACTACGAGCTTCACTCTCTTGACTTCAGCACAGCGTTCCTGCAGGGCAGCCTGCACGAGGAGATCTGGCTGCGCCGCCCACCTGGCTTTACTGGGTCGTTTCCCCCTGGTACCCAGTGGAGTCTCCGCCGGCCAGTCTACGGTCTCCGCCAGGCGCCACGTGAGTGGCACGACACACTGAGGACTACACTTGCGGCTCTTGGGTTCACGCCGTCTACTGCTGACCCGTCGCTGTTTCTGCGCACAGACACGTCGCTGCCGCCGTTCTACATTCTCGTGTACGTCGACGACTTGGTCTTTGCTACTGCTGACACTGAGGCACTCGCTCGTGTGAAGTCGGAGCTGCAGAAGAGACACACCTGCACTGACCTGGGTGAACTGCGTAGCTACCTTGGCTTGCAGATCACCCGGGACAGAGCTCGCCGCACCATCACCCTGACTCAGTCACACATGGTGCAGCAGGTCCTTCAGCGCTTCGGCTTCCAGTTCTCCTCACCACATGCCACACCTCTGGCTACCAGCCACTCGCTCTCAGCTCCACCTTCGGACGAGTCCGTAGAGCCGAGTGGCCCGTACCCAGAGCTTGTAGGCTGCCTCATGTACCTGATGACTTGCACGCGACCTGACCTCGCGTACCCTCTTAGCATCCTTGCTCGTTACGTTGCGCCTGGGAGACACAGGCGAGAGCACTAGGAGGCTGCTAAGAGGGTGCTGCGTTACTTGTGCAGTACATCAGGCATGGGGCTGGTGCTTGGAGGACGCGACAGAGTTGTCCTCACTGGTCACTCGGACGCTTCTTGGGTGGACGACCTGGCTACGCAGCGGTCGTCACAGGGTTACACCTTCAGCCTTGGCTCTGGTTCTGTCTCGTGGCGGTCCACCCACTCTTCCTCTGTTCTCGGCTCTAGTTGTGAGGCTGAGATCTACGCCACAGCCATGGCTGCACAGGAGTTACGCTGGCTCACCTACCTGCTGACTGACTTGGGAGAGCGGCCTAGTTCTCCTCCAGTTCTGTACGGTGACAACAAGGCGGCTCTTGCCTTGTGTCAGGAGCACAGACTGGAGCACAGGACGAAGCACATTTCTCTTCGCTACTTTCTTGCTCGAGAGCTTCAGCAGCGCGGTCAGCTTCGGCTTGTGTACGTGGACTCGAAGGCCAACACTGCTGATATCTTCACCAAGGCGCTCCCGCCTAGTGATCATCAGCGGCACTGTACTTCTTTAGGCCTTGTGTCCACGTTTCCTCACTTGCTTACTGCTTGACATTCTTTGTACTGTACTTTATATATATCTTGTTGCTTGCTTGCTAGGTTTTGATCACTGTGTTGCTTGTCTTGTACTATATCTAGCACTGCATGTGAACTGGCCTTGTGGCCTTTGCTTGTGCTCGGAGTGTGGTGACGTTGTGATCCACCCTACACTAGATTAGGGTTTACTACTTGTATCCAACTTTGTGCTAGTACAGTCATTCCTGTCTGTTCATTCTGACACAGAGTTTTTATGGCCTCAACTCTGTCAAAATCATTTTTTTTTATAGGCTGACTCCAAAATTTCAGACTTTTTCGGGAGTGTACTCTGATGAATTCAGAGTACAAATGAGCACCGACTCTGATTGAATGTACCTGTGCGCCGACACCCAGGATTAGTGGTGGTACATAGTACATGTAACGTCAATCACACGAAATCTGTGACAGCTGTCAAGTTTTGTAGGCGACGCCGCCCTGCGGCGCGATGTTTCCCTCGTACAGCTGGATGTTTCCCCCGCCCTGCGGCGCGATGTTTCCCTCGGTGTAAGCTCCAGCTCACACCATGTTAGAGCAGTGATTGGTCCGTTTGGCGGCTTTTGTCTGCCATCACGATTCACGAACTCCACCATCACCAGTGTCCAACATGTTGCAGTAGTTGCCAGCCACGTAAAGGTGATGGCAGGCAGACGGTGCCAACAAGACTTGTTGGCACACACCCTGAGCATTGATTGGTCCTTTTGGCAGCATCATGTACCACGATGCTGCAACACACACACACACACGAAACAGTCCTCACAGCGTTGCACGACAGACGTGTTAGAAACTAGACGTGTTAGAAACTAGAGACAGGAATGACTTGAATTGAAACAGAGTTGGGTACATATCCTAACCCTAACATTGGGTTGTACCCTTTATGGGCTACCCCACTACAGCCTACACAAGTATATAACATATACAGTTTGACACACCCCCATAGGCAAAGTGGGGGAGAACAAGGGGTCACAAGACCAGTCAAGAAACGCAAAACAAGCTCAGGGTGGATCACAACGTCACCACACAAACTGAGCACAAGCAAAGGGCCACAAGGCCAGTCCACATGCAGAGATATATATATATGCAACAAGAACAGTACAGTGATCAATACCTAGCAAGAGCAAGCATGCAGGTATAAATATAGAGCACAGTACACACAAAGGCTACAGCAAGTGTGGAAACGTAGGCACAAGGCCTAACAAAGTACAAAAGCGCTGATGATCACCAGACGGAAGTGCCTTGGTGAATATATCAGCAGTGTTGGCCCGAGTGGCCACGTGTGCAAGACGAAGCTGACCACGCTGCTGCAACTCTCGAGCCAGGAAGTAACGCAGAGCGATGTGCTTCGTTCTGTGCTCCAGTCTGTGCTCCTCACACAAGGCAATGGCAGCCTTGTTGTCGACGTACAGAACTGGAGGAGAACGAGGCTGCTCTCCCAGGTCGGTCAGCAGGTAGGTGAGCCAGCGTAACTCCTGAGCAGCCATGGCGGTGGCGTAGATCTCAGCCTCACAACTGGAGCTGAGAACAGAAGACGAGCGAGTAGAACGCCAAGAAACAGAACCAGAGCCAAGGCTGAAAGTGTAACCCTGTGACGACCGCTGCGTAGCCTGGTCGTCAACCCAAGAAGCGTCTGAGTGCCCAGTGAGGACCACGTCTCTCCGCCCTCCAAGCACGAGCCCCATGCCCGATGTACTGCACAAGTAACGCAGTACCCTCTTCGCAGCATCCATGTGCACCTTTCGGTGCCGACCAGGAGCCACGTAGCGTGCCAGAAGGCCAAGAGGGTATGCAAGACGAGTGCAGGTCATCAGGTACATGAGGCAGCCCACTAACTCCGGGTAAGGACCACTCGGCTCTACGGATTCGTCCGAAGGTGGAGCTGAGAGCGAGTGACCTGTAGCCAGAGGAGTGGACTGTGGCGAGGACCAGGTGAAGCCGAAGCGCTGAAGGACCTACTGCACCATGTGTGACTGAGTCAGAGTGATGGTGCGGCGTGCTCTGTCCCGGGTGATCTGCAAGCCAAGGTAACTGCGCAGCTCACCAGGGTCTGTGCACGTGTGTCTCTTCTGCAGCTCCGACTTCACCAGGGCGAGAGCCTCAGTGTCAGCAGTGGCAAAGACCAAGTCGTCGACGTACACGAGGATGTAGAACGGCGGCAGCGAAGTGTCGGTGCGCAGGAACAGTGACGGGTCAGCAGTCGAAGGAGCAAACCCAAGAGCCGCAAGTGTAGTCCTCAGTGTGTCGTGCCACTCACGAGGCGCCTGGCGGAGACCGTAGACTGGCCGCCGGAGGCTCCACTGGGTACCAGGAGGGAACGACCCAGTGAAGCCAGGTGGGCGGCGCAGCCAGATCTCCTCGTGCAGGCTGCCTTGTAAGAAGGCTGTGCTGAAGTCCAGCGAGTGAAGCTCGTAGTCACGCTGAGCGGCAACGTGCAGCAGCACCCGAAGAGTGGTCATCTTCGGGGTGGGGGAGAAGGTCTAGAAGAAGTCGACTCCCTCTCGCTGACTGAAGCCTCGAGCAACGTAGCGAGCCTTGAAGACAGGCGGAGAACCCGGCGGCCGCTTCACCCTGAAAATCCACATGCCATCGACGATGTTCGCCCCGGGAGGGGGAATCCATCGACGTAAGTGCCTGTGGACTTCCAGGATGCCATCTCTGCGTCCATGGCTGTCTGCCACTGGGAGGAGTACTCACCCGCGATCGCCTCAGCGTAAGAGCGCGGGGTCGGGATGTCTACAGCATCCGGGTCTCCCTCAGGGGCAAGCAGCATGGCCACGAGATGAGGCGCAGCGGCTGCAAGACACTCAAGGTCCTCGTGCCCGACGGACGGAGGACTGACAGACTCAGACTCAGCAACAAGACTAGCAGCGTAGTCTAGACGACAGGCAGCAGCAAAGTCAACAAGCTCAGCGACCAGGGCAGACGCAGCAGCAGACTCAAATGACGGGTCAGTGACAACAGTGGCTAGCAGACGCGTGACAGTAGGGTGCTCAGCACGAAACCGGTCAGACTCAGGGTCCGCGACGTCAGGCAAAGAGGACGCAGGGGGAGACGGAAGAGGAGTACGCTCCGGAGTAGGGGACCGACGCAGGGCTACAAGGCGTGTGCCGGGGACAGCCGGCTGACGCGGACGAGGAACACGACGACCGGTACGACCAGGACGAACAGGCGAGACAGGACGCGACGCAGGCTCACGACGCTCAGCAAGACCCCCTGCCTGCTCAGTGTAAGGAGAAGGAGCAGGCAGCGGTGAGCCAGGCTGTAACGGAAGACCAGTAGACGAAGGGAGACTAAGAACCTGGCGAAGCACAGAGTCAGGCGGTGGCTGAGACGACGGAGACGGTGGAGCAAAGAACAGGCGCGGCTGTGCAGTGCCACCAGCACCAGCAGCTCCAGCACCCCCAGCAGCTCCAGCACCTCCAGCAGCTCCAGAAACCTCAGCACCAGCTCCTCCAGGACCAGCTCCACCAGTAGCAGCACCCCCAGAACCGGCACCCCCAGTCCCAGGGTCTCCAACCGCAGTGTCTCCAGCAGCAGCACCCGCAGGCTCAGCACCTCCAGCCCCAGCAGCTCCAGTACCCCCAGTACGAGCACCGCCGGGACCAGCACCACTCCCAGCTCCAGTGACGGCAGCAGAAGTACCTTCAGGAGCAAAGCCCCTAGCTCCAGAAGCTCGACCCTGACGGCGACCGTACCAGTCGTGCAGCTGCTGTGAGGTGAGAGGCACACGCGGACGAAGGCGGCTACTCCAAGGAGACCGCGCAACAGCAGACCCAAAACCCTCAGCGCTTGCACCCCCAACAGCTCCAGAACCTCCAGTGCCAGCACCCTCAGCAGCAGCCAGCACCCTCAGCAGCTCCAGCGCCACCAGCACCAGGACCTCCAGCAGCTCCAGAATCTCCTGCGCTCGCACCCTCAGCAGCCCCAGAACCACCAGCTCCAGCGCCACCAGCACCAGGACCTCCAGCAGCTCCAGAACCTCCAGCGCCCGCACCCTCAGCAGCCGCAGAGCCTCCAGTAGAAACAGCTCCAGGAGCAGAGTCACCAGCTCCAGCGCCTCCCGCAGGAGGGCCCCTAGCTCCAGCAGCGCGACCCTGACGGCCAAGGTACCACTCAAGCAGCTGCACTGAGGAGAGAGGGAGTCGACGACGAGAGGGCAGCGGCGAGGCACCAGCGGAGCGACTACGGAGACGGCCGCTCCAGGGAGACTGCTCACCAGACGCCTCAGCACCCCCAGGTGCAGCACCCCCAGACTCAGTACTGCCAGACTCAGCACCCCCAGACCCTTCACACGCAGGCTCAGCACCTCCAGGCTCCACACCCTCAAGCTCCGCACCCCCAGGCTCAGTACCTCCAAGCTCAGTACCCCCAGGCGCCGCACCCCCAGGCTCAGCACCCCCAGAAGTAGCACCCCGAGCAGGACCACCCCCAGCAGGACCTGAGTCACCAGTGACCTCGACCGGCGCAGGTAAGGGAGGAGGGTCTACCTGAGACACACCTGAAGGAGCAGGACCGGGAGCGGGGAGGGGGTCTACCTGGGGAGCACCTGGAGCGAGGAAGAGCGGCGGGGGGGGGAGAGGGGCAGTGCGGTAGGGGAAGAGACGGTAAAAGGGAACCGACTCATCGAACGTGACGTCCTGAGACGCAAAGACACGGCGCGAGGTGGGGTGGTAAAACTGCCAACCAGGCGCGTCAGGGACAAAGCCAAGGAAGACACAGGGAACAGCGCGGGCGGAGAGCTTGTCCGCGGTGGTATTGCGGACAAAGGCACGAGCACCTCAGACCCGGAAACGCGACGCATCGCCAACCTTCCCCGTCCACAGCAGCGTGGGCGAGGTCTCTAGCAAGGAGATACGGGGTCAGAGGTTGAGCTGATGCGCGGCGTACCGGACCACAAACGGCCACAGAAAATGGGGGGCAGCCGCATGGATCATGGAGGTACGAGCGACCTCCATGACTAAGCCAATGCGGCGCTCAGCAACCCCATTCTGCTGCGGAGAGGCCGGAAGCATGAACGTCTGGCGGATGCCGTGCTCCGCACAGAAGGCTGCCAAGAGGTCAGAGGAGAACTCACCACCTCTGTCAGAGTGCAGACGCAGGACGGGAAACTCTGTCCCAAACCGCTCACGGAGCTGGAGACGGGCAGCGCAGATCCAAGGGATCAAAACAGCAGGGACCTCCCCCTTGCTGCGCAAGGGGAAGACCGTGGTGTAACGCGTGTAGTCGTCGACAACCAGCAGGAAGTACCGCTCGTGGCCCTGTCCACGGACGCGGGCTGGGCCCCACACGTCTAGGTGGAGAGTCTGCAGGGGAGCCTCTGTGGGAGGGAACGAGGAGGAGTGAGGAGCGGCGCGCTGCCGCCCCTCGACGCAAGGAATGCAGGGCGGCGCAAGCGAGGGAGGGAGGGCAGGCAAAGACCTGGGAAGACCAGAAACCAGGGAGCGAGAGTGCATGCCACGAAGGCGCTGCACCGAGGGGTGACCAAGGCGGTGGTGCCACAGGAGGGTCTGGTGCGACAAAGCGCGACACTCGCAGGGGGCCGCTAGCTGACCTGACGCAGACGCAGACGCAACTACCTGAGGGGACTCAGTGGTCAGGGTGTACAGACTCGAGCCAGGCGCACGGGAAAACGTGGCCAGGTGTCGGCCCGTCCGAGCACACGTACAGTGAGTCACTCGCTGACTCGCAGGAGTGAACTGGTGAACCCCCCTATCCTGGAGGTCAGCTCCACTCACCAAGTTCGTAGAGAACGAGGGGAGGTAAAGACCTGACAGCGAGCCAGACGGGGCGGCCGGACACGGCAGAACCGTGGAGTAGTGGGCAAGGACTGGACCCCCGGAGGGGTCCGCCAGGGAGACTGGAACCGGCCGACTAAGCGGCGTGAGTGTGGTGCAGTCACGAAAGAAGGAGCGGGAAGCTCCTGAGTCAAGGGTGAAGGTGTGCAAGACCGCAGCAGGCGCAGTACCAGAGAGAGCAGACTCATCAGCACCTGGAGAAGCAGCCCCACCAGCACCTAGAGCAGGAGACGTACTAGCACCCAGAGCAGCAGCAGACGCACTAGCACCTAGAGCAGCAGCCTCACCAGCACCTAGAGTAGGAGACGCACGAGCACCTAGAGCAGCAGCCTCACCAGTACCGAGAGCAGCAGGCGCTATACCAGGGTCAGGCGGTACGCACAGGTAACAGGCACGGTCAACACTAGTAGGCAATGCATACATGGCAGTGAGAATAGCATCATAGTCAAGAGCAAAGATATCTACCCTCTGTCCAAGCAGCTCCAGCCAGGCGGGGAGCTCAGCCTCGTCGCCAAACACGGTACGCCAGGCATCGCTCAGACGGGCGAAGCAGCGGGACTGTGTGTGACTAAGCGTCCCGCAAGGCTGACCAGTCCTATCACCTGTGCGAATGACGTACGAGCAGCGAACTGTACTCAAAGACCCGCGAATCTGAGCGTACCACTCATGGAGCTGCTGGGACGTAAGTGTCTCGCGTGGACGCCGCTGCAGCTGCAGCTGGCCACTGCCAGACGCTCCCAACTGACCAGCTCCAGGGCGACAGCTACGACGGCTACCGCGACAGCCCCAACTAGTATACCACTCACTAAGCTGCTGGGGCGTGAGAGACTCACGTGAACGTCGCTGGAGCTGCATCTGGCCACCTGCTAATAGCAGTAGTAGTAGTGGCAGCTCGGGCAGGGCAGGCGCAGCAGGCAGGCAGGCAGGCAGGCAGGTAGGCCGGCAGGCAAGCAGGCAGGCAGGCAGGCAGGCAGGCAGGCAGGCAGGCAGGCAGGCAGGCCGGCAGGCAGGCAGGCAGGCAGGCCGGCAGGCAGGCAGGCAGGCAGGCAGGTGCTCACCAAAGGCTGGAAGGTCAGGCGCTCGCCGAGCGACGGCCGGGGCCGCAATAGCGGCTGCAGAGTAGGGCCGCGGCAGCTGCAGGGCGGGGCCGCTTCAGCGGCAGTCGCAGGGTGGGGCCGCGTCAGCGGCAGGTCGGGGCCGCGGCAGCTGCAGGGCGGGGCCGCATCAGCGGCAGGTCGGGGCCGTGGCAGCTGCAGGGCGGGGCCGTATCAGCGGCAGGTCGGGGCCGCTTCTGCGGCCGGGCGGGTCTGCGCGAGCGGTGCGCGGGGCAGCAGCAGGCCGCGCGCGGGCTGCGCGGGCTCGGGACGGGCTGCGGGAGGCAGCAGTGGGCTGCGCGCGGCTCGGCGCGGGCTGTGCGGGCCGCGCGGGCTCAGCGCGGGCTGCGCGCGGCAGCAGCGGGCTGCGCGCGGCTCGGCGCGGGCTGCGCGGGCTCGGCGCGGGCTGCGCGCGGCAGCAGCGGGCTGCGCGCGGCTCGGCGCGGGCTGTGCGCGGCAGCAGCAGGCTGCGCGCGGCTCGGCGCGGGCTGTGCGGGCTCGGGGCGGGCTGTGCGGGCTCGGGGCGGGCTACGCGCGGCTGCAGCGGACTGCGCGCGACTCGGCACGGGCTGCACGGGCTCTTTGCGGGCTGTGCAGGGCGACGCGCGTGCAGGAAGGTGCGCGCGGGCTGGAAGGGCGACACGCGCGGGACAAGAGTAAACAGGAGGCAGGAGGCGTGACAGTCACAGGCACAGTCACAGTCTCATTCGTGGGGTAGCGGTAGGTGGGCCCGAAAAAAAACGGTCCTACGGACCTACTGCTCTGATACCATGTTAGAAACTAGAGACAAGAATGACTTGAATTGAATCAGAGTTGGGTACATATCCTAACCCTAACATTGGGTTGTACCCTTTATGGGCTACCCCACTACAGCCTACATAAGTATATAACAAATACAGTTTGACAAGACGCGCCTCGTCGTTGCCGTGCATGCTAGGCAACCACCCACCCAACTCATGGATGGCCCATAGTGGGTTATAGGGCCACCCTCTATGAGCTAGGGTTTCATCCACTCCCCTCAGCTCAGCTTCAACTCACTGGGCCTAGCCAGTGCCCAGTTCAGCAGCCTCAAAACCACCTCTCGCTCCTGCTCGGCAGGCTCTCAGATCCCCGCCATGGCTCAGCCCGACAATCCCGCCACCTGCGATGACGACGACTCTGATTCACAGCCTGCCTTAACAGGCTAGACTTTTTGCTCAGTCATCTAGCACTCGAGAAGGCAGCAATCGCCGAGCCCAATACTATCCCCATCCAGAAGGAACCTTCCGCACCAGTTATCTCAAATCCCGACCCTGTGGCAGAGACAGTTGCGGAACCAACTGTCGCTTCGGCCTTGCACCATCCCACTCAGACCACGGCGCGAACCTTCCGGCTCAAGCAGGCGACCTTGAGCTTCGCTAAGCCTTCATCTTCGTCCGCCGACGTCAACAACTCTCCCGGCTCATCTGAGTGTTTGCGTCCTCGCCTCACAGTAAACCTGGCGGAGCTCATTGAAGGACTCTACGATGATGCAATTGACAAGTTCAAGAGTCACTGGCAAGCACGTTTCCCCTGGCTTCAAATCACTAAAACCACCTCGGGGTTGCCTGCCTTCAAGTGTATTGTTTGTGCAGCTTATGCTGGCGACGGAGGCAAGTGCGGTAGGCGCGGAAAAGGCGCCACGGACTTGCAGACCCAGTCGTTTCGTAAGCACGCTGGCACGGCGAAGCACAAGCTGGCGATGGCGAGACAAACAGCTGTGCACGAGTGCAGTACGAGGTAGCTGCAGATCGACCAACATCGTGCCACGGTGGACGGAGAGCAGCTGCGCGTCGACGCCCTTCTCGAATCATTGCTGTTCGTCAGCCGGTCCGACGCGCCCATGGGGATGTGGGTGAAGCTGGTGCGTTACCTGACGGAGAAGGGCGTGCCTGGCTTCCCAAAGAAGGGGTACGGCACCTACTACACCACGTGAGTGCCGGAAACTATTTAATACACATCGGTGTTTCAATGTTTTATCCCTATAATAATGTTCTCACTATTGTTTCAATGTGCAGATACGGCTTCCGTGAGCTGACGCAAGCGACTCCGACATGGCTCCAGACAACCCAACTAGAAAACGTGCTGGCGTCGCCCTTCGTCGGGATAGCGATTGACGAGAGCACAGATAGGTGCAGCGGGAAGCACCTGATCCTCTTCATCACTTTCATCCGTGACAACAAGCTTGTCACGGAGTTCATGGCGTTACTCACCGTGGAGAAGGCCGACGCCGCTTCTCTTCTCAGTGTTCTTCTGTCACATCTGCAGGCAGTCGGGATCGACCTTCAGCGCATTGCGGGAATCAGCACCGACGGTGCCAACATCATGATAGGCAGCAAGTCCAGCCTCACCACACGTCTCCGCCTGCGCATCCCCCATCTGGTGTCATCCCTCTGTATCGCGCACAGGTATGTCGGTGTTTTTTCATGATGCGTTTGTTTAGATTGTTGACTTTCCCGATGTACTAATGTTTACAAATTGTTGTACAGGGAGGCACTGGCGGCTAAAACAGCTGCCGAGAAGATTCTTGCGTTCAACGTCTTTGACACGGTGATTCGCACCGTGGCAGAGCATCTCGGCCGTTCAGGGCCATGGCACCAACGGTTCATGGGGCTCCAGGAAGTATTCGCGTCGACTTCTCTTGAGCTCCAGGGCATTCATGCCATCCGTTGGCTTTCGCGGGGCGACGCAGTGCTCAGGCTCGTCGATGTGCTTCCGGCTCTCATCGTGATGCTTAAGGAGTGGGACGCGAAGCTGTATGCTCTTGTGACAAGTTACAGGTTTCATTTCCTTCTTTTCTTCATTGCTGATGTGCTTGAGCAGCTCAACATCCTGAACAGGGCGTTCCAGCACAAGGAGGTGAGATTGCTCATGGTTTTCTGTCATTATTGTTTTGTTGCATTGGGCATTCTGCTATAATCCTGCATGTTAACCATCACCAGCCACTAACTACCGTCCGTCTTGTTTCTGTCCAGCTTGACTATGCCAGCGTGCATGGGCAGATCAAGCGCAAAACATCCCACATCGAGAGCCGCTACGTTGATTGCGGCGACGACTTCGGTGGCGGCGTGAGCGAGCTGTTGTCCCCCTTCATCGCGCGCCATGGGCCAGGAGGAAACCGGGAGGTGAAAGTCGAAGGGGTTGACTCGGATGGCCGTCCTGCACGCTTCACCTTCAGGCTGCATGAGGACAAGCTGGAGGAGTTCGAAGGGCCCGGGACCCACAATGGCTGCGTGGACGGCTGCACGGAGTTCGCAGAGGTGATCGTTCACCAACTCGAGCATCGGCTTGGCGACTTGGATGGGATGTCTGGGGTAAAGCTATTCATCTCAGACGAGTACCCGCTGGATCGAGGAGAGAGGAATCGGAAGTGCCTTCACTGGCTACGCTCGCTTGTGACTTTGTTCGAGGCCGACCCGACGTGCAGAGAAGGAGCTGCGCATGTTCACCTCCGTGCTTGCAGCATCTACCAAGGGCGAGCGCAGCTTCCACGCGGGGCTCACAGCCATGCTCAAGACACCTGACTGGCGAGACAACTACCCCAACCTTGTGCTCTTGCGGGTGGCGGTAGCTATACTGCCGCTGAGCACCGTGGAGTGCGAGCGGGGGTTCTTGAGGCAGAACAAGTCGTGGCAGAGAGGTTCGCTGAAGGATGCACGTCTGGGGGACCTGATGTGCATGAGTCTCATGGATTACGAGCCCAACTGGGAGGAGATCGTAACCGTCTGGAGGAGCTACAAGAAGCGCAAGCCCCACAACAACGCTCCACTCCAGCCTGCAGGAAAGCAACAGAACAAGGGCAAGGAGGCAGATGAAGTGATGGAAGTAGTAGAGATGATAATGATGCATCTGACAGTGATGATGATGATGGATTTGATGATTAGGATAACTTAGAGATCACTACTACTATCATCAACCTAGGAGATGATAATGATAGATCTAACAGTGATGATGATGATGGATGACTGGGATAACTTAGAGATAGGTAGGATGTTGAAGTACCGTATAGTTCCGGCTATAAGACCCGGGGGACTCTCTACAATTGCTTGAAAATATGCTATGGTGGACATTGTGGCAGTTGCAAATTTTGAAGACCCGGGGTACACCTATTTATCATTTATCAAGTTGTTATTTAGGGTGTACAGCTCAATTTCGGGCGGGGGGGGGGGGGGGGGGGGGGGGGGGGGGGGGGGGGGGGGTCTTATATTCGTAACGAATTCGAGCAAATTTCGCGCGAGCGACGCGTCAGATCTGTGTCAGAATTCGAGTCTGACACAAAAAAACATGTCAGAATTCGAATTTGTGCCAGTACAAACTGATGCACAATAGTAATTATAACCATTGTATACAGAAAAGGGGGGTCTTATGTTGATTAGTGGCCAAGGGGGGGTCCTCACAATATGTGCCATAATAAGGGTCCCCCTACCCGTTCAAGAGTCCCGGGGGACCTTCTTACCGGCGGGTCTTCTAGCCGGAACTATACGGTAGTAAGGTAGTTAAACTTTCTAATGCATGCCACTCTAATGTAGTAGGTAGTATGTTTGTACTTGTATTGTAGGCCAGTCTAATGTAGTTCAACCTAGGCCAACAGAAAACACACTTAAAATCACAATCAGACTTCTCTCTGAGGTTGATTCTGAATGTTCAGTCTTTTTTTAAAGACACTCTGAGATTTCAGCCTTTTTTTTAACACCGACTCTGAGAATTTCAGACAAAAACTGTAGACAACTCTGACGAATTAGACACGCCAAAAACGAATCTGAGGTCCTGGAAGGCATTGAGCGAATACTTATGTACGAACATGCAAACGGTAACGCGGCGCGTGCGAGCTAGCTAGTGCTAGGCTGGCATCGAGGTTCGGGCTAGTCCCGGAGCGCAGGCCGACTCAGCCGGGCCAGCAGTGCATGGTTTGGTAAAACAGTGCGCGCGAAGTTGGCGAAGCCCCGTTAGCATCATTAACGCGCGAACAATGGCTACTGCTGTACGCGATGTTAACGGTCGCAGTAAGGAATGTCGAGAAAATCCCTTACACTCCTCCCCCCCCCCCCCCCCCCCCCCCCCCCCCTCCTCAAGAAGCCCCCTCCGCGACGCGAGTGCGTGTATATCGCGAAAACCCCAGCTCCTCAGAAACACTTGCAGGGCAGGGTGGTTTTCGATGTTGGCCAGGGGCGCCCATCTGTCTTCAGTTGGCGAGCGGTCCTTCCAGCAAATGAGGAACTCGATCCTCTTGATGTCTGTGGGGTGGCGAGTCCGATGGCTCAGATTTTCTCAGGCTCGAAGATTGTCTCCGATGCAGGGCGAATCATGGATGGCGGGCGGTGGCGAGGCAGTTCGCTTGTGGTTGGGATGTACGGGCGAAGCAGGCTGACGTGGAAAGATGGGCTGATGTACCAGTTGGTGGGCAATAGTAAGTAGGCGATAACTGGGGTGATCATGTGGCTGATTTGGAATGGTCCACAGTATCGCGGTCGCAAACCAGACGGTGGTTGCGGTCAGCATTTCGTTTTGCAATAATGTTGGCTTTCTTGATGGCATCTAGGTCTCTTGTTCAGGCATCTTGCAAGATCTCGACGAATTGTTGTACGCGTGGCGTTGGGTTGTCCGGACTCGGCGTCATGGGCACTGTTGGGTTTTGCCCGTAGTTCATGTAAAACAGGGACTGCTGCGTCGTCGCTGACGTGGCGTTGCTATAGGCGAACTCGATCAGCGACAGCTGCTGCTCCCACGTTGTCGGGTCGTCGCACGTGGCGCGGATCAACTGCTCCATGGTCTGGTTTGTCCGCTCCTTTTGACCGTCGATCTTGGGGTGGCACAACGAACTGTAGCTGTCAGAGGTCCACTGGAGATCCCCGATGATCCTAGGGAAGGGTTACAGGCATGTCGGCCTGGGGGGTTATGGGCGCACTCACCCGCTATACAAACAAGCCCTTTTATCCCAATGGTTAGTGACTGGGATTCTGACATGGTATCAGAGCGAAGGTCTCGGGTTCAAATCCCGGTGTATGCACTTCGGGCATCCCAGTGCGAGGGGGTGTCAGAGGTCCACTGGAGATCCCCGATGATCCTAGGGAAGGGTTACAGGCATGTCGGCCTGGGGGGTTATGGGCGCACTCACCCGCTATACAAACAAGCCCTTTTATCCCAGTGGTTAGTGACTGGGATTCTGACAGTAGCCTGGTCCCGAACTGCTCCCAAATATTCTTCTGGAAGTTGCTGGTAAACTTCGTGTCACGGTCGATGATTATCGCGGCTGGTATCCCGTGCAGTCGAACGACGGTTGTGATGAACAGGCGAGCGGTTTCTTCAGCTAAGATCGATTTCCTGCACGAAGAGAAGTGAGCCATTTTAGTCAGTCTGTCAACGACGACCATAACCGCGTCGTTACCCCCGGGGCTCGAAGGTAACCCCGTGACAAAATCCATGGTAACCTGCTGCGAGGTGCGCTTGGGCGGTGGAATCGGCTGCAATTGACCCACCTTTCTTTTTCGCGAGCTCTTCATCACCTGACACGTAGGACACGAACCCACGTGGTGCTGTACGTTGGTCAACAGCTCCGGCAAGTAGTAGTGTCAAGAATTTAGCAGGAATGAATTGAACTAGAAAACTGGGGATACAAGTAGAAACCCTAGAATGTGTTGTACCCCATGTAAGCTACCCCACTACAGCCTACAAACAACAACAGCACAATAGTTTAACACACCCCCATAGGCAAAGTGGGGGAGAACCAGTGGTCACAAGACCAGTCAAGAAAAGCAAAGCAAGCTCAAGGTGGATCACAACGTCACCACACACTCCGAGCACAAGAAGATGACCACAAGGCCAGTTCACATGCAGAGTTATATAAAACAAAGCAAACAGTACAGTGATCACAACCTAGCAAGTGAAAGCATGCAGGTATATATAAAGATCACAGTACAAGCAAGGTCAAGCAGTGAGCAAGTGAGCAAACGTAGGCACAAGGCCTAAAGCAGTACACAGACGCTGATGATCACCAAGCGGAAGTGCCTTGGTGAAGATATCAGCTGTGTTGGCCCGAGTGGCCACGTAAGCAAGACGAAGCTAACCACGCTGCTGCAACTCTCGAGCCAGAAAGTAACGTAGAGCGATGTGCTTCGGACTGTGCTCCAGTCTGTGCTCCTGAAACAAGGCAATAGCAGCCTTGTTGTCTACGTACAGAACTGGAGGAGAACTAGGCTGCTCTCCCAAGTCAGTCAGCAGGTAGGTGAGCCAGCGTAACTCCTGTGCAGCCATGGCTCCTGCGTAGATCTCAGCCTCACAACTAGAGCTGAGAACAGAAGAAGAGCGGGTAGACCGCCAAGAAACAGAGCCGGAACCAAGGCTGAAGGTGTAACCCTGAGACGACCGCTGCGTAGCCAGGTCGTCAACCCAAGAGGCGTCTGAGTGTCAAGTGAGGACAACACGACCCAGTGAAGCCAGGTGGGCGGCGCAGCCAGATCTCCTCATGCAGGCTGCCCTGCAGGAAAGCTGTGCTGAAGTCAAGAGAGTGAAGCTCGTAGTCACGTACACCCGAGGAGTGGTCATCTTCGGGGTAGGGGAGAAGGTCTGGAAGTAGTCAACTCCCTGTCGCTGACTGAAGCCTCGAGCAACGTAACGAGCCTTGTAGACAGGCGGAGAACCCGACGGCCGCTTCACCCTGAAAATCCACATGTCATCGACTATGTTCGCCCCAGGAGGGGGAACTGCGTCGACGTAAGTGCATGTGGACTTCCAGGAGGATACCATCTCTGTGTCCATGTCTGTCTGCCACTGAGAGGAGTAGGGACCCGTAATCGCCTCTGCGTAAGAGCGCGGGGTCGGGATGTCCAGTGCATCCGGGTCTCCCTCAGGTGCAAGCAACATGGCCACGAGATGAGGTACAGCAGCCGCAAGACACTCAAAGTCCTCCTGCCTGTCCTCAAAGACGTCCGTGCCAAGAGCACACTCACCCCCGACGGACGGAGGACAGACAGACTCAGACTCAGCAACAAGACTGGCGGCGTAGTCTAGACGACACACAGCAGCAAAGTCCACAAGCTCAGCAACTAAGGCAGACGCATCAGCAGACTCTAACGACGGGTCAGTGACAACAGTAGCTAGGAGACGCGTGACAGTGGGACTGGCAGCACGAACCAAGTCAGACTCAGGGTCCGGAACGTCAAGAAGAGAGGACGCAGGAGGAGACGACAGAGGGACGCGCTGTGGGACAGACGAAGGACGAAGTGCCATAGTGTGAGTACCTAGCACAGGAGGAGGACGCGGACGAGGGACACGACGAGCACGACGAACAGTGCGAACAGGGGAGGCAGGACGAGACGCAGGCTCACGACGCTCGGTAAGGGAGGCTTGCTGCTCAGTGTAACAAGGCGGGGCAGGCAGCGATGAGTCCTGAGGAAGGGCAGTGGACGAAGGAAGACTAAGAACCTGACGGAGCACCGATCCGGGCAGGAGCTCGGACAGCTGCGGCGACGGCAAGAAAAACGGGCGCTGCTGCACAGGGTCTCCATCTCCAGCACCTCCAGCTCCAGTGCCTCCAGCGCCAGTATCTGCAGCTCTAGCACCTCCAATGACAGCGCCTCCAGTGCCAGTGCCTCTAGCTCCACTGCCTCCAGCTCCAGCGCCTCCAGCTCCAGCGCCTCCAGTGCCAGCGCCTCCAGCTCCAGCGCCTCCAGCTCCAGCGCCTCTAGCTCCAGTGCCTCCAGCTCCAGTGCCTCCAGCTCCAGCGCCTCCAGCTCCAGCACCTCCAGCTCCAGCGCCTCCAGCTCCAGTGTCTCCAGCTCCAGCGCCTCCAGCTCCAGCGCCTCCAGCTCCAGCAGCGCGACTCCGAAGGCGGGTGCGCCGAGCAAACCACGGCTCTCGCTGGCTAGTCCGCTGCGGCGAGGCACCCTGAAGACCACCAGCAGACGCAGCACCACCAGGCTCAGCACCCCCAGAAGCAGCACCCCCAGGCTCAGCACCCCCAGGCTCAGCACCCCCAGGCTCAGCACCCCCAGGCTCCGCACGCTCAGTCTCCGTACGCACAGGCTCAGCACCCCTAGGCTCCACACGCTCAGGCTCGACACCCCCAGGCTCCGCACACGCAGGCTCAGCACCCCCAGACGCAGCACCCCGAGCAGCACCACCCCCAGCAGCACCTGAGTCACCAGCGGCGCGACTCCTAAGGCGTGTGCGCCGAGCAAACCACTTGCACAGCTGCTGAGGTGAGAGAGGCTCTCGCTGGCCAGACCGCTGCGGTGAGGCACTCTGAGGATCTCCAGCATACGCAGCACCACCAGGCACATGACCCCCAGACTCAGCACCAGCAAGCTCAGCACCCCCAGACGCAGCACCCCAAGGCTCAGCGCCCCCAGGCTCCGCACTCGCAGGCTCAGCACCCCCAGACTCCGCACACACAGGCTCAGCACCCCCAGACGCAGCACCCCGAGCAGCACCACCCCCAGCAGCACCAGAGTCACCAGTGACCTCTAGAGGCCCAGCCAAGGGAAGCGGGGCTACCTGAGACATACCTGAAGGAGCAGGACCCTGAGGGGGGAGGGGGTCTACCGGAGGGGGACCTGGAGCGAGGAAGAGCGGCGGAGGGGGGAGAGGGGCAGTGCGGTAGGGGAAGAGACGGTAAAAAGGAACCGACTCGTCAAACGTGACGTCCTGAGAGGGGAAGACACGACAGGCGCGAGTTGGGGTGGTAAAACTGCCAGCCAGGCGCGTCAGGAGGAAAGCCAAGGAAGACGCAAAAGATGGCGCGAGAGGAGAGCTTGCCCGCGGTGGAATCGCGGACAAAGGCACGAGAACCCCAGACCCGGAACCGCGACGCATCGCCAACCTCCCCCGTCCAACGCAGTGTAGGCGAGGTCTCCAGCAAGGAGACACGGGGCCAGAGGTTGAGCTGATGCGCCGCGTACCGGACCGCAAACGGCCACAGAAAATGGGGAGCAGCCGCATGGATCATGGAGGTACGAGCGACCTCCATGACTAAGCCAATGCGGCGCTCAGTAACCCCATTCTGCTGCGGGAAGGTCGGAAGTGTGAACAAGTGGAGGATGCCCTCCTCCTGACAAAAGCCCCTTAAGAGGTCGGAGGAGAACTCACAACCTCTGTCAGAGTGCAGACGCAGGACAGGGAGGTCCATGCGGAACCGCTTGCTCCCCAGCTGAAGACGAACAGCTCGGATCCAAGGGATTAAGACATCAGGGACCTCCTCCTTGCTGCGCAAGGGGAAGACCGTGGTGTAACGCGAGTAGTCGTCAACAACCAGCAGAAAGTACCGCTCGCGGCCCTGTCCACGGATGCGGGCTGGGCCCCACACGTCCATGTAGAGAGTCTGCAAGGGAACAGTCGTCGGAGGGAACGAGGAGGAGTGAGGGGCGGCGCGCTGCCGCCCCTCGACGCAAGGAATGCAGGGCGGGGCAGGCGAGGGTGGGAGGGGAGGCAGAGACCTGGGAAGACCAGAGACAACTGCTTCAGTAACGCTGCCAGTGTTGGAGGTTGCGTGTGGGGGGGAGGTTTGCCCCCAACCACCGAATGAAGCTCACATGTTGCGTGAGCTGCAGGTTTCGAAGTGAGTGGGTTGACTTCGGAAGACCCATTGAATTCGTGCCACATGGCAGCACTAGAAGAATCGAGATTCAGGGAACATTCGAACCAGTGAAATTCAGTTGCCGAATTTCACCCCATTCGAAATGTTACATGAAAGTTCACGACACATCTCGTAGTAGCTAGATGTTACATGCACGACTCGATGTATTGAGTAGATGTAAATGTGCTCGCCTTGTTTGCATGTTTCATAGTGAAAACCAGAGTTCATTGTACAAGGTACATTCGAACCAGAAAATCCAGAGAGCTTCTAATCTCTATTCCTAGAGCATAGTCTTCACGTTTCCAGCTATAGCTCACTCGTTTCTTAGGCGAACGGAGCGTTTGACGGCTCGTTGGAAAACTAAGACAGAGCTCTAGTGGTTAGCATAACTCCAAGTTCCTGCCAACCAGAGGACACGCCTCTACAACAGTGGTATCAGAGCTGGTCGGAGGAGTCTACGCGCGCGACGAGAAGCAAGCATGCCGACTTCAAGCGAGGCCTCCCGCACTTCCTTGGATGGTGTCGTTGTAAATTCCGGCGAACCCTGGGCAGCCGCGACGATGTACGACACGTCGGCGGTACCGATTTTCACGGGACAAAACTACTCCGCGTGGAAGTTTAAGTTCCAAGTGCTCATGATGGAGCGGGGACTTTGGGGTCTCTTCGATGGGACGGAGAAGAAGCCGGACGACGAGAGCGACATCGCGGCTTGGAAGAAGAAGGACCAAAAGGCGTTCGCTACGCTAATCTCGCGGATCGGCATCAACCTCGTGAGCTCGGTGCGCACGTGCATCAAGCTCGAAGCGTCGGCGCATGAGGCGTGGAAGCGGCTCGAGACAATGCACGTGAACAAGACTCCCCACGGCAAGATCCTAGCCCGGAATGCGTTCTACACGGTGAAGTTGCGCGCGGGCGAATCGATGCACGAGTATGCGACTCGTGTGGAGGAACTTGGGGAAACGTTCCTAGACCTCGGTGGAACGGTTACGGAGGAGGATTGGATTTTGACCTTGCTTTGCGGTCTTCCGGAAGAGTGGTCGACGGTGATAACGACACTCGATAGCGTGCAAGACACTTGGACAAAGGAAACGGTGGTCGGTCGGCTTCTCCATGAGGAATCGCGTCGCCGACAATTCGCTAATGAGAGCGTGGAGACCGCCATGTTCTCCGGAGGGAGTTCCGGAGGAAAGTCCAAGTGGAGCAAGGGTGCGACGAAGAAGTCGTACGGTGGAAGCGATCGCGGCAAGGGGAACACATCAAACGGCGCGAGCAAGTGCCACTATTGCGGCAAAGCGGGACACTTTTGGCGAGAGTGTCGGAAGCGTCCGAGCGATTGGACTCCATCAAAGGTGCGGAACCAAGAGGGCAACGCGCACACGGCATCCGGCGAGGCGGATGATACAAGGGAGTCGATCGTGTTATTGGCCGGTGACGGGACCAACACTCCAAACGACGCGTGGTTCCTTGACACCGGCGCAACACAACACATGACGCACTCGGCATCATTCCTCACCAACGTTGGTGCACCGGGAGACGTCACGCGCGTCGTCTTCGGAAACGGCAAGTCGCTACCGGTGGTCGGAGTTGGGAGTACGCGTCTCATCGTCGATGGCGGACCGGTGGACATCACGAACGTGCTTCACGTCCCGGGATTGGAGGTGAATCTACTCTCCGTCACTCAACTCGCGAAGAAGGACGTGAAGGTCACCATCGATGGCGCGACGATGAACCTCTTTTGGAAGGGGAAGCAATTCGCACAAGGCGTTCTCAACGGAGAACTTTACCAACTCAAGACGCACCCGGGAGCAGCTTCATCCAACGTGGCGCAAGGTTCCAAGGCGACTCTCAAGGCGTGGCATAATCGACTTGCGCACGCCAACTACGACTCGGTCAAGGAGTTGGTCAACAAAGGACTCGCGAAGGGAGTCGACGTGATCGCCGGCGACGACGAGAAGGGCGTGTGCACGGCGTGTGTCGAAGGAAAAATGGCTCGCAAGCCATTTGGTAGCCGTACATCTCCCCTCGCTCGGGACCCGCTTGCGCTTGTTCACATGGACGTGTGTGGACCGATGCGGCATGCATCAAAGGGAGGAGCGCGGTTCCTCTTGGTGATGCTCGACGACGCGACGCGGATGTGTTGGACCCGACTCTTGAAGGCTAAGGGAGATGCGGCCAAGGCGATTCAAGAGTGGGCGCTCGAAGTTTGCGACAACGGCAAGAAGCGGATCAAGTGTATTCGCACCGATGGTGGTGGCGAATTCGTGAACGCGGAGCTTGAGAAATGGATGAAGAGCAAGGGCATTAAGCACGACGTCACAACACCCTACACACCCCAACAAAATGGAGCGGCGGAGCGGCTTAATCGCACGTTGGTGGAAGCCGTTCGTTCTCTCCTTCAACACTCCAAGCTTGGGAGCGAGTGGTGGGGTGAGGCGAGTGCGCTAGCGGCGTGGATTCGCAACCGTTTGCCGACGAAGGTGCTTCCGGAAACGACTCCGTTCGAAGTATGGACCGGAACGAAGCCGAACCTATCCCGCCTACGCACCTTTGGGTGCCTTTGCTACTACCATGTACCGGATCCCCTTCGTCACAAGTTGCAACCGAAGGCTCGTGCGGCAATCTACTTGGGAGTTGCGGCGAATGAGCGTGCGTGGCGAGTGTGGGACTTGGCGGAAAGGCGCGTCGTCACATCTCGAGACGTGGTCTTCGACGAAGACAAGTTTCCGACGAAGGAACAACCAACGCCGCAACTCACCGTCGTACTTCCCGCACGAGAGGAGGATGCGGCGGTGGAGGTTCCATCACAAGCGGAAAAGGAAGCCGAGAATGGAGAGGGAGAGAACGAGGAGAGCGATGACGATGTCGTGGAGGTGCCACCAACCGAGGAGGCAACTTCCTCCGCACCTTCTTCCCTACCATTGGCGTTGACCCGTGGGCGTCGTACACCTCGCCCCAACAAGAAGTTAGCCGACTACGCTACGGTAGCCGTTGGGGAGTTGGATGAGGAGCGTGCGGCATATTGCTTCGCAACCATGGGAGATGACCCTCGCACCCACATGGAGGCTTTGACTTCTCCGGATGCACCGCTATGGAAGCAAGCAATGGAAAAGGAGCTAGCCTCGATCAAAGAGAACGATGTGTTCGAGCTCGTCGACCCGCCGAAGGGTGCCTACTTGGTGGGGTGCAAATGGGTGCTTAAGAAGAAGTTGGGAGCCGATGGGAGTGTCGAACGCTACAAGGCGCGGCTTGTAGCTCAAGGGTACACTCAACGGGAGGGGGTGCACTATAGTGAGACCTTCGCTCCCGTCGCTAAGGCTACAACTCTTCGAGTGTTGCTCGCGCTAGCGGCATCGCTTAACCTCGAGGTGGAGCAATTGGACGTTTGCACCGCCTTCCTCTACGGGCTTCTTATGGAAGAAGTCTATATGCGGCAGCCCCCGGGGTACGATGACGGTAGCGGAAGGGTGTGGAAGCTCAAGCGTACCCTCTACGGCTTGAAGCAAAGTCCACGCGGATGGTACAAGCGCATCGACGACTTTCTTCTTCAACACGGTTTCGCTCGTAGCGAGTGCGATAGCGCTTTGTACGTGTTGAAGGAGGGGGAGAAGCAATTGGTGCTTTTGCTCTACGTCGATGACTTACTCCTCTTCTCCGACTCCAAGGACCTCATTCGGGAGGTCAAGCAACGGCTCGGGGCGGAGTTTGCAATGAGGGACTTGGGGCCGGTCACATACTACCTTGGGATGCACGTCGACCGTGACCGAGCCAACGGGACCATCCACCTCCACCAAGAGAAGTATGTGAAGGGGGTAGTGGAGAGCTTCGGCATGGGCAATAGCAAACCGGTGGGAACACCACTAGCTACGGGGTTCTCTTGCCTCACGGGAGAGGAAGAATCCACCCTCGATGAAGCCGAAGGGAAGCGGTTTCATTCGCTAGTGGGCTCGCTCATGTATGCCGCCGTTTCTACTCGTCCCGACCTCGCATACGCCGCCGGGGTGCTTGGACGAGTCGTGAGCAACCCTCATACCGAGCACGTGCGTGCGGGAGGACGCGTTCTACGCTACCTCCAAGGCACACCTAACTTGGGGCTCGTGTATGAAGCCGGCCCGATTGAACTCAAGGGCTATGCCGACTCGGACTACGCGGGAGATCCGAGCACGCGCAAGAGTACCTCCGGGTATGTCTTCACCTTGCTTGGGGCAGCCGTGAGTTGGCAAAGCAAGAAGCAACCAACCGTGGCTCTAAGCTCAACGGAAGCGGAGTATATGGCACTCACTCAAGGTGCCATGGAGGCGATATGGTTGCGGCGTCTTCTAGCGGAGCTTGGGCATCCTCAAACGAACCCAACTCCTCTCTTTTGTGACAACCAAGCCGCCATAAGCCTCTCTCACAACGCGGTCCTTCATAGGCGAACCAAGCATATCGAAGTGAAGCATCACTTCATTCGTGAGGCGGTTGAGAAGGGTGAGGTCAAACTCACTTACATAAGCACCAAAGCTCAACCCGCGGACTTCCTCACTAAACAACTCCCTAAGGATTCATTCCGTGCATGCTGTGAGCGTGTTGGATTGAACTTCTAGTGGCTTGGGTGCAAGGGGGAGTGTTGGAGGTTGCGTGTGGGGGGGAGGTTTGCCCCCAACCACCGAATGAAGCTCACATGTTGCGTGAGCTGCAGGTTTCGAAGTGAGTGGGTTGACTTCGGAAGACCCATTGAATTCGTGCCACATGGCAGCACTAGAAGAATCGAGATTCAGGGAACATTCGAACCAGTGAAATTCGGTTGCCGAATTTCACCCCATTCCAAATGTTGCATGAAAGTTCACGACACATCTCGTAGTAGCTAGATGTTACATGCGCGACTCGATGTATTGAGTAGATATAAATGTGCTCGCCTTGTTTGCATGTTTCATAGTGAAAACCAGAGTTCATTGTACAAGGTACATTCGAACCAGAAAATCCAGAGAGCTTCTAATCTCTATTCCTAGAGCATAGTCTTCACGTTTCCATCTATAGCTCGCTTGTTTCTTAGGCGAACGGAGCGTTTGACGGCTCGTTGGAAAACTAAGACAGAGCTCTAGTGGTTAGCATAACTCCAAGTTCCTGCCAACCAGAGGACACGCCTCTACAAAAGCCAGGTCATCCGGTACGTCGGCAAGCCGTTTCTGTAAATCACTCCCCTTGTCTGCTGCCTCGACTTCCCGAATATCAACCGCATACACGTCAGCTCCGACCGCTACAGTGAATTTCATCGTGATCGCGTTGATACGCACCGACGAAGACTGAAGTGATCCCTAGTGAGGTAACCATTCACTCGCACGGCGCAGTCACCCCGTCGTCGAGTTGATTCGTGGGTTGTGTCGTCGCAGCCAATCACGACCGAGTAAAATGTCGGTCCCATCGAGGGTCGTTGCGAGCATTTCTTGGCTAAACGTAAAGATACCCCGCATCGAATCCGAACTCGGTCCACGCGTTCTCGTGTCGCCAGTAGCGTGCCGTCGACCAGTCTTGCGTCGATCTCAGGTAAACACCTTCCAATGGCAGTTTCAGTTTCCGTGCTGTGGCAGTGTTGATCAGATTGTGGCTGGCTCCCCCGTCCACGAAGATCTTAACTAAGTCTGTCCCGATTGTCCCACTAAGCAGTATGGGGCTATCTACCGCGGTACCCTCCTTATTCGGCCGGGTGTGGTCGATTGCGTGAACCGGCACAATCACTCGGTGAGGGTCGGTTGGGTCGGGCGAGCGGCGTGACCTGTCAGTAGAGGGCCCGCGTTTCCCTGCTGGTTGGTCTGTTTCTGATGCTCCGCGTTTTCCGGGCATTCGCTTTTGCATTGTCCCGGCCTATTGCATGCGCAGCAGCGCCCTTTAAACGGTGCGGCAGCGCCATTCGTGGAGACAACGTGTGTCGTGGCGAGCTCGTTTGTCCCACGAGGCCGATGTCCCTAGCTATTCCTGTTGCCATAGGAACCCAATCTCGGTCGGCGAAGAAAATCCAATTTATTTGCCATAGCGAGGATCTCATTCAACACCGTAACATTGCGCAAATGGATTTCCTGAGCGATTTCATGCTTCAGGCCGCCGATGTAGCGGTCGATACGCTCCCCCTCGTGCATGTATCCCACCTGCTCGCACAATGCCAGAAACCCGCTGGTGTAGTCTTGGACGGAACCGAGCTGACGCCAAGTGTAGAGCTTCTGACGCGCCGTGATCGAGGCCGCAATTGGCTCTGACGCACGCAGACCTGCGCACCACGCATCCCAAGTGCAATACTGGGGCACTTCCACGAAATACGACGGCGCCCAGAATCCGGTTTGTCCTTCCTGTGTCGATAGAGTCTGGTAGTCCGTCGGCTTCGTGACGATGACGCGCCACCAATCCATGGCGGGTCCTCGCAGCAGCGACACGGCGTAACGAATCTTCGTCGAATCCTCCGAGACGGAGTTCGCGTCGAAAAAAACGTTCATAATGAATATCCATACCTGAACGGTAGGACCACCCCGTTGACTGGGATCGAAGCAAGGCGGACGACTTGAGCGGCATCGGCACCGAAATCGTGACGCGAGGTTGGCTCATGGCTGCATTCGTTGCTTCGGGTGTGTGTCGCGCCGTGTTCGTCGTCTCCGTCGTTGCAGGCAACGCCATCACTAGCCGCGCTCGAGGGTTGCCCCACACTTCCGTGTTGTGATATCTGTTGTGCAGGTTGTCTGTGCGTGCCTTGTCTGTGACTGTGTTTGTTATGCTCGTGCGACATCATTTTGAAGGGACGTTCGTTCTGCCGTCAGTGCCGCAGTTTCTTCAGAACTTTCGCGTTGCTGCTGCAGCAGTTCGTTGAGGAGTTCCTGCATGAGGGTCGTAACATTGATGTGCTCGACCATTCCGAAGGGCGTCGGCTCAGCTTAGTCTAGGCGCAGTCGTGGCTGCACGCGTTTACAGGAGAACGCGAGGACAGCGGCTCCTAGGGGCTAAGGTGCGTGAGTCCCTTTGAGTGCAAAAAATAAAAGTTGATTTCTCTGGGTGCGGAGATGCGCGGTTCGAAAGGAAAGTGGCTCTGAATACCAAGTGTTACGGGTGCAATGGAACGAGATAGCGAGGATTGCACTAGGTGTCAAATGAGTATTAAGTATGAGCGAAGGCATTGAGCGAATACTTATGTGCGAACATGCAAACGATAACTCGGTGCGTGCGAGCTAGCTAGTGCTAGGCTTGTCAGAAACTAACGAGCACGAATGGCTTCGCTAGAAAGGAATGAAAGTACAAATACCTAACCCCACTACAGCTACAAACATATAAATTGATTTTGACACACCCCCATAGGCAAAGTGGGGGATATTAAGAGCAATCAATGATCACAAGACCAGACAAACACAACGGAGCAAAGCTCAGGGTGGATCACTAAGTCACCACACAGTCCGAGCACAAGCAAATGGTCACAAGACCAGTTCACATGCAGAGTTATAACGAGCACATGTAGTACAGTGATCACAACCTAGCAAGACTAAGTATGCAGGCAGAGTAGGCACAAGGCCTAGAGCAGTGCAGAAACGCTGATGATCACCAGACACAAGTGCCTTGGTGAAAATATCAGCAGTGTTTGCCCGTCTGGCCACGTAAGCAAGACGAAGCTGACCACGCTGCTGCAACTCTCGTGTGAGGATGAAACGCAGAGCGATATGCTTCGTTCTGTGCTCCAGTCTACGATCCTGACACAAGGCAATCATGGCCTTGTTGTCGACGTACAGAACCGGAGGAGAACGAGGCCGCTCTCCCAAGTCGGTAAGTAGGTAGGTCAGCCAGCGTAACTCCTGTGCAGCCATGGCCCCCGCGTAGATCTCAGCCTCACAACTGGAGCTGAGAACAGAAGACGAGCGGGTAGATTTCCAGGAAACTGAACCGGAGCCAAGGCTTAAGGTGCAACCCTGTAACGACCGCTGAGTCGTCAGGTCATTTGCCCAAGAAGCGTCTGAGTGTCCAGTGAGGACAACTGGACCCCGTCCTCCAAGCACAAGCCTCATGCTGATGTACTGCACAAGTAACGCAGTACCCTCTGCGCAGCTGTCTAGTGCTCCTTCCGGTGTCTCTTGGCGCAGCGAATTGTGCAAGGATGCTGAGAGGGTACGCGAGGTCAGGTCGTGTGCACGTCATCAGGTACATGAGATAGCCTACAAGCTCTGATACCATGTCATAAATTAACGAGCAAGAATGGCTTCACTAGTACGGAATGAAAGTACAAGTGCCTAACCCTAAAAGGGTTTTACCGTATAGTTCCGGCTAAAAGACCCGCCGGAAAAAAGGTCCCCCGGGACTCTTGAATGAGTAGGGGGACTCTTATTGTGGCAGGTTTTGTGAGGCCCCCCCCTTGGCCCCTAATTATCCTAAGAACCTCCTTTTCTGTATACAGTAGTTATGATTGCTATTGTGAATCAGATTTTATTGGCACATATTCGAATTCTGACACGCTTTTTGTGTCAGACTCGAATTCTGACACAGATCTGACGCGCCGCTCGCACGAAATTCGCGCGAATTCGTTACGAATATAAGACCCCTCCCCCCTCCCCTCCCCCCCCCCCCCCAAATCGAGCTGTACACCCCAAATAACAGATTGATAGTTGATAAATAAGTGTACCCCAGGTCTTCAAAAATTTGCTGCCGCCATAATGTCCACCCAAGCATATATTTAAGCATTTGTAGAGAGTCCCCCGAGTCTTATAGCCGGAACTACACGGTACCAGGGCTCTCGTTATCAGACCAAGGGCATGTTCCTACGGCCCCTTATCAGGGACACCTCATATCAGCTTCGCATTTTTGCCTGGTAAAATTCGCGAAGGTTTTTTGGTTTAGGGAAATTTCAGTGTGTTGTGACGCGAGCCTGATAAGAGGTTGGCCTGATAAGGGGCCGTAGGAACATGCCCCGATTTGGTCTGATGGTCTGAATTTCAGACCTTCATTTTTCCTTTCATCTGATTCTTAAGACAATGCTTTTTATTTCGTCTGATCCATAAGACAAAGGATTTTATCTCGTCTGAATTTTCAGAGCATGCGTTATACGCTATCTGAATTTTCAGATAGCGAGTTTCGTTTCATCTGATACCGACAATTCTGCCCACGTAGCCATAGTTTGTCAGTCCTGGCAGGCACCTTTGGTGGTTGTAATTGCACGTGTAGTAATTCGTGTCGCCTCACTACAGTAACCGAATTTCGTAGTTTACTGTACCAGCAGAAAGCCCGCCTCGCTATAACTAATGCCCGTTAGAGCCCCTCCCGGTTGCCTTGTGAAGGGGGACTGTATGCTAAACCGACATTTCGTATGGGGTTTGTACGTTTCGTCACGCTTTGCGCGTGCTTATAAACTGCATATGGTAACCACCCGATTTGTCTGTTTCGCAACAATAATGGTAGGCACTCGTTGTCATTCATGAGTGATACTGGTTACTTTACGACTGCAAGAACCATGAACCAAACAGCCTCAACAAATGTTCAACTTAGATTGAAACATACAAACCACGTATCACACCCAATCAGCATTTCCCACATGGCCCACAACTCCAATGTCCACAAATATCGAAACACACACAAATGTGCGTGAGGAGAGAACACTTGTGCACATCAAAATCCACCTGACGCCTGTACGGGGTGGCTCCAACACACCTCACATGCGCATCCATTCCGTCGCGTCAACATACCGTCGCCCAAAACGGCGCCAACACCGGCGTCCAGCAGCTGCTGACGGCGGGACGGCTGGGTCATCCAGCCAGGCAGAACACGGCCGCGCGGGCGCGGGGTGCCAGGCGTGGGTGTTGCGCCCGGGGTAAGCACGGGCGGGGGAGCCACGTTGAGATTAATGGGCGGGCTTGCCCGCTCCATCCGCGCGATAATGATGGGGTTGCGGATGTCGAACAGGTGGCAGAGGTCGCGCGGCGCGATGCACGTCGCGCGAGCATAGCCGATGAGCATCTCGCAGGCCGCCCGGGCAGTGCGCTGCGCTTCACGGCCCACGGGGTTGGCATCGTCGTATACAGCCTGCATTGTGGTCGGCGCCTCCCAAAGCTCTGCCACCGGGCCCACCTCCAGCTCCGTCATCGTCTGCTCCGCCGCGGGCTCGGCGCACGTCGGCTCACCGTCGTCGATGGCGACATATTCGGTCGCCGTCATCGCGCCATGCCCGAGCCCGAGCCCACCTATGAGCGTGCCGACGTCGTCTATGTCGTCATCGAGCTCGATGTCGGGATAGACGGGCGGGGTGGGCTCGTCGTCGTGCACGTGGGTCAACTCCATGGACCACGTCAGCGGGAGACATCCCGTGCACCACCAGCACTGCTGGATGGTGCGCGCACCGACGCTCGTCCACGCGTCCGACAGCCACCCCAACACGTCGCGCAGGTTCGGGCGGAACCGCGCGACAGCGCTGGTCGCGCCGTCCGCACTCCACAAAGCCGTGAAGGCCCGCAGCCAGTGCTGGCGGTAGCGGGCCTTGGCGGTGGCAATGATGCCCTGGTCAAGGGGCTGCGTGAAGGCAGTGGTGTTCGGTGGCAGGAAGACGAGATGGACATTGCTCAAACACGTCGTCCGCATGCCGCATACGATCTCGCTCCACGCATGCTCGCTCCGCAGCATGTGCGAGCTCGCGTTGTCCAGTAACACTGCGATGTGGCGGCCCTCCGCATACATCGCAGCATTCAGTTGCGATATGAAGTGAGAGAACAACTGTTGGCATGGAAGGGAGGGACGGGGTTAGAGCCAGAGAATAAAAGATCAATGACACAACGGCGCACATTCAGAAACAAAAGATACATTCTCACCGGTGACGTCATCCACCCTTTGGCGTTGTGACGCCGGTAGCAGAGGGCCTCGGGGTCGTAGTCTGGGCGGAAATCGTGCGGGCGCTTCGCCTTGCTGATGACAAGCGGGCGGAACGCGTGACTCCCGTCCGCATCGACCAGGAATGCCACCGTGAGGCGCTCCTTCAACACCTTACGCCCAGGATTGTGCCCATTGGTGTACGTCCATGTTGAAAGAGTCGCGCAGGATGAGACCGAGGTGAGTAAGCAGTTGCGGGAGCTTCTCCCGGGCGTCGCGCACTGCGGCCATGTCCGCGCTTGCCGCCTCGCCGGCTGATGCACGGCACCTCACCCCTTGGCGCCGCAACGCACGGCGCATCCAGCCGATGGAGCAGCGAAAGGTGGGCGGAATGCCCATGTGTCGCGCCATAGTCGCGACATGGTCGCGGATGGTCTGCAGCGTCAGAGGAACTCCGGCGGGGCCGGCGTTTGCGATCCACCGCGCCATGGCCTGCTCCAGCTCCGGCCATGCGCCGCCACGCCGGCGGACTTGGTTGTCGCCCATCGCCACGACAGCCCAGCGCTCGGCGCTTTTCAGAATGCGCCCGACAGTGGAGCGGTCAGGGCGCAAGCCGTACTGGGAATAGCACCACTTCGCCAGGTCAACGTGCCGCATGCGGGGGTTATCTACGTGATGCGCGCATACCGCGCGCTTAATGTGCAGCGGCAGATGCACACGACGGTGGAAACGAGGCATCGTGAGAGGCGGGGTTGTGTGAGCACAATGCACTTGTGAATTCGTTGGGCTCATTTTAACTTCGGATTTCGAGCGGGCTGAGGCACTCGTGGGGCCTGTTCTGTGAGGATGTTCCCGGTTGTGTGGCTGTTGTTCGTTCCATGCATCCGTCTTGAATCTCCGCCAGTTCAGTTTGGTAGCCACACGATAGAATGTCTGACGTGGGGCGCCCGAACAACGCCTGGCTGATAATGCGCTTGTACCCCACAAGTGCAATCCACACGTGGCAGTGTGAACCTGCCCAAATGTCTGTTACATGCACCATGAACCTCGCTTAGGTGGCATGTCAGACTGGCGAATGCATTCACGAAACCAGTCACGAAACCCCAGTATATAAGACCCGGGGGTATTATGATAATCGCACCCAAAAAAAGGGGGGGGTCTATACATATGACATACTTTTTATAAGACCCGGGTCTGTTCAAATTGACTTTTATAAGACACATGATTTTGACCTCAAACAAGTATTTTCGAATTGCTCCGTTTGTAGCACCTCCCAAAGATACTCCGCGTGGTCTCCACGAGTGCCAAACCTACGTCATCACGAACTCTATATGGGTGCCTCCTCCCATTGGCCACAAACACCACTTAGTGTCTGTGCATGTGCGTTTATGGTGGTTCTGTCTCTCCCTGGACATGGAAATGACCATTTTCTATTGCATTTGCTGAAAATCCGGAATTCTCTAAGGTGGGGGGGGGTCTTATGTTGTCAGGAGCCATCTAGGGGGGTATAACTCGCATATACTCGAATAGAGTACCCCCCCCCCCCGTATTAAAGACCCGAGGGTCTACAACTGGAGGGGGTCTTATATACGGGAGTTTACGGCAAGTCCCCTTCGCCTCTACCAGCCCAGCCAAGCCACCCTCCCCCCACCCACGTCTGCCAGCCTAGCGCTACCGTAAGTCCCCCTCGCCCCTACCAGCCTAGCCGCCCTACCAACTCCTGCCCGGCACTTCCCCCAACTCCCTCGCGCTGTCGCACATCTTCCAGCACAGTCTTCCCCTACCCCCCCAACTCTCTCATACATTTCCCAACCCAACCCTTCCCCTATGGAGTACAAGTATGAAACCCTAGAATTGTGTACCCCCTAAAGGCTAACCCACTGTAGCCTACACAACAACAACACATGTACAGTGTTTGACACACCCCCATAGGCAAAGTGGGGGAGAACAAGGGGTCACAAGACCAGTCAAGAAAGGCAAGCAAGCTCAGGGTGGATCACAACGTCACCACACATTCTGAGCACAAGCAAAGAGCCACAAGGCCAGTTCACATGCAGAGGCATATATGTAGTACAAGCATCACAATTATCTATATCTAGCAAGAATGCAGGTATACATATATATAGATCACAGTACAAGCAAAGTCTACAACAAGTGAGGAAAAGTGGGCACAAGCCCTAACAAAGTGCAGAAACGCTGATGATCACTAGGCGGAAGTGCCTTGGTGAATATATCAGCAGTGTTGGCCTGAGTGGCCACGTAACGCAGACGAAGCTGACCACGCTACTGCAACTCTCGAGCCAGAAAGTACCGCAGAGCGATGTGCTTTGTTCTGTGCTCCAGTCTGTGCTCCTCACACAAGGCAATGGCAGCCTTGTTGTCAACGTACAGCACTGGAGGAGAACGAGGCCGCTCTCCAAGGTCGGTCAGCAGGTAGGTGAGCCAGCGTAACTCCTGAGCAGCCATGGCTGTGGCGTAGATCTCAGCCTCACAACTGGAGCTGAGAACTGAAGACGAACGTGTAGAACGCCAAGAAACTGAGCCAGAGCCAAGACTGAAGGTGTAACCCTGTGACGACCGCTGTGTAGCCTGGTCGTCAACCCAAGAAGCGTCTGAGTGCCCAGTGAGAACAACTGGGCTCCCTCCTCCAAGCACGAGCCCCATGCACGATGTACTGCACAAGTAGCGCAATACCCTCTTTGCAGCATCCCAGTGCACCTTTCGGTGCCTACCAGGAGCCACGTAGCGGGCCAGAACGAGTGCAAGTCATCAGGTACATGAGGCAACCAACTAGCTCTGGGTAAGGACCACTCGGCTCTACGGACTCATCCGAAGGCAGAGCTGAGAGCGAGTGACCTATAGCCAGAGGAGTGGCCTGTGCTGAGGACCAGGTGAAGCCGAAGCGCTGAAGGACCTGCTGCACCATGTGTGACTGGGTCAGTGTGATGGTGCGGCGTGCTCTGTCCTGGGTGATCTGCAAGCCAAGGTAGCTGCGCAGTTCACCCAGGTCTGTGCATGTGTGTCTCTTCTGCAGCTCAGACTTCACGTGGGCGAGAGCCTCAGTGTCAGCAGTGGCAAAGACCAAGTCGTCGACGTACACGAGGATGTAGAACGGCGGCAGCGAAGTGTCGGTGCGCAGAAACAGCGACGGGTCAGCAGTAGAAGGCGCGAACCCAAGAGCCGCAAGTGTGGTCCTCAGTGTGTCGTGCCACTCACGTGGCGCCTGGCGGAGACCGTAGACCGGCCACCGGAGGCTCCACTGGGTACCAGGAGGGAACGACCCAGTGAAGCCAGGTGGGCGGCGCAGCCAGATCTCCTCGTGCAGGCTGCCCTGCAAGAAAGCTGTGCTGAAGTCAAGAGAGTGAAGCTCGTAGTCACGCTGAGCGGCAACGTGCAGCAGTACCCGAAGAGTGGTCATCTTCGGGGTGGGGGAGAAGGTCTGAAAGAAGTCGACTCCCTCTCGCTGACTGAAGCCTCAAGCAACGTAACGAGCCTTGAAGACAGGTGGAGAACCCGGCGGCCGCTTCACCCTGAAAATCCACATGCCACTGACGATGTTCGCCCCAGGAGGGGGAACGTCATCAACGTAAGTGCCAGTGGACTTCCAGGATGCCATCTCTGCGTCCATGGCTGCCTGCCACTGAGAGGAGTAGGGACCCGCGATCGCCTCAGCGTAAGATCGCGGGGTAGGGATGTCTATAGCATCCGGGTCTCCCTCAGGGGCAAGCAGCATGGCCACGAGATGAGGCGCAGCGGCTGCAAGACACTCAAGGTCCTCGTGCCTGTCCTCAAGGACGTCCGTGCCAAGAGCACACTCACCCCCGACGGACGGAGGACAGACAGACTCAGACTCAGCAACAAGGCTAGCAGCGTAGTCTAGACGACAGGCAGCAGCAAAGTCAACAAGCTCAGCGACCAAGGCAGACGCAGCAGTAGACTCAAACGACGGGTCGGTGACAACAGTGGCTAACAGACGCGTGACCAGAACGAACTGGCGAGACAGGACGCGACGCAGGCTCACGACGCTCAGTAAGACCTCCTGACTGCTCAGTGTAAGGAGAAGGAGCAGGAAGCGGTGAGTCAGGCAGGAGGGGAAGACCGGTAGAAGACGGAAGACTAAGAACCTGGTGAAGGACAGAGTCAGGCGGTGGCAGAGACGACGGAGACGGCGGAGCGAAGAACAGGCGCGACTGTGTAGTGCCGCCAGCACCAGCAGCTCCAGCACCTACAGCAGCTCCCGTACCTCCAGTAGCTCCACCACCCCCAGCGGCAACTCCTCCAGGACAGTCTCCACCAGCAGCAGCGCCTCCAGAACCAGCACCCCCAGTCGCAGTGTCCCTAGTAGGAGTACCCTCAGACACAGCACCTCCAGCCCCAGCAGCTCGAGTACCAGCGGTACGAGCACCTCCGGGACCAGCGACGTGGGCACCCCCAGGAGACAACAAACCAGCACCACTCTCAGCTCCAGTGACGTCAGTGGAAGTACCGCCAGGAGCAGAGTCCCGAGCGACAGGAGCGCGACACTGACGGTGACCGTACCTGTCACGCAGCTGCTGGGAGGTGAGAGGCACACGCGGACGAAGGCGGCTACTCCAAGGAGACCGCACAACAGCAGACTCAGAACCCTCAGCGTCAGCACCCGTAGCAGCTCCAGAACCTCCAGCTCTAACCAGCGGTAGCTCCAGCAGCTCCAGAACCTCCAGCTCCAGCGCCACCAGAGCCAGGACCTCTAGGCTCAGCACCCCCAGGCTCAGCACCCCCAGGCTCAGCACCCCCAGGCTCAGCACCCCCAGTCTCAGCACCCCCAGGCTCAGCACCCCCAGTCTCCGCACCCCCAGGCTCAGCACCCCCAGTCTCAGCACCCCCAGGCTCAGCACCCCCAGCAGTACCACCCGCAGCAGCACCTGAGTCACCTGTGACCTCGACAGGCTCAGCGACGGGAGGAGGGTCTACCTGAGAGACACCTGAGGGAGCAGGACCCTGAGGGGGAAGGGGGTCTAGCGGAGGGGGACCTGGAGCGAGGAAAAGCGGCGGGGGAGGGAGGGGGGCAGTGCGGTAGGGGAAGAGACGGTAAAAGGGGACCGACTCGTCAAAGGTGACGTCCTGAGAGGCAAAGACACGGCACGAGGTGGGGTGGTAAAACTGCCAGCCAGACGCGTCAGGGACAAAGCCAAGGAAGACGCAGGGAACGGCACGGGAGGAGAGCTTGTCCGCGGACGTATCGCGAACAAGGGCTCGGCATCCCCAGACACGGAACACCGACGCATCGCCAACCTCCCCCGTCCAACGCAGTGTGGGCGAGGTCTCCGGAGCAGAGACACGGGGCCAAAGGTTGAGCTGATGCGCAGCGTACCGCACTGCAAACGGCCACAGGAAATGGGGGGCAGCCGCATGGATCATGGAGGTACGAGCGACCTCCATGACTAAACCAATGCGGCGCTCAGCAACCCCATTCTGCTGTGGGGAGTCCGGAAGCGTGAAAGTCTGGCGGATGCCGTGCTCCGCACAGTAGGCGGCCAGGAGGGCGGAGGAAAACTCACCACCCCTGTCAGAGTGCAGACGCAGGACGGGAAAGTCCGACTGGAACCGCTGGCGGAGCTGGAGACGAGCGGCGCGGATCCAAGGGATCAAAACATCAAGGACCTCACCCTTGGTGCGCAAGGGGAAGACCATGGTGTAGCGCGTGTAGTCGTCGACGACCAGCAGGAAGTACCGCTCGTGGCCCTGTCCCCGGACGCGGGCTGGGCCCCACACGTCCAGGTGAAGAGTTCGCAGGGGAGCCTCTGTGGGAGGGAACGAGGAGGAGTGAGGGGTGGCGCGCTGCCGCCCCTCGACACAGGGAAGACAGGGAGGAGCAGGCGAGGGTGGTAGGGGAGGGAGAACTTTGGGAAGACCAGAGACAAGGTACCGGGAGTGCATGCCACGAAGGCGCTGCACGGAGGGGTGACCAAGGCGGTGGTGCCGGCAAGAGGACGGTCTGGTGCGACAGGGAGCGACACGAGCAGGGAGCCGACAGCTGACCTGACGCAGACACAGACGCAGACGCAGCTACCTGAGGGGACTCAGTGGTCAGTGTGTACAGGTCGGACCCCGGCTGCCGAGTGAAGGTAGCCAGGTGGCGACCCGTCCGAGCACACGTGCAGTGGGTCACCCGCTCATAGGCAGGGGTGAACTGGTGAACACCTCCGTCCTGGAGAGCAGAGCCTGCCACCAAGTTCGTAGAGAACGAGGGGAGGTAGAGACCCGACAGGGAGCCAGACGGGACCGCCGGACACGGGAGGACAGTGGAGGAGGTCGCAAGGACCGGGCCCCCAGAGGGGTCAGCAAGGGAGACAGCAACAGGCCGAGCTAGCGGCTCAAGGACAGTGCGGTCACGAAAGAAACAGCGGGAAGCACCTGAGTCCAGTGTGAAAGTGTGCAGTGCCGCAGTAGACCCAGTACCAGCAGGCGCAGATGCACGAGCACCTAGCACAGCAGCCTTACCAGTACCAATACCTGGGTCAGGCGGCACACTCAGGTAACAGTCACCCTCAGCACTAATAGTCAATGCATACATGGCAGCAAGGATAGCATCATAATCAAGAGCAAAGACATCAATCCCCTTCCTAAGCAGATCAGCCCAGCGAGGCAGCTCAGAGGCGTCAGGGAACTGCTCGCGCCAGGCGTCGTCGAGGCGAAAGAAACAGCGCTGCGCCGTGTGGAACCTCCCACAGGTCTGGCCAGCGCGGTCACCTGTGCGGATGACGTACGGGCAGGGACCCCCACCCCCAGACCCCCCACGCTGAGAGTACCACTCACGGAGCTGCTGGGGCGAGGGAGTCTCGCCGGGACGCTGCTGCTGCTGCCTCTGGCCACCGCCGAATCCCCCACGCTGCACCGCTCCACCGCGCCCGCCACCCGCTCCACCTCCACCACCACTGCCACCACCGCCCCCACCTCCCGTAACACCGCCGCCGCCGCCACCACCCCTTGTGCCGCCACTAACCCCCCCACCACCCGCGCCACTCCCACTCCCGCCACCACCCCCGCCCCCCCCACCCCCTCCACCGCCGCCGCCCCCGCCTCCACCTCCACCACCCCGGCCCCCCTTGCCCCTGCCGCCCTTGCGCCTCCCACTAGGAGTAGAGGCGGCCCCGACTCCCTCAGCTCCGAGGTAGTCGACAGCAGCAGCAGATGCAATGGAGGGGAGGAGGGGGGAGGGGAGCACCCCTCAAAGAAGGGGGTGCGGGGGTCACCACGAGAGGCACCTACAGCTACAATGCTCTTCTCAGCTGCTAGGAGTTCCTTCTCGAGGAGGTCGACAGTGAGGTCAGTGGGGGAGAGAGCGAGAAACTGGTCCCTGACAGTGCGAAGGGAGTCAGGGAGGCGGGTGACAAGGTGGTACAGTGTGAGGTACATCGGGGGGAGGGTTCTTGGCGAGAAAATCGGGGGGGAGCGCGGCACGGTAGCGGAGGTCACTGGTACGGAGGTGGGTGATGAGGTCAGCTACAGTGGCAAAGGCGGACAGGTCGGGAAAGAGGTAGGGCAGTGAGAGACGGCCTATAGCAGCAGTGGCAGGGGAGGAGTAGCGCGCGACTACGGCGTCGTACAGCTCTTTAGCGGTCTTATGCTGGCCGAAGTGCTCGCGCTCATCTAACGGCAGGTGGCTGCGAACGGCTAGGCGAGCGTGAGCATCACGGGTCTGCCACTGGGAGCGAGCAGTAGTGCTATCAGCAGTAGCGGGAGGTGCAGGAGCGGCGCCTGACGTGTGGTCATACAGGGAGACATCGTCCTTGGCAGTGATCTGAAGGTAGAGGTGAAGGTCATCGAGCCAAACATCGAACTTAATCGGACGGCCCTCAGCGTCAAAGGTGAGTACAGTAGGAGTGGCCATAGAAGCAGTGGCAGTAGTAGGAACAGTAGCAGCAGTAGCAGTAGTAGCAGTAGCAGTAACAGGAACAGCAGGTGCTGCAGGTGGGGCACAGTAGGGCGGCGCGGCTCGGCTAGGGCGGCGCGGCTCGGTTCGGGCTGCGCGGCTCGGTTCGGGCGGCGCGGCTCGACTCGGGCTGGGCTACGCGACGGTGCGCTACGGGAGGGGCGTGCGCGTGGGAGGCTGTAGCGGGCGGGCCGTGGCCGTGCGCGGGCCTGACTAGCGCGCGGGCGGCTGCCTAGCGGGGCGTGGCGGTGGCCTAGGGGCGGGGCTGCGGCACCCTGGGGGCCGGTCGACGGGCGGCTAGGGGCTGCTCGTGGGCGGCGCTGGGCGCGTGTGCGGTTAGGGGCGGTCGAGCGCTCAGAACAGAGGGCCGCGCGCGGGCCGGTAGTGGGTAACGCGCGCGAAAAAAAAGGCCGCGCGCGGCACTAGCGGGCTGCGCGCGGGCAGCAGGAGGAAGAGGGGCGCACGAGGGCGCACTAAGAGAGGCGCTCGAGGGCGCTTATAGCGGTGGGCCCTTAGGTAAGTGGTCCTAGGACTAGGACCTAAGCTCTAATGCCATGTCAGAAACACAAAGTGATTGAACTATGAGAGAATTGGAGTACAAGTACCGTATGAAACCCTAGAATTGTGTACCCCCTAAAGGCTAACCCACTGTAGCCTACACAACAATAACACATGTACAGTGTTTGACAATTCCAGCCCCTCAAACCGCACGCCTCACAGTCCTATTCACTAACGTGCAGTCTATCGCACCGCTGCATCATCAAGATGCAAGTTGCAATTTCAGACGTGGAAAAAAAATCGTCTGAGATTTCAGACATGCAATGAAATTTCGTCTGAAAAGACAGACCAGCGAAAATTTCTCGTCTGAACGTCAGACGAAACGATTTTTTGGGTTTAGGTTTTCAGACAGGCCAAAATCCTAGCGAGAGCCCTGTACGGTACCCTATATGGGCTACCTCACTACAACCTACAAACATATAAATTGGTTTTGACAACGCTGGCATCGAGGTTCGGGCTAGTCCCGAAGCGTAGGCCGACTCGGCCTGGCAAACGGTGCATAGTTTGGTAAAACACTGCGCGCGAAGTTGGCGAAGCCCCGTTAGCAGTAACGGGCGAACAACGGCTGCTGCTGTACGCGATGTTGACGATCGCGATAAGGAATGTCGAGAAAATTCCTTACAGATAGTGGTGACATACTCATAACTATATGCCGTATAATGTATATACCAATGCAAGATAACAAAACCTATTAACCTGTTTAGATGAATGCGAACCAGGATACATAACACCTACCCACTTACGCATTCACACCCACATTTGCACGAGGGGCATTTCCCATCCAAACCTTGATCCTCCTTCCACGGCCTTTGGACTGCGAATCCCCGTCCAGCAGAGATGCCCAAAACTTGTGCAGTCCACTCTTCTTGCTGGCACCACCACCCCTGTTGCTGCTGCTTTTGCAGCTGTTATTTTCATTGCTACCGCTGCTACCCTTGCTGCTGTTGCTGCTGATACTGTTTGAGCTTCTATGCGCAATAATGTTGGAAGAAGCTACAGAGGAAGATTCTTCCGGAGGAGCCACCAGATGCCACTCAGATGATCCAGGTAAAAACTCAGGCAGGAAAATGGTGGATGCTTTCAAGGTCCTGCCCGTGCCAGCTGTCCTGCTGTCAACAGAAGACATGACCCGGGTGCCGATGTCACGACCTGGCGTGGCGAACGCCTGGTGCTGACGAGGCAAATGCTGACGAGGATGCTGCTGCTGCTGCTCGTGCATGGCCATTTTAGGAGCAATGAACCTGGCGCTGCCTCCAAAGTTGGGATTGCGAGAGCTGTAACCGCCGTTACTAGCTGTCATGATGTTACCACCTCCCGTATTGTTACCGCCATTCATAATGTTACCTGCTCCTATGATCTCTACACCCGTAATTCCTTCCTCAGCATCAACGAATTTCGCACTGTAGATGCCGCTGCTGCCCCCCATATCAGCACCATTAATGTGAGTGTAGAGAACGCCCGGCTGGTACTGCACCCCGCCGTGTTCCGGTTCAGTAAAATTCGTTAAGGGAACGCCGCTGGGATGAACCAGCAATCCGGGAGACGAGGAGGAGTGGTGAAATGGGGCCTGGGGGAAATCAAAACCGGGGGTGGAGGACGCATGGTGAATGGGCGCCAGGGGCAGTTTAGGAGAGGAGGAGGATTGATGCAGTTGGCTTAGGGCCATGCCAGGAGAGGAGGAAGAGTGATGGCTCGGATCCGAGGGGACCCCAGGAGAGGAGGAGTATGAGGAGGACTGGTGAAACGGGCCCTGGGGCACACCGGGTGAGGAAGAGGCGTGGTGGTGAGGGATGGGGAGTGGTGCAGATGGGTGCTGGGAGTGGTGCATCTGCTGCTGCGGGTTCGGCCTGGGTACGAACTCCTTGCTCGGCCGTCTGGGCGTCTGGCGAGACTTCATCGGGGAGGAAGAAGTGGACGCGGAGACAGAGGGGGAGGGGGAGGAGCGGGGGGAAGAATGGGGGCGTTGGGTAAAACCGAGGTGGTTTAGGAGAGAGGATGAGAGGGATCGGAGCGAGGGGTGGTGCTTGTGCCGCGGCGTGCTCGCGGAAACGCCAGAGAAGGAGGAGTGCGACGAGAGCTTGTGGTGAAAATCCCCTTCTGTAGCTGCTCCGCTTGTAGTAGCTGCGCCGGCAGCAGCAGCAGCAGCAGCAGCAGGAGAAGGGACGGCAGGAGGCAGAGGGAACGAGGCTGTAGCAGAAGCGCCAGCAGTAGCGCGTGGGTGATGCGTGTCAGGCGCGTGCTGGACACGTGGCTGGTTGAGGACGAGGTGCTCTGGCAGGCCGTGCGTGAGGTCGAGCTCCTCGATGCGGATGTTGGCCTGGTCCAGCCACGCGCAGGACGCCTCCAGCTCTGTCATTTAAAAATGGGACAATGTACGAAAATAGAAAGTTAAGGAAGATGACTGAATGGGAAACTGGGTGAGGTCGAGATCCTCGATGCGGATATTGGCCTGCTCGAGTTACGCACAGGAGCTTCTAATTCTGCCCTCGAAAACCGGGACAAAAAAAAAAAAAAAACAACAACAACAACAACAACAACAACAACAATGTTCGTCCGAGTTTCTCCAGGAACAAGGTGAATGCTCACGAGAATCTCCAGGTGAATTCCCAGGTGTCGCGGCGCGGCGCGCACTTGTCCATCGGTTCGACTTAGGAACCGACTCGAGGTATGCGTCGAGGTTCTCTTACGCGCACGAAGTATTTTCAGCTCCAGCAGAGATATAACAGTTCCGGCCGCGATTCGCCTCCCACGGCGTCCTTCACGGAGTCTTTCACGGCGTCTTTCACGGCGTCTTTCACGCCGTGTGTCATAGCACGCACCTGTCCAGCGATTCGACTTGGGAAGAGATTCGAGGTACGCGTCGAGATCCTCCTCCGCGCACGCCGCGTAGTCGTACTCGTTACAAGCCTCTCCGTTCTCGTGATCCTCTGGCAGCAGAGTCAGCGGCTGGAAGCGGCAGTCGCGCGGGGCTCCGCCTTCCGCGACGGCGCTCGCCCCTGGGAAAGGCCGGGGGAAGGAGGGGACGCGGGAAAGGAGGGGGAGGGGAGGAGGAGAGCGCCAACGGAGAAAAAAAAAAAAAAAAAAAAAAAAAAAGGTCAAAGTGGCTCTCGCCTATGAAAGAGGAGAGAGGGTATTGCTTGGGGTCGAAAGAGGAGAAAGAGAACCCTGCATTTTGAGATGCATTCGGCCAGCTCGGCCGAACGTCAATGTGCGAATCACCAAGAACGCTGGTTTCGTGCAATGTACCGTAGGATAATCTCGTAGGTCTTTCCTAGGGCGGGCGGTTGTGCCTAACGTACAAGCACCGGGATCGTGGGAAACGCGTTAAACGCATCAGTGTAGAAAAAGGGTTCGAGTCGAACCGCATAGTAGAAAAAATGTAAGGGGGAGCACATAGTACTGAATTAATGTAGCGCCGCTCACATTGCTCGATGTCTTTGCGCTCCGGGCACCAGCTGGTGTAGCGAGTGGAGTGGAAGTCGGCGACAGTCGTCATCGTGTGGGTGGCGACGATGGCTGACGACACCGTGCGACGCGTGCGACAGTGATGCCTGGCGACAATTGGAAAGTTTCACACGGACGAGGATGTGACAGGAACCAAGGCGAGGTTCGAACAAGCTTCCCGAGAGTGCCGCTAGAGGCAGCCCGTGGCGCTGCGTGACGTAGTCGGACAACAGTGAGCTTCTAGCCACTTCGAACGTGAGACTAAGATAGAAACATCAAGAATAGAAGTCAAAATCTCAAATACTCCAAGCAAGTCTCTTGCAACTTTCTCTCGACATGCAATAAGTGGAGCGGAATACGGTTTTGTGCGTTATAAAGATATCAAAGTAGAGTGCTGTGGGGTGTCAATGAACATTTTTTGGAGGAAGGTAGGTCGGGACGGGGAGTATGGGGAAAGTGAAAGTGATCAGCTCGACTGCTGGAAAGTGCGCTGCGCTGCATCAGCGGCTCCAAGATTGCTGCAATCCTGCAGTGAATCTGATTGGGAAAACCATCCAAATGCGGAGAAGCCCTTCTCCCGGAGCGCCGCGGAATGTCATGGACTAGAGCCTTGCATTGAAAATGGCGCGCCAAGCCTGATAGCCTCGGATGTGGTTTGATGAGCTGAACAGACACCTCCTTCTTGGCTTTACCGAACGAGATTCCAAACGAGAAATTAAAACGGAGATGGTTTGAGCTTCGGTCCGGCCAGGCCACATTCATGTTGAACCACCGAACCAAAACTGCACAAACGTGCGGGCAGCATTTCCAAACAAGTATCTCCCAAATTCTGGGCAACAGAAGCGTACACACTGACGCAAGTCGTCGGTTGGTGGTGGTTCTGTAGTGTTCCATCCACCACCACCCCACCACACCACAAGGCAAACATCCGGCGCCGCAGACAATGACAAACCACAAGACTTCGAACTCAAACTAGATCAGAGTATGGCTAGGAATCGGTCGGTAACAACACCTGATTGGCTAGGGAAACAATAAAAAGGATCCCATTGGTAACAAATGTGCCGTCAAATATGCCAGGTAGCAGCAAATATCACCGCCACAGGTGCGACCTCATGTACACCTGGTTCGCGGTACCGACCTACTGGTTTCTTACGCAGCAAGCCTCCTCTAATCGTGAATCATCCAAAGGCAACCTCTCTATGACTCTAAACATGTTACCCACACTATTTTTCATGCATGCAGACGGTTACCTCTCTGCACATTTTCAACAAAACACAGTGCACTCCAATCAGTGCTTTGGCCATTGGGCTGTAGCATGTGGGTGCTTCCTGCTAACTTGAACCAGTTTGACTGTCGCGCATATGTAGGTCACAATTGGGTGGGTAGTTTGTGTTGAGATATGAATCACATGAGAAAGCATTCTTGTACGCTATGTTGGAAGTGGACACTGGAATGGCCCGAAGTGGTCTCCCCAAGGGCTACAGGTGTCGTCCTGGGGGGGTATGGGTGCGCTGACCCACCAAGGATACATGCCCTTTTTATCCGTGTCGGTTAGCGGGCTGGAATGCTATCTCCGCATGGTGCGGTGAGCGTGGACGGCCCCACACGCAAACTTCAGATAGCATCAGATATGATTGTCGAATTTGTCAACCTTGGGCCGGCAGACACATCAATTCCGTATGGCTGGCGAGGGCGTCGCTACGGAAGTCATGGACCTGGAAGCGCGGGTCGCTGCTTTGCGGGAGCGCCACAGTGGTGGCGAAATCAGAGTCGCGGATCTGGAGTTAATGATCGAAGGAGCTCATGCGAAGTAGGTTCGCGATCACCCACCTCCTCGAGCTGAAGCGGAAATTGAGTCTGCTTCTCCCCGTGCTGAAGGCAACAACGTCAACATCGATGGCGTTGAAGGCGCAAGTGTGACGCGTGGTGAACTGCGAGGGGCCGTCAGAGTGCACACCGCGAGCGTCGGTGGAACGCAAACGCAAGTCCTTCGGTCAGCCGCTGCAGCGAGTGCGCGTAGTGGCGCGCACGGTCGTCGCAACTCTGCACGATCGAGTGGTGGCGGGCCCTCGTGGGTAGCAAATGCGTCAACTGTACGCGATGGTGGCATCGCTCCGGAATACGGATATGTCAAGTCCTAACCCGACAAGATCGTCGTGCCGAAACTATTTGAAGGGTGTCACGACTTGACAACGTGGGTTAAGTCCATTGAGCCGCAGTTGGAGAACGCGCAGCTGAAGAAGTTGTTGATGGCACGGTGGAGGTGCCGTCTGAGGATGACGCTGAACGGCGCGCACAGCTCCATTCTGCACAGCTGTTGACGTTTGTGGTCATCTCAAGGTGTTGCTCGCCGGTCGTCCAAGTTGCATTGAAGCCATGCCGACTTTGGGTGCACGCTGGTCTTCAAGCTTGGCAATTCATTATGAAGACCTACAAGGCAACGGATGACCTTTACATCGGCCAGCTGGAACAACGGTTGACAAATCTGGCGATGGGGGAGCACGAAAGCGCAATTGCATACTGCAATCGCGCATAACAGATTCTTGCAAATCTGCGTATGGCTGGCGTGGACTATTCAATGTCTTCATATGTCACGCATCAAAGGTCTGCCTGCAAACTACAATCTCCTTCAGCGCATGGTAAAACTCCCAGGTGTACGGGAAGAGCTCGATAAGGATACGCTTTCGAGCTACATCATTGAAGAGGAGTTCACACTTGAATCCGAGTGGTGCAAGGAGCAGCTTCTCCCTCAAGTCAACTATGTCACGTCAAAGCAGCAGGGGCAGCAACAAAAGTGGGGGATATCGCGCAGAGTGACGAACGTTTTGGTGGCGGAAAGCGCAACTCTCAACGATACCGCTTCGTTTGTGAAGATCCCAAGCACGTCGCGAACCAGTGCCCCGACCGCGTCAACAAGGAGGCTGACGATGGTCAGGAAGCTCCGCGCGGACGATCGCTGAACCGTCAACCTCTTCGCGAAACCGCATACCGCAAGGACAACCAGCACTCTGATTCTGAGGACGAGCAGCCGTCAGATGCCGGAACTTCGCGCGGAAAGGGTGTGAAGGACGCCCCAAGTGACGACGTGGACCAAGAAGGGCAAGCATCGTATTCGATGGTCGTCGCGGTGACGGACTCATTTGCAGAACCGACCATTTCCTTGGCTGGGCTGCCCACACGCCTCGTAGTGCCGCAGCAACGCCTTGTTGTTGCTCGCACATACATTGACACTCAGATAGGCAGGCGGGCAAGGAATAGGCATTGGGGGAAGGGAGAGAGGAGAGGAACGGGAGGTGCGAGGAAGATAAGGGAAGGGAAGGGAGAAGGGAGGAGAGAGTTAGAGACGTGTTGCTACTGCAATCAACAGGACAGGACGTTGAGTTTGCCTTTCCTGCGTTGAGTTTGGTGTAGGGAGAGAGAGATTGATTAGAGTGTGAAAGGGGGGAGAGGGATAGGAGGAGGAGAGAGGCGCACCTAGTTTGCAGGTCGGTGAGAATGCCCACTGTCGCATCTGGTCCGGGGAGGCAAGGTGGGGAGATGAGGGAGGGGGGAAGATAGACGAGGGGGGGTGACTATTTAGCTGCAGCGGCGCAAGCGAATCCGACCGTGGTCCCCCTCAACAGTGGTTATTCTCCTCACCTCATGGGGATGCGTGAGGCATTTGTAGATATGAATGCGGGAGGCGACGTTCACCATGTGCGTGGATTCAAAGGCGCTATTCAGCCTGTACAAGGTCGTGGCACGATTGCTCTTCAAGGGGCAGCGGGCACGAATGTTCTCATTTCATATGTGTTGTATGTGTCTGGCGCCCAGGCAAATCTGCTGTCAGCTGGACATCTAAAGGAAAGTGGTGTGCGGTTTCAGGAAACCGGCGACGAAACGCTTCTTGTATCTGCTGAGGGAGTTGTTCTTGGTCGTGCGCGCTAACCGGCCGCATCCTCTGCACCGACCTTCGTCCGTGTTCGTCGCTGCCAAACTCTACCCTCCCACCGGTGTACCCGCGTGTGGTACCTGTCACTGCAAACCCGACTTCAACGAACGGCGAAGCCAACTTTGGAGCAAAACGTCTCATGTAACCGACTTAATCGAATCCGATCACAAAATGCTGACCACGAAGTTGGCCGACCGAATTGACGTTGGCAGGCGGCGCCCTGCATCGACGGTCGACGGTGAAGGTCGTCGACCTGAGGGTGACGACTTTGCGGCCTTTTTGGTCGACCAAATAACCAGGTCGACAAAGTTTTTCGGGGATGTGCCGAACTTTGCCCCAGGTGGTTTAGGCGAAGTCGACCTGCGTGGCGATATTACGTGGTCGACGTGGTGTATCGGGCACAACCATTGGCACGTTGCTGACTTGACACCTGCGCAATGCGCGTGACGGTGCACGACGTGCTCAGCCTACATACTATACCTACTTGCTAGGTGCGCACATGTGTGCACATGGTGCAATTGCAACGCTTGCAAGCCGCCTCGCTGCAACGTAGGCAAGCCGCTCTGGTGCAATGCTGGCAGGCCGCCATTCTGCGATGTTGGCAAGTTACCTCCTACCTGCGTTGGCAAGTCACCTCCTATCTGCGTTGGCAAGTCGCCGGCTTGCGACGCTGGCAAGCCACCTTAGTGCTTCGCTGGAAGACGACTTGCTGCTTGTTGCTAGGTTGCTAGGTTCCTGATGTATTCACATTGACATTACTATTCTTCAAGTTGTTCTCAACTTTCTTAGTGAGACGCTCGCCAATTTTCTCTGTAAACATAACAAGTAGAGAGAACACAAGGAATGCATCAATCACCCGTACAACCCCGTAGCCTCCCACGTAGTGCAGCTAACACCGTTGTAGAGTGACTCTTTGCATGGTGCAGTGAGCGTGGAAGGCCTCGCGTTTAGACTTTTGGATAGTAGCTCTTTTTTTTTTTCATTCCCATTAAGTTGTATCTAGGACGGCAGCCGTGTAGACCATGGTGGTCAACCCAGTAGAGTTCGCAAGCGTAGGAGATACCTTGCCGGCGCGGGAGGCTGATGTTCGGGCACGCCACGAGGCTGGCGAATACGACAAGGCGGCCACCAGATTTTGCTCTTAGGAACTCGTGGCGATGCTATATTGACGATGTTAGCATGGGGAGGGGGATGCTATAGCATGGAGAGGCAGACTTGCAGAGGACTGCTGCGATGCCGCCGAGGATGGGAGCTAAGGGCCTACTTCGACTGGGGAGGCCGACGAAGGTGGTCACCGACCTGCGCAGGACTGTCGAGGAGCCGTCGACGATGGGAGTTTGACGGCAACAGCTGACCGAGTTGGTCGACGGTCTGTCGACTAGGATAGTCTTCGACAGAAGTTGTGGTCGATGAGGGAGGTCGTTGACCAGGGCATTGTGTGGTGGTACCCGGTCGACCAAGTAACCTCCTCAACAAGGATCTACGGAGGCATGCAAACGTTGTCGAGTTTGCGATGGCGAAGGCGACCTCGGGCTGGTATCACGAGGACAACGTGGCTCGTCAGGCGCAATCGTCGGCACGTAGCCGACTTAGCACTTGCGCGACGGTGCACAACGTGCTCGACCGTCGCCGCGGAGCGCATTTGCGCTATTGTCACCTGTGGTTGCAACATTGGCAGACTACTCTTCTGCAACGTTGTCAAGCCGCCTTAGCGAAGCGTTGGCAAGCTGCCCACTTGCTTTGTTGGTAGGTCGCCCTTCTGCAATGCTGGCGCAATGCCTTTATGCAACACTGGCAAATTGTTGGCCTTGCTGCACTGGTGGTCGACCTGCCTATCATACTTGCCATTGCTTGCTTTATCATTATGATTTCTGAATCTCTTGCTGTTTTGCTCTGTGAACGCACAAGTGCTAGAGAACGCAGAGAACGCTTCGATCACTCTCACAACCCATGCCTACCCCATAGTCTAGCTCTCACCGTTGTTTAGTTTATCTCTGCATGGTGCGGTGAAGGTGGACGACCCCCGCAACCTACCTTCATGTAGTAGTCGACTTTTGCACAACCTAAGTCGTTTGTAGGCCGGCAGCCCTTGCAGACCGTGACGCCTACCTCGGAAGAGCCCGTGGCTGTAGAGGATAGCTGGAGACATGGTTAGCAGTTGCTAGGAGACGCCACACAACTGGCGAGTTCAGGACGGTCACTTTGGTCCTCCTTGGCACTCGTGTGCAGTGGGTGCGCGAGCATCCGACTCCTTGTGCAGGAATGTCGGTGTGCTCGTTCCTCCCCTACCGGCGCGTGACGAAGATGACGCCGACCTGGAGATCGACGGTGGTGACCAAATCGGCAGCAACGAGGGCACGCGGGTGACGCAAAGAGTGATCAGGGAAGCTGACGTCAAAGTCGGCGGAATGCGGGCACAAGGGTTGTGGTCGACGGCAGCTGCAGGTACACCGAAACTGCGGTAATTCCACACCTGTTATCTTCACGCCCCTAGGTAATCTTCCTCATCTATTTTGATTTCGAGGGTGGTTAGCATCATGATTTGATTTATCGGGGTTACAATGACAGAATCTCTTCGCGAGCTTTCCAGAAGTACAAACATGGCAGAGGCGATTTCCCACTCAATCCTACTATAAAGTGTGAGTTTCGCGAGTCTGGCTTCTGATTACCGTATTTATTGATAGACCTGTAATATCAGGGTGCCCGTCTAGTCGAACCAAAAACCATATAGGGTGTCTGGCCAAGGAAGCGTATGGGGTGTGGAATTATCGCAGTTTCGGTGTAGCTCGCACAGCAACATCGGCGGACGACGTCGCTCTCCCCAATGAAGTGGAGTCATGTCGTTATCAACGACCCACGTGATTGTGGGCGGGATTGCGTCGGACGAAATCGCCGCGCTTGTGTTACTGTGGATGGAGTCGATTGAACACAGTTGGAGATCGCCCGGCTGAAGGGATTTGCCGACGGCGTTGTGGAGACGCCGCACGTGGCGGAAGTCGAGCTGCGGGCGAAGTTTCGCGCTGCTCATCTGCTGACCTCCGATGGTGCAAATTTCTCCGAATCCGTGCCAACTTCGACTGGACGACGACAACCAGGCGTGGCAATTCTTCCTACCATGCGACCGACGACACGTATATCGGCCAGCTGGAGGAGAAGCTGACTCACCTCAGGATGAGCGAGCAAGAGTCGGTGTCAGACTACTGCAACTATGCTCGACGAACTCTGGCACTATACTCGAGTCGGTGTCCGACATGCGGATGGCGGGCGTTGACTATTCCAACGCGTCCTACATCACGCCTTTCATCAAGGGTTTTCCGAGCGACTACAACCTCATGCGCCAGATGATGGCGGTGCCCGGCGTTCATGCGTCCCTCAACGAGGATACCCTTACGAGCCACATCATCAAGAATGAGGCGATGCAATAAGCTGAGCGACCCACCGAGCTCCTTCCGCAGGCGAACTACATCGCCTCAACGAAGCAGGATCGTTAGCAATAGCTACGCAAAAATTCTGGTGGAGGTGATTTAGTAGGTGGGAGGTCGGCGAAGGACGCTGACCGAACAAAGTCTGCTTGGGATAGTGGTCGTGGCAGCGGTGGTCGACGGCGCGAGTGCTGGGTCTGCGGCAACGCTGAACATCTCTGCTATGACTGCCCCGATTGAGAGGAGTGAAACGACAATTATTACAAGGGAGGCTGCGGGAGGTCGGCCAACGGTCGTCAATGTCGGGACAAAAAGTTGCGTAAGGAGAAGCAGGCGTCGCAGAAGGCGTTGTCGACAAAGGACGTCGATTCCTCCAACGGCAAGGGTCGAGGCGACGGGGAGGCCTCGTGCTCGATGGTCGGCATACTGGAGCCGACACTCTCGTTGTCCGCCGTACAAACCCGACGGTGGTTCTGCTCGACAGCGGCTGCTCGCACCACCTGATGTTGACGAAGAAGGCCTTCGCCGACACGGTGCCTAGCGGCGACGTGAAACATGTGCGTGGCTTCAATGGGGCTCTTCAAAACGTCAAAGGCCGCGTCATCGCCGCTCTGCAAGGGGAGGTTGGGAAGTAGGTTCTCGTCTCCGACGTGCTCTACGTCACGGGCGTGCTAACAAACCTGCTGTCTTCCGGCCAGTTGAAGGACAACGGCGTGAAGCTGCAGGACGTCGGCGACGAGATGGTGTTCGTCTCAGCGGTGGGGGACGTGCTTGGTCGGGCGAAGTACACTGGCCGGGTTCTTTGCACCGACCTTCGACCTTACACGACGAAGTCGACTTCGACGTTGACCGTTGTGGTGGCTCTGCGGATGGTCGCATCGGCGACGAAGTCGACGTCGGACAGGTGCCTCACGAGGCTCGTGCACATCGGCATCGACACGATCAAGAGCTCGGCGAAGCATGAAGTCGCCACGGGCCTGAACATCAAGCCGTCGATCGTGGCCGACTTGCCGTCCGTCTCCTGCGTCGGCGAGAAACTTGCGCGGCACACCTTCCCCGACAAGGGCTCTGACGAGAAGGAGGCCATGATCATCATGTACATCGACTTGTCCAGGCCGATCTGAGTGGCCGCCAAGGATGGCAACTTCTACTTCCTCCTGCAAAAGGACCGTAAGACGCGGTACGTGTGGGTGAGGGTGGTCGCTAAGAGAAGCAACGTCCTGCATGTGTTTAAGAAGTGGCTGCTGATTGTGGAGAGGCAAACCGAGAATTTGGTGATGATGCTCCGCTCCGACCACGGGGGCGAATTCCTGGTGAAGTACTTTACCGACTTCGTCGCAGGTAAAGGAATCGTCCACGACCTAACCTGCCTGTACACTCAGTAGCAGAACGGCATGGCGAAGAGGGAGATGCACACGATCGTCGAGGTCGTGCAAACGATGCTGCTGCACATGAGGGTGCAGCACCATTGGTGGCATCTTGCCCAGCGGTAGGGTGTTTGGGTGCGCAACTGCCTTGAGCGATCAACGCTTCCGCCGAGGATGATGCCGCACCAGCTAATGACTAGCAAGAAGCCCGACCTCATGCTGGCACGCGTATGGGGCTGCATGGAGCAGTTCATGGTCCCCGAGTAGTAGCGTGGAAGGAAGATAGCGCCGAAGGCCCGGTGGGGGCTCCATATTGGTGTGTCTCCGGAGAGCAACAGATGGGAAGTGCTTGACCTAACCGACAACAAGATGGTCACGATGGTCGAGGCCATCTTCTAGGAAACGATGTCACTGGGGGTGGTGAAGCATGGGCCGGCGTTGGTAGGGACGCGGACCCACTCGCCGTCGGACTCCTCGACGACGACGAGCCTGTTGACAAGGATTTCCATCCTCCCCCTCCCCCTCCTGCTCCTATTGTGTTGCCTCTTGTTGCTAACTTGACTAAGTCGACACCGTCGACGACCACCGGCGATGAGGGGAGCCTAAGGACGTCGCCTGTAGTGCCGACTAGTGGCATTGCCGGCGGCTGTTGACGTCAAGCTCGTCAACCAGGGTGCAAAGCCGTCGACGAGAGAGGAGCAGCGGGCATAGCTGATGCCGTTGATAGCACCACCTTGTCGACAGGAGGCCTGCGCAGTGGAGCCTCTGACATGGGAGTAGTCGACAAAGGAGGCGTCCACAGAGGAGCCGCCAACAGGGGAGCAGCACGACGAGTCGTCGAGCAATGTTGTGGAGGTTGTTGGTGAACCCGACGACGATGAAGGGGAGCTGTCCGTGGGAGAGAAGTTCACTGACAACGACGTGGTGGAAGTAAAAGCCGACGAGCCAAAGTCGAGACGTTCCACTCGTTCCAACTTTAGCAAGTCTCGCAAGAAGCTGAGCTACCATGCTCATCTGTCGCTGACCTTCTGCAACATGCTACTCGATGCGCAGGCCGACATCAACCTGCCCAAGCACGACCGCAAGGTGCACACCGACCCAGAGCACCGCTGGGACATTGCGACGATGATGGTGAAGGAGGCGTTGGCGAGCTGGAAAGGAAAGATGGTGAAGGCGGCGATAGATGAGGAAACTCGCAGCCTCATCGCAAACGGCACATGGGAGCTGGTCGAACGTCCGCACGGATGCTGATGACGAAGTACCACATCGACAACACAATCGCTCGCGAGAAGGTGCGCTTGGTCGTGAAAGGCTTCACGCAGGTGTACAGTGCTGACTATCACAAGATGTACGCGCCAGTTGGGAGCTACGTCACGCTGCAGATCTTCTGTAGCATCATCGCCGTCCTCAACTTGCACTTGATGCAGCTCGACATGAAGAACGCGATCTTGTAGGACAAGCTCGACCGGGTGCTGTACAAATACCAGCCGGACTACTACGTCAATGGGTCCTGGCGCGTATACAAGCTGTTGAAGAGCTTCTACGGGTTGAAGCAGTCGCCTTTGTTGTAGTATTCGACACTTGATACGGTGCTGACCGACGCCAGGGCGATGAGGCTTTTTACTTCAGGGTCGGCGACGATGGAGGGACGTGCAAAGTGCTCGTCTACGTCGACGACATGCTCGTCACCAGCAGCAGCATCGCGATGTTGAAAGAGCTAAAGGAACTGCTGGAGGCCGCTTTTGAGCTGCGCAAGATCAGCCCGGTCGAGAAATACCCTCGGCTGGAGACCGTGCGCGACGACCAGCGAGGAAATTGTGGCTACATCAGCAGTCGTACGTCGCTTCATCGACGAAGAGCAGACCGGATGGATCCCGGAGACGTCGCTCTCTGTTGACGCCTATGCCGAACTGACGTTCGATGACGAGGAGGCTCATGCGCACGAGGAGGAGTATCGGCAGAAGGTCGGCTCGCTGTAGTTCGCGGCGACGACGACGAGGCCGGACATCGCCTTCGCCTGCAGCAAGCTAGGCAGCGTCCTAACGGTGAGGAGCAACCAGCACTGGCGCGAGGTCGACCGCTGCCTTTCCTATTTCTCCCACACCCGTGACACCGCCTTAGAGTTCGGCGGTGGACTAGAGTCGCTGTGTTTGGTCGGCTTTGTGGACACTGACGAAGCTGCCAACAAGCAGAATCCGACGAGCACGAGCAACTACGTGTTCGTCTTTGGAGGGCAGCCGTCTCCTAGTCGAGACAACACATCAAGTTTGCGACACTCTCGTCGACCGAGTCGGAGTACGTCGCAGCCATGGAAACCAGCAAGGAGGCATGATAGCTTCGTTTCCTCCTTACAGAGTTCCAACTACTCGATGTTGTGATGCCGACCGTCCTTCGTGTGGACAACTAGTTGGCCATCACGGTCGCTGAGGGCTTGGGGTTGAAGGTAAATTCACATGGAGTGACCTACGCCTGGCTACAGCAGATGGTGAAGCGAGGGAAGTTCGTTTTGAGTTACATCCCGACCACCGAGCAGCCAACCAACTTCCTGACGAAGGCGCTGCACTTATTGGCCTTCAACCGGTGCTCCGTTGTGATCGACTAAGTGCAGCTGGCCGAAGTCGGCGACGGTGATGACGACGTGCAGCAGAAGGAGCCATGCCCTTCTGTGTGGCTGGTGTGGTGGCTGCGTGTTGTGTGGTTCCCCATGTACAGTATCCCTCAGGTTTGGGGTAGTTGTATTGTGTGGGCTGAGTGCCCAAACGTGAGCGCATCAGGGGAGTGTTGACAGGAATTGAGTGCTGGCCCAGCCCTCGCTTGGGCGAAGCCGACCTCGTGGTTGGGTGCGCGGGAGATACAGCCGACTCTTCGCAGAGGTCGACGCCAGCTTGAGCGTGCAGGTTGACAAAGCTGGTCGATCTGCTGAGAATTGATGCGATGTCGTCGGAGATGGGTGCTGGCAGCTTACTTCAACAGGGGAGGCCAATGAAGGTTGACGCTGATCTGCGAGGGACTGTCGAGGAGCCGTGGACGATGGGAGTTCGACGGAAGGAGCTGATTAAGCTGGTTGACGGAGTGGTCCGTCGACCGTGATAGTCTTCGAAAGGAGTCAGGGTCGACAAGGAGGTCGTTGATTAGGGTGATGCGTGGTGGTACTCGATTGACAAAGTAACATCATGGATGACATTCTGCAGAAACACGCAAAATTCGTCGAGGCTGGTACCCCCGAGGTCTTTGTGGCTCGTCAGGCGCAATCGTCGACACGTAGCCGACTTGGCACTTGCGCGATAGTGCACAACATGCTCGACCATCACCATGCACGTGCGAGGTGGCTCCGCACTTGCACTATTGTCACCTGCAGTTGTAGCGTTGGCAGACCGCCCTGCTGCAACGTTGGCAAGCCGCCTTAGTGTAGTGTTGGCAAGCTGACGACTTGCTTAGTTTGCAGGTCGTCTTTCTGCAACGCTGGCGCAGTGCCTCTATGCAACACTGGCAAATTGTCAGCCTTGATGCGCTGGTGGTCGACCTGCCTGTCTATCAGGTTGGTTGCTTCCGATGTAGCCATACTTGCTATTGCTCGTCCTATCATTTTGTATTCCAAACTTTTCCTCTTAAAATTCTTGGTGTTTTGCTCTGTGAACGCACAAGTGCTAGAGAATGCAAGGAACGCTGCAATCACTCTCACAACCCGTTCGTACCCTGTAGTCTAGCTCCCACCATTGTAGAGTTTATATTTGCAGTAACCAGCGCGATGTAGTCATGAGGGGGTTTGCTGACGTTGTCACCCAGGAGGTTTTGGCGAAGTCGACTTGCGGGATGGTGTTCGGAGGTCGACGTGGCACATCTGACGCAAGCGTCGATATGTGGCCGACTTGGCACCTTCGCTATGCGCGTGATGGTGCATAGCGTGCGCAACTGTCGACCCGCACATGCAAAATAGGTGCTTGCACATGTGCATATAGTAACCTGCGGTTGCAACGCTTGCAAGCCCCTTTGTTGCAGCGTTGGGAAGCTGCGGGAGTACACTACTAACATGTCACCGACTTGAAGCGTTGGCAAGCCGCCTTCGAGCTGCGTTGGCACGCCGTCAGATTGACATGTTGGCAAGCTACCCACGTGCTACGCTGGAGGTCGACCTGCCTGTGCTAGGTTGCTAGGCCTCTGATGTAGTCATTGTTGCCATTGCTATTGCACCATTGTGGATTTACGTCCGCACTTTGTACCGAATATGGCGATGGTAACCAAACCGTTAGCCGAACATCTGCACAAGGATATTCTCGTGAGGGGGGAAGACAGCAGTCGGCCTTCGATGAACTCAGAAACATTTTTAATTCACCCCTGGTCCTTCTGCTCGTGGACCCATCTCGACCGTACGAAGTCGTAATGGATGCTCGTGATTGCACCATCGGCGCCGTCCTTCAACAAATTTTCGGCAAAAAGATGCAACCAATCATGTACGAATCACGCAAGATGCAGCCACCCGAGCGCAACTACCGGGTTTACAAAGAAATGCAGGCCATTGTTCACAAATTTCGTACCTGACGCTGTTACTTAACGGTAGCCGATGTGACAATTCGGACATATCATAAGTCCCTACAGCACCTGTTTGCCCAACCTCTGCTCAACCCGTGATAAATCATGGAAGGCGGCAGCAGTCATAATCGCAGCGGTCATAATCGCCCAAACCAACCAGCATTTATCAAGCCTATTCACCCACGGGTACAAGACCGATCGCATTTTCAAGCGTAACCATCATCACCGGGCCACGACACCTGACGGGGCGTATCACCTAGCCGGTACCGATCGGATTTGGAACCCGTCATAGCAGCCATCGGAGTTACTGACGGAGGAGCTTCACGTCTGTAACCTTCAGGGGCATTTGGCATTGACAAAACCCTAAGTTCTTACAGTGCAATCATTACTGGTCCAACATGCTGTCAGACGTGCAACGCTACGTGACAACATGACCTGCCAAGCCATGAAGTTGAACGGCCAGCCGGATCGCTACAGCCCCTCGAGCCACCGGAACAACTATGGCAACAAGTAATTATGGGTTTCCTTACGCCAGTGCAAACTGGCGCGAGTGGCAATGATTCGGTATCGGTCGTCGTTTTCCATTTAACAAAAACAGCTCATTTTACGCCATGCCGCATGACAATCACAGTTGAGGACACGGAGAAGCTGTTCATCTCCAACGTCATACGCCTACACAGGTTACCTTCGGCGATAATCAGCGATCGAGATCCGAAATTCACATCGAAGTTCTGGTTGGAGACATGGGCACAGTACAACACCCGCCTGCAGTTTTCGTCGTCATCCGACGGCCAGACGGAACGGACAAACCAGACCATGGAGCAGCTGATTCGCACCAACAACCCTAACCTGTCCAAGTGGGAGGACTCCCTCCCAATGTCGAAGTTTGCGTACAACAACGCATCCTCCGCTAAGACCAATTAATCCCTTTTGATCTAAATTATGGAATTGACCCTGTGTACCCTCGCGGATTACACCTGACAACACGATCGCAACAATTCGTCACCGAACCACAAGCTTCCCGGGACAAAGCTGCAGAAATTATTTGCAAGGCTATACAGTTGCACGCCAATAGGCATCGACGTGATTGACCCATCCATGCTGGACAACTGGTATTGCTAGATACCCAAAACCTTCGGCTGCCCTTACCGGCAAAACTTCGTCCGAGGTTCGTAGGCCCTTTTCAGATCATCAAGATGTTGATCGCGGCAAATTTATAATTGCCCGACAATTGGCGCATCCACGGCGCATTCCCCTCGACCTGTTGCGATCATTCGTCGCCCCATCATCAACCATCGCTCGCAAAAATACTATGCCAAATGTTTAACTGGTCGAGGAGCCCGCACTCGAGCCCTCCAACACTCTAGTCCATCGCATGCATTTGACGACAATCGAACGCCACACTAACTCTCAGAATGGGAAAAGGATGATGTCATTACAATGAGGTGGGTAAAAATGACAAACCCTAATCACATGACATGCCTCACTACTGTCTATCACATTTGACACACCCCCATAGACTAAGTGGGGGGTGTCAGGCAACAACAAAGGCATAAGGTCACAAGACCAATCACAATGAAGCAAAGCTCAGGGTGGATCACAACGTCACCACACAATCCTTGCACAAACAAGAGGACACAAGGCCAGTCCAAGAGTTCACAAGTGTGTATATACATATGTATACTACAAGCAAAGCAAGGTAAGAACACAAGACTACCGTAGATGAAAACCTATGTAAACAAGGCATAACTGCACACATAAGCTGTGGTGGTCACAATGCGGAAGGGCCTTGGTGAAAATGTCTGCAGTGTTGGCCTCGGAGGCCACGAAGTCCAAACGAGCCTGTCCGCGTCTCCGCAACTCTCGAAGGAGAAAGTACTTCACGTCAATGTGCTTCACTCTGCTCTCCAGTCGAGGCTCTCAACACCAGGTGAATCATCGCCTTGTTGTCACTAAACAAGGTCGGTGCTGAGCTCGGCTGCTCACCAAGGTCAGTGAGCAAGAAGGTCAACCAGCGCAGCTCCTGTGCAGCGGGCGTAAATCTCGGCCTCAACGGTAGAGGTCGCGACAGACGAGGACCGAGTAGACCTCCAAGACACAGCGCCAGAGCCCGGGTTGAAACAGTACCCCTGTGTGGACCTCTGAGTCTCGACGTCATCAGCATAAAAGGAGTCATAGTGACCGGTGAGTACGACTCGCTGTCTCCCTCCAAGCACCAGCCCCATGCCCGATGTAGTCGCTAGGTACTTCGCCACCCTCACAGCAGCTGTCCAGTGAACAGGACGGTGTCTCCCAGTCGCAACAAAGCGAGCAAGAATGCTGAGAGGGAAGGCGAGGTCTGGGCGAGTACAAGTCATCAGGTACATGAGACAACCCACCAGCTCTGCGTAAGGACCACTACGCTCTAACGACTCGTCAGAAAACGAGACAGTGAGTCTGTGGTCAACAGCAAGAGGTGTGGGCTCTGCAGTGGAACACTGAAGCCTGAACCGCTGAAAGACCTGCTGCACCATGTGTGACTGAGTCAGAGTGATGGTGCGAGCTGCTCTGTCCCTGGTGATCTGCAGGCCAAGGTAGTGGCGCAGCTCACCAAGGGCAGCGCACGTGTGTCTCTTCTGCAGTTTGGACTTCACCTCAGCTAGAGCAACCCTGTCTGCAGTGGCGAAGACTAGGTCGTCGACGTATACAAGAACAAAGAAAGGTGTGGGCCCACGACGAACAAACAGCGACGGGTCAGTGGCAGTAGACGGCTCAAAACCGAGGTCAGACAGCATAGAGCGAAGAGTGTCGTGCCACTCACGGGGTGCCTGGCAGAGACCGTAGACCGGCCAGTCGTCTCAGTCTCCACTGGGTCCCAGGTGGGAAGGTGCCAGTGAAGGCAGAGGGACGACGCAGCCAGACCTCCTCGTGTAGGCTACCCTGAAGAAAGGCAGTGGAAAAGTCGAAAGAGTGCAGCTCGTAGTCTCTCTGCGCTGCTACGTAAAGTAACACCCAAAGAGTGGTCATCTTTGGGGTAGGCGCGAAGGTCTGAAAGAAGTCAACTCCCTCGCGCTGACTAAAACCTTTTGCCACGTAGCACGTCTTGAGGATCGGAGGTGATCCCGGTGGCCGCTTCACCTTGAAGATCCACATGCCATCGACTACGTTCGCCCCCGGAGGGGGAACCTCGTCGACGTAGGTGCCTGTGGATCTGTAGGAGGCCATCTCTGCGTCCATGGCAGCTCTCCACTGAGAGGCCCAAGGCCCTGACACTGCCTCAGCATAAGTGCGAGGAGTCGGTATGTCAAGGGCGTCGAGGTCTCCCTCAAGGGCGAGGAGCATGGCACAGAGATGAGGCGAAGCGGCTGCCAGGAACTCTAGCTCAAACTGCCTGTCCTCTAGGGCGTCACAGCCAAGGGCAGACTCACCCCCGACGGACAGAGGACGGGTAGGAGGAGTTGCCACTACACGAGTGGCGTAGTCAAGGCAGCGAGTAGCGGCGAAATCAGTGACAACAGCAATAAGAGCTGAGACAGAGGACAGAGAGGCACGAGGGTCCGTAACAAGAGAGGCGAGAACACGAGAGAGAACAGGATGGTACGTGCGGTAGTAGTCAGTGACAGCAGTAGCAGCAGCAGCAGGTATAGTAGCAGCGTCTAGGCCAGCATCCGCTGTCACGTGGCAACGCCCACCCGCCCTGCCAGTACTTCGTTCAGACCGGTACTCGTAGAGGCTACCGCTGCGACCGCCATCACCCACCAGGTTAGTGCTTTGCTCAGCTCACTGACCGTCTTCGTGCGGCGTACGGCCTAGACGACCCTGCACCTAACTAGCTCCCTCTTGTTCACTCGCATAATTCTGCTTTGTGGGACATGTCTGCATCTCAGTTGCTTGATCTGTTAGGATCTGTGCATGCTATGTATGGTGATGCTGACTGTACTGCCCCTAGATCCGTTTGCTCGCGTGTTCATAGCTTAGGTGCTAGTGTTGATCCTGTGCCCGTTACTAGTGTAGGTGTTTGTGTAGACGCTAGTCCAGGTGCCACTTCGGCGGACGCGTCGCTATCTTTCATGCTGGATTTTGGTGCGTCGCTGTGGTTCTTCCGCGACCACATGCCACTTACTCCGCTTCCTACACTAGTCTCTATAGCACTGGCTGATCCCACTTCGGGACCAGTCATTGCTCGCCACTCTACTTCGCTCCCGTGCTCGGCCTCCTCCTCAGGTTCCCTGACAGGCCTCCACGTCCCCTCGTTCTCTAGGAACTTGGTGGGCGTGAGGCCTCTGGTTCGTTGGCACGTTGGTGTCTGGTTTGAGCATTCTGGGGACTCTGCGACCTGTGTGGACGGTGACACGTACGCCCCCCTGCTGGAGTTGGGCAGGGCGCTACGGGCGCGGACGTGCAGGGCGCAAGGGGCGCGGACGCGCAGGGCGCTGACGGGCAGGGCGCAGGGCACGGCGGTCAGGGCGCTAATGGCGCGACGGGCAGGGCGTAACGGGCGCGACAAGTAGGGCACAACGGGCGAGACAAGCAGGGCTCAACGGGCACGATGGGCAGGGCGCTACAGGTAGGGCGCTACGGGTGCGACGGGCAAAGCGCAACGGGCAGGGCGCTACGAGCGGGACGGCCGGGGCGCTACAGGGGGCTACTGGTGCTACAGGCGCAACGGGCAGGGCGTGGATCCTAGTCTAATCTAGCTGATACCATCTGAAAATGGGAAAAGGATGATGTCATCAGAATGAGTTGGGGTACATATGACAAACCTTAATGTTTGTGCCCCACATAACATGCCTCACTACCGTCTATCACATTTGACATCAACTTCTTAATTTGGTGGACTGACCGAACAAGTGAGAACGATAGATGGGTGTCACCGGACTCACTTCGAGATCATTCAATATTATGGGGTTATCTCTCCCGCCCCGCCGCGTGGCTGATGTTGACCACCTTCTCAAAGGAGGGGAGAGGGGGGGGGGGGGGGGAAGGGGTGACCAGGCAGGATTTTTCTGAATTCCTTACTGGGTCACCCTGTATGGCGTATGCGTACAACCCAACTTTCGGAAATCCAGGCCCGGTCTGTGAAAAACGAGGAATGAGTGCATTGAGCAGCATGAGGAGTACAAGTACCAAACCCTAAAGTGTTGTACCCCATGTAAGCTACCCCACTACAGCCTACACAGACTATAGTATATGAGTTTGACACACCCCCATAGGCAAAGTGGGGGAGAACAAGGGGTCACAAGACCAGTCAAGCAAAGCAAGGCAAAGCAAGCTCAGGGTGGATCACAACGTCACCACACATTCTGAGCACAAGTTCAAGGCCACAAGGCCAGTTCACATGCAAGATTACATATATATAACGCTAAACAAGCAAGAGCAGGTATATATATATGTAACAGTACAAGCAAGGTCAAGAAGTGAGCAAGTGAGGCAAGGTAGGCACAAGACCTAACAGAGTACAGAAGCGCTGATGATCACAAGGCGCGAGTGCCTTGGTGAAGATATCAGCAGTGTTGGCCTGAGAGGCCACGTAAGCAAGGCGCAGCTGACCACGCTGCTGCAGCTCACGAGCAAGGAAATAGCGAAGAGCGATGTGCTTCGTTCTGTGCTCCAGTCTGTGCTCCCGACACAAGGCCAGCATGGCCTTGTTGTCTACGTACAGCACTGGAGGAGAACGAGGCGGCTCTCCCAGGTCAATCAGCAGGTAGGTGAGCCAGCGTAGCTCCTGTGCAGCCATGGCCCCTGCGTAGATCTCAGCCTCACAACTGGAGCCGAGAACAGAAGACGAGCAGGTAGACCGCCACGAAACAGAGCCGGAACCAAGGCTGAAGGTGTAACCCTGTGACGACCGCTGCGTAGCCTGGTCGTCAGCCCAAGAAGCGTCTGCGTGACCAGTGAGGACCACTGGACTCTGCCCTCCAAGCACAAGCCCCATGCCCGACGTACTGCACAAGTAGCGCAACACCCTCTTCGCTGCAGCCATGTGCTCTGGTCTGTGTCTCCCAGGAGCAACATAGCGTGCCAGAATGCTAAGAGGGTATGCAAGGTCAGGTCGAGTGCAGGTCATCAGGTACATGAGGCAGCCAACAAGCTCTGGGTACGGGCCACTCGACTCTACGGACTCATCCGAAGGCAGAGCTGAGAGCGAGTGGCGTGTAGACAGAGGAGTGGCCTGAGGCGAGGAGTACGTGAAGCCGAAGCGCTGAAGGACTTGCTGCACCATGTGTGACTGAGTCAGGGTAATGGTGCGCTGTGCTCTGTCCCGGGTGATCTGCAAGCCAAGGTAGCTACGCAGTTCACCCAGGTCTGTGCACGTGTGTCTCTTCTGCAGCTCGGACTTCACGTAGGCGAGTCCAGCAGTGTCAGCTGTAGCAAAGACCAAGTCGTCGACGTACACGAGGATGTAGAACTGCGGCAGCGAAGTGTCGGTGCGCAGAAACAGCGACGGGTCGGCAGTAGAAGGAGCAAACCCAAGGGCCGCAAGTGTAGTCCTCAGTGTGTCGTGCCACTCACGAGGTGCCTGGCGGAGACCGTAGACTGGCCGCCGGAGGCTCCACTGGGTGCCAGGAGGAAAAGTCCCAGTGAAGCCAGGTGGGCGGCGCAGCCAGATCTCCTCGTGCAGGGTGCCCTGCAAGAAAGCAGTGCTGAAGTCAAGAGAGTGCAGCTCGTAGTCTCGGTGAGCGGCTATGTGCAGCAGTACCCGAAGAGTGGTCATCTTTGGGGTGGGAGAGAAGGTCTGAAAGTAGTCAACTCCCTGCCGCTGACTGAAGCCACGAGCCACGTAACGCGCCTTGAAGACAGGCGGAGAACCCGGCGGCCGCTTCACCCTGAAAATCCACATGCCACTGACGATGTTCGCCCCAGGTGGGGGAACCTCGTCAACGTAGGTGCCTGTGGACTTCCAGGAAGCCATCTCTGCGTCCATGGCTGCCTGCCACTGAGAGGAGTAGGGACCCTCTATCGCCTCCGCGTAAGAGCGCGGAGTCGGGATGTCAAGTGCATCCGGGTCTCCCTCAGGGGCAAGCAGCATGGACACGAGATGAGGTGAAGCAGCAGCCAAGCACTGGAACTCCTCCTGCCTGTCCTCAAGGACGTCCGTGCCAAGAGCACACTCACCCCCGACGGACGGAGGACAGACAGACGCAGACTCAGCGACGAGACTGGCAGCGTAGTCTAGGCGACAGCGAGCAGCGAAGTCGACAAGCTCAGCAACTAGGGCAGACGCAGCAGTGGACTCAAAGGAAGGGTCAGTGACGACAGTAGCAAGGAGACGCGTGACAGTAGGACGCGCAGCACGAAGGGAGTCCGACTCCGGGTCAGCAAGTGCAGGAAGAGAGGACTCGGGAGGAGAAGGCAAAGGGGCAAGTAGTGGAGCAGTGGAAGGACGCAGAGACATCCGGTGCGTGCCGGGGACAGGGGGAGGACGCTGACGCGAACCACGACCACTAGTGCGAGCAGCACGGACAGGCGACGCAGGGCGAGACGCAGGCTCACGACGCTCAGCAAGACCTCCAGTAGGACCAGTGTAGGGAGAAGGAGAAGGAAGCGGGGAGGCTGGCTGTAACTGTGACTCAGACTGGACAGGAGGCGGACACTCTAAGGCAGGAGCAGGACCAAGAGAGGACGGAAGACCAAGAACCTGCTCAAGGAGCGGAACGAAGTACGGCCGTGGCCGCGCAGCGCCACCAGTACCAGCAGGAACAGCACCAGCACCCCCAACGGCAGCACCAGCACCAGGAGTACCCCCAGCTCCAGCAGCGCCAACTCCAGCACCCTCAGAAGCACCAGCGCCAGTAGCACCTCCAGTGCCAACACCCCCAGTAGCTCCAGTCGGACCACCAGAAGACGCAGCAGCTCCAGCTCCAGGAGCACCAGCAGCACCAACGCCAGTAGCACCAGTAGCACCACCAGCTCCAGCACCAGGAGCACCCGTAGGCCCAGCAGCTCCAGTACACCCTGTACGAGCACCTCCGGGACCCGCTGCACCAGCACCCTCAGCAGCAGCAGAACCTCCAGCGTCCGTAGCACCGCCAGCTCCAGCAGCACGCCTCCAGCGCCGGGCAAACCACTCACGCAGCTCCTGTGGAGAGAGTAGCTCCCGCCGGGACGAAGCACCCGAAGAACCTCCAGGCCCAGCACCACCAGACGCCACACGAGCAGGCCCAGCACCCTCAGGCTCCGCACTCCGAGACGCAGCACCCCCAGGCTCAGCACCCCCAGGCGCAGCACCCCCAGGCTCAGCACCCCCAGGCGCAGCACCTCCAGGCTCAGCACCCCCAGGCTCAGCACCCCCAAGCTCAGCACCCCCAGACGCAGCACCCCCAGACCCAGCACCCCCAGGCTCAGCACCCCTAGCAGCACCAGAGTCAACAGCTACCTCGACAGGCTCGACCGCATCTACCTAAGCCACACCTGAGGGGGCAGGACCCTGAGGGGGGAGGGCGTCTACCGGAGGAGGACCTGGCGTAAGGAAGAGCGGCGGGGGAGGGAGGGACGCAGTGCGGTAGGGGAAGAGACGGTAGTAGGGAACCGACTCGTCAAAGGTGACGTCCTGGGAGGACAGGACACGACGCGAGGTGGGGTGGTAGAACTGCCAGCCTGGCGCATCACGTGGAAAGCCAAGGAAGACGCAGGGAACAGCACGAGAGGACAGCTTGTCCGCAGACAAGTCGCGGACAAACGCCCGAGATCCCCAGACACGAAACGCAGACGCATCGCCAACCTTCCCCGTCCACAGTAAAGCAGGGGAGGTCTCCGGCATGGAGACCCGGGGGTGAAGGTTGATCTGATGCGCCGCGTACCGAACCGCAAACGGCCACAGAAAATGGGGGGCAGCCGCATGGACCATGGACGTACAAGTGACGTCCATGATCATGCCAATGCGGCGCTCAGCAATCCCATTTTGCTGTGGAGAGTCCGGAAGCGTGAAGGTCTGGCGGATGCCTCGTGCACGACAGAAGGCCCGCAGAAGGTCAGAGGAGAACTCTCCGCCTCTGTCGGAGTGCAGACGCAGAACAGGAAAGTCCGAGCCGAAACTCTCCCTGAGCTGGAGACAAGTTGCGCGGATCCAGGCGATCAACACCTCAGTGACGTCACCCTTGCTGCGCAAGGGGAAGACTGTGGTGTAACGCGAGTAGTCGTCAACCACCAACAGGAAGTAACGCTCGTGACCCTGCCCACGGACGCGGGCTGGGCCCCACACGTCCATGTGAAGCGTCTGCAGCGGAGCCTCTGTCGGAGGAAACTCGGAGGAGTGAGGAGCAGCGCGCTGCCGCCCCTCGACGCAGGGAACGCAGGTGGGGGCAGGCCCCGGAGGAAGGGGAGGGAGGGACCGGGGGAGGCCAGAGACAAGAAGACGGGAAGCCATGCCTCGAAGACGAGGCAGGGAGGGGTGACCAAGGCGGTGGTGCCAGAGAAGAGTCCGGTGGGACAGGAGACGACACGAGCAGGGGGCAGACTCAGGGCCAGACCTGGACGCCGCAGCAAACACCTGACCCGACGCTGCTACCTGAGCAGACTCAGCGACTGGAGGAGACTCAGTAGTCAGTGTGTACAGGCTCGACCCCGGCTGACGGGTAAACGTGGCCAAGTGACGGCCCGACCGAGCACAGGCATAGTGAGTCACTCGCTGACTCGCAGGAGTGAACTGGTGAACCCCTGCATCCTGGAGGTCAGCACCACTCACCAAGTTCGTAGAGAACGAGGGGAGGTAAAGACCTGACAGGGTGCCAGAAGGGGCCGCCGGACACGGTAGGACAGTGGAGAAGCGGGCAAGGACAGGGCCCCCAGAGGGGTCTGCCAGGGAGACCGCCACTGGCCGACTAAGCGGCGTGAGCGTGGTGCAGTCTCGAAAGAAGGAGCGGGAAGCACCCGAGTCAAGGGTGAAGGTGTGCAAGACCGCAGCAGGCGCAGCACCAGAGAGAGCAGACTCACTAGCACCTGGAGCAGTAGACGCACGAGCACCTAGGGCAGCAGCCTCACCGGCACCTGGAGTAGGGGACGCAACAGCACCTAGAGCAGCAGCCTCACCAGCACCTAGAGCAGCACACTGGATACCGGGGTCAGGCGGCACACACAGGTGACAGGCACCCTCAGCACTAGTAGACAAGGCATACATGGCAGTGAGGATAGCATCATAGTCAAGAGCAAAGATATCTACCCTCTGCCTAAGCAGCTCCACCCAGTCGGGGAGCTCAGCGTCGTCGCCAAACTCTGTACGCCAAGCGTCGCTCAGACGGGCGAAGCAGCGGGACTCTGTGTGACCAGGTGTTCCGCAAGGCTGACCAGTCCGGACACCCGTGCGAATAAATGACGTACGAGCAGCGAGCAGTACTCAGTGACCCTCTACTCTGAGTGTACCACTCGCGAAGCTGCAGAGGCGAAGGGGTCTCGCGCGGACGACGCTGCAGCTGCACCTGGCCACTACAAGAAGCTCCGGAACTACTCACGCCAAGACGACTCCCACTACGGCTACCCCGACAACCCCAACGAGCGTACCACTCACGAAGCTGCTGGGGCGTGAGGGACTCACGCGGACGGCGCTGGAGCTGCATCTGGCCACGCCAGGAGCAGCAGTAGCAGTAGAAAGAGCAGTAGCAGCAGGAGCAGCAGTAACAGCAGTACGGGCAGGACAGTGCTCACCAGTGGCAAGAAGGGCAGGCGTACGACGGCGGCAACGGCGAGGCCGGCACCACTGTAGGGCGAGGGCTCCGCGGCAGCTGCAGGGGCGGCTGCTGCAGAGGCGGCTGCTCCAGGGGCCAGGGGCGGCTGCAGAGGTCCAGGGGCGGCTGCTGCAAGGGCGGCTGCTGCAGGGGCGGCTGCTCCAGGGGCCAGGGGCGGCTGCTGCAGGGGCGGCTGCTCCAGGGGCCAGGGGCGGCTGCAGAAGTCCAGGGGCGGCTGCTGCAGGGGCGGCTGCTCCAGGGGCCAGGGGCGGCAGCTGTAGGGGCGGCTGCTCCAAGGGCCAGGGGCGGCTGCTCCAGGGGCCAGGGGCGGCTGCAGAAGTCCAGGGGCGGCTGCTGCAGGGGCGGCTGCTCCAGGGGCCAGGGGCGGCTGCTGCAGGGGCGGCTGCAGTCAGCGGCGGCGGCGGCTGCGGCCCCGAGGGAGGTGGCGGCGGCTGCTGCTGGTAACGGCTGCTGCAGCTGCGGCTTCCGCTGCAGGGACGGCGGCGGCTGCTGCTGCAGGGACGGCGGCGGCTGCTGCTGCGGGGACAGCAGCGGCTGCTGCTGCAGGGACGGCGGCGGCTGCTGCTGTAGGGACTGCGGCTGCTGCTGCTGCAGGGGCGGCGACGGCGGGCCGCGAAGGGCGGCGACAGGGCCGTGAGAGGCCGCGAAGGGCGGCGGAGGGGTCGTGAAGGGCGGCGCGAGGGGCCGCGGAGGGCGGCGACGGGCCGTGAAGGGCGGCGCGAGGGGCCGCGGAGGGCGGCGACGGGCCGTGAAGAGGCCGCGAGGGGCCGCGAAGGGCGGCGTGAGGGGCCGTGAGGGGCCACACGAGGGGCCGTAAGGGCGGCGCGAGGGGCCGTAAGGGGCCGCGCGAGGGGCCGTAAGGGCGGCGCGAGGGGCCGTAAGGGGCCGCGAAGGGCGACGCGAGGGGCCGACGAGCGGCGCGAGGGGCCGTAAGGGGCCGTAAGGGCGGCGCGACGGGCCGTAAGGGCGGCGCGACGGGCCGTAAGGGCGGCGCGAGGGGCCGTAAGGGCGGCGCGAGGGGCCGTGAGAGGGGCCGCTAAGGGCGACGCGAAGGGGCCGTGAGGGGCCGAGAGAGGGCGCGACGGTAGGGAGGGCACACGGGGCGCGACTCGGGCAGGAGCAAAGCGCGCTCCGGGCAGGAAAAAAAAAATCGTGGTGGGCCCTAGGAAGCGTTCCCACTAGGGAACCTGCTCTGAAACCATGTAAAAAACGATGAATGAGTGCATTGAGCAGCATGAGGAGTACAAGTACCAAACCCTAAAGTGTTGTACCCCATGTAAGCTACCCCACTACAGCCTACACAGACTATAGTATATGAGTTTGACACGGTCCGACGATCTCACCCCCCGAACGTCCCTTGCGTCGCTTCCGGGTTTTTACAACCCCGAACCAGCACCCAACCGTCACGATCCCGCGAACCCCACATAACTAGCTATGCACTATATTAGTGTTATGCTTTATTATTTCATCAGTAGTTGTAATTACAGCTTCGGTATTGCATTCCACACACTTTTTTATTCGACAGCTCGTAAGGTAACACTATTTTTCGTTCAATTGCACCCGTATCTGTAACGCACACATAACAAATATTGTAAGGAAGCATATAAGTTTCCACCACTATTCACCAGGCTAAATCGTACAAAACACATTTATGATGCTTATCTGGTCTCCCTACCACAATCCCCTTGGTGGTCCCAGTGAGTTCCCCGCTTCGGTGTGTGTGGTGTGAACGTTGTCTTACCACCTGAATGGAAGTAAATTGGACGGTTCCGACACATGGCCATACGTTTTTGGTGCTTAGCGAACCATTACAGCTATAAGCCAGCTGAACGCCACACAAGACATGACATCTGGGGTTGGCCATATCTCTTGGTCTCTCACTCTCTTTTGTTGCTTAATAACGGTCTCCGCCCAATCGCTCTCAGGTATTCTGTCTCTTCATCTCCTGGTCTGTCGAAATCAACAATCTGTGCCATCCAGTCTCAGCTGGACTAATGTCGCCTAGCAAAATTACATTCCTGCCAGTCACCTGAAACTCAGAACAGATAAGTGATCCCGCCCTCATCTGTTATCGTAACAGTGGCTCAACAAGTACACAGCCAGTTGAGAGGTCCAAATCTGAGAACGTGTAATGGACCAGTATAGATCGTCAAGTACCAGCATAGAAACCGAGAAACCAGACAGTACCGTATCATGTGAGTTGCTCGACTCATTGATGATATTTCCACACCCGCCAACAACATCCTAACCGTACAATACCAGCCGTTTATTTGCAATCACCTTGTGTAACCGCTTTGCACCTTTTTGTAGATTTCATCATCACTCCAGCCCCCTGCACACACCTACCGTAGTCCCATCGTAACTCCCCTTCGACTACCTCTGCCCCAACCCAACCGTCCCTTCCTTCCCTACACCGCATTTCGCGCTGACATAGAGGATTGCTCTAATGCGAAGTCGTTGCGGGGGCGAAGCGTAGTGTCTCCATCGGATCCCCGACGCTAGCTCCTTGCGAATTCCTCGATAGGTTCCTAAATCCGCGCGACTAACAGGCATCGCAGGCGTTGCACTCGTCGCAAACCCTAGAGTTGTCGTCCTAAGCAACGGGAACCATGGCGTATCGCACGCGCGTCGCGATATTGATAGCGACAACTCTTCTCGCCTCCACATTATTACTTACAGCGGACGGAGCGGCTGGCGGAAATACGAATGGTGGCGGGTCGACGAAAAATACAGGCTCCTCTACCTCTAGCGGGACCGCGTCTAGCGGGTCTAGTGGTTCTAGCGTGACCACTACAGGCACATCTAGCAGCGGAACCACTAGCAGCGGAACCACTACTAGCGGGACCAAGAGTAGCGGGACCGCATCTACCGGTTCTTCTAGCTCGAGCGGAACCACTACCACTGGTAACGGGAATACTGCTAGTAACGGGAATACTGCTAGTAACGGGAACACCCAGAACAACGGAAATTCTGCTGCTGCGGGGAATACTGCTGCTAGTGGAAACTCTGCCAGCAACGGAAACACCCAGAGCAACGGAAATTCTGCGGCTGCGTCAACGTCTAATTTTCTGTCTCTGCCGGTCAACGGGTGCTCTCAGTCAGCTTGCCAGAATCCGTCACTGGGATTCTACAAGGGCACGTTTCAGCAGACGTCGAATGCGGCCGCCGTTCAGAACATGAACTACGGCGAATATGTATGTAACTTGCAGTTTAGGGTTTCACGTCGCAGTTCGCGTGCAGGAGGGTCGAGATGGCTCTCCGAATCCTCCCTGACCCTCCTTGCATTCACGTCGATGATTTGCGCATCCTGCCATCCCTTTTGTATTTACGATCTACTTTCACCTCGTCTCGCCCTCTCCTTCTGCCCTGCCTTCTCCTCCCTCCCTCTACCCCATCCTTACTTACGGAATGCAAATCAGCGTCGACACTGCGTCACCTCCCATATGCCTACCCACTTCAATTATCTCACCCGCTCTCCGTCTTTTTCTCCCCTTCCTCTCCCTCCCCTTTCTTTGCCCCCATTTCTCTCCCTCCCCTTCCCCTTCCCCTTCCCCCTTTCCTCCCTCCCCCCTCAGATCTACGGCACGCGAATCAGTTCCGACCTTGCCAAGTCGTCTACTGATGTAAGTCGCGCTTGCACAACCGTGTGCCGAGCCGCGCACGCTTTCGCCTTCCCGTTCTCCTTACCCTTTGCCCCCGATTCTTTCTTCCGCCTTCACATTCCCCTCCTCCCCTTTCCTTTCCTCTCTGTTAATCTCGCCCCCCCCCCCCCCCCCCCCCCTCGCACCTCCCCACCACCCCTCCTTTTCCCCTTCCTTCCCCCGCCTCACCCTCCTCCCCCACCTTCTCGTTGCCGTCACGCCCTTGCTCCAGTCGGTTTCATTTTCCTTCACTCGCACTCTCTCCCCCTTCCTCTGCTTTCCACTCACCGATCCTCTTCCGCTCCCCGCCTTCGCTGTTCTCCCCTTCCCTCCCCTTCCCCCCCTCCCCCTCCCACCTTCTCGTCGTTGCCGGCGCGCCCTTGCTTCTGTCGGTTTCGGTTCGCTTTTGCTCAAAGGTGCCCCTCTGATACTATCAACGCACTCTCCCTCCCCTCCTCTGCTTTGCTCACCAATCTTCTTCCCCTCCCTGCCTCCGCTGTTCTCTTCTCCCCTCCCCTCCCCTTCCCTCCCCTCCCCTTCCCTCCCCTCCCCTCTCCGCATTCCCTCCTTGCCCCACCGCCCCCCCGCCCCTCCGCCCTCCTTCCGCCCGCCAGGCCAAGACCTTCCCCGACTGCTGCACGGACTGCGCCAACACCGCGGCCTGCCACTATTTCCAGTTCTACGCGCCAGAGTAGGTTCCGTACGCACTCCATCGCTCTGCACCGCTCGTCAACCGTTTGCACCTCTCTGCACTGCTTTCCACCGCAATGCACCGCAATCTGCCGCACTCCCTTGCTTTGCTGCACGGACCGCGCCAACACTGCGTCTCTTCCTCTAGAGGCCGCAACCCCACTTCTTCTCTCTCTTCTCTTCCCCCTCACCCTCACTTCAACCCTTCAGCTCCACTTCTTTCACCCCTGCTTTCACTTCTTCCACTTCCTTGGCACCTGTGCCCCTTTATCGCGCCCATTACTTCCCCCACTCGCTCGCCCCTCCTCCCTTCCCCCCCCCTGACTCCCGTCCACCTATCCCTCCCCCACCGTCTCCGTTCCATCTATTCCGCCCCTGGCTTACCGAAGCAATGCTTCCTGCTCTCCTCGGCACCTGTGCCCCTTTCCCTCCCTTACAATTCGTTTCTCTCTCCCTTCCCCTCCCCCACCCCCCCTTCGTCCCCCTTTCCTCCCCCATTCATCCCCCTTCCTCTCCCCCCCTCCCCCCTCCCCCTTACAGCTCCATTTCTTCCGCCCCTGGCGGACAGAAGCAGTGCTTCCTGCTCTCCGAGGCGCCGGCTGGCCTGGCGATTAGCGGGCCTCTCAGCTAGTAAGTGCTACCGCTCTCCACCGCATTGTATCGCCATCTGCCCCGCTCCCCTTGCTTCGAGGCCCCGGCTGGTCTGGCGATTAGCGGGCCTCTCAGCTAGTAAGCGCCGCCGCTTAATCTATATTGTACATTGTATTTCCATAACCCCCCATCTCCCCTCCCTCCCTCCCCCCACGGTTATCGTAAAATACGGGCCGTTTTTTACGGTCGTATTCTACGGTCATTTTTCCAATAATACGGCGTATTTTTGTTAGGGATATTTTTTTCTGCAACTAAAATCTGTAGGACTTCAAACTTGCTTCTAACCACCTCTAAGGGTGTGAACATAAATGAATCTGCTAACTATCAGGCATAAAATGGTAAAGAATAGATATCTGCCTACTATCCGCACCCTACTCTTCTGCCGACGTCCATTTCTTGACGTGCTCCCATAGGATTTTGCTCCGTGGGCTGCGCTGGTGTTGCTTTGTCGACAGGATTGTGAGAAAGGCGTGTGAGGGAGGGAAGATGGTTGAGCTTCAACGATTGGCTAATGGATGAGTTCCGTGCAACGCGGAAATTGGAAACTTGAATGGCACGAAATATCTCATAAGGAGTGTGCGACGAACACAAATTCGTTTCCCGCTCGCCAAATTTTGCGATGTCGCTGCACGGGACTGTTTTGAGTGCGCGACGCGGCCATATCATCGAGTCGCCTGACTGACGACAAACCCTCCCGCTATCAAGATTGACTCTCGATGGTTGAAGTTTTCAAAAAATTCATTTACCGTTCTTTCAAAATTTAGACCTTAAAAAACGACCGTATTTTTTAACCAACCTTAAAACGCAACATATTTACCGTTTTTTACCACCGTTTAATACGATTCCGTATTTTACGGTAACTTCTCAAAAATAAGGTCCTACGTTTGAACCTTGACCTACCTCCCTACCCACTTTTTTCTTATTCTTTCGTACTTAAACACTTGTGCTACTCCATGTATGCGTCTGTGATGCAATCACCTTAGCTATTGCAGTTGTGCTGAGTGTTGAAGATTACAAATTGCTTCTTGCATTGCTTTCCGCTACTCTCAATGCGTTATCTATCTTGCCTCTATCCTCTGCTTACCCTACCCTCCTTCCTCCAGTGTTGGCGGTTTCTGCAACCCCCCTGCTTCAGCCACTCAGCAGCAGTCCCCCTCAACCACGCCCTCCGGTTCCTCGTCCTCTTCCTCTTCTTCTTCTTCTTCCTCCTCTACTTCCTCCTCTTCTTCCTCCACCACCACTTCTCCGACCGTCTCTGTCACCTCTCCGCCTCCTCCCGGCGTGAAGGGCGATCCGCATTTCGTGGGGTGGGACGGCGTGCATTTCGATTTCACCGGCCAGCCCGGCCACAGCTACTGCATGCTCTCCGATAATAACGTCCACGTCAACATGTATTTGGACGGTTACACAGAAACCAGCGCGAAGGGAGTCAAGGAAACACACTCGTGGATCAAGGGGCTTGGGTTTATCACGCCTAATCATAAGCTCGCGCTTTTCGCGAAAACGAGCGCGAGTCCCGCGCGAAACGGCGGGTATATGAAGCGGATTGTGCTTGACGGCCGGGAGTTTAATCTGACGGAAGGAAACAAGTACGGGACGGCTGACGGGGAAATCGAAATTGAATTTGATGAAGCCGGAAGGAAGGACGGGGATGAGGAGGCTGATGTGTACACCGTGACTGTGCGCGATACGTTGAAGATTCTCCTCCGTATGCGTCCGGAAATTGGGGGAGTTCGCCGGCCGGAGGATTCGTTTATCCACTTTTCAATGGAGATTCTAGACGAGCAGCTGTCTACTCGCACGCACGGAATCCTCGGCCAAACACTGTACAATCTGAACAATCCCGAAGCGGCTCCAACTGGATATGACGTGGAGTACAGTGGGGTGGTTTGGGCGTGGCAGGTGGTGGGTGCCGACGCGGAAAATTACATTCAGGGAACCCCTTCGGATTATGTTACGAGCCACCTGCTGACTTCGGATTGCCGTTTCTCGAGGTTCTCCCGCAGGGGTCTGTTCCACTCCGCCCTTTCTCTTGGCTGCTGGCGCAAGGGATTTGTGTGCTGAGGTGGATTGCTGATTCGTGTTCTGATCTGGCATGAGGGCTGGTGTGTCAAAGTGGCACGCCTGGTTTCATTGACAGGTTATCTGATGGTTCGTCGGCTGTGTTTGGTTCACCCAGTGTCCACGGTAGTAAAGAACAAGTGGGAGACGGGTTGGGTGGGCAATACACACTAGAACCTCCTCTTCTCCCCTTACTTCCAACTAATGTTGTGGCCCTGACTATCAGCATCCAGTCAACTCAACAGTTCATCACCAGATAGCCTGTATAGCCAGCCATAGCCATTTGGGTTGGGGATTGCTGGCTGGGGCTCTGAAAGTCATTCGTTTCATGTTGCTTGCTTGTATGAGTGTGGTGCAGTCCAGCTAGTGGGTACCTCATCCTGGTGCTGGCTTCATGCTAGTTGACATTTGTTTATTAAATTGCAATCGTCAAGTGCACTAGGTTGTGTTGTGTGTGCTGGAGGAACAAAACGGTTTGTATGCATGCAGGTGGTGGCTGTTGAGTTGTGTGTTTTTGTAGACAGGGCTTGTCCATGGGCTGCTGCGGAGCTTAGCTTGTTATATGTCCCTTCACACAACCTGTGCCATGCACTACAAGATTTTGTGACACCTAATTTGTGTTTGAAGTCTTGTAATATACCGTTCATAAGCATCACTACTTGCATAAATGCTTTCACTACCGCGAACTCCATTCTCGATTCTGTGGCATGGTCCACGTCATCTATTCACTGTTGATTTCTCGGAGCCCGCGAGATTGTCGTTCGTGAAGTAGACAGCTGTCTCGACTCTCTGGCTGTCTTTTATCGAATCTCTGCATTTTCCCCTTTCGCCTTTGGACACAGCCCAAATTCGTACTGGCACTTGCGTCAGCCGTAACGAGTACGACAGTGCATACTGTACTAACTACAGTTCCAGTAAACGTTACAGCTGACACGTCAGACGAGCCCCTTGACAAATCCACTTCTGTTGCTGCTGCCTGCTTGGTGCTGCTGCTGCTTCTTTCCCCCTCGCCTGTAATGCAAGCTGAAGGTCGGCAGGATGATGTGGCAAGGCAATGCATGGAATGTTTCTGTAGTGTAGATGAAAACATCCCTCTTCCTGCCCGTCCCCGCGAAAGACAAAGGCAATGTTTGCATTTCTCCGCTACTCATCTGAACACTACAGATTCACGGTCTGTTTTGAGCGGTATACTTCTTTTGCTTGGGGCTTTGGCATCGGAACAGTTCGTTCTCCACAAGGGCTTTGCCCAGGAGAAAAATGTATACTCCGTGACCACATAAATTTCAAGGATCTCCGTAATAAATGCGATATTTCTCCTTCCAAAATTCTCATTGAAGATCATTTGCCCCTGTCCCTCCACTCCATACAGTACCTCGTCCCCCGTACCTCGACCCCCGCCGATCATTATCTCTTCCCTTTGCTTGCATTGCCTGGCAGAAATAACTCCAAGCAAAATGCAATGCACCGCGCCTCGGTGAACTATTCGCCTCTCCTGCACTTATCCTTGTTGCTTCTTCCTCCCTTGCCATACATCCCGTCCTGTCCCGTGCCCGATCCAACCACAGCCACCTGTCGCCCTACCGCCATCCGTCCGTCCAGCTCGGATCAGCGGCAGGTGAGAATGGCCTTGCCTTCCTTGGCCAAGGTTCGAGTCAAGAGCCTAGACCCAAGAGTACAAAGCAAACAGATTTTGCACTATAAGCGACTCGCCTGTTGAGCGCTTGTATCTGTGGCTTGTGAATCGTTTATTAGGGAAGGGCTAAAACTGTGTTTGCTAACGTGCTCAACGCCCTTTCACAGATCAACTTTCGGATAACCCGTACACGTTGAATTAGTAACGTGACAGTGTGTTGAGCTGCGGTTAAGTCGGTGCATTGTCGGTCTTATTCAAGCACGTACTCAAGAGAGTAACCCAATCAGGGAGTAACCGGCGTCAACCTCTGTCAACCACTGTCAACCACCATCAACCTAGTAGAAATAATGGCAGAAAACCAGTTCCACTCGACGCGCTACACCAGCTGGTGCCCTGCACCCAGAAGCGCGGACAACGCCGTAGAGCAATGCCCGACGGCTGGGGGATTCGATCCCCTGATTTTTGAAGAGGACGACGAAGGCGAATTGGGTTACTCGTACGAAGACAATGTCGCGGCGTACGTGGAGTCGCTCGATCACGCGCACGAGAACCAATGGACAGGTAAGCTGACCGTCCAAAATGCTCCATCGTTACATCTAATTGCGTGTTTTTAGTGCCCTAATTGCGACACCGACTCGTGCAAGCTGCTTACCCTCCCCTCTTTCCCTTGCATTCCTCATTCCTGCTTCTTACAATCTTCAGAGCTGGAAGCTTCGTGCGAGCTCCTCGATCAGGCGGGAGTCGCTATTGAAGAGATATGTCTCACCCATGGCATGCCGTCCGCCTTAATCTCCGTATCAGCCATCCCCGAGGTCGACGAAACATCCGAGCAGTTTCATGATGCGCCTGCTGCTTCCGCCTCTTCCAACGCCTCGACTCCGCGCCGCGACGATTCCCCTGTACTCTTTTCGAAATTCAGCCGCACGCCGCCAGCTTCGGGTGCGGGTGTACCCGTTATAAGGATGTCACGGTTTGGTGATGGGATGAAACACTCCGCTTCGGTACCTGCACTCGACAGTCTTGCTTCAAATGGCTCAGGCAGCGATCTTATCCCGAATCAGGTGTACTACGTGTCGAATCAGTCGCTAAACTCCTTCCCCGCTACAGTCAACGACGGCAACAATCGAACCGCCTGTATGAAGCACTCCGTTTCCGTCCCCGCTCTCAATCACCTCGCGATATACGAACACCTCCCATCCGTCGGCCAACTCATCCAGCCCGTTTCAAGCACCCGCCGCTTAATATCACAACCATCCAACGTCTCGCTCCAGAGTAACGACAGCAACGGCTATTTCGACGACAGGGATCCGACGATCCTGCGACGAATGCCGACGGCAGCACTGAGCGCGTGCGAAGGCGATAGCAGCAATTACAGCAGTCTCGTACCGTCGCGCGTGCATTCAGTCGCAGATATGCAGGCCACTTCCCCGCTTCCCTCTAGTTTGGCGAAAGCCAGATCGTTTTCGCAGGAGTTCCACGCACAGACACCGACGGACAGACCCCCGCGACAGGGTAACCAATTTCGCGCTGGCGGCCGTGCAGTTGGTGTTGGTGCTGTGGATTGCAAGGAGGCAGAGATCGCGTCTTTATGCCAGGGGAATATCACGAGCGTCGCTAGCAGCAGCAGCAATCAGGGAATCAGCTCGCGAAGCAGCAGCAGCGGGAGCGGCGGTGGCGGAGGCGGAGGTGGAGGAGGAGGAGGAGGTGCGCGGAAGGTTGGCGCGGTTCGCTCGATGAAGAAAATGCTCGCGTCGCTGTTTGAAACGGAGAGGAAGATGAGCGTCAAGGTGTGGACGGGCGGTAACCCTCATGCGATAGACCTGCATGGTAACCCGATCAACGTGGCGACACAAGGTTACAGAACGCATGCGGTGGTCCAAGCGGGTTACAAGGAGAACCTGCCGGCACGAAACATGCCCAAGGAGCTGATGAGACATCTGGAAATGCCAGTGGCTCAGTGATTCCCACCACATTCCTCCATTGCAATGGATAGTGCACAGGCGCCATCTCTCCTCCGCTGTGCAAGTAGCACGCAACAGAGGGTGGGGCAGTGACGGATGGGGGCTGTTTAAGCGTGGCGGATCTATTGGTGTTAACCGCCATTCTCCACCGTGTGTTTTGCTCGCGCTAAGGAAAAGTACCCAGTTTCCGTTAAAAAAAACAGCATGTTGAACCATATGAGTGCTATGTTGTGAATTCATTTTGTTTATTCTGTTCGCCAATAATTTTCTCTTTTTTTTTTTCGTAAGGTCTTTCAAGAGATTATGGCATATTGACGCAAAAAAACACATGTCCCTTGTGGGCTTTTCGCCCTAAAAACAATGTGGACGTTTTATTCTCAACACTGAAAATAGTGTACGAGAGTTAGCTTCATTTTTGTGGTGAAGCTTTTCGTGCAACGGCAAACCATGCCTTCTTGAAAGAACGTGGGGGAGGTCCACAACAATTGTCGAATCGCAACCGCAAATCTTTCCGGCGGACACGGTAAGTTGTCCACGTGTCTTCCAAAACTGCGCTAATCCATCACCCAGAAAAGGCGGCTTGGCGCAAGCATCTCACACAGACAAGCGTGTTTCCGCTTGCCCTGCCCATGTCGATGCCTAAGTCCAAACCAAGCATTAGTTTGAGTGCAGGGGCAATTTGTGATTACAGAGTGAACGGAGCAGCAGCAGTAAGAGCAATAGCCATCCCACAAGTCGCTCATTGTAGTGGCTCCTTCAAGAATTGCAACGTTTACCCGCACTTTCTCTCCCGCCGAACGCATCCGGAGTTTATTCTGATAGTGCATCAAAGCGTCAAAACTGGAGCCATGCCGCCCACTGCAGGGGTAGCCGCACACCCGCCACACGCGTATCGCGCATGGATCCCTCCCCCTGCGCCAATCACGCCCGTTACAGCCACCCACCCGCAGCATTTTCACCCCTCGCGCGCGTATTTCGAATCCCACGCGGATCCCTCGGCGGAACAGTTTGCGGAAGAGCGCGCGCTTGCGGAGGACCGCGCGCGCGCCGCGTCGAAAGTAGGGCAATGGGTCGACGCGCATTTCTCCGTTCCTCCCGCCGCAACTGACGGCGCAATATCCGGGCATGGCACAGAGAATTACCCATTCCCGTGCGAGCCAGAAGTGGGGGAAGAAGGGGGAGAAATGAACGGTGAAGATGGGAGCAAAAACGGACGGCGGAGATCGTCTTTGGAGGACGAGGCGCTAGAACGGAAGCTGGCAGCCGTTGAGATGGAGAACTGCGAGATGACGGGGCGAGTGGCGGGGCTAGAAGCGATGCTTCGAGAGAGGGAAAGGGAGACGGCAGACATGCGACGGCAGATATTCGCGTACACGCAGGTCAGCGGTTGCTTATATCGAGTATACACGTAGGGCGCACACGCATATTATGGCATACAAGCGGCTGCCGAGTTGACGTCGAGTACAAGTAGGTTTCGAGTGCAACCAAGCGAGGCGGGCAAGCGAGGGTGCTTACAATGGGCGACACTTGTGAAAAGAGAGAAAATTTTGAGGCCACCCGCCCTTGCACTCCATGTTTCCCCTTCCCCCATTTCCCCCATTCCTCTTCGTTCACTTCTTCCTCTCTTTCTTGTTGCCCTGACCCTCTCAAACGCTCGAAGCCGGCGTCGCTGATTCGCACAAAACTGCCCCTTCTTGCCCAACCTCTCCGCTCCCCCCCCCCCCCCTTCTCTCCCCCTCTCCCTCCCCCATTCCGCCTATCCACCGATTCCTCTCCCATATGCGCGCACACTCGCAGGCGCTCGAGGCGGGTCGCGGCGACTCGCTGACGCGCGCGGAGCTGATCAACCACGTGGTGCAGCTGACCAATCAGGTGCAAGAGCTTGCGCAGGAGCGCGATGCGCTGCGCAACGCGCCCAACGGTATCGCGCTCACCTACGGTCTCCGCACGCCCGGCGCGGTTGCTGGCGGAGGTGCCGGCGCGCTTACCGGCGCTCTTCCTACCGTTACCGCTGCTTCTGCTCGTGCTGCTCCTGTTGCGGCTCTTCCTGCTCCTCCCGCTGCTTCCGCTCCTTCCGCTCCTTCCGCTCCATTTCCTGCTCCAGCTGCTCCTCACTCTTCCGCGGTTCCTGAAAACGCGGTTCCACATGTGGCGGCAGCCAATCATCTACAAGGGCCCGCATCTCGTCCCGCGTACCGCCCGCCGCCTTCCGCGCTCGACATCTCTAAGGACGTAATTAAGAACCCACTCGTACCGCCAGCCGCTTTCCACCCGGCGGTAAGCTCCTGCTACCGCGCGCCGCCGAATCTTGAGTCGACTCACAAACCGCCTCCCACTCTCGACGTCTCTAAGGACGTAGTTACGAACCCGGTGGTGAGCTCCTGCTACCGCGCGCCGCCGGCTCCATTAGATGTCTCCAAAGATGTGATATCCGCGCCGCCTCCGCATGAGATCCTGACCGTCGATCGCGAGGAGAGCGCACCTGAGGATCCGCGCGCCCAAACTCAGCAGCGGGCGCAACCCGCTTCCACCTCCGCCTCCGCTTTTGCATCCGCTTCTGCCTTCGCCTCCGCGTTTGCCGCTTCTGCCTCCGCCTCAGCCGCGAACGAACCTCGTGACGTCGCTCCGCCCGTCCAGCGATCGAAGTCGCTCCACGCGTCTTCCCAGCCCGTCAATAGAGCGGCGACTAGCGCGATTAACGGGTTAGCTCTTAGCGGGGAGACTCGCTCCAGTTCCTTCTCGCAGCAGCCCTCATCGCGACCGTACATTCTCAACAACTCATCTCAGCCGTCCGTTCGGCCAGAACCGAGGGTTCCAAATTTGTACAAAGCCGCGTTTGCCGCTCCGCACTTCTCGCCGCAACCGGCGCCACAGCCGGCGCCGCAGCCGGCGCCGTTCGGTGCGGTGCAAGTGGTGGGGCCGCAGGTCAGCCGCGTCGGGTCCATGCCGCTTCCTGTTGTCCAATCCGCTTCGAGCATTTCCGGCCGCACCGCCAGTAACGACGGCGGGTCTCTTGTGCGCGCGGGATCTGTTCCGGGGAGCGTGGGCGGATTAGAGGTCGCGCGGAGCGGGGGAGCGGGCGGAGGAAGGGCGGGCGGAATGGGCGGGATTGGGGGAGTGGGGCCGATGAAAGCGATGCCTGCTAATCCGTTTGAAAGGCCGAACGTGTCTCACTACAGTCAGGTGAGCTGTTTTAACTTCCGAGTACATATACATATTCACAGACAAACACATGTTCAATTTAATTTCTGAACCTGAGTCTGAGATGACACATTCAATGTTGTTTACAGGGCAATCTCACTACACATATATTAACTACGAGAAGGTCGATTGCTTCAACCATTTACTTCTGACTATAATAGTTATTCCTACCATCAGTTTACATACCACCTAAGAAGAGCAAATTTCCTAGCTCATTCTCTTGGTATTTGTCTATCACACAACCACTTCCCCTCCCCCCCATCCCTTCTCTTTTCCCCTCCTGATGCCTTTTCTACAGCCCCTCGTATCCTACATTCCACCAGTGCCATCAGTGGCAGCAGCAGGAGCAGCAGCAGCAAGTTACCCTTCATTTATTTTTTTATAACACAACCACTTCCCCCTCCTCCCCATCCCTTCTCTTTTCCCCTCCTAATGCCCTTTCTACAGGCCCTCGTATCGTACACCCCACCACCACCATCAATCGCAGCAGCAGCAGCAGCAGCAGCAGCAGTAACAACAGAGGAGTATCCTCCCAGCCGGCTATCGCTAGCCATTACCCCCGCCACCCCTCCCCCCATCCAGCTCGTTCCCCCCATGCCTGGCGCCATGCCCGCTGCCCCCCTGCCGTTTAGAAGGCCAGGGGGAGCGGGAACGGCAGGGGGGGGAATGGGGGGAGGCGGAAGGGGAGGAGTGGGAGTGTGGGGAGCGGCAGTAGGGGGACAGGGGAGGGGTATTCCCATGGTTGCTGTTTATCCTGATGCTGCTCCTACTGGTCTTATGGCTGTCAGATCAGCCATTCAGGGGCTGACACGTGGCACTGTAACGGTCAGTGGCAGCAGCAGCAGTGGAGGCGGTTTTAGTGGAGGGAGTGGGGAGCAGTGTGAGAAGGCTATTAAGCAGCTAGAGATGCTGCTTAAAACGGGACGGGTTTCAAGGGCGGATATTCTGGCTGGCGTGCACGAGAAGTGTACAGTGCTGCTGGAACAGGTGAGAAGAGCCTTTAACGAGGATCCCTGAGACTAGGGCTTATAACGTGTACAACGTGTGAAAGAGGTGCCAGTAGGACGTTTTAGGGATGAAAAAAAAAAAAAAAAATCATCACCCAATTGTGTCTCTCGACTTTGTAGGTGCACCACCTCTCCATCCTGCCAGCATTCTTTCCCTCCCATTTGTCTTGCTTCTCCTTTTTCTACCTCCCACCCTCAGATCGTCCCCCCTTCCCGCTCCAATTCTCTTGTACGCCTTATAAGCAAGGGCATATCGCACGCTACAAGCACCACCATATCTACACCTCCCACCGAAGAGCTATTCCAATCCGACCCCTCCTCCTGTCTCATTGGTTCCCTCCTCTCCGCTATAGTCACACTCTCTTGGAGCCCCTCCTCATGCTTCTTCGATATAAGCATCAAGCCTGTAACGAATATTACTGTACGCCGGCTGCTGCTGATAGATTTTCTGAACGCGGTGTTTTGGAGGGGAGGGAAGGCGTGCGTAATCGCGGCTGTGGAGGGGTTGGGAGGGGTGCGGAGGGTTGACAAGTGGATTGGCGTGCGGGAAGAATCGCTGCCCTCCTCTCAGGAGCTTGCTGGCTGCAAGGTGAGGTTTCCCGCTTGTGTCTTTTATGTGAGATCAGGAGGGTGATGTTGGGTTGGGAGGGATGCGGAGAATTGACAATTGCTGATCCCAAGTTCTTGCTGGGTACAATCGGAGATGGGAAGACTTTCTGCCCTCCTCTCAAGAGCTTGCTGGGTGCAAGGTGAGCTCTTTTGAGAGTTAGAATGCGTGGTGATGCTGGGCTGGGATTGGGGTGAGATGGGAACGGTGGGAAAGGTTGACAGATGGCCTGGGGGGCGTGCGAGGAGGGGAGGGCTGGGTTGACTGGTGAATTGCATGTGGAAAGAATCGCTGCCCTCATCTCAAGAGCTTGCCCGGCTGCAAGGTGAGCTTCCCAACTTGTGTTTCCAGCAAGGTGGCTTTTTACCTGCAAAGTGAGGTGCTGTTCGGTTGAGTGGGATTCGGATGGTACGGAAGCGGTGCAGAGGCGTAGTTTTCTTCGTCTCAGGAGCTTGCTGGCTGCAAAGTGAGTTCTTGAATAGCAATGTTAGTGGATTGAGTGGTGCTGCTGGGTTGTGGGATAAGGATGAAACGAAAGTGGTGCAGAGGGTTGACGTGTGGCTTGGGTGGCAAGAGAGGGGTTGATTGTTGGATTGGTGTATTGAAGCGATTGTCGCCTTCCTTCAATACAGTATTGAAACAAATGTTGGATTGCCTTCCCCTCCTAGGAGGTTCTTGGCTGCAAGTTGCATGGTGGTGCAAGTTGCAAGTGAGTCAGCATGTGTGGAGTGGAGCAGCAAGTTGCATGGTGTGAGGGGTTGCTGATAGGCAAGGTAAGATCATGTGGCAATAGTTATGGGGATGGTGAGGTGTGGAGCAGCTTCCCTGGCCCATCCCTTTTGAGGCGCCTCAAGTATTTTGGGGGCGCCTCAAAATTGTTGATGGGCAAGGTAATATCATGGTAGTGGTCATGGGGACTCGTGAGAGTGGAGCAGATTCCCTGGCCTATCTCATAGAACCTCTTTTCTACTATGTCTCGTGCTACTTATTTTGAGTCGACTCAAAACACGACTCATTTTGAGTTGATCAAAACAAGACTCGATTCACATGGTTTTGGGGACTGGTGAGTGTGGAGCAACTTCGCTGGCTTATCACATGGAAACCCTTTTCTGCTCTCTCAGTCTCATGCTACTCTCTCGCCATTTCGCCCTTCCCTCCCTCTTCTGACAAACATATACACTCATGCTCATATATGCATGTGCATTCCCTCACTGTATCCATCAGGTTTTGGTCATGATCAACACAAAAGCAGGTGCACAATACAAGAGAAAGTGGGTATTCGGAAAATAAATTTGTCCAACATATTTCATGTACGGGGCTCTCGAGTTACAAAGAACTATTTATCTTTTCGAATAAGGGCGATTTACTTTTTTTTTTTTTTTTCCAGCTGTTTGTGACTCTCATGCACATCTATGTAGGCTGGTTTTTCAATGCAGAAACTGTTTTGTAGTGAAGAGCCCCTTTGATTTGCGTGTGTATTATTTGTCTAGTAACGAACAGATCGACCAAATTTTTGCATTCGATCGCAACGCACCTGACTGTAACGAATTATGGGTGCCTAAATCCCACATTGCAGGGACTTATCGCCCACCACACCACCACCGCCCCGCCAGCATCAAATCTATTTCTTGCCTACCAAAACCCTCTCTCGCCGCTTTCTTGTTTTTTTCCCCGCCGCACGGGAACGAAACCCCTTTGTTGCGGAACGGTCGAGTTTCGTTCCGTTTCTGATCCTTGTTTTGGGCTTTCCTAGTTAGTCGAATCGTTCCGTCATCGTCGAACCGTCATAGTCGACTCGTCTATCAGCCAGTCGCCATGGCGAAGCACAAGGCGTCGACGAGCCGCCTCAACAAGATCGAGACGCGCAAAAAGGCGAAGCGAGAGAAGCGCAACCTCCGCGACCGCCGCCGCCGCGCGATCTCCTTCGCAGTTGCCGCCGCGAATCTCGGCGCAGAGACGCAAGATCTTCTCGTGCCGTCGACGCAGCTGCAGCGAGCGGCGCCCGCGAAAGCCGGCCGGGAAGCTTCGAAAAAGCGGCGGAAGGCGAAGCCGGCGGGGCTGCAGATCTACTGGCATTTGGCCTCCGTGAAACGCGGGCCGCGAGAAACGGCGACGGTGGCGCTGGTTTCCGAGTTAACGGCGGCGCAAAAGGCGTACCTGCGCGCGCAAGGCGGGGGGAAGAAGGGTGCGGGGAAGAAGGACAAGGGGAATGCGAAAAACGCTAGCGGAAATGGGACGACGAAGGGTTCAGGGCTTAAGAAGGGTTCAGAGGATGAGAGTTCGGAAGAGGAGGAAAATGAGAGTGAAGAGGAAGAGGAGGCGAGTGAGGAGGAGACAGAGGACGAAGAGGAGAGTGGGGAAGAGGAGGAAGAGGAGGAGGAGGAAGAGGAGGAGGAAGAGGAGGAGGAGGGCGAAGAGACGAAGAGTATTTTGAAGCTGGAGGGGTGTTGCGACGAGATTAACTACGCCGTTAAGCGGCTGATTAGAGGCCTTGAATCGTCCCGCGGGGTGAGTTGGAGGGGTCTTCACGCACATGAGTGGTGAGCTGGAGGTTTGAGACGTCTCAAAGCTGGAGGGGTGTTGCGACGAGATTCACTACGCCGTTAAGAGGCTGGTTAGAGGCCTTGAGTCGTCGCGCGGGGTAAGCTTATGAGTGGACTTGATTTTGTCTCTTAATATTATATGTGAATCTTTTGGCGGAGTCATTCCGCGAATATGAGGTTCGCGGAGTCATTCCGTTGCCCTTGACGCTTGGCCCCGCGTGCTGCCCGCATTTCCCGCGCTCCCGCACTCCCCGCACTCCCCGCATTTCCCGCACTCCCCGCGCTCCCCGCGTTCCCCGCGCTCCCCGTACTCCCCGCACTCCCGCACTCACCAACTCTCCCCCATCAGCTGCCCCCCATCGCAGCTGCCCTTGACCGTTAAACCCCAGTCCCCTCTCTTTCCCGCCTCCCCCCCCCCCCCCCCCCTCTCCCACAACCTCTTCTCCCCTCTCCCTTTCCCCCTCCCCCCTCCCTCCTATGTCGCCAGGGCGCAAGGCAGGGCTACTCGGTGGCGCTAGCTGCCTGTCTCCGCGCGCTGCTCTCTCTTCACCCGCACCTGCCCGCCATTGCTGCTGCTATTCCGTTGCTCATCCCTCTTCCCAATAACGCCCGGGGAAAGGTGAGCTCGGGGCTTTGTTTGTAACGCGTATGCAAGTGGGTGTACGAATCAACTTTTTTTTTTTTTAATAAAGAGAAGTTTAGCATTACGCCAGGTAATATTTTTTTAGGGGGAAAGGTGAAACAGTATTTGACGACGTTGTTCCTTTATTTGCCTTTTTTTTGTGTTTTTTACGGTGAAATGTGTAAAAGCTCCGACAACCTAATTATTCAATCAATCATTGAAACACACACACACACGCGCGCGCGCGAAACATGAAGAGGCGCCGAAAAAATACCGGCTTGTGCCTCTAAGGGAAAGATTTAAATGATGTAAGCGTTCTTACAACAACAACAACAAAAAACACAAAAAAGAGAGCCGTTTTTATGCTGAGCAGCACATGAATGGAGATGGATGGAGTATATACAAGAGTCTATGAGACCAGCACTCCTGTCTGTCTTTGCTCTCGGTGCTCTTATCAGGAGCGGCCTGCTCGCCTCCCCTTCCTCCCCTTCCCAACCACTCCTCCCTTTTCTCCCCCCTACCCCTTATCTCCCTCATTTTTTAGTCGACTCAAAGAATATCCCCCCTACCCCTTATCTCCCCCAGGTCGCCTCTGAACTGAAGCGCTCGTTGGTCACATGTTCGCTCTCGGTGCTCTCATCAGGAGCAACTTGCTCGCCACTCAAGCAGCTTTTTCAACCCTGCCTTTTCCCCCTCCCACTGCTTCCTCCCCCAGATCGCCTCTGAAGCCCTTTTTGGGCGCATGTTGGCCCTTTTTTGCCAGAAACTCTCCAGATTCTTCCCATCAGGAGCAGCCTGCTGCCTCCCCTCAGATTCTCTCCCCTCCTCTCCTTCCCCCAAAACCCCCTTCCCTCAGGACGCCTCTGAGGCCCTTTTTGGTCGTATGTTTGCTCTCGGTTCCCTCATTCGGAGCGGCTTGCTCGCCTCCCCTTCCTCCCTTTCCTCCGCAACTGAAAATCCAGCAGCGGCAGCAGGAGGAGGAGGGGGGGAGGCAGGGTGGGTGGTGGGGAGGGGGGGGTGGTTACCAGGGGAGGTGGTATCTCAGCTGCTGCGGATCGGCGAGCAACGGTCTTTCCTTGCTGAGCCTGCAACGGTGCTGCTGGTGGCACTGATTTCGCAGGTGATTATATTATAACGGGCAGGTGTTTATAACGGGCAGGTGATTATAACGGGCAGGTGACTATAACGGACAGGTGACTAGTCGAGTTTGTGCTGTAGCATATCAGGAAGGTGGTATCTCAGCTGGTGAAGTTCGGCGAGCAGCTGTCTTTTCTCGCCGAGCCTGCTACCGTGCTGCTAGCGGCCCTCGTATCGCAGGTGACTTTAACGAGCAGGTAACTGTAACGAGCAGGTGACTTAACGAGCAGGTGACTCCAACGAGCAGGTGACTCTAACGAGCAGGTGACTAGGTGACTCTAACAAGGAGATGTCTGTAATGAGCAGGTGATTATAACGAGCAGATGACTAAGTCGAGCAGGTGACTGTAACGAGCAGGTGACTGTAATGTGAAGGTGACTATAACGAGCAGGTCATGATAACGAGCAGGTTACTGTAACAAGCAGGTGACTGTAACGAGCACAGGTGAAGAGATAATCCATACATCATCAGTTATGTATGACAATACATCAGTTATTTATGATAACGTTCTAAATGAGCAGGTGACTATATTCAGTGTGACTGTATTAGAGGTGATTGTATTGAGAAGTGTGTGCCAGGGTAGGTAGGCGATACTGCATCGGTTTTCTGAGCCTGGTACTGTGCTGCTGGTGGCTCTTGTATCACAGGTGACTATATCGAGTTTGTGCTGTCTCAAGAGGGCGGTTACCGGGGGAGGCGGTATCCCAGGTTTGGAGGGTCGGAGAGCATCGGTTGTTTCTCGCCGGAGCCTGCTGTCCATTCCCCCCCCCCCTTCCCATCCCCTTCCCATCCCCTTCCCATCCCCTTCCCATCCCCTTCCCATCCCCTTCCCTTCAACTCACCTTTTCCCCCTGTATGCGCAGCTCCCCCCCTCCTCCCTGCCACGCATTTCCGCCTTCCTCTCTCCGTACCCCCTCCCACTCCTCCCCCGAAGCTCTGCACCTTTCTTGGCGTTCAAACATTCTTGGCGTTCAAACATTCTTGGCGTTCAAACTGCCACCAGTCTCCGCCCTCCTCTCTCAACACCCCGCCCACTCCTCCCTTGAAGCTCTCCACCTCGCGCTCAAGCTATGGCAGCTTGGGGAGGCAGGGGAGGGGAGAGGGCAGGGAACGCCCAGGTTTTCCAGGATCCCCTGTAACATCTTGATTAACTTGGTCCCTTTCTTAAGGCGCCATAAAAGTCGTCTTGATTAACCTGGTCCCTTTTGAGTCGACTCAAATGGCACGGAACGCCCAGACTTTCCAGGATACCCTGTAACGTCTTGATTAACCTGGTCCCTTTTTTCCCCTCTCCCTTCCCCTCTCCCTTCCCCTCTCCCTTCTCCTCTCCCTTCCCCTCTCCCTTCTCCTCTCCCTTCCCCTCTCCCTTCTCCTCTCCCTTCCCCTCTCCCTTCTCCTCTCCCTTCTCCTCTCCCTTCCCCTCTCCCTTCCCCTCTCCCTTCTCCTCTCCCTTCTCCTCTCCCTTCCCCTCTCCCTTCTCCTCTCCCTTCTCCTCTCCCTTCTCCTCTCCCTTCCCCTCTCCCTTCTCCTCTCCCTTCCCCTCTCCCTTCCTCCCCACTATGTGCGACAAACCCCGTCCGATTCCTCCATGTGCGCAGCTCTCCTCGTCTTCCCTTCCACTCATCCTCGCCCTCCCGCCCATTTCAGCCTTCCTCTTGAGTCGACTTTCTTTCCCTTTTCTTTCCCTCTATGTGCGCAGCTTCCCCCCTCCACCCTCCCGCGCATCCTCGCCCTCCCGCCCATTTCAGCCTTCCTCTCGCGACACCCCTCCGAATCTTCCCCCGAGGCCCTGCACCTGGCGCTCAAGCTGTGGCAGCTGGGGGAGGCAGGGGAGGGGGGAGGAGAAAAAGGAGAGGAGGGAGGAGAGAAAGGAGAAACGGGGGCAGGGAAAAAATCGGGGAAAAAGGGGGCGAAAGGGCGGGAATGTGCTGCTGGAGCAGGGGCGGAAACGGGCAGCGGGAAAACATTTTTGGGCGCTCTGCTGGCCCTTTGTCCGCTGCTGCCGCAGTCCGGCCGGGCAGAAGATTTTTTCAGCGCTGCCCATCTGGAGAAGCTGCTGCTTGTGCTGCAAAATAGTTCCTCCTCCCACCCACGCCTGCATGCAGTTTGGGCCTTGCTTCTAGACCGTCTCTTCTCACTCCCTCTCCCCTCCTCCTCCTCTTCCCCACTCTCGTCCCTCCCATTTCTCTCCCCCGCTTTCTCCAAATCCTCCTCTTCCTCCTCCTCTTCCTCTCCCCTCCCCTCCTCCGCCCTTTCGACTTTCTGGTCTATAATAGTAGACAGGGGATTAATCCCTTCCTCCCATGAAAGGAGGTATTTGGTTCTTAATCTCCTCCTCCTCCTAATTCCGCGCCTCCCTCCCACCGCCACGGCCCACGTGATCCTCTCTCGGCCAATCACGCGCTGCCTAATGGACGCGCTGGGGGCGGGGAGCAGGGCGCACCTGTTCCCGCTGAGTCAGCGCTGCGTCGCGCTGATTCAGCGATGGCCGACGCTGGGGGAAGCGGGGGAAAAGGAGGGAGGGGAAGGTCAGGAAGGGGAAGCGGAGGAGGAGGGGGAAGGGGGGGCAGGGGGTAAGGGGAAGGAGGCAGCAAGGGGGGAAATGAAGAAAGCGAAACCAGCAGCATCACCTGCAGCACCAGCAGAGGCAACAGCAGCAGCAGAAATGGAATCAGCAGCAGCAAGGCTCGCTATTCTCACCACCCTGCAGAATCACTCCAAGGGGCAATTCGATACAGTCACACGCAGCAACGCTGTCCGCTTGCTTGCATCGGGGATTGCAGGGGCTGAAGGGGAGAAGGCGTATTATGGGCTTCTGCAGGGTGTGTTCGCTCGGCCAGGGGAGTTTGTGGGTTTAGGGGGAGAGGAGAGGGAGAAGGGGAGAGGTGCGGACGGGAGGGGAGGGAGACGAGGGAAGGAGGGGAAGAAGGGGAAGGAAGGTAAGGGGGGGAGTGTGGTTGGGGAGGAGAGAGAAGGAGGAGGGGAGAAGGAGTGGGAGAGAGAGGCAGAGGTGGAGAAATGGAGGTTTTGGGCTTTGGATCAGATGTGTAGGCTGGTGGCTAAACCAGTTCCCAAACCGGCGCTTAGCTTAAGAAAAACGCTTAAGCAGGTGAAGAAGAAGAGTGTTTCGAATGCTGATGCTGCTAAAATGGCGGATGGTGCAGGAGACGGGGAGGGGAAGGAAGGGGAGGGAGCGGAGGTGAGAGAAGAGGAGGAGAGGAGGAAGAGGGAAGCAGAGGAGGCAGTTAAGGGAGTGTGGGAGCATGTGACTCTAAGGAAGGTGATTCTAGGGTTCATTATGAGAGTCGCTCTAACGGGGGGTGAAATTCAGGGTGGAAAGGGTGGGGGGTTGGCAGCAGCAGGAGGAGGAGGGGAGGAGGAAGAGGAGGCGATTTCTAAGAAGGGAAAGAAAGGGAAGAAGGGGAGCAAGGAAGGAAAGAAGGACGAGCAGAAGGGGCAAGGTTCAGAGTCACGGGCGCTCTCTTTCTCCCCTGTTGTCTCTGGTGGTGTGCTGGCTGCTTGCAGGTCCCGGTTCTTATCCTCGCTAGAAGCTCTTTTCAAGCAGCTGGACTACTTCGTTAAGAGCCCTGAGGGGAGGGAGGTGGAGAGGGCGTTGGGGGCGGGTAGAGAGGGGAGGAAAGGGGAGGGAGGGAAGGAAGGGAAGGAGGGGAAGGGCACTGAAGGCGTGAGTGTGAGTGTGAAGGGTGTGAGTTCAAAGGGAGCGGGTTTGTGGGAGGGAAGGAAGGGCAAGGAGGGGAAGGGCACTGAGGGTGTGAGCATAAAGGGAGCGGGTTTGTGGGTTGTCGAACAGCTAGTATGGGAGGCTGAGGGGTGGATAGAAGAGAGGAGGAGAGTGGGTGCTGAGAATGGAAAGATGGAGGTTGATGGGAAAGGGGAGGAGGAGGAAGGGAGTGAGGAGGAGAGTGAGAAAGAGGAGGAAGAAGGGGAGGATGTGGAGGCAGTTGCACGAGGGTTGAAAGAAACACTCAAGCTCGTTGCTCAAGCGGCCCTGCCAGTCCCTTTTGCTCAAGCGACAGAGGAGGGAGCTTTAAGTGTCACTCAAGCGGCCCTGCCAGTCCCTGCTTTTGCTTCTCCTCTGATTGAAGCTCGGAGGAAAGCTGTGGGCGTGCTCCTAGGGACGCTCCTGCTCTGCATTCGCATCCAGACCTCCGCCGAAGCTGCCGCCGAAGCTGCTGCCGAGGCTGTTGCCGAGGCTGGTGCGGGTGGGGGAATTTGGAAGGCAAAAGAGACTGACGGGAGTGGGGATGAGGATGGGGAGAAGGAGGAGGAGGAGGAGGAGGAGGAAGAGGAGGGTGCTGCTTCTCCAGCTGCTGCTGCCACTGCTGGTGCTGCTGGTGCTGCTGGTGCTGCTGGTGGTGGTGACGTCGACGTTCTTCTGGAAGCTGCTGCTGACGTCACTGCTATTGCGCGCCAGCTGGTGGCGTCTAGTTGGTTGATTCCGAAAGCAGGGAAGGCTGGCGTGAATGGGAGCGGGAGAGGGAAGAGGAGAGGAGGAAAGAGGGTGGGAGACAGTGAGGAGGAGAGTGAGGAGGAGAGTGAGGAGGAGAGTGAGGAGGAGAGTGAGGAGGAAGCGGAGGAGAGTGAGGAGGAAGAGGACGAGGAGGATGAGAAGGTGGAGGAGGAAAAGACAAAGGATGTGATGCTGTCACTGGTGGACGTGGTTTTGTCATTACTGGCGCAGGAGTCATCTCTGCTGAGAGGGGCGGCAGAGGGTGTCTTTAGCGCCTTTTGCAATGATCTGACTGCAGAGGCCCTTGAGAGTATAATGGAGGTGGTTGTAACGAATCCTAGGAGCAAGAAGAGAGAGGAGGTGCTGGAGGGGGAAGAGGAGGATGAAGAGGAGGAGGAAGGGGAGAGTGGAGAGGAAGGGTCGGAAGTGGAAGAAGGCAGTGAGAAGGAAGAGGAAGAGGAAGAGGAGGAAGATGAGGAGGACGAGGAGGACGCTGCATTAAGAAAAGCTATCAAAGAAGCGAACGAAAACAGCATCGGCAATGCCAACGGCAGCATCAGCGACAGTGACAACGAGGAGTTGATGGACGATGCAGCCATGTTCCGCATTGACCAGCACCTGGCCGACATCGTTCGTCAGAAAGTGGAGGCGGAGACTCGCAGGAAGCGCCGGCAGAGCATCTTGCTGGGGGAGCACTTCCGCCTGCGCGCACTCTCACTCCTTGACACGTGGCTTGCACACGCTCCTAGTTCCTACCCTCCTGGGTACTCCATAACCGCGCTCCCACAATCCACCTCACAGTCCCACGACCACCACCACGCACACGCACACTCACACTCACACGCACACGCACACGCACACGCACACTCCCTCTCACTGGAAGGTCGGCGGCCGCTTTCGTGCGATCCGCTCGTGCTAGCCGTGGTGCCGCAGCTGCTGAAGGCGGCAGCGGGGAATTATGCGGCCAAGGGGAGCCTGAAGGGCGGGAAGGGCGGGGGAGGTGGCGAGGGAAGGGGGGGCACGGGGCATGATGCTGTGCTAGTGAGGGTTGAAAGGATGCTGCAGAGGCGGGTGGTTGGAGCGGTGGTGGTTGTGGGGGAGGAGGTAAGGGGGGAGGTGGGAAGGGTGCTGCTGCAGCTGCTGGTGTTGCTGGTGATCAGGATGAGGAGGAAGAGGAGGGAGAGGAGGAGATGAGGAGGATAGCAATGGAAAGGGAGCAGGAGCGGCAGCAGGAGAGAGAGGACGAGGCAATTCTGCTTGCCGCCCGGACAGCCATGCAGGAGTGCTTCGCAGAGGCCACGCGGCGAACCTCCATCCGCCACCTGGCGCTCGTCGCGGGAGACTGTGCCATGTGGCTCTGCCACGTCATCCAAGCGCGGCTGTTAGCTAAGTCCCAGCGGGAAGCGAATTCCAAGCGTGAGCGGGAGAACAACTCCAAGCCTCAACAGCAGCAGCAGCAGCAGCAGGGGAAGAAGCAGCAGGGGAAGCAGAGTAACGCATTCAAGGCATGTCTGATTGACCCAACAGTACTAGACGCCTTGTCTTCTGCCATATCCCGAATCCTCGACTCTAGGGATTGCCCTCTTCCCTTGACCTTTATCCGCGACACTCTCGCTCGCTTCCCCGGGATTTTTTCCGCTCTCATTCCGTACTTTTTCAGAAAGTGTGGCTCGGGCAGGTCGGAGTTCGTCCGGGCAGCTGCGATGAAACTCGTCACGCCGTTCCTGAACCGTTTTCCGCTGCCCGAGGGGGCTGCGGAGGTGCTATCCGGGCAGGTGGAAAAAGGGGTGGTGGGGAACCTCCTGATTGAAACCCTAAAGCATGAGTATGGGAAGTTAGAGCGGTGGGAGTTGGGATTGGAATTCTGCTGCGCTCTGCTTCGATCTATTGGTCTTGCTGACGAATTCTTAGCAGCAGCTGCTCGTAACGCGGATGAAGCAACTTCTCGGAAGGTTACGAACGGCGATGAGAGGCTCGGGAGTGATGGTTCGGGTGCTCCTCCGAAGCTCCTCCAGGCCTTGGATGTTGAGGGGCTGAAGGCAGCTTCGGCCGACCCTGCGTCGGTGCAACGGGTGAAAGGGAAGGTGAGGACGGGGCAGGTGATTGCTCAGTTACAGCGGCTGATAACGGCTGTAGAGGCAGTGAGGGAGGGGAGGGCAGGGAGTTTGAGAGAGGGGGTGAGTGTGGTGTTGGGACGTGTGAGAGGAGGGAAGGTGAATGGGGGTGAGGAGGGTGGGGAGGAGGAAGTGGAGGAGGGAGAGGGGATGGATGGGGATGGTGGGAAGAAAGGGGGGAAGGGAGGAAAGAAGGGGAGGGGAGGGGAGGGTAAGAGGAAGCAGGTGGGGGAATCAGGAGGGAAGCAGGGGGAGGAGGAGAGGGAGAAGGAGAAGCAGAGTGAGCAGGAGGAGGAGCAAGTGAAAGGGAAAAAGAAGCTGAAGAAGGAGAAGGGAGGGGGGGATCAGGAGGAGGGGAAGAAGAGAAAGAAGCAGAAGAAAAGCGCAGGTGGTGAGGAGCAGTAAGAGGAGATGACTTTTGAGTCGACTCAAAAGTCAGAAAAGAACAGGTGGTGCGGAGCAGTAAGAGGAGGAGAAGAAAGGGGGGGATCAGGCGGAGGGGAAGAAGAGAAAGAAGCTGAAGAAAAGCACGGGTGGTGAGGAGCAGTAAGAGGAGGAAGGGAAGAGGAGGAAGGGAAGAGGAGGAAGGGAAGAGAAGGAAGGGAAGAGAAGGGAAGAGAAGGAAGGGAAGAGGAGCAAGTTGATGTTTTGATTAAGGTATGGGAATGAGATTAAGGACTGGAAAAGATGATAGGGTTGTGGGAGGGAATGGGGGGAGGGGTGGGCTGAGAGTGGGGCAGGGCTTTGAGATGGCCCAGTGTTCATGAGAGGAGGTAGACAAAGTAGGAACGCGCGAGGGGTGGGGGTTGGGAATTATTTGATGGCAGGTGGATTCAAGACAGGCACACGAGGGATCGGAGGAAGGAGGAAGAGCCATGGATTTTCCAGGAAAGGAATGTTGCGGAGAATTTGTTGATTAGGGTATAAACCGAGTTGTGGTTCATCTTGAAAATGACTCAGTAAAGTTTGAACTAGTAAGTTTGAGCCTGAACCGATGGGTACTCCACTCCACTCCACTCCATGGGATGTTGCAGAATGCAGAATGCCCCCGAACTGAGTTGGAGAAGGGGTGATGGAGGTGTGAGATGTGAACAAGTTGCCACTGGGAAAGCTTCTGGGTGGTTGCTTTCCAGGAGCTGTTAAACCGGAATCTCCCCTTGTGTAAAACAGATTTAAAACCCCCCGTTTATGTATACATTAGGTGTGACTACATTTGCGCGTCAGCTTTTCGAGGTACAAAATTTGAATGAACCTTTCAGACCTTTGATCTGACGCGCCAGTCGCGTGAATTTTGCGCAGGGGGGCTTTTTTCCGTTACGATATATAAGGTTAAGGTTAAGGTTATATTAAGGTCGTAACCATGTACAGCAAAGCATAGAGCAACTAGAAATATGGTCTACACAACCAACAGCCCAAAGGCGTACGTAAGAAACACGTTATTTCCTTATCAACTGATAACCTCCAGCAAGGCTGGGGAGCGCTCTATGCTAAAAAGAAGGGTCTAGGGGGGACGAAAGGGGTCTCCAAGAAGCCATGACGAGCGAAGATCTGGGTGGATAGAAGGGTTGCCGTCATGATCAAAAATGAAGAAGCGTAGTCGGGTGGCCAGCTTAAGACGAGAGGCCGAGCGTTGCTGTTTCTTAATTGATTGTTTTTGTCAAAATATGTTATTCATATTTTATATAATTGTTTTTAGTGTTAGTGTAGTTGTCTCATGTTTGGTGGTGGTGCACCTCTTTGCCTTGCTTGTTCCTATATGTATCTCTCTTTCCATAGTGAAACCATTCATTCTCTCGCTATCCTTGGTGACAACTCTCTCGTAACTCCTTGGCCTAGGCTTCTAAGCCTAGGCCCTTCCTAAACCTTAGCACCTATTTATGACCTTAATTTGACATGATATTAGAGCCTGTTCACTCCTGGCCTGTGGGCCCGCCTCACGCTTCCGCTACTGTTTTTCCTGTCGCGCGCCTCGGGCGCGTGGCGATTTTCGTTCTGTCCCGCGCCCAGGTGGCGCTTAACGTTTTTTCTGCCCGTCGCGGACCCGCCCCTGGCGCCCGCGACGGTGCCCTGAGCCGCCGCGGACCCGCCCCTGGCGCCCGCGACGGTGTCCTGAGCCGCCGCGGACCCGCCCCTGGCGCCCGCGACGGTGCCCTGAGCCGCCGCGGACCCGCCCCTGGCGCCCGCGACGGTGTCCTGAGCCGCCGCGGACCCGCCCCTGGCGCCCGCGACGGTGTTCTGAGCCGCCGCGGACCCGCCCCTGGCGCCCGCGACGGTGCCCTGAGCCGCCGCGGACCCGCCCCTGGCGCCCGCGGCGGTGTCCTGAGCCGCCGCGGACCCGCCCCTGGCGCCCGCGACGGTGCCCTGAGCCGCCGCGGACCCGCCCCTGGCGCCCGCGACGGCGCCTGCCCTCGGTGACGCCGCCCCTGCCCTTCCCTGCGCGCCGCCCCTCAGTGGCCGTGGGGCGGCTTCTTCCCCCTCCCCCCCCCCCCCCCCCCCCCCCCCCCCCCCCCCCCCCCTCCATCGTCTCCCTGCTGCGCGTGCAGCCGTGGGGGGGAGGGTATGGAGGTGGCGGGTTTGGGGGTGATGGTTATGTGTGATCCCCTTCCCCTCCTCCTCCTTTCTCTCTCACTGCTGCAGCTGCCGCTGGGGGGGAGGGTGTGAGGGTGTGGGGCGCCGGGGGAGTGGCACTAGGGACGTTGAGGAGTGTGCACAGGGGGTTTGGGAGCATGGGGGAGGTTCCAGGAGGCAGCCGCCGTGAAGCCAGCAGCCTCACCTGCCGCCTCCCAACTCCTCCTCCTCACTGCCCCTCTAGTGCTGCCACTTGTCTTTATTGTGTGAACTTGCATCTGCCCTTGCCTGCTGTTACTATTTTTTCTTTGTCTGTGATGTACCCATTCAGGGGGTGTTGCTACACTTATCCCTGCAAACAATTATGGGGGCGTGTCAAAATATGTTTGCATATTTTATATAATTGTTTTTAGTGTTAGTGTAGTTGTCTCATGTTTGGTGGTGGTGCACCTCTTTGCCTTGCTTGTTCCTATATGTATCTCTCTTTCCATAGTGAAACCATTCATTCTCTCGCTATCCTTGGTGACAACTCTCTCGTAACTCCTTGGCCTAGGCTTCTAAGCCTAGGCCCTTCTTAAACCTTAGCACCTATTTATGACCTTAATTTGACAGTTTTTTCCTGCGCCAGAGGAAAATTTTGAAAGCTAGGAGGAACTGTGCCAGGATAAACTGGAGAATATCGAAACGGAAGGAGGGTGAGTCGTGGAATTTACCATGATCACAGCGCGCATTCCAAATGGCCTTTGCAGATGTGCCTACCAGAAGGCTCCAGGGAGCCACCTGGCCGGCCCTCGAGGCGAGCGGAAAGAGCAAGAGCTCAGGAGGAGGAGAGCAGTGGAGGTGGCGGCGAGCGACAGATGAGAGGGCGGAAATCACCGCAGGAGCCACCCCGCATTCGTAGAAGATATGGGAGATAGTCTCAATGGGAGCAGAAGGGCAAACTGAGCATGTCCCTCGATCAGCAGCAAAAGGGAACCGAGAGCCCGAGGGAAGAGCACGAGTGTAAAAGCGGTACAGGATGTCGCGCTGTAGGCTGGGTTGTTCTCGTAAAAAATCATGGGAGTAGTTCGGGACAAGAGGGGGAGGAGAGGGGAGGGCGCTGATCCAACGGGCGTCATGGTCAAAGGGCCGCTGGGTGTAGAGGCGACGGCGAAGATCAGCAACACTCGGGCACCCGTCTTGTAAGATGTCGAGCCGCGCGCCGAGACCTGCACCTGTATAGTACGGACCTGCAAGCCAGGATCCGACGACGTGGACCGCGGTGAGGTCACCTATGTGGAAGGTGCCATCTCCGATGGATGAACGGACAATGAGCCGGTTGGGGAGGACACGGTGGAGGGTGGCAGAGAGTGAGAATGGGGGGGAAAACGAGGTAACTTGGAGAGCGAGTGTAGGGGAAGAGTCGGCGTCTTTCGTGGGGAGAAACCACTCCCCAGGGACAGCAATAGGGAGAGGGGGGGAGCGAAGAGCCACCCACCAGGTCTTGGGGATGGCGCGAATAAGGTCCCGCCAGACCCGTCGTCCAAGGGGGGTGTTTGCGGAGGAGCACGAGGATATAAAGTCCTTGAAAGAGACCAGGCCCAGTGAGTAGAAAATGATTGATACCAAGTTGCCGACACGAACTTGCGAGGACAGGAGGAAACGTTCACGCGGAAGAATTCCAAATGGCTTCCCATTTGATTTGAGAATGAATCGGTTGAAGGCGGTGGGTTCGGCCATTATGCACATTGGGTTAAGGCGAGGAGGGGAAATGCCAGGAGATATGTCGATTAGTGCCTCAAGTTCAGCAAGCGATCGGCTCGGAGTGTCCTCTGGAAGAATACCCGATTGGAGGATGGCGGGGTGTGCTAGAAAACAATGGGTGCCGAAAGGGAGACAGACGGCGGTCCTCGCCACCTCCTCTAACGGTGAAACGCCAAAGTGGCGCAATGCACGCTGGGTGGCAAGGGCGCGAATTTGAGTGGAGGGGGCAACTGCCCCAAGACCACCGTGACGAATGGAGTTGTAAAGGAGGCGGTTGGGGATGAGGCGGACCCCAAGGCCATGTTCCTTGAATCTCGAAGAGGATAGGAAGTTCCCGACTGTGACGTTGAGCCGCTTTATGATGTCAGGGGAGGGGGGTTGAAAGCGACCAGGGAAGGAGAGGATGGAATTAAGGAACACCGATACAAGCGTCTTGCGGCAGGTGGCAGTAGCGCGTAGGGCTGCAAGGAATTTTGCCGTACGCTGGATGCGCGAAAGGGTCGTGGACCAGGTGGTAGCACCCGGTTGTGTTTGTTCGACGAAGATACCAAGAATGCGCTCTGCGTCTTGGGGTGTGCGAATGGGAATGGGGCCAGCCAGGCGGATCTGTGCCGGGTCAGTGAAGAAGGGAATTATTGAGCATTTATTCCAGTTGGGATGCTCGCCAGAGACGGCGGCAAAAACCCGAAGTTGTATAAGTGTGGTCCCAAGCTCCTTGACGGATGAGAGAAAGATAGTGACATCGTCAGCATAACATGCCATGAGTCGGCGTTGCGTCGCAGAGAGGGGGAACCCGGGGAGGAAGAGGGAGAGGTAGCGCTGAAGGATTTCGATGACACAAACAAAAAGGAGGGGGACGAGAGGGCATCCCTGTCGGACCCCCGTGCGAACGGGGAAGGAGGGCCCAGCAAGGTTGTTGACAGAGACGCGGGTGGAGGTGTTGGTATGCATGAGGCGGACCCAGGCGATAAACTGCTCGGGAAGTCCCAAAACAGCGAGCGCTCGGAGTAGGAAGGCACGGTCGACCATACCGTAAACCCCCGGATATAAGACCCCCTCCAGTTGTAGACCCCCGGGTCTATAATACGGGGGGGGGTACTCTATTCAAGTCTATCCGGGTTATACCCCCCTAAATGGCATCTGACTTTATAAGACCCCCCCCCTCCCACTGGCGACCTACCATCAGCCTTCAAATATACACGTTTCTTTAGGGGGTGCACTTAAAATCGAGGATTTTCATAAGTGTCGGCCCATATATGATGACATACCGTATATGAAATCTGTTTTTTCTTCACCAATCAATACATCTCGTTCTTACAATTTGAATCGAGTCGAAACTATACGTGGATCTGGTGGAGAATATCGAGCAAGTTGGCAGGGAATGATTCCTTGCCGGCGCGAACAGTAAAGAATGAGCCAATTTTTGCGCCTGACATCTCATTCTGACTGGACATGCTGGTAGTGAACTGAGCGAGGGTCAAGGATCTTGAAATTCAAGACTTCCAACTAGATTTGTGATGACGTGCGCTTGATCCTCGTCGAGACAATTTCGCATATTTTTTTGAGGTGCTAAAATCGGAGCACTTTCCATTCACTTGTCTAAGTTCAAAAACATGTGTCTTAAAAAATACATTTTGTAAAGACCCGGGTCTTATAATTTATATGCCATTTATTTAGACCCCCCCATTTTTTTTTGTGTGCATAGCATAATACCCCCGGGTCTTATATCCGGGGGTTTACGGTATCATAGGCTTTGCGGAAGTCGACAGTCAGAGCGAGAAGGGGGGACCGGGTGGTTGTACTCCAGTCAAAGATATCGAGAGTGTCGTTGATCGTATCGCCAATTTTCCTGTTTTTGATAAAAGCGGTCTGTGAGGGATAAATAAGCCTTGGGTGAACAAGTTGCATTCGATTAGCAAGGCAGATAGCTAACACCTTATAATCCGAGTTCATGAGGGTGATGGGCCGAAGGTTCTCAACTAGAGAAGAGTTGCCTCTCTTAGGGATTAGGATGGTGCGGCCTGAGAGCATTGACGGCGGGAGGGCTGCCGAGATGGGAGGAGAAGAGAGGAGTGAATGGAAAGCAGGAGCGAAACGGGTCTTGTGATGTCGAAATAACTCCCCCGGAAGGCCATCGGGGCCGGGGGTTTTGCCATGGGAGAGTTGCCCAATGGCTTTGCTAATTTCCAAGAGTGAAAAGGGGGCTTGTAAGCGGTTGAAGAGGTTGGGAGGGAGTGAGGAGGGGGGGATATGTGCCCAAAAGGAGGGGTGTGACATGCCCGGAGTTGCTCCACAATAGAGAGACTGGAAAAATCTAGTGCATTCGGCGGTCATGGCTCGAAGGTCAGAGGTGGTCTGACCGTCTGGTAGCGTAAGTGAGGTGAGTAAAGAGTCTTTAATGCGGGAATTAAGGCCAGCCAGAAGGGAAGAAATCCCCATCTCCCTATGGCCCTCAACTTTGAGCTTTGCCTTGAGAGCGAGTTCAGCGGTTTTAGAGGTTTCGTATTTTGTGAGATGCTGACGGGCTTTGAGGAGTTGAGCGGCTGCATCAGAGTCAAGTGGGGAAAGGGCAGACTGAAGCTGGAGACGACTAATAAGCTGCAGAAGATGGTCAGTTGTGCCTATAACGCGTCGCCGCTCTTGGTTCGAGAAACGTTTGAGACTAAGGGTGAAGGAGAGTTTCCAGGAGTCCCATGCCTCAGGGGAAAGGTGTGAGGGCAGTGAGGCGAGGTGAGTATCAATGATGGCAGCGACTTGGGGACGATGTAGGAGGGATGAGCTAAATCGCCATGGGCGCGGCGCCATGGCCGGGTTGTTGAAAATAAGGGAACAAAACGGAGCAAAAGAGTGGTCAGAGACCTTTGTGGATGTGTAGATGTAAGAGGCCTCAGAGACTCGAGGGAGGAATGAGCTGGATAGGTAAATACGATCAAGTCTAGAGGCTGGCGGGCTGGATGTAGTGGCACCAGCCAAGCCTGTACGACCGAAGTAAGAAAAGACAGGAGTGGAGGGATGAAGTGAGCGGTATGCGTCAGAAAGTGAATGTGTCGACATGAGGTTGGAGAACATGGTGGCCTCGCTACTTTCATGGCCGAGTAGGGGGCGGTTACGGTCTTCGGGGTAAACCACCGAGTTGAAGTCACCGGCGAGGATTGTAGCAGCGGACGCGGTGGGTTGTTCCAGCGCAGGTGTTACGGCGGATCTCCACCAAACGCGGCGGTCAGTGGCATGTGTCGGAGCGTAGATAGCGATGAGGCGCAATTGTTCGTGCAGAAAGTTGACGTGTACTGAGAGGAGAAGGCCATCAGGTGAGGGGGACGGGGAGGTAAGCGAAATAGCTCTGTTGAAAGAAAGGATAGAGACACCACCCGGTTTTGGACAGGATTTGCCATTCTTATCTAGTGCGTATAGGGTGGGTGTATGCGCTGAAGAGTGTGGGCGGAGTTGAAGTGATAGTTTAGGTAGATTGTGAGAGAGGCGTGTATCCACTATAATGAGGATGTCTGTTCGAAAGCTGAGTTCAGAAAGCCGTTGTTTCAAAGCATTTCTTTTTTATGGAGTATTGATACCATTGATATTAAGACAGGGAATTCGTAAGGGCGTTAACATGATGCTAAGTGTGAGCCCACCGCGCGAGAGGGAGCACGGATCCACGGGCCAAGACATTCTCGGAAGGGGGTGAGAGGTGTTTGAGGACTGGAAGCACGACGAAGGTGATAAACAATAATTAAATAGAATATTCTGGCAATGGTTGAGTACCACCCTACGCAAGCATCTAAAAACAAGTAAAACAGCAGGTCAAAGGGAGGCCAACAAGAGGGAAGGACACAGCTCTTAAGGGTTACAACCAAAAGGCTAGAGCCCTGTCTATGCTGCCCATTGCCTTGATATTGTTCACGAAAACGGCATGACAGGGTATAAGGGCAGGGCAGCAGGGGAGATAGCAGAAGGAGCGAGAGGGGAGTTCCGTCTCTGCCACAGGTCATATACGTTGGAAGCTTTTCCTGAAGTAGAAGGCAGGCACGGCGACATAAGGGCCTGGTAAGGGGCAGGAGAGGGAGGCGGAGAAGTGGTCGGAAAGGAGAGTAAATCGGGGTGGGGCAGAGCAAAAGAGTCACGTGGGCAGGGAAGTCGAGGAGAGAGCAGCTAGGGAAGAATGCCAGCCACGGATTAGGCCATATAGACGGCAAAGGCATAGGAGATAAGGTGCAAACGAGGCGTGGGGGGGTGGGTAAAAGAAGAGGGAGAAGGCATAAAGCAAAGGGAATAGGAAAGGCGAGAGTGAGGCGAGGTTGAAACAGGGGCAATGACAAAGGCGGCTGGGCGAAGGGAGAGCGAGTTATCGTCACCGGAGCACAGCCCGGAAACTGTGCCAAACCAGAAACTTTGGTGTGGCGAAGAGTGAAACCAGGGAGGCAAAGCAGACGTGCAAAGATAGGGGGCAGCGTGGGGCAGGGTAGCGAGAGGCACGCGTAAAAGGGCCTGAGAGGGAGAGTAGTGGAGCATAGACAACTTCCAGCTCGTGATAGAAGTTGAGAATGACAGCCTGGGGGGAGCCCAAGATATCGAAGCGAAGCGGAAGCAATAAAAGAAGGGGACACGAAGACGTAGCCACGAGGGCCGCGACGTACCACGAGAGGCGTCTGGGAGGCGAAGAGCCAACCCGAGTCGCAAAGGGGAGACTGGGAGGTTAGGAGCCAACCCGAGTCGCGAAGGGGAGACTGGGAGGTTAGGAGCCAGCCCGAGTCGCAAGAGAGAGACTGGGAGGTTAGGTGCCAACCCGAGTCGCAAGGGGAAGACTGGGAGGTTAGGTGCCAACCCGAGTCGCAAGGAGGAGACTGGGAGGTTAGGTGCCAACCCGAGTCCCAGAACAAGGCATGGTAGCAAGCATGTCGAAAGAAGCGGAGAAGAAAAATGCATAAGAACGACGTGTGAGAGCGGGAACAGTGGGGCGATAAAGGCGCGAATCGCGGGCATAAAGGAAGGAGATGGGACGGAGTTGGAGTAGTTACAAGCCAAATTTCTGGCAAGGGTGGGGGCTTATCTGTCGGCGTCGGGGTGGAAGACAACGGCTGCAGCCAACGGTGGGGAGAAGTGTCGTTGCGGCGTTGTGATAGCGCGCGGAAGTGACATCGCTGGCTGGGTGAGCGAGCGTCGGCAGGGGCAAGCGTCGCCAGCCAGCTTAACGTGGGATGCCAGGGGCGGCGAATGTTAACGAAGCGAGAAAAGGAAAACGGCGACGGTAAGCGTGCAAGGAAAAATAAGGAGAGCGCGAAAGCTGGAGGCGCGATCCGAGCATGGCACGAACGAGGTATTCGGAAGGCGAGCTGGCGGCCTGAGGGGGCGGCTAAGCAAGGCGCAGTGAAGAGCGGAGGCAAGGGCAGGTAGCGAAGCCGGGGGACGTGGGCGATCGTGGGCGATGTTGAGCGGATCGATGGCGCAAGTGACCTGGAGCAGGATGGAACAGGGAAAACGGCGAGGAGCAAGAAACAGACCAACAACAGAAAGGGAGAAAAACAGGAAGCGAACTTACCGTGGGCTGATGCAGTGTCGATGACGGGGAGCCTGCTGAGATCAGCGTTGGCTTGACATGCATAGCTTCGTGATACACGGGAAGAAATCGCTATAGTTCCCGAGCTGTGAGGGAGCCCCTGTGCTGGATCTGGCTTAGAGAGATCTAGATCTGGATCTCGAAAATGTTCCATCGGGAACAGAGTTGAAAATGTTTCCCTGAAAGGAGGAGCGGCGGGCGCTGTGAAACTTGCGTTGCGTTGCGTCCAATTGATGCAATACCAGGCAGGAATCCCAAAGCCCAGAATCCAGATTTGAGTTTCCCGCCAAAACTTTGCCGTTACGATATATAAGACCCTTTCGCCCAAATCCAGGAGAACATGGTAATACAAATCAGATAATCTGCCAGAACGAAAGCTTCCTTCCGGGAGGGATGTGCAAGGCATCCTAGACTGGAGATCTTGCACCTATAGAACAACTGAAATTCCTGCTTCCTTAGGCATAAGTACATAGCATACATACTGCTGGAAGGATATTATTGAAAAAAAAGAGGATGCATACGTGTCTCTAGGCCTAAATAGCATCCCTCAGACCAGCATCCCTAGACAAACGCTAAGGAGAACCGCCACTGCTAACTCTGCTCTACCACTGCTGCTGCTGCTGCTGCTGCTCTACTTAATCGTGGAGGGAGGCAAACCGCTTCAGGGGAGGGGAACCGCCACTGCAGATGGTAGGGTGACGGGCGCTTAGCAAGAGATGCCGCAGGACTCAAGCGAAGGGCCTTCGCTCTTAGGGGTGAAAGGGCTGATCTTGACCCAGAGAAGGGAGAAGATGGAGGCGAGCAGAACCGACCACACAATCACGATCGTGGGGATCTTGGCGTTACGCCCTCCGAGACCCTTCATGAAAGGGTAGAGGTGAACAATCACCCAGAAGGCAAAGAAGAGCTTTCCGAACAGATCGCCCCACTCGGCGGTTCCGGAATTCATCGCGACTGCGACTCCCGCAACAATTCCGAGGACGTTGAGGATGATGAGGAAGAGCGGAGGGATGAGCAGCGACGTCCACTTGAAAAGGTACAGCTCAGCAAACTCGCCATCCTCCGCCTGCTTAGCTGTAACCGTGAAATTGGTGTCGATACCGGCGAGGACTTTCAAAAACCCCTGGAAAACCGCAAAGAGATGCGCCGAAACCCCTCCAATAACCCAGAACTGCTCGTTTCTCCACCACTCCGTCATGCTGACCTTGGACCACCTCATTTCAAGCAGACCCGTTGCAAAGATGCTGAGGAAAAGCGCGATGAAGTAGAGTGTGGAGACTGTATCGAGGTACGGGATGATGAATTTGTTGGTGAGCAGGCAGACGGCGGGCAGCATGCAGTACATGAGCAGCGGGAAGGACGTGAACGGGTAAACGACAGTGTTGATGTAAGAGAGTCGCTGAAGCATCTTGAGGCGGTTGCCCTTCCAGCCGTACCAGATGGGGCAATGGCGGGACAGGAAAATCTCAACTGACCCAAGCGCCCACCGAAGCACCTGCTGCAGACGGTCCGACAAATTGATAGGAGCTCCTCCCTTGAAGGTGGCGCGCTTCGGCTTGCAGTAGATGGAGCGCCAGCCGCGCGCATGCATCTTAAAGCCCGTCAAAATATCTTCAGTGACTGACCCGTAGATCCATCCAAGCTGTTAGGGAGTGAAAGAGGGAAAGGGAGGGAAGGGGACGTGACGAAAAGCGAGGGTGACTTGGAGAAAGGACAAAGGGCGAGAGGGTAAGGGGACGTGAATCAGGCTGTTGATCAAAGACGTAAGGGGAGGCAAGGGAGAGCAATATCAGACATTAGACAGAATCGGCAACGGTGACGACGAATCGAGATGGGAAGGGACGAAGCTTACCTCCTTGCCCCACTCCGTTTTCTCCTCGTAACCGCACGAGATGACGTGGATGGCCTCCTTAAGAGTGGATCCGGGACTAGCAGAAGCCACGCCGCCGCCCTCCTCGTGGAAAGTGGAGAGCACAAAGACAGGGGACTGGCCGAACTTCTTCTCAAACTTCTTGAGCGCCAGGAGGCTGTCTCCCTCCACTGCGGAACAAATCAGCGTATAATTGAAGGACAAGGGAGATTATGGGTCGCAATAAATCTGGAGAGCACGAGGACGGGCGAATAGCAAACAAAGTTACGGGAGCAAGGGAACAAGGGGAGAGACACGACAACAGAGACGTTACGAATCCACTCACCATCTTCGTCGCCCAAAAAGGCCTCGGCGCCGGCGGGCAGCGGCGTGCCATCTGGAAGCTTCTTGCGCTTGCTTCCGCCCTCCTTCCCGCGGTCGCCCGCGCAGCAGCTGAAGCACGAGCACAGCAGCCCGTTGCACCGCGCCTTCTTCTCCTTCTTGGGCGGCTCGTAGCCGTAGAGCGCGTGGCGACGGAAGCAGCATCCGGTACCGACGTAGCAGGGGCCCTGAACACCGTCCAGCCCAGGCAAGTTGATCTGTACGGATGGAGAGAACGGGGACGATGATGGAAGGAGAGGATCAGCAAGGTATGGCGAAAACGGGACATGCAGGTGAAGGGAAGGAAAAGGAAGGTAGACTGAACTAGTGGCAAAGGAAGCTGTAAGGAAGGGGAAGGGAGACGATGATAGAGGGACATCAAGGAGAGAGGCTCACATCGAAGAAGACGGTGTTGTGGTTGGCGTAACGATCGTTGGGGTCAATGCCGTCGAATCGCTGCGGGAACTGCACGTAGCAGCACTTCTTGCCCACGTTGGGATCCATCATGAAGCACATGGCCTCGCGCAGCGCCTTGCTGTCGTTCAGGTAATGATCGCAATCCAGGTTCAGCATGTACGGCGCGTTGGACAGAATCGCCGACACGCGAATCAGCGCGTTCATCGCACCGGCCTTCTTGTGGTGGTTGTAACCCGGGCGCTTTTCGCGAGACACGTACACCATTCGCGGAAGAGGGTTACCATCGACATCGGTTCCGCCGCTCGGGCCGAGGAAGACCTGGATCATGCCGGGATGGTCGCGCGATTTGCTGCCCGGCCACGGCGTGCCGTCCTGCATCACCCAGCCGTCCTCGGGCATCTTGTGGGAGCGCGCGACGAGGGCGTTAATGCGGATCTTGAACTCCTCATAGTCCCTCTGTAGCAGGAGGATTGGGTACCAGGAGACAAGAAAAAGAGATACGGGGGAAGTGGGAGGAAGAAATGTCTTAGCAAACGTCATTTGCATAGAGGTGCGCATTCAAATTCGGAAGGGCAGCGAAAAACTATCCGCGGCGCGTCTCTCGTATCAAGGACTACGATTTCGAAAATGTTTGCCTCGCGTAACTACAGAAGAGGGTGGGAAAAATAAGTTCGTATCGCAAAGCCGCACCTTCATTTGGCGACGATCCTTGACGAAATCCTGGTCGACCTTGTCCTTGAGGTAGTCAACTTTCTGCGTGAAGTACACTTCGGGTGCCCGCGGCTCGATGCTGTACCTCTTCGCGAAAGGAACCCAGCGCCTTGCGAATTCCGCCGTTTCGCCCATCGCGTCGAAGGTCAGCATCGCGCCACCATCGTCGTGCACGTATGCCGAAACTTTCTCGACGGGATAATCAACGGACAGGATGGAAAGAAGCGTGTTCGCTGTGGTGAGCGGGGGTTCCTTCTGCGGGTCCACCGTCGACACGAAGAAATCGACGGGCGACAGCTGCGAAGGCTCGCCCTTTCGGTCGAAACGCAGCGCCAGACGGTCCAGATACGTCTCTCGCTTGATCGGCATCCACTTCGGAAACTGATCGAGAATCCACGAAAACGCGAACCAGACTTCGCAAATTACCGAAATCAGCCAAAGCCACCACGCCCCATCGACGGGATTCAGGCACCGCCAGCGAAGGAAGAACACGAGCACCACCAGACGAATCACGATAACCAGACGGTACGGGCTGATGAGCGACGACGGATAATGAACCTTGCGCGATAGAGGCTGGCGAGATTCGTCCATGGACGGGAGATCGCCTTCGGCAGTGGCGCCTGCGGAAACTTCGGCTGCGCCGTTGCCGTCGCCGACCACCATACGATCCTGCTGCTGCTTCCACGACTCCACGCGATCCTTCCAGACGACGCTACCGTAGCCGTAGCTGGGGGCTCGAAGCTCCACTGCAGACACGTGCGCGAAGGTAACGGAGTATTGAAAAAAAGAGTTTAGCGGCCGTATGCATTACATATGTAATTGAAAAGCGTTTCGGTTACAACTTACTGGCCATGTCGTTGGCGCTCGGCGTCTGGCTAGGCGTACGGCTGGGCGTACTCTCGTACTTGTTGTAATCCGAGGGCGGCGGAATCGTACCGGCCGGCACCATAGCGCCTGGGTTGTACTCCGTTGCGACAGACTGATCGGGATTGACCTGGTTGGACGTCAGCATCGGGTACTGCGACGACGCCTGCGCGTTGTGCGACACGTACGAGGCGTACGACGTCGTAGGGACGTCCAGCGATGCGCCGCCCCTGTCGCCTCCGCGGTCGCTCCTCTCCTCATCGTCGTCCTCGTCATCGTCATCTTCGTCAATGCGCGGGCTCCCTGTTGGAAATCCCGTGTGGAGAATAGAGGCTTCAATTTAGAGACAAACGCAAACTATCGTCGTGAATGCACGGGCTTCCGGTGTGAAAAGCTGCACGGCAAGACAAAGCTAGACAGAAATGAGCGCAAGACTACGTCGTTCAAACGACACGTCTGCGCTGCGGACACTAGTGCACATGCTGACATTGTCTCGCTAGTGGCACGTACCCTTGTATCGCTTGTAAAACGTCTTGCACTGCGGGCACGCGCGGCTGCCCTCCTTGCGCTCGTAGTCGTAGCACGGGCGGCACACGGGGTACGCGCACTCGTGGCACGCCACGAAGATGCCGCCCTCCACGAATTGACCCACGTCGTCGCCGCAGATCTGGCAGATGATCGGGTTGAACGTCGGGTTGTGCGTCTGCGGATCGGAGAAAGAAAGACGAAAACAGTCGAACACGGTAAGTTCATGCTGGTTTGGTTACGAAAAAGCGCTCATTCTCGACGAATTAACTCGCATCGTCAACGCATTTCCGGCAGATGTTGGATAGAAGGGTATTGAACGCGATAGATCAGTGAATCTTATCAACGCGAAATGTGTACAGGGTTCGGTAACAAAGCCCACTCCATTCTGACAAAGGTCGTGAGTCGGTAACGGCCATTTTGATAAGCGGTTAGAGTTGATGGACGAATTACCACTTGGGAATCCTTGCGGATAACGACTAGGTGGTTCCGATTGTGGCTGCCTGCCACTAGGCCCGTGTTGTGCTCCATAGCGGCCTCCCAGCTCAAGCGCGCAGGGGGCGCTTCCTGTCTATCACTCTAGGAGATACTCAACTCGACCGAACCAGATTCGAAATGTCTACAACCACCACAGTTTCACAGGCTTCTTGCAGCTTTTTGCCGCCTCGCTGGTAGAATTGTGGGATGTGCTCAGATTATAAGAAAAGGAGGCTGTCGGGAGCGAGGCATTGGGAGGTGGAGGGCGACAAGGGTGGCTGGGGGGGCTTTGGCAGGGATTGGCGGGTGGCGCACAGGCGCGCAAGCTGGGAGCGGCCGGGTGATTCAGAATCGTCGTACAAGCAGAGTGGTTGGCTGAAGGGGGGCGGATTGAGTCACAATTCGAAGGGAGAAATAATAAAATGCGCCTCGGGACAGCCAAAGCGCAACCGAGCGCCATAACAGGTAGGACGCGTCGGGGCTGGAGCTGACGAATCAGAATGAACTTCTGACCCCGCATCGTGCGGTGGAGATGGTCGCGTGGACGACCATGCGACCCAGGGCAATGGCGTCCTGGTCGCATTGCATCTGCTGCGACTGTCGATGGATGGCACAAGCCTAGTCTGGTCAAGGGTTGATGCGACTTCACGGGAGGACAAAGCTGTCGTTATACGACCCATTCTATGCGCGAACTTGTAACAGCCAATGGGTGTGCGCCATGGCAGCTCTGATTGGGCCTGTGACTTTGTGAACTTGACAAAGGCGTATCGCAGCCATTTTCTTATCGAATGGGCAGGCACAAACGAGGGGGCGGTGCGCTGGAGCGATGTGAATATATTCTGATTCAATCACAAAGGTCTTTCGCAGGGGGGGCAATATCTATGCTGAATAGATATATAACATACATGAATGTTGACTAGGGCTTACATCCACATTGTTGGAGTAGCATGCTCCACACAGGATAGTTAACATCTATACCATATCGCTGCAATGCATTCAGTAGGTTCTCTTGTCACTCTCATTCTAGTTTTCCCCTATTAATTTATTTCTTCTTCTTTTTGTGGTCCCGGCCTTGTCGCATACTACACTTTGTCGCATGGACGCAAATAAGCAATCACGAGAAGTTACAATATTACTATTTCACCTTATTTTCCATGAAAAACAATCTGTGGCTGACCCTTATACGCAGCAAAGCAAATAAGGTATAGGATGGAAGGACTACCATCCAAATTACGTACCCGCTTGCGCTTGGCCCTGTTAGCTGTAACATATAAAAAGAAATCACATTCGTGTGAATATCACTGAACAATAACGTCGTGTCAAATGTTGTAGACCAGGAAAGCGCACCAAGTGTTACATTATTACATCAGATGGTGCACAACACATTATTCCTCATATATTCCTCACTAATCACCCTCGTCATTCCTCAGTCGTATGTCTGCCTCAGCTGCATCTCTGTCTCGCTCTTCCACGTGGCATGCGACGATTGGCCCTTCATTCGCTTCGACTTCTCCTTGTCCTTGACTTTGCTATCCCCGTCCCGTTTTTTCGCTTTCTCTCTGCCCGCTGCCACGTCAGCGCCTCCTGCTGGCCTATCGCGGCAAATCGGGCAGACCACACCCTGCCCCGAGGAAGGAGTCTTGGGAACCTGACAGGTCGGGCAGATCCTGCAAATGTTCGTGACATTCAAGCAGAGTGAGGGTGGGGAGGAATGGGGGTAAAGTTTCATACTAAAACAAAAACAGGACTAAAGGAGGTACAAAACTGGGACAAAACTAGGTAATTTTACTTTCCTCCCCTTACCCCCAACCCTATCCACCTGAGGAGATTCACAGCATCGGCTTCAGAAGGCATTACATCTCCCTCCATACCCCTTACACCACTCTGCACCTCTACCCACCTGAGGAGATTCACAACATTGGCTTCAAACGTCAAGGAGCCATACTACCTCCCTGCAACCAGCCCTTGTACACCTCTCTGCACCTCTCTGCACCTCTCTCTGCACCTCTTCCTCCCACCTAAACCGTTTCATTATCCTTGTCCCACCCACCTGAGCAAATCCACTGCATCTGCTTTAGGTGGCATTGACACGCCCACTGCCTTTCTGCCATGTGGCGCGTCCCCATTTGCTGCGTCAGAGCCCTCTGCTGCCTCATCCCCCCCTTCCACTGCAGCAGCAGGTGCAGCAGCAGGGGCGTTTGGGTTTCTCACGGGCGCTGCTACAATCTCCCGTACTGGGAAGGGGGAGATTAAAGGGAAGGGAGCCAAGGGCATGGGCGAATAGAGGGACATATTATGTTTACCAATGCAGCAGGGGCGTTTGGGTTTCTCACAGGTGTTGCTACGATTTCCCGTAATGAAAGGGGGAGGTTACAGGGAAGGGAGGCAGGGAATGGGTTAATAGAGGCACATATGATATTTTGCATTGCAGCAGCAACAGCAGCAGCAGCAGCCGCAGCAGCCGCAGCAGGGGCGTTAGGGTTTCTCACAGATGCTGCTACAATCTCACGTGCTGGAAAGGGGTTACGAGGCAGAGAGAGAAGAGGTGAAGGGGAGGAGCATAATGTTTTTCCAAAGCAGCAGCAGCAGCAGCAGCAGCAGCAGCAGCAGCAGCAGCAGCAGCAGCAGCAGCAGCAGCAGCAGCAGCAGCAGCAGCAGCAGCAGCAGCAGCAGCAGCAGCAGCAGCAGCAGCAGCAGCAGCAGCAGCAGCAGCAGCAGCAGCAGCAGCAGCAGCAGCAGCAGCAGCAGCAGCAGCAGCAGCAGCAGCAGCAGCAGCAGCAGCAGCAGCAGCAGCAGCAGCAGCAGTAGCAGCAGCAGCAGCAGCAGCAGCAGCAGCAGCAGCAGCAGCAGCAGCAGCAGCAGCAGCAGGTTCAGCAGCAGGGGCGTTAGGGTTTCTCACAGGTGCTGCTACAATCTCCCGTGCTGGAAAGGGGTTACGAGGCAGAGAGAGAAGAGGTGAAGGGGAGGAGCATAATGTTTTTCCAAAGAAGCAGCAGCAGCAGCAGCAGCAGCAGCAGCAGCAGCAGCAGCAGCAGGTTCAGCAGCAGGGGCGTTAGGGTTTCTCACAGGTGCTGCTACAATCTCCCGTACTGGAAAGGGGTTACGAGGCAGAGAGAGAAGAGGTGAAGGGGAGGAGCATAATGTTTTTCCAAAGCAGCAGCAGCAGCAGCAGGTTCAGCAGCAGCAGCAGCAGGTTCAGCAGCAGGGGGTTTCGGGTTTCTCACTGGTGCTGCTACTGGAAGGGGCAGACGGAGGGGGAGAGTGCAGGGCGGAGAGGAGAGGGAGGCAAGGGGATGGGTGCGGTGAGGGACAGATTGGGGTGAGCAGTGCAGCATGAGCAGCACAAGTGATTGCAGTAGCGGCAGGTTCAGCAGCAGCAAGGGCGTTTGGGTTTCTCACTGGTGCAGCTACAATCTCCCGCACTGGGAGGGGCAGAGGGAGAGGGAGAGTGCAGGGCGGAGAGGAGAGGGAGGAAAGAACCCCAATATATGCAAGGATAAGGAATGACCACTCAACCGAGCCCCAACACCCACTCACCCCCACCGCCGACACCCCCTGCTCGCCGCTCTCGGAACACCACCGCTGCAGGAGCAGGTGCAGCCGCCCCGGCGACAGACACGTTGCCACGTGGCGCCTCCTCATTGGCCGAGCCCATCGCAACGAGCTTCCCGGAACGGGCTATGTGCATGTGGTGGGAGAGGGCCGTTGGCGCGAGGAAGGATGGTGGTCCCTCTACCTGAAAAGGAACATAGACACGGAGGGAGAGGAGAGGAGGAAGAGGAGAGGAGGGAAATTGAGGGAAGAGAGGGAATGGCAACGAGCTTGCCAGAGCGAGCCATGTGCATGTGGTGGGAGAGGGCTGTTGGCGCGAGGACGGATGGTGGTCCCTCTCTACTGCAGCATGCAGAGGAAAGGGGAGAGGACAGGAGGGCAAAGAGGAAGGGGGTATGGGTGGGGAAGTAACAGGGCAGACAGAAACTTGTTTATCAGTGCGGGCTATGTGCATGTGGTGTGATAGGGATGATGCGGCGAGGAAGGACGGTGGGCGCTCTACCTGTAAGGAATCCAAGGGGAGGGGGAGGGGGGAGTCTAGTTTTGAGGCGCCTCAAAAATAGGGATGATGCAGCGAGGGAGGACGGTGGGCACTCTGCCTGTAAGGAATCCAAGGGGAGGGGGAGGGGGAGGGGGGGGGAGGCAGCAACTGGTTTGTCAGAGCGGGTATGCGCATGTGGCGGGATAGGGCTGCTGGTGTGAGGAAGGGCGGTGGTCCTTCCACCTGCGAGGAGAACAAGGGAAGGGGAAGAGGGGTAAGCAGCAACGAGGTTGCCAGAGTGAGCCATGTGCATGTGGCGGGGTAGGGCTGTCGGTGTGAGGAAGGGCGGTGGTCCTTACTTCCACCTGGGTAGGAGACAAAGGGAGGGGGAGGCGAGGGTTGATCGGAGAAGGAGGGAAAACAACAACTGGTTTGTCAGAGCGGGTATGTGTGCATGTGATGTGGTGGGATAGGGCTGTTGGGGCGAGGAAGGACGGCGGTCCTCCTACTTGATGGGAGAACAGAGAGTCAGAGAGGGGTATTCTTTTAGAATAATATAGTTGATTGGGGAAGGAGGGGAGACAGCAATCGGTTGCCCAGTGGGGGCTATGTGCATGTGGTGGGAGAGGGCCGTTGGCGCGAGGAAGGATGGTGGTCCCTCTACCTGGGGGAGTGATAAAGACAAGGAGGGAGAGGAGAGGAGGGGAAATGAGGGAAGAGAGGGAGGAAGCAACGAGCTTGCCAGTGGGGTCTATGTGCATGTGGTGGGAGAGGGCTGCTGGGGCTTTTGAGACGTCTCAAAAGTCAGTAGGGGCTATGTGCATGTGGTGGGAGAGGGCTGCTGGGGCTTTTGAGACGTCTCAAAAGTCAGTAGGGGCTATGTGCATGTGGTGGGAGAGGGCTGCTGGGGCTTTTGAGACGTCTCAAAAGTCAGTAGGGGCTATGTGCATGTGGTGAGAGAGGGCTGCTGGGGCTTTTGAGACGTCTCAAAAGTCAGTAGGGGCTATGTGCATGTGGTGGGAGAGGGCTGCTGGGGCTTTTGAGACGTCTCAAAAGTCAGTAGGGGCTATGTGCATGTGGTGGGAGAGGGCTGCTGGGGCTTTTGAGACGTCTCAAAAGTCAGTAGGAGCTATGTGCATGTGGTGGGAGAGGGCTGCTGGGGCGAGGAAAGATGGTGGTCAATCCACCTGAAAGGCGGGTCTGGGAGTGATAGCCACGTGATAAAAGAGTTGTTTTGAGACGTCTCAAAACAACTCTTTTATAAAGACGGTGGTCCCTCCACGTGAAAGGCGGGGCTGGGAGAGAGGCTGAAAATTATAGTTTCTCTGCACTTCAACTGGTTTCCGATAGGGTCCAGCAAAGTAGCTTGCCAGTGCGACCACACACTTGAAACGGTTGTTCAGGTTGTTCTTAATAGGAGGTAGGATCTGAACAGCCTACCTCCTCCGCAGATCCTAGTGTCCCCCTCTTGCTCTTAATACCCACCCCGCTTCCTCTCCCTCTTTCGCCTCTCCTCCACACCATTACCATAGCACCGGCCTAGAACCTCCGGTCACCACCGCCTCGAACCGGACAGTAATCCCGTAATTCCTTTCCCATGCCTCTCTCCCAATCGGTATCACGTTTTCCTCCCCCCACTAACCCTAATTTTCCTTCACTTCTCTCCCTCCTACCCCCCTACCTCCTCTCCTCCCACCGGCCCTCGCCTCTTCCCTCCCTCCCACTTCCCTTCCTCCTCGCCTCCCACCGGCCTGGAAGTGCCACGCACCGCTTCGAACGCTGCTGCAGCGGACGGCAATCCCGAGGGTCCTTTCTCCGGCAAAAATCCGGCAGCCGTCCGTCTCGCGCCGCCTATTCTACCGGCTGGAAGCGCTCCTCCCGCGATTTCCTTCCCGCCGTTATCCTCTCTCGCCAGAGAAGCTTCTTCCCGGTTTTCCCCCTCGGTGTTATCCTCTGCCTCCGCATCTTCCGCGTCTTCCAAATCGCTGCCCGAAGAATCTGACGAATCGCCTCCTTGCACGAAAGCAGCGCTCCTTAAACGCGCTTCGTCCTCGTCTGAATCGTAGCTCTGAACGAGCTGAAGGCTCATGGCAGCGAAAAACTTAGTTACTCCTACTAACCCCTAGTAATTGCCTTCGTCGCTGGTTCTTGCTGCCTAAAAAAGTGTCGACATCCACAAAGACGAACAAAACTCAAGCTGTTCAAAATGACGGACTAATGGAGATAATAGGCCTGCTTTTTTGGAACGAGATTCATGGAATACGTATGAAAATAGCTGGATCCTAGGTCGGTGGAAGAAGCATACCTGCAGCAATCCTGAAGGCGTGCTGCCTCGAATTCGAAATTCGTGACGAAATGGAATATGGCGAGTTTGAACACGGTGCGGGCTGTTTCAGTGAGATAAAGTTACAGAAGAACCAACAGTCTGAAGTGGATTGTGTTTTCGATGCAAAGCGTTTCATTTTCAACTCAGAACGGTTGGGTTGGATATTGTTAAAGTTCTGGTCATGTCCGCCTTGCACCACCCTCGGGCTGTGTCCTCCAGGGCCTGGTTGTGGGTCATTATCATTTTCATAACAGAAACCTAAGAGCGTGGAACATCCTCATGACCAAGTGTTCGGTCGCTTGTTTGGTCGCTCATTTGGTTTCGTCACTAGTTTGCGACAAGATTCGCTTGGTAACACACAAAACCACAAATTGTGAATCAAATTCGCTTTTGGGAATTTGGAAGGCACCCTGGTCGACCAGCAGCGAAAATTAGCGAGAATACACGAAGAGAAATACTTTCGTCATCTGCTTCGCAGCGAATCGTGTGCGAGTATTTCACCCACGACAGCACCTGGTTGCACGTCGCATGTTTCTGCTTGCCAAACCATTTCTTGTCCTATCCGTATGTGTGGGACAACCAAAGTGCATAAGCTGTGGAACGTGCATGCATCTTTCAGACTTCGTCACTCCCCTACGAGGCCCCATGGCGAGAATCGCAAATGGGGTTACAGTCGCATTTGGGCGACCAATGCCTTGTTCATAAGGATGTTCCACGCTCTAATATACGTGTCATTGTGGTACATAATTGCCTGTAGGCTGTAACGAAGCTAACTCTAGACGAGTATTTTTTTGTACCCGACTAGTCAACTGATTATTCCCTTACCCAGCTTGAACATGACAATAGCGAGCGTCGTATCGCAGGAGATGTGTAAACGAATACAGTACAGTGGTGCTGTTCGCCAGCACATCGTTTTTTAAATTGAAAACGGCGGCATCAGCATCGTGACCGCATATGGAAACGGGGGTGGAACCTGCTACGATCAGAGAATGATCGCTAACCAGGATCTACTCGGGAAGGTTCGCACACAGGGAAATGTAGTTGGTGGGCCCGTGACCTCAATAGCAGAGTGAATGTAAAATGCTTGAGATAATTAAAACATGCAAATACAGCAAGTATAAATATGAGTACAGGGAAGACGAAGCGACCTAGCTAGCCATGTACTCTAAGGGGTACATTCCCTTATTCAAATACATTCCCAACCGTGCGGCGCGTACAGTTTCGTAACTGTTCCCGCCAAAACATCCTGCCTGCAGCTGTCCGATGCTGTATGCTTCCGACGGTTCAGATGCGACCCAACTGTCTGACACTTCGAGTCAAACTCCAACTGTCTGACGGTTCGCTTTCTTGCTTCGATACTGCGTGCTTCTCTTGCTGCGGTGAGGAGTGCTCAGTAACAATTAAATGTTACTATTCGTAACACCCCCCTTCACTCCTGGCCGTAGCTCGATTTGACCTGCTTGACCACGCCGCTGAGTTCGGAGCAGTGCTGATACTGCTGGCGTGGCAGTCGCTTCGTGAGGAAGTCCGCTGCCATGTCACCGGTCGGGCAATAGGTCAAGTTGACCTTGCCCTTGTCCACTTCGTCCTTCACGAAGAAATACCGCAGCGCAATGTGCTTGGTGCGATTGACGAAACCAGGTTTGTTCGCGATGCGAATCGCACTCTGGTTGTCGCAGTGAAGTCGAAAGGTTGGCGAAGTTGGAATTTTCGCCTCCTGCAGGAGTTCCTGTAGGTAGAGGCCCTCGCGAACTGCTGCGGTTGCTGCGATGAATTCCGCTTCGGCTGACGACAGGGCAACCAGCTCCTGCTTCTGTGAGTTCCAGGAGATTGGCCCCGTTGGTTCGAGTCGGAACAGGAAGCCGGTCCTGGACCGTCGATTGTCGGGATCTGCTGCATGATCGGCATCCACATAGCCGACGAGATTGAAAGAAGGGGTTGGTGCAGTTGAGTAGCACAGCCCAATCTTGGGCGTTGAAATGAAAAATTGCAAGGCGCGCTGTAGGTCCAGGTGATTTTCAGCCGTTGGTTTCCGTGAGTGCTGGGCAAGCTGACTTGCGATGTAGGAGAGGTCTGGCCTGCAGGTGACAGAGGCGAAGAGGAGGCATCCCAGCTGCTGCTGGTAAGTCTGGATTCCAGCAGGGGACAGGGCTTTGTTGTCAGGTTTGTGGTTCGGTCCGGGGGTTCGATAGGGAGTCGAGAGAGGTGCGGGTGAAATCTTGAACCGCTTCCCTAACTCCTCTGCATACTTAGCCGCTGAGAGGTGAATGGCTTCAGGCGCGTAGGAGATGTTGAGGCCTAGGAACTGCTTCACCTCGTAGTTGCACGTGATGTCGACGCGCCCCGCCAAAGCCTTCTCGAACTGTTCGAGCAGCTCGTTGTTTGAGCCCGTGTAGAGCAAGTCGTCGACGTAGACCGTGAGGAGGATGTATTCCCCGCGGAAATCGCGGCGGTACATTCCTAGGTCGTGGGGCATCTGCTTGAACCCGATTTCAAGCAGGATGTTGTGCAAGTACTGCTGCCACAGCCTTGGAGCCTGCTTGATGCCGTACAGTGACTTGCGCAGCTGACATACGCGCGAGTCACCTTCGCCATAGGTGTGTGGTTGCTCCACGTAAATCACAGCGTCCACTAACGCGTATAGGAACGCGTTTTTGACATCGATCTGGCGGAGTGGCAGGTGCCTTGCAGCTGCGATAGCGAGTAAGATGCGGACGGAGGTGTGGCGACTGACGGGGGCGAATGTCTGGTCGAAATCGATCCCATGCCTCTGGTCATAGCCGCGAACCACCCAGCGCGCTTTAAAGCGCTCAATCGTTCCGTCAGCTGCGGTCTTAACGCGGGAGACCCACTTCCCCGAAAGGATTCTTGCACCTTTGATTGCTGCGCGGTCAACGAGCACCCAGGTGTCGCGTGACTCCAGTGCCTTGATTTCCGCGTCCATTGCCTCACGCCATTCTTTGCTGTGTGGTCCAGAGAGGGCTTCGCGCGGGTTTCGGGGCTCGATGACGCGCGGCGTGTCAGAATATTATGCTCTAGCCTGCAGTGGGGTGCTCTATAGCGAGTACAACCCTTCTAGGGTTAGCTATTTGTACCACCATTGTTGCTAGTGCAAACCTCCTCCTTTTGCTTCATTCTCTCTTGCCTAGCTAGGTCAACCCTAGCTATGGCTCCTCAGTATACCTACTATCTCGACACGGCGCTTTCGAGGTTGCTGTGTGAAGTCCGAGCAGTTGTAGTCCTGAGACGGTACTGTTGTGGCAATGCTGCGGGATGACTTCCTGCACGTCATCGTCGTCGCTCTCAGGTTCTGTTGGTGCTGATGGTGTTGTGCCTCCGCCGCTTCCGCCCGTTCCGCCCATTCCTCCTCCTGAGGAATCATCGTCGTCGTCGCTGCTGCGCCGATCTTCCCAAGTGAATTCGGCCCTGGTGTCCTGCTCTAGAAGTGCTGCAGCGGCTTCGTCTTCGGGCGTTGCGTAGCTGTGGCCGTTGTTCGCGTAAACGCGATCTGCATTCCTCTGCTCGTCGTCGCGGAACTGGTCGAGGAAGAGGCGCTCGTAGAAAATTACGTCGCGAGCGTGGGCGGTTTTCTGACTGAGGAGGTCCAGTACGATCCATGCTTTGTACTCGTGACTGATGCCGAGGTGAATTCCCCAGCGCGCGCGACTGGCGAATTTGCCGATGGTTGATGTTGGCGGGCGGTACTGCACCATGCACCCCCACACGCGGAGCATGGAGGTATCCCCCTTGGTCCCGGTCCATTTGACGTGCGAGGAAAGATTCCCGGTGATCGCGGTGGTTGAAAGCAGGTTGTGCACCCGCACGGCGTGGTGCATCGCGTAAGTCCAGTAGATCGGCGGCAGCTTCGACTGCTTCATCAGCGCCCGCACCTTCGTCATCAGTGTGCGATTCGTTCGCTCCGCTACGCCTTGCTGCTGATGTGCGTAGGGGAGAGAGATGTGATGCTCGATCCCCTTTTGCGCCAGGTAAGTCTGCATCTGGTTGCTCCTGAACTCTGCCGCGCCGTCAGATTGCCAGATTTTGAGCTTCTTTCCAGATTGCCGCTCCGCATGCGCTAGCCAGAGCCGAAACACCTCGTAGGCTCTGTCGCGCGTCTCCACGTTCACGACCCATACATAGCGTGTTCCAGCGTCAATGAAGGTAAGAGTGTATAGCTCATCTTCGACTCCGCAGTGCCCTACATTCAGGAAATCGCTGTACACCTTGTGCAGTTTGGGGTAGCGGTTCGTCCCAGGTTCGAGCAGCGGGAACGGCAGGTGGCTCAGCGCAGCTTCGGGGCAGACTGTGCAGTTGCGCGGATGCGTTGCGCCTCTCACTTCGGAGCCATCGGGGCGCAGGAGTGCGCCAGGGGCGAAGACGCCTGCGTCGATACAATTTTTCAGCGTTGCGCGAGAAGGGTGTCCGAGGCGCTGGTGCCAGAGTGCATCGTCAGCGCGAAAGCCGGAGGTGCGCATGTAGCGCGCGCGTGCTTCCTCCAGGTCTTCATCAGGTACGGGAGCAGGTTCTGCTGCTGCTTCTTCTGCTTCTTCTTCTGCCGCGGTGGTCAGCATCAGCGCCAGGAACTCTCTGTCGCGAATCTCAGAGAGTGGGATGTTGGTCCCAGGGATGGTTCCAGGGACGAAGGTTGGTTCGCGTGGTTCGGGAGCCGGTCCGTAAGCGGTGCGACGCGGGGTTGACGGCTCGTTGCCCCAGGCGATGGTGTCCCATGGATCGCGGCGCGGTGGGTTATCAGGAGGAGGTAGTGCGAGAAGGACATGGCGTGGGGGACGACCGAGGGGAACAACTGCAGACTCTCCAGCTTCTTCTTCTCCCCCCCTTTGGTCTTCGCGGGAAGTCCCCCAGCCTCTAGTAGGGGTGCCACAGCTACTCGTGTCGGCGCCAGATGCGGCGCCCCATCCGCCGGTTGCGGTTGCCCAGGTTCCGCCTGTGTTGCCCCAGTCGCCAGCCTCAGTCGTTCCTTGTCCGCCGGCGCTCCCCCACCCCCCTTCATTGGTGGCGCTTTCTTCAGCTTCGGCGCCCCATGCGGCGCAAGCAAAAGTTCCGTGTGCCTCGGTGAGGCTTTGTCGGCGAAGCTCCTCGGCTTCGCGGCGCGCCAGTTCTTCCTCTTGTTCCACGGTGAGTTTTGCCGTCGGGTCGCGCCAATGTGGGTAAATCTGCAGAAAATCCGCGCGGGTGTAGGGGCGTGGCATGACACGCGCATCGAAGGTACCGACACCAGTTCCACGAAGCATCCCTCGAAGATGTTGAGAAGGGGGACCTGTGAGGGGGTGCTCAGGCGTGCCGAACACGCCATGCGTGGTGACTTCGAGTTCGAGTTGCGACATCCCTTCCTCAGGGAGCGCGTTGCGCTCTGCTTCCGTGATGGCGGCGAGTCTGTGGCCTGCGATTGCGCTCGTTGAGGTCGTCGGCGTGTGACAGTCTCTGCAGATTCCATCTGGATCGGGGTTGTGAAGTTCCGTTTCGCGTGGGTGGGGATGATGCGGCACCCACGGCCTGCCGTCAGGGTGCTTCCAGTCCCTGCGGTGGATGTGTTCGAATCGCAGTGGCACGAGGTCAATCAGCTCGTGCGAGTCGCCGCTGCAGTCGGGAATATCGAAATCCAGGATGTACACTCCATTTTCGGAGTGTGCTCGTCCGATCTGCCTGCGGGGGAAGTTGCGCGCCTCGTAGTGTAGCAGGATGTCTCGCGTCGCGTGGTCCGTGCTGAGGTCGACGCCGCAGTCCATGAGCTGTGCGGCGGACAGGAGGTTGAAGCGCAGGTTTTGGACGATTAACACATCATTAAGAGTGATGTGCGTGCGGCTTCCGCGTGCTTTGAGCACGACGATGCCTTGCGCGCTTGCGCGCAGGCGCGTGTTGTTCGCCACAGTGACGTGAGTGACGGTAGGGGTGGGGACGGCGTTGGATATGTAACGCTCGGAGCCCACCATATGCTGGCCGCAGCAGCTGTCCAAGTACCAGGTGTTGTTGCGCTTGTTGTCGTCACGTGCGAGCAGCGCCAGTCGCGGCGTGACGATGTGCGGAGTGTCGAACTTCAGGAAATGCTCGCGCGAGAGCCAATCAAGTGGCACCACCTGTCGTGATAGTAGGTATACTGAGGAGCCATAGCTAGGGTTGACCTAGCTAGGCAAGAGAGAATGAAGGCAAAAGGGGACTGAACTAGCAAGAATGGGGATACAAATAGCAAACCCTAGAAGGGTTGTACTCGCTACAGAGCACCCCACTACAGGCTAGAGCATAATATTCTGACACACCCCCATAGCCAAAGTGGGGTGTAATCAGCAGAGGAAACAAAGCAGTACAAGCTCAGGGTGGATCACGATGTCACCACTCATTCTGAGCACAAGCAAGAAGCAATAGTTTAAGGTTCACAATTATGAGCAAAGCTAGAGGCAGTCACAAGGGGTCAAGTGAGGAGGAGGAGGCGAGACTGTAGGTGGAGAGGAGATAAGAGGCGTCGGCTGAAGCTGCAGACACACGGGCAACAGGAGTCAAACTGGCTCAGTGGCTACCGGAACAAGCGCCCCGGACTACAGGAGTAACTGGCTCCGCGGCTAAGAAGAGCGGCAGACGAGCAACGGACCCACGGGCGACTGGCGCAGCTGGCTACGACTGGGCTACCGGAACAAGCGCCCCGGACTACAGGTGCTGCTGACGACAAGACGGCAGCCTCCGCTCAACCTCCTCCAACTGTCCCACACCCCTCGACACACACCCCCTGCTTCAAACCCTAGCTCCACTCCGACGGTACCCCCCTTAGACCCCAAACCCTAGGCTCCCACACACCACCCCCCTCAGCGGCAGCTGTAGCAGAGGGAGACGAGGGAGGAGGAGGAGCAGGGAACGGCACACTGAAGCTGCACCCCCATACCCCCCACCCCAAACCCTAATCCAGGAGAACGGGCAGAAGGAGGGGTGGGGCGCCTTCAGAAGCACGGGGGACAGCGGGGAGGACAGGGGAAGCGAAGAACGGGCCGCCCACGGGCCTGGCACCGCCTCCCGAACCGCGCGCAGGCGGTCCGAGCCGCGCGCGGGCCTGGCGCAGCCCGTACGGGCCGCGCGCGGGCCTGGCGCAGCCCGTACGGGCCGCGCGCGGGCCTGGCGCAGCCCGTACGGGCCGCGCGCGGGCCTGGCGCAGCCCGTACGGGCCGCGCGCAGGCCTGGCGCAGCCCGTACGGGCCGCGTGCCGGGTGTACGGGCCGCGTGCAGGCCACGACGGGCGACGGGGGGCGACGCGCGGGTCCCCGTCGCCCGTCGCAGCGCCTCCCGGGGGCGACGTGCCGAGTGACGGGGCAGGAACCCGTCGCGCGCCTCGGGGCACACGGCGGGCAGAGAACCGCCGCGCGCCTCGGGGCGCACGGCGGGCAGAAAACCGCCGCGCGCCTCGGGGCGCACGGCGGGCTGAAAACCCTAGTTTCGACGCCGCGCACCACGGGGCGCGCGGCGGACAGGGAGTAGCAGTAGCAGCGGAAGCAGTGAAGTGGGCCCACAGGCCAGGAACGTTAAGCTCTAATACCATGTCGTGATAATAGGTATACTGAGGAGCCATAGCTAGGGTTGACCTAGCTAGGCAAGAGAGAATGAAGGCAAAAGGGGACTGAACTAGCAAGAATGGGGATACAAATAGCAAACCCTAGAAGGGTTGTACTCGCTACAGAGCACCCCACTACAGGCTAGAGCATAATATTCTGACACCACCCGCATGTCGGGTACGTGCGGGGGACTCTCAAGCAGCGGGACTGGGAGATTCCAGTCCTGGTCGTCGTCGTCGGTGAAGTCGTGGCGCGGACTGAATGGGTTGTTGTTGGAGAACGCGCCAATGGGGTGCGGTGCTGGCTCAGGTGAAGGTGGGAGAGCGTACTCGACGACGGCGCGACTCGCCTGTCATGGCCATGTTGCTCATGACGTTGCGCGCTGGTGCAGTCGGTGACGGCTGCTGCTGCTGATGCTGAACCGCGGGGTTCAGGTTGCGCGTGGGAGGGGGCTGATAGCCCTGGGCTGGACGCACGTCGCCTCGTACGTCTTGTCGGCCGGACCAGTTGCTCGGATTGGTCTGGCGAGGGCGAGATCGGGATTTGCATCGATCTGCCAGATGCCCGAAGTTCCTGCAGATTTTGCAGTAGAGGCGCCTCGGACGTCGCTCTTCGTTGTTGTCGGCGTAGAAGGCGATCCGTTCTCTTTCTCGTCGTGTTGCTGGTCGCTGCTGATCCATATCCCGTTGTTCGACGAGAAGGGCGGCGCAAAGGGCGGCCTCCGAGATGACCCCCTGCTGTCGGAGAAGCGCCTTGCAGGGCCGCCACTCTGGGCCGAGCCCTTGAAGTACGATGTTAACGAAGATTTCTTCAGATATCGTGCTTCCCAACTTCACGATCTGATCGCGAAGGCTCCGACAGCGGTTAAGGTAAGTGTTGACCTTCTCCCCTGCGATCATCTTGGTTTCCAGGAGCTCTTGGAGCAGTCGGCTCGAGGAGACAGAGTCCTTGGGCTGATACACTCCTGTCAGATGTCGCCAGGCGTTGAGGGCTGGAGCAGCTGTCGTTTTGTACGAACGAATGTTGAGCTGCTCCGCCGGGGACATGTTCCGCAGGAGCACCCCGTACGCCATCAGTGATTCGTTGTAATACCTCGCCTTGGCGTCGTCGGTGTCCTCGGCAGGCTCGGCGTAGCTCCCGTCGAAATAATGGAAGATTTGGGCGTTCTGCAGCAGGAGCTCCAATTCGAAGCTCCAGGTATAGAAGTCTCTGCCGTCAAAGCTGGAACTTGTCTTTATTTTTGATATGCTCAGAAACTTTGATTGAGCGGAGAGAATTGCTTCTTCACTGGGACGGGGAGCCTTGGGGGTTGAGCCATTTGTGTCGAGGGAGAAGGTTTGCGGGACGGTGTTCTGCCCAGTTGGGCCCGGTTGGGTTGGTTGCGAGGATGTTCCCGCATCGCCGTTCCGCAATGTTTGGAGCCCTTGCTCCAGACTGGTGAGTCGCTGAAGAAGTTGTGCGAGGACTTCGGTGCCGATCGAAGTTGTTTCCTCGCTTGTCGCAGCCGGGTTGGTGCGCGCTTCAGCCGTCAGATTAGTCTGACCACCAGATCCTCCGGCCATTTTCACACGCGAGCGTGTGCCGGTCGCCACTTTCCGAGTGTCGCAATTTTCGGGAGTGGTGTTGCGAAGGATTCCCGAGTCGCTCTCATACCATGCTACGATCAGAGAATGATCGCTAACCAGGATCTACTCGGGAAGGTTCGCACACAGGGAAATGTAGTTGGTGGGCCCGTGACCTCAATAGCAGAGTGAATGTAAAATGCTTGAGATAATTAAAACATGCAAATACAGCAAGTATAAATATGAGTACAGGGAAGACGAAGCGACCTAGCTAGCCATGTACTCTAAGGGGTACATTCCCTTATTCAAATACATTCCCAACCGTGCGGCGCGTACAGTTTCGTAACTGTTCCCGCCAAAACATCCTGCCTGCAGCTGTCCGATGCTGTATGCTTCCGACGGTTCAGATGCGACCCAACTGTCTGACACTTCGAGTCAAACTCCAACTGTCTGACGGTTCGCTTTCTTGCTTCGATACTGCGTGCTTCTCTTGCTGCGGTGAGGAGTGCTCAGTAACAATTACATGTTACTATTCGTAACAGAACCCTCCTCCGAGGTTTGGGCGAAATGCCGCCCGAGAAACTACGCGCGCCCAAAAGGCGAAATTTCGCAACCGCATCGGGAAGGTCCATCCCCACCTTCCCCCCAATGGCGCGAAATTTGCACATCACTGACCCACCTGCTGCCCGCTGACCAAAAAATGTTCAACGTGGGTTAAAAACGCAAATAAAACGCGTTCGATTTCAACGGGGTTATGTTGGGGGAGGAGAACTCCGAAGGTGTGTTTGGGATGGAAAAATGGGGGGTATACGAACCCCCCTGTGTCAAAATGAAGGCTTGTTCGAGGGTTCCCCTGCACAGCAATGCGTCCGCGGTGCCACCGCTGTGCCACCGCTGTGCTTCGAAAAACGCAGCATGACGATGGCATTGCAACGGGATGGGCTGCGTTCTGTTGGCGCATTAGTAATGCGCGCACGACGCACAAGTAGTGCGCTCGGAGGCTTCCGCGCATAAGAGCACCCCCCTAGAATTACCACGAAGGTATGACTCAGTCGCGAGGTATCTGTGAGGCAGGCACCAGGTTGTTTACGAGTGGGCAAACCCAAAATTTTAGAAACCAGCCGCACTGACCTAGGGTTAACTTTTGAGGCACGCAACATGAATGGGTACAAACAACCACCCAATGGGCATGCACCTTAAAACCCGTTGGGTTCGGAAACTAGCTAAATTCAAAATTTCCAGGGCGTTTTAAGCTGCCCCGCACAGCTTGTGCGCCCCTTTAACGCTGGGAGACGAGCGGATGGGACTCGCACAGGCTGTGCGGGAGGTTTGCCTGTGAACGCAAGCTCCTGGAATATTCCGAACGCACAAGCAGTACAGCGTTTTTGCGCACGCACAAGTAATGTGCGCACAACTTCCGCAGCAGAGGTTCGGGTCACACTAACGATTCCCTCCAGCTCCAAGCCTTGTCGCGCAAGTTCCTCGTAAATTCAATGTTAGGGTTACGCACAAGCTATGCGCCAACAGAACGCAGCCATGGTGTTTTGCCTGAGGAGGTAGTTTCGTCCCCGCTTCCATATGCCGTCGAAACGTAAAAATCGGTGTACAAAAGTGGGCGTTCGCCAGACGCCCACTTTGTTAATTGGTTTGGACGGTTGGTGAGGCTCGGCACATTTTTCACGGGCTGACCAAGCTGACGGAGGTTAACGAACTCTAACTGACGGGATCAGGAAGGCGAGACCCACCTTCCTGATCCCGTTGTTATCCCGTCGTTTTCAGTTATATTGGTGCTGGCGAACAGCACCAGTATGAGGGCGAACCTGAACTCTTGGCTGGAGCTTCCTCGGCTGACCTACAAGGGAAGGTTCAACACTGCAAATGAAGGCTGGAGCAACATGGAATGAAAGTCAATGCCGCGCGCGCTGTAACAGAAACCCAGCAGTTCAGTTTGTCATCGATGATATGTACACGGTCGTCTCGCTTCGCTTGCCTTACCACGCTGGAAACGCGTCGTCGTCAACGCTTGAGATTCGGGCATGAAAGTTGCCTGCGATGGCGTTTGACCATCAGCCCATTGCAGGCTATGTGGCAGAGTGTCGCTGGTTGGTGAAACCGGCGCAAGTGCGGGATGGTGAAACACTGGGCGCAAAATCCCCCTATTCCACGCAAATTCTTGTGAGCGCAATTCCTCCCCACTCCCACTCGCTGACCCATCCCCCTCCGAAAAAGGTTATCCACCTGATTCTTGTTCGAGTCCTCACTTTCGCCATTCTTTCATTTCGCATGGGCTTCGCAGCTAGCAAAAGAGGGCTTAAAAAAATTGTATCTTATCCGTCGACATTTTGACTTCGGTATCTTCGTTACCATTGGTTCATAAAACATTGCAACTTGCTCGGGGGGCTTGTAAGTTGGGTGGAACTGGCCAGTCTCTAAACACGGGTCCGAAATTTCTAATATGCACGGGAAAAATTCGTGCGCAGGGGTGGAGCATCGCGTGTACGTATCGCCACCAGCCACAATTTCCTCTTCCTCTCACACTTTCTCCATCCTTACCGTTCCGTTCCACTTACTGCCTAGCAATACCTTGTGCATGGGTGCGTGGTTTAGGGAACTAGGCAAGCATCTCCTGTACGGATGCCTCGACGGTCCTAGGGGTGCTATCAGCTATGCTATGCGATGCCATGCCATGCCGTACCATCAATTCAGGCCAACTAGGTTCGCTCCTGCGCCTGCCATCCAGTGCAGCCAAGTGACACAAATTTTACTGGAAACATTCATCGCATAAATAACCGACAGTTGTTATGGTCAGCGCGAAATGTCTAGCTACTACTGTATCCCCTGCCACACTCAAGCAGTCGACTCGACTCGACGTGCCGGGGACTACGGAACCATTCAATCCCTCCCTCTGTGCGACTTTACCTCGGAAGCATCCCAAGAGCACAGCTGCATTGGAAGGATAGCGATGAGGTCACCTCGCCTCGCCACCGCAGCCCCGGGCTGTGAGCGCGTGCTTTGCGATGCGATGCGATCATGCAACCCAGCTCTGGCCGGGCCACGCGATGTGATGAGTCCGCCCATATATACATCCGATGAGTCAGATGAGTCATCACATCACTTCCCGGTTTATAACCGTATCACGAACTTCAGAGAGAGTTGACGTTCTTTTAGCTACAATAAACCGTGACGACTTTTGGCAAGCATGCCGTGGTTTTGAGTAGGATGCGTGGAAACACGGAATGCAAGCATGCAAGCAAGCATGCAAGCAAGCTAGCACCCACTGAGTGGCCCCGCGTGTTTTAGACAAGCACCCCCAGGCCACCGGTCGCCTTGAACGAGCACCCCTACTAATATTTCGCATCGCGTCGCAGCCTCCGCTCGCCATCCAAGTCTAGTTTCAGCACAACCGTTCGCTTCGAATCCGGTCCTTCAAAATTCGTTTTAGCAGCCTCTTAGGGGTAATCCCATTAGCATGCATGGTAATCCCATTAGCATGCATGGTAATCCCTGCGCTTGTTTGGTAATCCCGCACAGCCACGCTCGCTTGTGATGGAACTGCCGACGCTAGCAGCAGCAGCATCAGCAGCAGCAGCACCCCGCAAACATCCATCCCTGCCAGCCGTCTGCCCGCCGGCCGGTCACTTTGCCTGATATGCAGATCTCACGAGCTCGCAGAATGGGGTTCTCAAAGCCTTCCCGTCGCAATCGCTGCTACGACATTCGTTAAAAGAAGTTTTGCTGACGTTCGCTGAAGAACATTAGTTGCTGAAGTTCGCTGCTACGACGACATGTGCCAGCACATTCCCGAGCAGCTCATCCTCCTTATCCCAAGCACCTTCCCATTCACCTGATCGCAGAAACCTCTATTAGTACCATTCTCCCACGCGATTGAACTCAGCTCCCACGCGTTTGAACTCAGCTCCCACGCTTTGCACTCTTTCCGAGCTTAGGGTTCGAAACCTTCAGACTACGAGACGCCTGCGCAAATCCCGACGGCTTGCGGCTCTCACGCCGGTTCCAAATCCTCCTCGGTCGCCGGTTCATCCCGAAAAGATTTGGCGCACTGCTAGTGGTTCCATGGCGGATCAAATCTCGCGCCCACGGCGCTGCGCCGTCCAGTTGATTGACGCCTCGCCGCGGCCGCCTCCCGCATCTTTGCAGCTTCCGCAGCAGGCGGAACAACGGCCGACACGCGCGGAAACGGGGGCTGTACGCGCTAAGGAGCTTGTGCTACAACTAGAGCGTCTCGTTGCAGATTCAAACCCGTTTGGAGCCTCGCGCGGAAGAAGCAGCGGCGGCAGCGAAAGCGCCGCGAATTCAACTCGAAGTTTGAGCCCAATTTCGACTGCACAAAGCGCACGATGCGCAGAATCCGGCGACGATGGCGCCACCAGCGAAAGCCGCGGTATTCGAAGGTGCAAGGCCGTCGCGGGCGCTGGTGACGACGGCGTCCGCAAGGGAGCGGACGGCGGAAGCGGCAGCCGGGGAAGGCGGAGGAAGAAAGGCGGGCGCGGAAAAAAGGGGAAGAGGAAGGCGGAAATGTGTCCCTGCGGCTGCGCGCGCATGGTTCCGGCGGATGCTCTGGCGGAGCAGCAGCGGGAGGTACAGCACCGAAAAACGCAGAGTCAGCCTTTAAATCCTCCAGCAAGTGCGCGGCTATTCGGGCAACGCAGCGCGACTGCCACGTGTCCGGTCGAATCTCCGTTTCTTGACAGCCTCGTTCGGTCTCTCGCATTCGAAGCGTCAAACGACGACGTTGAAGTTGATCCTACGGTTACAGAAGCTGGGAAATCTCCTCTCGTCGTGTGCCTAGCAAGCGATGGTTTTTGTGACAATAACGGGCGCGCAAGTGCTGCTGCCCCATGTGACACTAACGAAGGCGGGAACCAAGGTAATTCTGCTGACTCTGTTTGCAGGGGCGTTGCTGCGACAGAATTGACGGTGGCAGCGAAAGTCTCCGAACGGAAAGTTGATCTATGCGGAGCAGATAAAGAGCGGCAAACTACGGAGGAGCAGCAAGAGGGGAGTGACTGTAACTGCAAGCGTCGCGACGATTCTCAGCGACGGAATGAGAAAGAGGCGACGTCGCAGCCCGGGTCGCTACGACCGGAGACGCCAAGCAAGACTAGGCATTTCGACCGTTCGATGGCGGTCGCCCGTTGGATTTTGTCGCCAGTCAATCCGTACTCGTCCGCGAGACGCAGAAGCTCTTCGCACAACCGCACGCTTGAGGACACTCGATCGTCTTCCAGCGCTCGATCCGAACCAGTAACCAGACCTTCGTCAAGCAGGACGAAATCCGTCAGCGCACGTCGGGATCTTTCTGGAAGTTTCGGTGGGTCCGGTTCCCAGCCTGCAGATGTTCGCGGTTTTGTTTCCGAGCCTGCGTCCCTGGTTCACTCGGCAAGGACTGACGCATCAACCTCTAAATCATCCCATAATCAGACGTCTACAGCTTCAAGTTCAAGATGCGACAATAAGGATACTCCAAATGGTGCAACAAATGTCGTGGAAAACACACATCGCATCGACTCACGAGGCCATTCTAAGCCACCCATGTGGAGATGGCTGCATCTTCTCTCAAGTGAGTTGCATATCACAACCTTTCAACGATCATGACTACCGTATTACTCCCCCTGTAGCCACACCCACCTATACAGTTATGAATTATGCTTATTACCTTTCCCTGTCTATTACGGTAACGGGTAGTGTCAGTTCCTGATCATCCCCATCCCCTCCCGTTTCTCCTCCCTTTTCCTCCTCTTTCTCCAACTGCCAGGTAACATGGGGTCCCAGCTTCCACACACAAGTCAGCCACGGTTGGTCTCATGAGCCCGCGCTTTGAGGGTGGCGAGGTGATCTCATCCCAACAGAGGGCACCCAGGACAAGAGCCACTTTGTCAGACCATTATACGGTAACTGTATGCACAGAAGGCCGCGCAAAAGAGTCCGACCGTGCATGTGTTTCTAAGTGGTTTAAGCCGGTTGGTCAACCCAGGTTGGTCTCGTAAACCCACACTTTCAGGGCACCCAGGATAATCTCCACTCGGTCGATCCAACATAGCCATGACCGTCTGCACAGAAGAGTGTGCGAAGGAGTCGGATCGTGCATCTGTGGCTCGGGTGGTCAGAGCTACTGTATGGGACTACTGGTTGGTTGGACTGCACCTCATGAGTTTGCCAAGGAGCAGGGCAGGGGCCTCCGGAATTGAGGGTCTACAAATATTATCGGCTTGTGGCTGAGAATGGCCTTAGAATCATGGCTTTCTGCATTGCGCTGGAGCAGGGAATCACGGTGACCAGCTGGAAGCCCAGATGCCCCAGTTGTTGGGCATCGCAGGAGGTGCAATGTGGTGTACTGGTGTGTGCTCCACGTGCGATGTGGTGTGGTGTGTATGTGTTCCAAGTACGATTTGGTAGCTCTTGTAAAATAGCTTCCTAGAGTGGTGGTGCGAGTCAAATAGGAAGTACCATAGCATTAGGAGTCGTCCATGTTGTTATGCCAGAAGCTCAATCATAGCTTGTGTAGTAGTGTACCCAGGTTATAGTTACCGTATACCCTAGTTTACCAGGATACTTTGTTTTTCAATGGGAAAATGTCCCAATCTCAGGGTACTGGGCCCAAAACACCACGGGAGTGTCAAATGTCCTGCGTTTGCAGAATGCTTTGCACCTGTTGCATGCCCCGTATGTTGAAGATGGGGGTGCATGCACTGCACTGGAAGGTTGCATTCCCATGGACTCAGAGGTGATCTGTGTACTAACACCAGTATGTATAAGAATATATTGAACATTTGCCCTGAAGGCTGAAGGGCTTTGAAAAAATAAGGACCTCTGTGTGAACTGTAGCGTTTCACCGAGCCGCATGCATGATGGCTGGCAGTGGATTAGGTTACGCAAATGAGAAGGTTGGGTTGGGATGGGAGTACACATTCCATACTTCTACCCATTGCACGTGCAACAACATGTAACATCATTGCTACCCAATGCCAATCTAAACAGAGGTATACAGCGAGGAATGACTGCTTGCACAGCCTCACCAAGTAGAGTACTAGCTAGTGCAAGCTATACTTGCACAATGCCCCACCCCATCTGTACGAAGCTAATATATGGTAATCCCAAATCGCTGTCAGGCTCTCAGCCCCGGCCTTCAGAAATGGTGTCCAGCATGGTTCTATATTGCGCCAGGTCCTGGGAATGACGCAAGAAGGGCAAACAAAAGAAGTATTGCAAAACTAGAATGAGGATATGTTGAGGCACTGGAAACACTACTGTTGATACAGGGAAGAATGGCAGAAACAACTTCCGGATGTGCGGTGCCGTCGGAAGGGATGGGTGGGGGGAAAAGCATGGCAAGCAGGTAGGAGGAAAATAGTAGTGGGTAAAGGGCCAAGGGCATGAGAAGCCATAAAAGGCAGGCCGTTTCCGCGCGTGCTAAGGCGCCCTTGGAGAAATGAACGAAAGAAAGAAAAGGTAAAAAAAAAATAACAATCCCTCTCCCTGTACTTCTGAAACATCTGAAAGACGAAGTCACTCACCTCTGTGAGCGCAAAGACACCAATATCATTTCGAAAGAGGGGAGAGTCCCTGCGTTGGCCTTTGAGTCGACTAAGAAATCAACTGTGTACAACTAAGGGTCTCACCTCCGTGAGTGCAAAGACACCGATATCATTTGAGCGGAGGGGAGAGCCCCTGCGGAGGAACTTGCTACCCTGGAAGATGTAGAGCATAGGTACACCCGTAGAGAGCTCCAGCTCTATCACCTGCAGCGTTTCATGTCAAAAGGCAAGAGCCGAGTGAATCAGAGGTATCAGAGAGATGCATATGGACTCTGACAGAAAGATGTTTTCTTGGAAAATGTGGAGCATGGGGACGCCCGTGGAGAGCTCCAGCTCAATCACTTGCAGCGTTTTGTGTCAACACATAGTCGCAGGGAAAAGCAGGGGGATTAAACACTGCTTGAAGAGTTCCGAAAGACAGAGGCGAAGCTGCTGTACAGAACAGAGAATCTAGCAACAACATCCCAGCCTTAATCAACTCTATCTCCCATCCCACAGCATCCCTGGCAGACTGCAGATCAAACACAACGGTTTTACAACGGATACGTTACGTATGAAATCACCGGAAATGCCAGAACAGGGACCGTTAAACAGTTCTGTAAGGTTACAACTCGCAATCACACAACTGGCATACCTTCTGCCGAGGCACATGATGATGGCGTGAAGCGCGTTGCCACGAGGATAAAGTTACATTTCACATTTCAGACATAAACGACATACCTCCTGCGAGGTGAGGCTGTCAAGGTACATGATGATGGCGCGAAGGGAGTTGCCATGCGCTGCGATCATCACATTCTCGCCCGCTGTGAGTCTCGGCTCCACGTGATCCTTGAAATAAGCTACGGCGCGCTCAGCACACATGGCGAGGGACTCGCCGTTGGGAGGCGGGACGTCGTAGGACCGGCGCCAGAGGACGACCTGCTCCATGCCGTACTTGTCGGCCGTTTCCTTCTTGTTCAGTCCCTGGAGATCGCCGTACCTGCACACCAGGTTTGGAAAAGGTAGGATGGGGAGGGCAAGGGCAAGGCACAAGGGACGCCTACGTTCAGTCCCCGGACTCCTGACTCATAAGGAAAAGATTGACTTGTTTGACTGGTGACTCCTGGTTCAGTCCCTGGAGCTTGCTGCACTCAAACGTTGGAATGCCAAGGTTGGCTAGAATGTTTTGGGTGTGTGAAGGTGGGATACAAGTTTCTCAGGAAATCGACTCTAGCATCCAGCAATACAAGGATAAATACTTGCAGGACTGGCGAGAGAGTGGGTGTGGGAGCATATTCACGGATTTGCGTAAGTCAACGTGCTTCAGCCAAACGTGCGATTGGGGACTCGAACCAGTAGGAGGGTAAACCAGAGGAGAATGCTTCAGCACCTCACATCAGTGTGATAGAATCGAAGAACCAAGAACCACGAGACTCACATGCGTTCGTTCAGCTCCCACGCAGTGATGACGGGAATGATCTCCTCGTCCGTGTTCTCGCTGAAAATTCGGCTCCAATCCTTGGCTCTCTGGCTCTCCTCGTGCAGGATGACCGGAACCTGGATAGACACGCATTGGCACAGAGACAGGAAAAGCGAGGCGGGTGGAGAACGGAAAACATCGCGGAGAGCTTGTCAGGGCTGAACTGTGGTCGTGGATCCTTGAATTCGTTACCATTACACTCCAGTACGCAGAGCAGGGGGTGAGAGATTTGTTCTGAAATAAACATTTATTTACTGTACTTTCAAGTCAAAACCACAGTTCATTTGAGCAAGGTTAGCACTAACCATACGTAGGAAGAAACATTTATTTCTTCTCGTTTCATCGTGACTTTGAAGCCGTTCTCACCTTGTTACGGCGATGCTGCGTCATGGCCAGCATGGCGGTCATTTGAGCACGGATCAACGCGGAGGTGAAGATGACATCCACGGGAATTTCCGAAATTCTCTTTCCAGCTTCAATGGCCTCATTAACACCCTTCTCTGACAGAGGAACGTCCACGCAGCCCGTGAATAGGTTCTTGGAGTTCCAAAGAGACTCTCCATGGCGGATAAGGATCAGCGCGGCGGCCTCTGCGCAACACAGGTTTGGAGAATAATTAGGAAGCGAAGATATTAGAAGGCTGTCAAAGAGATGCTGACAATGGCGTCAACGTTCCGCTAAACGCGAGGATAAGGTAGCGATTCCCACAAAAGAGTGCATTGACACTTTGAGGCTATTATAAGAAAAAAATGCTTTGACACTTTGAGGCTATTATAAGAAAAATAATGCGAAGAATCTGGTATGCGGTTACATACTTTCTGTCGCTGCTCCGTTTTGTTGAGCGTCCGAAGCTGCCTCAGCACGAATGGCTCTCCGAACCGAAGTTGATCCTCTGCATATTATCAAACGAACCGTTTATCAGTCTATCCGTGAAGTCCTAAGCCTAATGCTCGACATAAAAGAAGTTTTAAACCTTGAACGGTGTTTCGCCAAACGAGCGACATACATACCTTGCGACCTTTGCGTGAGACTTGAGGTTGGAATGGAGGGATGTAGCTGATGCTGATCGGAAGAAGGCAGCATTCACGACAGACTGCTTTGAAGCTGGATCGGAAATGCTCTTCAGTGAATGACAGCAGTGAACTGCATTTCCAGCCTGAAGGGCCGCCATGATGTGAGATTAGTGTGAATATCCGTTGGTCAGCCAGAAGCTACCAGCACCAAGCTGATCGAGTCAAGAATGCCTGGATCAATTAGTAAACAACAGCCACTCTGGCCTTGTTCTCCCAAATGTCAACCGTATAGACTTAGCTGAGAACAATGGCTATTAATTCTCTGCTTTTTAGCTTGCTTGGACTCCGGAATGGCTTTATCAGCGAGTAGAAACCACTGAGCCAGCTAAAGCCTTCCTCACTCCACCGCCAGGAAACCACTGACTATAGCCTGTGAGGTTGACAGGCAGGGAGAAGAATCACACCTCCAATGCAGGAACAGCCAGCCCACAAGCCAACCTCCACTGGACTCACTGAACCACTCTCGCCCACTCTCACAGAAACCACACCACACTCTCAAATCCTTCAGCTCATGCATCATGTTTTTTGTTCGGTTTCCTGCGTTCCAGGGCGGTGATCTAGATCACCGTGTTAGAAAGCGAATGACCTATCTGAACCGACTGCTAGGAAGCCTGACAACCAGCAGCCGTTGAACCAACGAAAAGGAACTTCGCCAAACCAACATAAGCCAATCATGATCCAGAATTTGAGAAACATTAGCCAGCGAAGCCTGAATCCCGTGCTCCTTGCCTGTATCCGACGTTCGGCGGGACCGAACGTGACGGTTTGGCCAAAGCCCTCACATGACAGCGTCGCCGAGCCGAAGATGCAGCTGGTCAGTCGCCCAACAGATTCTCGTGAATATTCGTGGACGTCGTTAGGCCATAGGCGACGCTCGTGACAGCTCTTGGAAATCACGAATTCGGGCGAGGGGAGATTACCGCCGTTTGTCTCGAGGATGCTGGGAGGACTTGATCAGCCGCTCGCGCGCAATTGGATGATAAAAACGAGGAGAGAAGCTTGAGGTTACGGGATCCTCCGTGCCCCGTGCCAGGACGAACACTCTCGAACACGTGGCAAGGTGCTGTAGGCTATAAGTTAGCCAATCGAATTTTGCTCGTTAGCCTCCAATCTGGGATTGCCATGCAAAAAAGTACCACATCGGACCCAATAACGATAATGGAGCGGGAAATGTCACATCCGCGTCATTCCAGATCAGCAGGCCCTGCCGCCATCACAACTCCCCAAAGCTGCTGGACATTGTTGTTCTGGCAGTTCTATGCCTCTAATAGCGACCCACCTGACGAAAACTCTATCCAATATCCAACAATTTCGGAGGGCGCTCGCCTACTAACTGTATGATGTACCGAATTGCTTTCAAATGCACACAGTTGTACCCCAACTTTCAATGTACCGGTACGTCTTTCAAAAAAAACTAGCGTACCATCCAGCATTTGATAAAAACATTATTTATCTTGGTGGAACATGTTGAGGCACACCCAAAGTCTGAGAGTTTCCAAAGAGCTGACTATATTACATACTATGTAATGTGGTCTCTTTTGCTGGTTTACATGGTGGATGAGTCATCCGATCAGAAATATGATATCACTACAAGTGCCAGTCCATCTGGCCTTATTTGACAAAACCCGAGATGCTATTTTATTTCCAATGCACCCCACCTCGTACATTGCACAAGTTGCACGTTGAGCAGGGCACAGCTGTCTCGTGACGCACAAACCAGCCCAGCCTGCTGCTGCTGCAGCTGGTGGTGGTTGCGCTACTGCAGGTGACGGTTACGGTGGTGGTTGTGGTGGTGGTGGTGGTGGTGCTGCTGCTGCTACTGCTGCTGTTGCTGCTGCTGCTGGTGAAGGTGGCAGAGTTGGTGCTGCCGGAGGTGGTGCTGCTGCCCCAAACTCTCTAAACCAAGGACATCCTCCAGACTCTATACAGTAAGCCCCACTTCAAGACGCTGGAATGGATCCTTATTCGTTTTTTAGTCGACTCAAAATTTCCCTCGGTGCTGCTGCTGCTCCAAGCAAAGAACCTCCTCTAGACTCCTTATAATCAGCCCCATTTCAGGCCGCTGCAATGGGTCCTCGTTCACGCATTGTTTTGCAAGCATGAGCAGCTTCGTCGCGCCTTCTCTACTGTACACTCCGCCCAGCCTCTTATCCATAACGAAGCACAAGTTACAGGGGACAGATGCATGCACATCTTCCTGCTCCTGCTGCTCCCACTGGTGCTCCTGCTGCTGCTGCTGCTGCTGCCAATAATGCTGCTGCTCACGCCCCTTCTCACGCTCCTCCTCCTGCTGCTGTACAAACTGTTCACATCGTTCCAGATGTGTGAGAGCCCAGGGCAGGAGACGGTGGGTTTTCTCAGCAGCACCGGGCGACCGGCCCGTTGCCAGCTCCAGCAGCACCACCCCCAGCGAGTAGACGTCACTGCGCGCCGTGAGATGGCCTAGAGGGGGGAAGGGAGGAGGCGGAAGGGGGTGTCGGGTGGGGTGTGGGGTGGGGGTTGGGAGAGAAGGGGTCTCGGGTCTTGTCAGCAGCACAGCACCGGGTGATCTGCCTATTGCCAGCTCCAGCAGCACCACCCCCAGCGAGTAGACGTCACTGCGCGCCGTGAGATGGCCTAGAGGGGGGAAGGGAGGAGGCGGAAGGGGGTGTCGGGTGGGGTGTGGGGTGGGGGTTGGGAGAGAAGGGGTCTCGGGTCTTGTCAGCAGCACAGCACCGGGTGATCTGCCTATTGCCAGCTCCAGCAGCACCACCCCCAGCGAGTAGACATCACTGCGCGCCGTGAGATGGCCTGAAGGGGAAGATGGTTGGGGCATTGCATGGCACACAAGAATGTGGTTCAGTGCTCTTCAGTGCGGTGGGTGGTGTCAGCAGCAGCACCGGGTGATCTGCATATTGCCAGCTCCAGCAGCACCACCCCCAGCGAGTAGACGTCACTGCGCGCCGTGAGATGGCCTGGGCGGAGGGGGGGGGGTGGTGTAGGAATGAGGGAGGAGAGGGAAAGAGAGACATGAGACAGTAAGGGAGGAGGGGGAAGCTGCTGCCCAGCGAGTAGACATCACTGCGCGCTGTGAGATGGTCTGGAGGGAGGTGGGAATAGGAATTAGGGAGGAGAGGTTGAGACAGAAAGGGGGAAGAAGAAGACATGTTCATCCATCTCCACCACTCTGAACCCCTCCCCACCTGTGTCGTTGTATGAAGGGTCCAAGTACCCCATCATCCCCATGATGCGAGTCGAGACATGCGACTTGCCCCCCTTCAGCCCTACAGTGGCCATTCACTACCCCAAAATCCATGCTTATCCATGTCTACCGCACTGAACCCCTCCGCACCTGTGTCGGTAGATGCAGGGTCCAAGTAGCCCAGCCAGCGTCCCCATGATGCGAGTAGACACATGCGACTTGCTCACTGCTGCAGCCTGTGGCCATTCACTACCCCATGACTCATGTTTATCCATCTCCACCGCACTGAACTGCACTGAATCCCTCCTCACCTGTGTCGATGTACGAAGGGTCCAGGTATCCCAGCGTGCCCATGATGCGAGTAGAGACATGCGACTTACCCACCTCCGGACCTGCCGTGGCCATTCACTACCCCACAATCCATGTTCATCCATCTCCACCGCACTGCACCGCACCGGGCCACACTGAAGCACAGTGAACCGCACTGAACCCCTTCTCACCTGTGTCAATGTACCAAGGGTCCAGGTAACCCAGCGTGCCCATGATGCGAGTCGACACATGCGACTTGCCCGCCTCGGGTCGGGCCCCACAACACAACCCACGGAACCGCACTGAACCGCACTGCATTGCACTGAACCGCATCTCACCCGTGTCGATGTATGCAGGGTCCAGGTATCCCAGCGTGCCCATGATGCGAGTCGAGACATGCGACTTGCCCGCCTCCGGCCCTGCTGTGGCCATGCCGAAATCTGTGAGCTTTGCATTCATGTGCTGTGTTGTGGGGGATGGAGAGGGGTTGAGAGGGGTGAGAGTGGGTGAGAGGCCTCGAAGCATCAGGCACTGCGACTTGCCCGCCTTCTGCCCTGCTGTGGCCATCCACCACCCCACGATCCATGCTTATCCATCTCCACCGCACAGAACCCCGGCTGTAGCATCAGGCACTGCGACTTGCCAGCCTCCGGTCCTGCTGTGGACATCCCGAAATCCGTCAGCTTCTCGTTCATTTGCTGTTGTGGGGGAGGGGGGGGGGGTGCGAGGGACTGTGAGAGGGGATTTTATCCATCTCCACCGCACAGAACCCTTGCTGGAGCATCAGGCACTGCGACTTGCCTGCCTCCGGCCCTGCTGTGGCCATTCCGAAATCCGTCAGCTTTGCATTCATGTGGTTGGAGGGGGGTGAGAGGGGGTGAGAGGGGGTGAGAGGGGGTGAGAGGGGGATGAGACAGTATGCGTTATAACCTCATATGTTGCACGACTTGAAGTCCCTGTGAATCATGTTCTGCCCGTGTAAATACACTCTGTCCGCGTTATTACCTCATCCAGCAGAATATTGCACGTCTTGAAGTCCCTGTGAATCACGTTCTGCCCGTGAAGGTACTCCAACCCTCTTGCCACGTCCACAGCTATGCGCACGCGCTGCTGCCACGTCAGCACGGGCGCGGCGGAATCAACGGCACTGGCAGCAGCACCAGACCCACCCCTAGCCTCTGCCGCAGCTTCATCGCAATCTGCAGCAGCAGGAACATCTGTAGCAGCTGTAGCATTCATACCCCCCCACCTCCGCTTTCTCCGCTCCTCCTCCTCCCCTTCCTGCTCCTCCTGCTGACGTGGATACAGCCACGTGTGCAGATTCCCCCTCTCTATAAGCTCATACACCAGCAACGCAGCAGCACCCCCCCGGGGCCGATTCAGATCCACGCAGTACCCCAGCAGCCGTACCAGGTTAGGGTGGTTCAGACTCCCCAGCATTATGATCTCAGACATGCATTCGTCTACAGCCTTGAAACTGCCGCTGTGTAGCACCTTCACTGCCACGTCACGCTGACGTGGAATGCTGTTTGAACCACCTGAAGCAATGCCACCCGCCCTTCCACCTCCACCTCCTCTTCCTCCTGTCCCTGCTCTTCCTTCCCCATTCCTCTGCACTTTCGCTCCTCCTCCTCCTCCGCTCTCCTCCCCTGGAACCTTCCCGTCGTCTTCCTCGCCGAGCCAGTCCTCCACCGAGCCTCGGTACACCGTGCCGAAGCTGCCTTTGCCCAGGATCTGGCTCGGCCCGAACCACTGCGTGGCCTGCTGCAGCTCGCGGTAGGTGAATCGGCGGAGTGGTAACGTTGACCAGGTCTCGTCTGTTGTTGTGAATCGGCTTCCTGTCACTGGCGGGTGGGGAAGAGAGGCAGGCGAGAAATACAGAACAATGAATGCGGTGGACGCGGCAGCACGTGGCAGCACGTGGCAACACGTGGCAGAACGTGGCAGCACGTGGCAGAACGTGGCAGCACGTAGCAGCACGTGGCAGCACGTAGCAGCACGTAGCAGCACGTGGGAGCACGTAGCAGCACGTGGGAGCACCTGAGGAGGCGAAACTGCAGGCGATGGAGTGGACGGCCGCGAAGCCGTGCAAGTGGAACCACGCCGATCGCGGTCGACGCTGGGGCATCAGCGACACGCTTCGCGGACCGCCTTTATCCAACCTGCTTTCGCAGCAGCCCATGATGGCGGTGCGTTGGCGGCGAGCAAGTTGAATAATATTTTTAAGGCGCCTAATAAAAACCGCAGCCCATGATAGATCCTAAAGAGCTTTAACTAGTGGCGGCGGTGGCGGTGTTAAAAGACGACAGGATACCCGAAATTCACTCTTGAGATCGACGAATAATGCCTCGTGTACTCAACCTCGTCTACTTTTGGTACTCAGCCCATGGCTGGCCGCACGCGGCGGCGAGTTAAGACTGACAAATCATGCCTCGAGTTGAGCGGTGCAGATGAAGGGTCGCTTCTTGACGCTAGTCTACAAGTCGCTTGCATAAGAGTACCCTGGACAAGTACTTCTATCTCGTCGCGTGCACATTACTATCACGGCGTGTGAGAATGACCATTGGCGTGCCTTTCGTTAGTATAGCAGGAGCGGTTGCTCGGAGATTACTGAAAACGCTGTCGAGAAACATACGAAAATCGCGTCCCTTTCAAAAGCACGGAACGCCAGTACGCGCCGTGGCCGCGTCCTAAAATGGTGGGACTTGCGTGTGGTGCAAGAGTGTACGAGGAACAAACTGCGAAGTGATTGAATGGGCTATGGCAATAGCGGCCTTACAGCAGCTGCGGAAGCAGGGAGATACATAAGTCGTATTCCAATTTCCAGGCACCCGAAAGCAATTGTTTTGTGATCGACATATGTACCCAAGTCGAGTGAATCACATACAAAGCAGTTTTGTCGGTTGCATTGCCTTCCAGATAGGTAACCTTGCAGACCCATTGTCTAGTGCGTGGAAACGCACTGAACCGCACTGGACTATTTGTGGAAAACTAGGGTTCACTCAGGGGAGCAGCAAACCTTGCTGAGCGTCTCGGCAATCAAGACGATGGCTGTCGACGGTACGATAAGCGAGTATCAGCCGTTCGATTATCACGGCTGACGAGGCATCGCGCCGCCTAAGACAGGTATTTTGTGCCGTAACGTTACGTCGTTCGCTGTTGCAGTTTCGCGACCAGTCGCATGCTTGACCTGCTTTGAGCGAGACGCGCCACACGTGGCTGCCAAAAAGGTTGCTGTGCTGTTTATTTTCGATACAGAGGTACTTTGGTATGATATAAAGAATAGTCTGAAATGAGTTGTACAATTATCTGGTTCGTGAGTGTCGTGTCGTGTTTTCCTTCTGATACCCCTGGGAATAGCGCTTCGTCAGCTGGTCAGCTGGTCTGACACAATTGCGAGTACCCAATCAATCGTCACAGTCAGGTGGTCCAGGCCGGAGACAAACCTGCAAGTCCTGAACCGAGGCACACAAGTTGGCGGTAAAAAACCTCAAACCAGTTCTCCTTTAGCCAAGCCTCGCTTGTTTTGTTGATGGCAAATCACAGAGCGACACATGACTTCCCGCCCAGCGATTTTGACCTGGCGAATCTGGAAGTCTTGGTGATGGTGCTGAGCATGGAGCTCGAAAATGTTTTGATGGTTGGGTGGATGCTGGATGGTGATGGGCGACAGGTAATCCAGAAGGGGGTGTTACACATTTTGATTTCACAAACCACGGTTCGGTATGGTCTCGTCTGGTTGAAAGTGGTTGAAAACAAAACCGTTGTTTACCGTGTGGTAACATACGGAACCGCACTGGTCCGTCCGCGGGCCAAGTTCCCACCAGGATTTTCTGACATACAAACTCATAGCCATCCTCCGATCTGCTACTAGTACTGTAATGGCTCCGTTTTGTGCTTGACTGGAGGGATGGAGACACAGAGGGTTGCGTGACCACGCCAGGCCATCACCAAGCCAGAGTTAGCTTCCGTGGTTCTCGATTCTTCAACTCATATGCACATCAGGCTTCGAATTCTGGCGGACGTGAATCGTGAGAGAACTAGAACAATCATACAGACAGTAGCGACGACCGTAATAGTTATACGCTAGTTTATATAGATGAGGGACGTTCCTGTAACAGAATGACGAAAGCTGGAGATCCGTCAGCTATGGCGGACCAACGAGCAGAAAGGCATGGAATCGCCGAACCGTCAACCGCGCCGCGATCGTCGTCGATTGGTGGTAGTCTCGGTTCAGCAATCCCTAGTCCTGTAGTTAAGCAAAAGTTACTATTCCAGTCACCGCAACGAGCATCGGAAGTGCTTATAGCGAAGGAAAATGGACCAGGTAAGGAGGGAGACTCTGGTATTCCAGTGTCACCCAGGCCGGGCCTCAAACCTCCAGGAACGGTCACCAGTCTCCGAACCTCGTGGACACCTTCGTCGCGCCTTCCGTCGAACCTGCCGCGTAGGTCAGGCTCGGGTCACGGCTCGGAGGAAACTGGAGAGCTAAGCCGGACCAGCTCAGCAAGCTCGGATGCCGGAAGCAGGTTCGGGACGGAAACTCCGGGAAGGAGTAGCGCGATTGACGCCGCGAGTGCTAGTAGGATCCACTACAATGGTGGAGCGAAAGCGACAGGAGTCCTGCGTCCGAGTAATCATGGTACGTTAAGGTGTATTTTATAAGCATGATGGGAAAATACCATATAATATACAACTGTGGCATCTTCGCTATACCTCTTTCGAAAGTATAGGTCTTGCATGCGGCGCCTTTTGTTTGTTTTTTGCCTCTATGCTAAGCATAATCCGACTATTGCGTAACTTTGTAACTTTGTAACATCTGTTTCGTGTGAATGATGTTTCTCGTTATCCTTGGTAACAGCTGGCGAGCAGGCGGCCTCGTTAGCTGCTGACGTCAAGCCGGAAAGGAGATCGAACCCTGGGCAGGAGCAACACGGCCAGCGGCAGCAGGATTCGATGCAGCAGCAGCAGCACCACCACCAGCAGCAGCAGCAGCAGGAGCAGCAGCAGCAGCCGCAGCAGGCTGGTGGTAGGTTCGGCTTCAAATCCCTCTCATTGCAAAACCACCGGCAGCAGGAACCGCAGCCAACGCCGCCGCATTCGGCGGCACAGCAGCCGCGGGGCCATATCCAAACGGAGGAACGCGCGATCGGAAGCTTCTCCGCAGTTACCGACGGGCCGGACAGGAGGCTCAGCTTCGGAAGGGTGGAGTCGCAGCTTCGGGTGAAAGAGATGAGAGGCTCGGAGAGGAAAGGTTCGGAAAGGAGAGCCGTTGGGGGAGGTCGGGAAGGGGTTGCGCACATGGGGGACGGGGAGGAAGCGGCAGAGGAGGAGCGGCGGAGGGAGATTGAGAGGGAGAGAGAGAGGGAGATAGAAAGAGAGATGGCGGTAGCGCGAGAGAGGGAGGAGATGGAAAGGGCGGAGAGGGAAGAGAGGGAAGAGAGGGAGAGGTTGCTTAAGGAAGAGAGGGAGAAGGAGAGGAAGGAGAAGGAGAGAAGAGTTCAGGAAGAGAAGGCTAGGCGTGAACGAGAGGAGAAAGAGAGGGTTGAGAGGGAGAGAGAAGAGAGGGTTGAGAGGGAGAGAGAAGAGAGGGTTGAGAGGGAGAGAGAAGAGAGGGTTGAGAGGGAGAGAGAAGAGAGGAAACGGAAGGAGAAGGAGAAGGCTGAACGGGAAAAGATAGAGAAGGAAAGGAAGGAGAGGGAGAGGAGGGAGAGGGAGAGGTTTGAGAGGGAGAAGGTGGAGAGGGAGGAGAGGGAACGGCGGGAGAGATTGGAGAGGGAATTGGAGGAGCGGAGGGAGAAGGAGAGGCAAGAGGAGCTGGTGAAAGTGAGACAGAGGGAGCGAGAGCGGTTGAGAGAGATTGAGCGGGAGATGGACCGGCAGAGGCAGGCGCGAATCGCAGAGGAAAGGGAAAGGGAGAAGGAGAGGGCTGAGGAGCGAGAGAAGGAGCGGCGGAGGATGGGAGAGGGGGAGAAGGAGCGGGAGAGGGAGAGGGAGAAGGAGAGGGAGAGAGTGAGAGAGGAGCAGAGGCAGAGAGAGGAGGAACGGCGGGTGAGGCGGCAGAAGGAACTCCAAAGGCGGAAGGAGAAACGCGGTGGTCAGCTATCAGCAGCAGCTGCTATGGGCGATCCTCTTCGTGTGATCGCCTGGGTTTCGGGAGCTGGAGTATCCTTGGCTGCTTTCAGCGAGCCTTCTGGCTCGTTTGGTACACCTTATCAGGTAACAATGGTTGGCTTATCTTATGATATTGTTACAACATGAGATTTAAAGGTGTGTTTTGGAAGTGCATGCCCTGTGCGTTCGTGGTTGCTGTGGTCTGGCGTGCTTCATTGGGATCGTTTGTTGCTGTGACTGTTTTTGGTAATGTGATTGCCGATTAATGGTAACTGACTGCTCATCATGGTGTGATTGTATGCGGTGTGACTATGTGTGTCCAATTCGTGTTTTTCCCAGGCGGCTCCAGATAACTCTCAGAGTGTATGTGACGTGCTGATATGATCGTTTGTGTGTCCAACTCGTGCCTTTTCATTTCCAGGCGGCTCCGGACCAATCCCAGGTGCTGACTGTATGATGGTGTGATTGTATGCGGTGTGACTATGTGTGTCCACTTCGTGTTCCTCCAGGCGGCTCCGGACCATTCCCAGGTGCTGCAGCAGTGGGTGCAGCGCGCAACCCACTTCCACAGCAGGCTGGGATCCGACGTGGCGCCAGCATCAGCTGCAGCTGACGTGGCACCGGCGTCAGCTGTAGCATATTTTTGGCGGGGTGTTAGCGCAGCAGTGGAGGCGGCAGAGGATGTGGCTATAGCGGGGGGTGAAGCGCAGCAGGAGGGCGTTACTGTGACTGCAGGCGCGTGTGCCTTAGGTGCAGTGCGACAGCTGCAAGGGAATGCAAGGAAGAGGGGTAAGACATCTCTTCAATGTGTTCCTTGGCCCCCATCAGTTTCTCCTTTCCCCTTTCTCCCCTCTCTAATGGAGTCCGATTTTATTAGAAAGAAACAGCAGGAAGTTCGTCTTAACTATGGACTCACTTCAACCGATCTCTCATCCACACCACCCCACGTGTAATGTTTGAGACGTCTCAAAAATAACCTCATTACACGTGACTTATGGACTCACTTCAACCGATCTCTCATCCACACCACCCCACCTCCATCCTGCAGTGGCAGCAGCAGAGGCGATGGCGCAGCAGGCGAGGGCGTTCGAGTCCACGTGTGGGGCGGCTGGGCGGGGGAGCGAGGAGGCGGTTAGGGTGGCTATCCAGCAACTCATGGAGTGAGTATGAGTGCTGCTGCTGCTGCTGCTTCCCTGCTGCTGCTTTCCCCCCTCCTATTCCCTTTCCCCCTCCCATTCCCTTTCCCCCTCTCGCTTCCTTTCCCCCTCCCATTCCCTTTCCCCTCCCACTCCCTTTCCCCCTCCCACTCCCTTTCCCCCCTCCCATTCCCTTTCCCCCTCTCACTCCCTTGCCCCTGCCTCGTCCAGAGTCATCGCTACTCAAGGCCTCACACTCCATAGGCTTCCCGCTACAGCCGCCACAACTGCCCCTGCTGCCACAGCCGCTACAGCCGCCACAGCTGCTACAGCCGCCACAGGCGCTACAGGCGGGGAGGAGGAGCAGGACGAGTGGGAAGACCCACTGGTGCTGGCCGTGGGAGGGGCGGTGGGAGCAGCAGCAGCGGCACTTAGGAGCTGGCTAACTGTCGCTGTGGAGGGGAGGAAGGGGAAGAAGGGAGGGGTGGGGGAGGTGGCAACTGGTGCAGGTGCATCTGGTGGGCACGTGCTGCTGCAGCCGCCCAAGGCTGCTCTGACTGTAAGTATCTACTTGCTCTTCTCTGTGGGAGGAAGGTGGCAACTGGTGCAGGTGTATTTGGTGGGCACGTGCTGCTGCAGCCGCCCAAGGCTGCTCTAGCTGTGAGTATTGGGGCTAGAGGGCCCCTCTCTGTGTGTGAGTATTTGGTCTAGAGGGTCCCTCTCTGTGTGTGAGTATTGGGGCTAGAGGGCCCCTCTCTGTGTGTGAGTATTTGGGCTAGAGGGTCCCTCTCTGTGTGTGAGTATTTGGGCTAGAGGGCCCCTCTCTGTGTGTGAGTATTTGGGCTAGAGGGTCCCTCTCTGTGTGTGAGTATTTGGGCTAGAGGGCCCCTCTCTGTGTGTGAGTATTTGGGCTAGAGGGCCCCTCTCTATGTGTGAGTATTTGGGCTAGAGGGCCTCTCTCTGTGTGTGAGTATTTGGGCTAGAGGGCCCCTCTCTGTGTGTGAGTATTTGGGCTAGAGGTCCTCTCTCTGTGTGTGAGTATTTGGGCTAGAGGGCCCCTCTGTGTGTGTGAGTATTTGAGCTAGAGGGCCCCTCTCTGTGTGTGAGTATTTGGGCTAGAGGGCCCCTCTCTGTGTGTGAGTATTTGGGCTAGAGGGCCCCTCTCTGTGTGTGAGTATTTGGGCTAGAGGGCCCCTCTCTGTGTGTGAGTATTTGGGCTAGAGGGCCTCTCTGTGTGTGTGAGTATTTGGGCTAGAGGGCCCCTCTCTGTGTGTGAGTATTTGGGCTAGAGGGCCCCTCTCTGTGTGTGAGTATTTGGGCTAGAGGGCCCCTCTCTGTGTGTGAGTATTTGGGCTAGAGGGCCCCTCTCTGTGTGTGAGTATTTGGGCTAGAGGGCCCCTCTCTGTGTGTGAGTAATTGGGCTAGAGGTCCCCTCTCTGTGTGTGAGTATTTGGGCTAGAGGGCCCCTCTCTGTGTGTGAGTATTTGGGCTAGAGGGTCCCTCTCTGTGTGTGAGTATTTGGGCTAGAGGGCCCCTCTCTGTGTGTGAGTATTTGGGCTAGAGGGCCCCTCTCTGTGTGTGTGTATTTGGGCTAGAGGGCCTCTCTCTGTGTGTGAGTATTTGGGCTAGAGGGCCCCTCTCTGTGTGTGAGTATTTGGGTTAGAGGGCCCCTCTCTGTGTGTGAGTATTTGGGCTAGAGGGCCCCTCTCTGTGTGTGAGTATTTGGGCTAGAGGGCCCCTCTCTGTGTGTGAGTATTTGGGCTAGAGGGCCCCTCTCTGTGTGTGAGTAATTGGGCTAGAGGTCCCCTCTCTGTGTGTGAGTAATTGGGCTAGAGGGCCCCTCTCTGTGTGTGAGTATTTGGGCTAGAGGGCCCCTCTCTGTGTGTGAGTAATTGGGCTAGAGGGCCCCTCTCTGTGTGTGAGTATTTGGGCTAGAGGGCCCCTCTCTGTGTGTGAGTATTTGGGCTAGAGGGCCCCTCTCTGTGTGTGAGTATTTGGGCTAGAGGGTCCCTCTCTGTGTGTGAGTATTTGGGCTAGAGGGCCCCTCTCTGTGTGTGAGTAATTGGGCTAGAGGTCCCCTCTCTGTGTGTGAGTATTTGGGCTAGAGGGCCCCTCTCTGTGTGTGAGTAATTGGGCTAGAGGTCCCCTCTCTGTGTGTGAGTAATTGGGCTAGAGGGCCCCTCTCTGTGTGTGAGTATTTGGGCTAGAGGGCCCCTCTCTGTGTGTGTGTATTTGGGCTAGAGGGCCTCTCTCTGTGTGTGAGTATTTGGGCTAGAGGGCCCCTCTCTGTGTGTGAGTATTTGGGTTAGAGGGCCCCTCTCTGTGTGTGAGTATTTGGGCTAGAGGGTCCCTCTCTGTGTGTGAGTATTTGGGCTAGAGGGCCCCTCTCTGTGTGTGAGTAATTGGGCTAGAGGGCCCCTCTCTGTGTGTGAGTAATTGGGCTAGAGGTCCCCTCTCTGTGTGTGAGTAATTGGGCTAGAGGGCCCCTCTCTGTGTGTGAGTATTTGGGCTAGAGGGCCCCTCTCTGTGTGTGAGTATTTGGGCTAGAGGGCCCCTCTCTGTGTGTGTGTATTTGGGCTAGAGGGTCCCTCTCTGTGTGTGAGTATTTGGGCTAGAGGGCCCCTCTCTGTGTGTGAGTATTTGGGTTAGAGGGCCCCTCTCTGTGTGTGAGTATTTGGGCTAGAGGGCCCCTCTCTGTGTGTGAGTATTTGGGCTAGAGGGCCCCTCTCTGTGTGTGAGTATTTGGGCTAGAGGGCCCCTCTCTGTGTGTGAGTATTTGGGCTAGAGGGCCCCTCTCTGTGTGTGAGTAATTGGGCTAGAGGTCCCCTCTCTGTGTGTGAGTATTTGGGCTAGAGGGCCCCTCTCTGTGTGTGAGTAATTGGGCTAGAGGTCCCCTCTCTGTGTGTGAGTAATTGGGCTAGAGGGCCCCTCTCTGTGTGTGAGTATTTGGGCTAGAGGGCCCCTCTCTGTGTGTGAGTATTTGGGCTAGAGGGCCCCTCTCTGTGTGTGAGTAATTGCAGCTCACCGTGTGTGAGTAGCTTACTCATTCATTATTGATCCCTGCTTTTATCACTCCCTGCATCCCTCGCCTCCCTCCCTCTCTTCCAACCCCTTTCTCTCCCACCAATACACTTTCGCTCCCTGCTGGCCAATCCCCTGCCAGGATTTAAGGGAGGCCCGTGATGTGCTGGACGTGTGGCGGCATGAGCTGGCACGGCTGCACTCGCGCTTAGTCAGCGTCGTCTGCCGCTCCCAGCTGACGTCAGCGATGCAGATGACGTCAGCGCACGGCCGCATGACCTGGCAGCCAGTATCGCCAGCTCAGCTCTTTGGCCAGGACCACGTGGTGGTCCCTGCTGACGTGGCAATGGCGTCTGCGTGTGCTTTCTTGGACCAAGCGATTGACATTCGGCAGCAGGTTAGATGTCCGGGCGGCAGGGTAGGTTCTTTGGGCGGCAGGGTAGGTTCTTTGGGCGGCAGAGTAGGTTTTTTGGGCGGCAGGGTAGCTTCTTTGGGCGGCAGGGTAGGTTCTTTGGGCGGCAGGGTAGGTTCTTTGAGTGGCAGGGTAGGTTCTTTGGGCGGCAGGGTAGGTTCTTTGAGTGGCAGGGAAGGTTCTTTGGGCGGCAGGGTAGGTTCTTTGAGTGGCAGGTGATAGTGGAGGAGCAGGCGCTGCTGAATTCGGTTCGAGTGGCGTTAACTATCCCCTGGTTGGCAGTGCAGCGCAGTGCGGTCAAGTGCAGTGCAGTGCAGTGCAGTGCGGTGCAGTGCAGTGCAGTTAGAACTGTCACCACTATCAGTATCTTCATGCCCTCTCTTCCATCTCTTCTCTGTCCCCGTCCCTGCAGCACAAGGGGTGGGAGGAGGCGATGGCAGCAGCTGCGCTGGTGTGCTCTGTGGACGGTTGTTCGCACAGCTGCAGTGCTTTGCCACTATCAGTATTGTGTTTTCCTCTTGATTATTCTATGTGTCTCGTAACCTCACATTATCCCTCCCTGCAGCATGAGGGGTGGGAGGACGCGATGGCAGCAGCTGCGCTGGTGTGCGATGTGGAAGCTTCCTCCTCAGGCAGCAGCAACACTGGCGCGGCTGACGTGGACAGGTGGAGGCGCTTCCTGGAGCCACTCACAGACAGCCACGTGGCAGACATTCTCGAAGGTGTGGAACATTGAGCTTTTACTGCTAATAGCCTGTGAAAGCCTGTTAAAGCCTCCTCCCTGCCCTCGTGAAGACTGTGAAAGCCTGTGAAAGCCTCCTCCCAGCTCTCGAAGGTGCGGAACATAGAGCTCTTACTGCTGATATCCTCCTCCCAGCCCTCGTGATAGCCTGTGAGCCTATTTCGGTGTGGGCCCTCCCTCCCCTTGCTCTCTACCTCACCCGATCCCTCTCAACATCCCCCACCCACTTCCCCCACCCTCCCATCCCCCACCCACTTCCCCCACCCTCCTTCCCCCCTCTCTCCCCGTCCCCACAGGCGTCCTTGCCAGCTGGCGGGCGGCGCAGGGCATCTACTGGGCGGCAGTGGCCCGGGAGGAGGAGGAGGCAGGGCATCAGCGTCCTACCCCCCACACCCCACCCTCTCTTTCGTCCCACTCCCCTTCCTCCCCGCCCTACAGGCGACCTTGCCAGCTGGCGGGCGGCGCAGGGCATCTACTGGGCGGCAGTGGCTCAGGAGGAGGAGGCGCTGGCGGGGCTGCTGCAGGCTCGACTGGGGGAGGTGCCATCGGCCATGGGGCAGCTGCAGCTGCTGGCACAGTGTTCGTCTTTTACTGCGCTGCCAAGGGTACGATTTCAGTAGGCTTGTATTGTGTGTGGGTCTTGAGCTGACTCAATCGACTGTGTTTTGAGCCGTGTTTTAAGCCGTGTTTTAAGCCGTGTTTTGAGCCGTGTTTTGAGCCGTGTTTTAAGTCGACTCAAAGCACGGCTTGTATTGTGTGTGGGTCTTGAGCCAACTCAATCGACTGTTCCCTCCACAAGGAGCCCTCTTACTTGCCCAAAGAGGGTTGTTTGTTTACTTCAACTTTCAGGGATGTTTTCTCTCAATTGTTTGTACAGTCCTCCCACTTTTGAGGCGCCTAAAAAAAACTTTCAAGGATGATTGCTCTCAGTTGTTCATAAAGTCCTTCCGCTTTTTCCTTTGCTTTGACTCCCTCCCCGTCCTCCCCCCTCCTCCCTCCTCCCCACCACCACGGCAGGTGTCAGCGCGTCTCCAGCACGACTTGCAGCAAATGCTGCACGAGGTGGCCACAGGTGAGAGGGGCGTGTGAAGCTTTTGAATGCCACTAGTTGCGTGTATGAAGATTTGTTTTGAGACGTCTCAAAACAAATCTTCATGCACAGGTGAGAGGGGCGTGTGAAGCTTTTGAATGCCACTAGTTGCGTGTATGAAGATTCGTTTTGAGACGTCTCCAAACAAATCTTTATACACAGGTGAGAGGGGCGTGTGAAGCTTTTGAATGCCACTAGTTGCGTGTATGAAGATTTGTTTTGAGACGTCTCAAAACAAATCTTCATGCACAGGTGAGAGGGGCGTGTGAAGCTTTTGAATGCCACTAGTTGCGTGTATGAAGATTTGTTTTGAGACGTCTCAAAACAAATCTTCATGCACAGGTGAGAGGGGCGTGTGAAGCTTTTGAATGCCACTAGTTGCGTGTATGAAGATTTGTTTTGAGACGTCTCAAAACAAATCTTCATACACAGGTGAGAGGGGCGTGTGAAGCTTTTGAATGCCACTAGTTGCGTGTATGAAGATTCGTTTTGAGACGTCTCCAAACAAATCTTCATGCACAGGTGAGAGGGGCGTGTGAAGCTTTTGAATGCCACTAGTTGCGTGTATGAAGATTTGTTTTGAGACGTCTCAAAACAAATCTTCATACACAGGTGAGAGGGGCGTGTGAAGCTTTTGAATGCCACTAGTTGCGTGTATGAAGATTCGTTTTGAGACGTCTCCAAACAAATCTTCATGCACAGGTGAGAGGGGCGTGTGAAGCTTTTGAATGCCACTAGTTGAGGAGTATGATAGGTGCGAAGCAGATGCTGTACGATAGGTGCTGCTTTCTGAAAGAATGGTGTTAGAGGTGTCAATTTAATGTAGTCTTGCCATGAAGTAAGAGGCGCAACCCTTTTAAGAGTTCTCAAAATGCACGTTCTATCTGCAACCAATAGCCCAAGGATCAAGGTTCATAGTTGAATGTGCTGCTTCCCTCTGCCCTCACCACCCTTCCACCGCCCCCCTTCCGTTTCTTCCTTCCTCCCCCATCCATTTCTCACCCCCCTTCCTCGTCCGTTCGCCTGTCCCTGTTCACCTCCTTCACCTCCCCACCTCCCTGTTCCCCATTCCCCATCCTCCCTTTCCTCTCCCCCTCCCCATTCCCCCTCCCCATTCCCTTCCCACCCGGGCTCCCCATTCCCCTTCCCCATCCCCTTCTCCATCTCCCCCTTCCCATCCCCTTCTCCATCTCCCCCTTCCCATCCCCTTCTCCATCTCCCCCTTCCCATCCCCTTCTCCATCTCCCCCTTCCCATCCCCTTCTCCATCTCCCCCTCCCCATCCGCCGCCCCCTCCCCACTCCCCGTCCTTGGCCAGACGTGCGAGCACTGGAGGAGCAGCTATGGCACCCAACAGCAGCCTGCCACGTGTCCTCTCTCGCCCAGCTCAGGGGTGTGCCACGTGTTGCCGCCTCAGTGGCCCGCGCCAAAGCCATTCACGGAAAGCTGAGATCTCTAGACGCAGCTCTGCACGCTCTGCTGGGTGACAGCTGGCGCAGCGGGATTGGCCGGGCGGGAAGGGGAAGCAGCAGGAGGGGGAGAGGGGTGGGGGGAGCGGTGGGGATGGGTGGAGATGGAGAGGTGGGGGTTGATTGTGGTGGGGCTGGGTGGGGAGCGGTGACAGATGGTGGGCTGCGGAGGTCGATTGCTCGGCTGTTGGAGGAGGCATTGGAGCACACAGACCCTCAGAAGGTGTGTGTTTGTGTGTGAAGAGATATCTCCCACTACTGACAACACCAACCCCACCATGTGCAGAAGAATGAGGGATTTTTTAGAATTCTCAGGGATTTTTTTAGAATTCTAAAAAAATCCCTGCATGTGCAGAAGAATGAGTGCAAAGGAGGCAGAGGAGGCTACAAGAGGCCCTGTTCTCTTATTGAGTGTCCCCCGCTCATCCCGCCTGCTCCTATTGAGTGTCTCCCTCTCTTTTCTCCCATTTATCCATCCACTCTTCCTTTCAGACCGTCAACCAATGCATTCAACAAAATCTCTCTCCCACCACCACCACCGACAACAGCAGCAGCAGCACGAATGCGGAGGAGGCTCTGAGGGGCCCCTGTGCTCGCCCCTTGCTCGTCCCCCTTTTCCAACGTGTGTCTCCCACCCTCCCACATCCATCCACCCATCCACTCTCCCTTCCAGACCGTCAACCAGTGGCTGCAAAAAGAGCTCGCTCCAATCAGCAACACTGGCAACAGCAGCAGCAGCATGAATGCGGAGGAGGCTCTGAGGGGCCCTGTGTGCTTGCCCCTTGCTCGTCCCGCCCGCCCTTAACCAGTGTCCCTCACTCTCCCCCATCCATCCACCCATCCACTCTCCCTTGCAGACTGTGAATCAGTGGCTGCAAGAAAAGCTCGCTCTCACTGCTGGCAACAGCAGCGGTAGCATGAGTGCGGAGGAGGCAGAGGAGGCCCTGAGGGGTCCTGTGCTCGCCCCTCCCTGCTCGTCCCGCCTTTCCAACAAGAGTCTCCCATCCACCCGTCCATCCATCCACCCACTCTCCATTCCAGACCGTCAACCAGTGGCTGCAAGAAAAGCTCGCTCCCACTGCTGGCAACAGCAGCAGTAGCATGAGTGCGGAGGAGGCAGAGGAGGCCCTGAGAGGCCCTGTGCTCGCCCCCTGCTCGTCCCGCCTGCCCCTGGCTGACGTCAGCAACAATAGCGCGGCTACAGCTGGGGAGGAGGAGCAAGCGGGGGAGCCGCTGCTACAGCTGCAGGTGCGATGAGGAGAGGTGGGGTGAGGGGTGGGTTAGAGTTGGAAATCCAGCGAGCGTGAGAGTTGGATGAGGGGAGGAAAGGGGAGGGGATGGTGAAAGCAGGCAGATCGCTGCTACAGCTGCAGGAAAGGAAGAGAAAGTGATGATGGCTAGAAGATCTTCGGACATCTTCCAGGTGAGGAAGATGTCCGAAGCGCTGCTGCTCACTGGAAGATGTCCAAAGATCTGCAGGCGAGGAAGAGAAAGTGGTGACGGCTAGAAATTGAAGTGTGGGAAACCGGTTGGATGGGGAAAGCAGGCTAAGATGTTGTGTTCACGGGGAGGAGGAGCAGATGGAGCAGGTGAGCAGACGAGCAGGTGAGGTTGAGTGATGGGGGGCTTTGGTTTTTGGCCTCAAGGGGGTAGGCGGGGGAAATGGGAAAAGGGAAACGGAGAGGGGGAAAGGAGGGGCCGTGAGTTTTTGTTTTAGGCACCTCAAAAGTGGAAAATCAGTGGGAAGGGAAGGGATGCGGGGAATGCGAGTTGATGGGCAAGCCTCCTCCATCTGAGCAAGGAAGTCCGTTCTCTGAGGGCGGCTGGCTTCCACATCCCCCACCACCTGCTCGCCTGCGCCCTCTCCGCCTCTGCTGCCGCCTCCTCCGCCTCCACCATCTCAAGAGCTCCCCTTGACTTAACCCCTCGCCCTTTTCCCCTCCACCCTTTTCCCCTCTGCCCTTTTCCCCTCCACCCTTTTCCCCTCTGCCCTTTTCCCCTCTGCCCTTTTCCCCTCTTCCCTTCTCCCCCTCCCTATAATTCCTTCCTCAAGTGGAGCACAAGACGAGCCTCCTTCACTTGAGTGAGGAGGTGCGATTGCTAAGAGCCTCAGGCTTCCACATCCCCCACCACCTGCTCGCCTGCGCCCTCTCCGCCTCTCCCCTTACCTGAACTACTGCCGCTCTATCCCTCCACCCCTCTCCCCCACTGCTCCTCTGCCTGTCTATCTTCTTCAGGTGCAGTACAAGACAAGCCTCCTCCATCTAAGTGAAGAAGTGCGTTTGCTAAGAGCATCCGGCTTCCACATCCCCCACCACCTGCTCGCCTCCGCCCTCTCCGCCTCTGCTGCCGCGTCCTCCGCCTCCACCATCTCAAGAGCGCTCGAGAGCTTTGCTGACGTCAGCGCTGGCGTCAGCGAGGGCGTGCTGCCGCTGGTGGCGGCGTCAAGGGAAGCCGTGCTGGGGATCATGCAGAGCGGTGAGTGGCGGTTGGTGATAATGCAGAGCGGTGAGTGGCGGTTGGTGATAATGCAGAGCGGTGAGTGGCGGTTGGTGATAATGCTGAGTGGTGAGTGGCGGTTGGTGATAATGCAGAGCGGTGAGTGGCGGTTGGTGATAATGCTGAGCGGTGAGTGGCGGTTGGTGATAATGCTGAGTGGTTAGTGGCGGTTGGTGATAATGCAGAGCGGTGAGTGGCGGTTGGTGATAATGCTGAGTGGTGAGTGGCGGTTGGTGATAATGCTGAGTGGTGAGTGGCGGTTGGTGATAATGCTGAGTGGTGAGTGGCGGTTGGTGATAATGCTGAGTGGTGAGTGGCGGTTGGTGATAATGCTGAGTGGTGAGTGGCGGTTGGTGATAATGCTGAGTGGTGAGTGGCGGTTGGTGATAATGCTGAGTGGTGAGTGGCGGTTGGTGATAATGCTGAGTGGTGAGTGGCGGTTGGTGATAATGCTGAGTGGTGAGTGTGCACTCGGGTAAGGAAGCAGTGATGGGGGTACTGCTGCAGTCTGGTGAGTGGGTAATGCAGTCAGGAAGCTAGGGCGTGCTGCTGCTGGTGGTGGCAGCGTCAAGGGAAGCGGTGCTGGGGATAATGCAGAGCGGTGAGTTAAGGTTGGGGATAAGGGGGAGTGGTAAGAGGGGTACATGCTTGGGAGGAAGCTCGTTGCTGACATTGTTGAGGCGCCTCAAAAGTCATATTTGGGTTTGTCATCTAGGGCGTGCTGCTGCTGGTGGTGGCGGCGTCAAGGGAAGCCGTGCGGGGCATCATGCCGAGTGGTAAGTGGGGGTTGGTGACACTGCCGAGTGGTAAGTGGGGGTTGGTGACACTGCCGAGTGGTAAGTGGGGGTTGGTGACACTGCCGAGTGGTAAGTGGGGGTTGGTGACACTGCCGAGTGGTGAGTGGGGGTTGGTGACACTGCCGAGTGGTGAGTCAGCACGCGGGTAAGGAAGCAGCGATGGGGGTACTGCTGCAGTCTGGTGAGTGGGTAATGCAGTCAGGACTCAGGAAGCGGCAATGGGGGTACTGCTGCAGCCTGGTGAGTGGGTAATGCAGTCAGGACTCAGGAAGCAGCAATGGGGGTACTGCTGCAGCCTGGTGAGTGGGTAATGCAGTCAGGACTCAGGAAGCAAGGCCGTGCTGCCGCTGGTGGCGGCGTCAAGGGAGGCGGTGCTGGGGATAATGCAGAGCGGTGTTGAGGATAAGGGAGAGCGATATGTTGAGACCACTTATGAGAATTCTCAAAAATGCAGAGGGTGAGTGTGTTGAGGATGAGGGAGAGCGATATGGGGTTCATGCATGGCTGGTTGTTGTTGACATTCTGCACGGATTTGTCCACAAGGCTGTGCTGCTGCTGGTGGCAGTGTCGCGAGAAGCTGTGCTGGGGCTCATGCAGAGCGGTAAGGGGGGTTCGGGGACATTATAGAGCGGTAATGGGATCGTCTTAAGAGGTAGGGAGAGGTTGGGGATAATGTAGAGCGGTAAGGGGTCTCACTGAGGGGTGGGGTGGGGTTGGGAGAAGATATTTAGTAAGGAAGCAAAAAGTATGAGTTCGCTCGCGGTGTGCCTGTGGGATGCCATAGAGGTGTGTGTGTGTGTGTGTGTGTGTGTGTGTGTGTGTGTGTGTGTGTGTGTGTGTGTGTGTGTGTGTGTGTGTGTGTGTGTGTGTGCTGCAGTTATTTTTGAGACGTCTCAGAAATAACCTAATTACACGTTCGCGGTGTGCCTGTGGGATGCCATAGAGGTGTGTGTGTGTGTGTGCTGCGGCAGCTACTCAGCTCACTCCTTGCACACCGCATTCTCTTTCCCCACCGACCTTTCCTCCTGTGTCCCTCACTTGCTTCCCCCACTGCCCGCAATGCAGGCCAGGGCGTGGTGTGGGAGGAGGAGGACGACGTGGACGATTTCGCCATGTGCCTGTGGGATGGAACGGGGCTCAGCCCTGATTCAGTCGCCCATCTTAACCACTCCTTTTGAGTCGACTCAAAAGTCAACGTGGGATGGAACGGGGCTCTGTGGGTCGGATTAAGTCGCCCATCTTAACCACTCCTTTGTCCCCCGACTTCACCTCCTGTGTCCCTCGCTTCTCCCACTGCGCCCCCGACACTGCAGGCCAGGGCGTGGTGTGGGAGGAGGAGGACGACGTGGACGAGTTCGCCATGTGCCTGTGGGATGCAGTGGAGGGAGTGTTGTGTCAGTTATTTTTACCGGCTCGCCCTTCCCAAACACCCCCAATTGCAGGCCAGGGCGTGGTGTGGGAGGAGGAGGACGAGGTGGACGAGTTTGCAGTGTGCCTGTGGGATGCTGTGGAGGCATTTTCAGCTGCTGCTGCTGCGGCCAAGGAGAGGCACGAGGCGGCATGGCAGTGCCTGCAGCGCGTTCAATCGTGTGCCTACAAGGTGAGAGCCGGTGACTGGAGTGCCGGTGTGTGCCTACCAGGTGTGTGCCTGTGGGATGCCGTGGAGGCGTTTTCAGCCGCTGCTGCTGCGGCCAAGGAGAGGCACGACGCTGCATGGCAGTGCCTTGAGCGTGTCAGATCGTGTGCTTACAAGGTGAGAGCTTACAGCAGCTAAGTCTACAAGGTGAGAGCTTACAGCAGCTAAGTCTACAAGGTGAGAGCTTACAGCAGCTAAGTCTACAAGGTGAGAGCTTACAGCAGCTAAGTCTACAAGGTGAGAGCCTCTAAGCCTGCTCTGGTACTGCTGCTGCTGCGGCCAAGGAGGAGGCATGGCGCTGCATTTACTTGCCGAAACCATGAGATTGTTCTACATAGCTTTGTCTAACAGCACAAAGCGTGGAATCTTTTTTTTTTTTTTTTTTTTTTTTTTTTTTCCATCTTCTCTTTTCTTCTACCATCCTCCCTCACCGAATCAGGACTTGCCAACTCATCTGCGCCAGCTGGCGCATGCGGTGATCGCAGCGATCTCCCGGCCACCGTACCCGGCTGCCACGTCAGCTGCCATGTCAGCAGAGTGGCAGCGTGAGGTGGCTGCCACGTGGGCAGCCCCGCTGCTGATGCAAGCACAGGCGGTGCTGCAGCAGAAGCTGACGTCAGCGCTCTGCTGCTGGCTGAAGAAATGGAAGGAGGTGATTGGAGGAGAATCTACTGTTGCTACAATTCCTGCGGCTGGTGCTGCCCCTGCTCCTGAGTGTGGAGGTCTTGGAGTGGTGGTGAGAGATATTGAGGCTGTTCTCTCAATGCACGGACCCTTTGGTGCAGGAGAGGAGCGAGCTGGTGGAGGAGCAGACGCAGCAGGGGCGGCAGGGCTGGCAGGGGCGACAGGGGTAGTGGGAGGAGATTTGAAAGGGGAATGTGGGAGTGAGACTGAGTCGTTTGTGCTGCAGCTGCTGCAGGAGCAGGTGGGGATGCTGACGCACCGAGTGGCTGTGAAGGGGAGAATTGAGTCAGGGACAGGGGTTACTGATGCAGGGGTAGGCACAGGCGCAGGGGCAGGAGCAGGAGCAGGCGGGAGGATGGAGGTTGAGGTACAGCCTCCTCTCTCCGAGTCGCAGCAACGGCTGCATGACTGCATTCAGCTGCTGCTCGCTCCTGCCCTCTCTGCTGCTGCCGAGGCAAATAGCGTCCTCTCCTCTGCCTCTGCTGCTCTGCAGCTTCCTGCCTCTGCCGCTTTCCCGCCTGCTGATGTCACCACCGCAGCCGCTGGTAATCTCAGCAACGTCAGCAGTAGCAGCAGCGTCAGCGCGGGTAGCTATCACAGCACAGCGAGGGGAGGGTCTGGTGTTGGGAGTCTGTTAGCTGTGAGCTGTGTGGTCCCGGCTCGGCTGGAGGCGTGTGCGTATGGGGTGGTGGATGGGTTGGTAGGGGCGGCTGAGGGATGGGTGGGCGAGTGGAGGGTGGCTGTGGCTCAGGCTGAGGGGAGGCTAGAGAGATGCGCCCGTGCCGCTTCTGCTGCTGCTGTGGCCGCTGCTTCTGCTTCGGGTGCTGTTGCAGCTGCTGCTGCTGGTGCTGCTGCTGCTGCCGCTGCTGCGGTTAGCGAAGGTCCCACCTCCTCCCTCCCGCCCTCTTCTACTGATGTCTGGCGATCTCTTATAGATGAAATCCAGCAGGTTCGGAACCAGCTGGCTGCCAAACCTGCGGTGGTTAGGTTCGGCGCTTCTGACCGAACCTCACTACTAGCCTTGGACGCAGGCTCGGTGAGAGAGGCACTGGTGGGTCGGTGTGAGGCTTGGATACGGGCGGCCGAGGAGGATATAGAAGGGCGGGCGGTTCGGGGATGTAGGGAGGCGATTAAAGAGGTATTTGAGCTGAAGAAGCTATTGGAGGGGATTCAGAGGGAGGCGGAGGGGGAAGTTAAGGAGAGAGAAAGGGAGCAGAAGAAAGGCCAAACGAGGAAGGGAGAGGGGGGAGTGGAGGGAGAGGAGGGAGAGGAGGGAGAGGAGGAACAGGCAGCTATGGTTAGTGGTGGTGCTGATAAGAGTGGTGGGCTGAGTGGGGATGTGCGGAGGTTGATAGAGCATCTAGAGAGAGTGAGGGAGGCGGAGAGGAGGGTAGTGGAGGTGAGTGAGAGAGTGGAGAAACTCAATCCGCTGGTAGAGGCGGCGATTTCTAGGGGAGGAGGAGGTAGCGGCAGTGGAACAAAGAGTAACAGCAGCAGTAGCAGCAGTAGCAGCGGCAGAGAGAGATCCAGCAGTGGTGGTACAAGCAGTAGTGCAGGAGTTGGGGCGGCGCTGGTTCTGGGAAGCTGGAATGAGCTGGAGAAAGAGTGGGGGGAGTTGGAATGGGCAAGAAAGGCTGTTTCGGGAGAGAGAGTAGCAGCAGCAGAAGCAGCAGGAAAGGGAGTAGAAGCAGCAGCAGGGGGATTTCCCAGCGGGGTAGTTTTCCTCCGGGGGCTTGTGAGCGTGGAGGTGTTAAGTGCGGTGCAGGTGCATGTGGGGGAGGTGGGGAGGTGTATGGAGGAGATTGAGACGTGGTGGGACGCTGCTGCTCCTACTAGTGCGGATTGCTCCAGGGGCAGGGCTGCTGGCGCGCTGGTGCAGTGCGCACGCTTAGTGGGGCAGCTTAAAACGAGGATAGAGCTTGTGAGGAGAGCGATTGGGCTGGTTGGAGGGGCGGGCGGGGAGGAGGAGGAGGAGGAGGAGGAGGAGGTGGGGAGAGTGGTGGGGAGGTTGGAGAGAGTGATCGCAGGGGGGGAAGAGATGCAGCATATGTGGCTGTTGATTAATCACCTTTTGGATGTTATTGCATCTGTCGAAGGAATTAGGGTTGCAGAGTTCAACCCTGAATCGGATTTAACCCCTCTGCACTCCGCCTTGAGCGATGTGAACCAGGAGGAGGAAGCTTTCGGGCAGCACGGCGCGTTCCGGGCGGTTCAGTCCTCTGCCCGGAAACTTATCGCGAGCCTAGGTCTGGTGTCGAAGCTAGTTAAAGCCTCGCTGCAAGAGGCCCATTGGAGGGCCCTCGCCCGAGCCTTGGGGTTCCAAGCCAAGGGCGGGCTCGGCGCCGGAGGTACCCTGCAGGTTCGGGATCTGGTTCGGGCGCTGGGAGGCTTGGAGGGCCGGGCGGCGGCAGAGCAGGTGTTATCTGCCGTCCAAGGGGAGGTGGCACTGAGGCAGTTTATGGATAAGGTTGAAAAGGAGTGGGGCGAGCAGGAATGGGCGTTCAAGGGGTTCCGAGACAAATGGAAGATTGTGGGGAATTTAGGGGTGGTTGGGGAAAGGGTGTTAGAGCATTTGAGTATGCTGGGGGCCATGAAGCAGTCTCCCTTCTTCCCGCCGTTTAGAGGGGCTGTGAGGGAGTGGGAGGGGCGGCTTGGGCGGCTGAGTGAGCTGGTGGATGCGCTAGCAGACGCGCAATCCAAGTGGGTTCGTTTAGAGGCATTGATGACATCACCCGCCGTCCGCTCGATGCTACCTGACACGCACAGTGCCTTCCACGAAGCTTCCCTGCCGTTCACGACGTTCCTCGGATCGCTCGCCGCCCGCCCTCTTGCGATCGACCTGGAGGGTCTGGCAGAAGAGGACGGCGGCGCCGGGCGGCGGGTTTTGGCGGTTTGTGCGGAGGTGTTTGGGCGGGTGCTTTTGGAGGTTCAAGCGCATCTGGACAAGCAGAGGCGGATGCTGCCGAGGCTGTACTTCCTGGGAGATGATGATCTGCTGCAGCTCATCTCTGCCTCGCCGTATGATTTATCAGCGGTACGTTCCAGTGTTGGCACGAAAATATGTGAACGTGTATATGTGTGTGATCTGGTGTACTTGTCAAGTGATTGTGCGAGTCGCCGCATCTGGACAAGCAGAGGCATATGCTGCCGAGGCTGTACTTCCTGGGGGATGACGATCTGCTGCAGCTCATATCTGCTCCGCGTTCAGACTTATCTGCTGTGAGTATGAGTTTGGGGTTTCACTTTTGAGTCGACTCAAAAGACAAGCAGAGGCGAATGCTGCCGAGGCTGTACTTCCTGGGAGACGATGATCTGCTGCAGAGTTTTGAGTCGACTCAAAACTCGACTCATTACACCTGGAAGATGATGATCTGCTGCAGAGTTTTGAGCCGACTCAAAACTCGACTCATTACACCTGGAAGATGATGATCTGCTGCAGAGTTTTGAGTCGACTCAAAACTCGACTCATTACACCTGGAAGATGATGATCTGCTGCAGAGTTTTGAGTCGACTCAAAACTCGACTCATTACACCTGGAAGATGATGATCTGCTGCACAGTTTTGAGTCGACTCAAAACTCGACTCATTACACCTGGAAGATGATGATCTGCTGCAGAGTTTTGAGTCGACTCAAAACTCGACTCATTACACCTGGAAGATGATGATCTGCTGCAGAGTTTTGAGTCGACTCCAAACTCGACTCATTACACCTGGAAGATGATGATCTGCTGCAGAGTTTTGAGTCGACTCAAAACTCGACTCATTACACCTGGAAGATGATGATCTGCTGCAGAGATTTGAGTCGACTCAAAACTCGACTCATTTCACCTGGAAGATGATGATCTGCTGCAGAATTTTGAGTCGACTCAAAACTCGACTCATTACACCTGGAAGATGATGATCTGCTGCAGAGTTTTGAGTCGACTCGAAACTCGACTCATTACACCTGGAAGATGATGATCTCTCTGCTGCAGCTCATCTCTGCTTCGCCATCAGACCTCTCTGCTGTGAGTGGGGTTTCATGTGTATGACGAGTGGTGTTAGTGACTGTACCTTGTTATAAATGCCAATCTGCTGCATCTCATATCCGCATCACCTTCAGATCTCTCGGTGGTATGGTCTCTTCGTGTGTGTGTGTGTGTGTGTGTGTGTGTGTGTGTGTGTGTGTGTGTGTGTGTGTGTTTTGTGTGTGTGTGTGTGTGAGACTCTGTGTTTCCTCCAAAAGCACTCCCTTTCCATACAAACATCCTCCCCTCATGCCCATTATGCTTACTTCTTTCTCTCCCATGTCAGGTGCACGTGCTCATTCGCAAGCTCTTCACTGAAGTCTCATGCCCCTTTCCCATCCTCCCGCCACTCTCCCATCCCCTCTCTCCCTCTCTCTCCCCCTTCCGCCTCGTGGCCCCATGGCAGGTGCATGTGCACATTCGCAAGCTCTTCACTGCAGTCTCGGGCATTGAAGTATCGGCATTCTCTGATACCATTACGCCAGAGGAGAGTATTTATCACAGCAGAGAGAAAATAGTAGCACCTTCAGGGGATGCAGGGAAGAGGGTATTTATCACGGCAGCACTGTCCGACGGGGAGAGGCTTGTGCTGCACCAACCAGTGGAGCTTGCGGAGGGTGCTTCCACGTCAGCAGGTGCCACGTCAACAGGTGCCACATCAGCGGATGCCACGTCAGCGGGTGCCACGTCAGCGGAAGGACAGAAGCCCGCAGGAGCCACCAAGTGGCTGCTGGATCTCGACGTGGCGCTGCGGACCACTCTGAGCGACCTGGTTGTGTCAGCGGTCGCTGAGCTGGCGGCGTGTGATTGGCTGTCGACTGCTGGGGCTGCGAAGGACAAGAGCAAAGGGAGCGGGAAGAAGGGGACAGTGGGAGGAGTGAAGAGGAGTGGAGTGAGGTTGGGCGGTAGCAGCAGGAGGAACAGAGGAAGGTTCCTTGAGTGGCTGGGGAAGCTGCCTTTGCAGCCAGCGCTGCTGGCCCTACAGGTGAGCTGGACGGCACTAGTTGAAGATCTTTTGGCAGGAGAAGGGGGGAGCGGAGAAGAAGGGGCGCAAGAGAGGGGCGGGAAGGAATCAGGGCTAGAGGCGCTGGTGGGGGGGCTGGAGGGGCTGCTGCAGTGGCTGGCGCGAGCTGTAAGGGAGAGGAGAGAGCTGTCTGGGGGCGCAGGTGGAGCAGCAGGGGGAGTAGCAGGGGGAGTAGCAGGGGGAGTAGCAGGGGGAGTAGCAGGGGGAGTAGCAGGGGGAGTAGCAGGGGGAGTAGCAGGGGGAGTAGCAAGGGTAGCAGGTGGCGAGGAGGGGAGGGTGATGGAGGCGAAGTGCGAGGCGGTGATTACTGTGCTGGTTCACCTGCTGGAGAGTAGTAAGGCGCTGCTGCTGGAGCAGCGGGACGAGCAGGCACGGGCAGAGGCGGAGGAGGAGAATAAGGAGAATATGGGGTGTGCAGGACAGCAGCAGCAGCAGCAGAAGCAGCAGCAGCAGCAGGAGCAGCAGAAGCAGAAGCGGAAGGAGAGGAAGCAGCAAGGGCTCTCCCTCTCCTCCTTCGCCTGGCGAAAATGCCTCCGATACTACCTCGACCCGTCCCTCCCTCCCCTCCACCGCCTCTCAGTCCAAATCGCAGACGCTTGTTTCACCTACGGGTTTGAATACTCTGGTTGCACTCCCTCCCTCGTCCGCACCTCCCTCACTGACCGCTGCTTCCTCGCACTTTCCCAGGCGCTCTGGCACGGGCAGGGCAGTGCTCTGATTGGCCCAGCTGGCACGGGGAAGACCGAGACGGTCAAGGCGCTCGGGCGGCAGCTCGGGCGGCCGGTTTTGGCGTTATCTTGTGATAGGAGTTTTGACAGTGCGGCGGTGGGAAGGGTTTTGGAGGGAGTGGCGAGGCTGGGCGCGTGGGGATGCATGGATGAGTTCAATCGGTTGGACGAGAGTACAATGTCGGCTATATCGCAGCACCTGGTGGCCATTCAGGGCGCGCTGAGGGAGGGACGGAGGGAGGCTGTGTTGGCTGGGACTGCCGTGCCTGTGCACCCTGCCACTGGTGAGTGGGTGGGTGGGAGAATTCCCTCTCGATTCTGCTGTGTGTGCTCTGAGAGTGTGTCTGTGTGAAGGGTTGAGCGGGTGCCTGGGTGCGAGTGGGTGGGGTGGGTAGCTGGAGGGAGTGGCGAGGCTGGGCGCGTGCACCCTGCCACTGGTGACTGGGTTTGGGTTTCGGTGTGCCCTGCTGTGTGTGTGCTGTGGTGTTTGCTTGGATGGGGGAGGGACGGAGGGAGGCCGTGCTGGCTGGTGCTGCCGCGCACGTGCACCCTGCTACTGGTGAGTGGGTGTGGGTGTGACGCTCAACCTGCGCTATGCAGGCAGGGGCTATCTGCCTGAGAGCCTCTCTGCTGTGCTTCGCCCTCTCACTGTCCTTATTCCTCACTCGCCGGACATTCCTCGCCACCCACACTCTTTCCCTCCCCTCTCTCCCAGCTTCCAGGAACATTCGTGACGCTCAACCCGCGCTATGCAGGCAGGGACCACCTGCCTGAGAGCCTGTCCGCTCTGCTGCGACCCCTCACCGCCGCCACCCCGGATGCATTCCCTTCCTCCCAACCCACCACCTTCCACTCCCCCTCCTGTATCTATCTTACCACTCCCAGGCATATTCGTGACGCTCAACCCGCGCTATGCAGGCAGGGACCACCTGCCTGAGAGCCTGTCCGCTCTGCTTCGCCCTCTCACCGTTGCCACTCCTGATGCATGTGCCATCGCCCATGTGACTCTGCTGTCGTGTGGATTTTCGCATGCTGAGAGGCTGGCTGATGCTGCCACTCGAATCTTCCAGGTATGGATGTTACTGATGTGTGCACCATGCACGCACATGTACAGTCACAGTCACCATCCCCCTGATGCATGCGCCATCGCCCATGTCACTCTGCTGTCGTGTGGATTCTCACATGCTGAGAGGCTGGCCGATGCTGCCACTCGCATATTCCAGGTATGGGGAAATGACATGCACATGCAGCCACAGCTGCTCGCAGAACACATGCGTACAGGCTGCACATCTTTTGAGACGTCTCAATAATATTCCAGGTATGGTGAAATGACACGCACATGCAGCCACAGCTGCACGCAGAACACATGCGTACAGGCTGCACAGCTTTTGAGACGTCTCAATAATATTCCAGGTATGGTGAAATGACACGCACATGCAGCCACAGCTGCACGCAGAACACATGCGTACAGGCTGCACAGCCACAGTCACCATCCCCCTGATGCGTGCGCCATCGCCCATGTCACTCGGCTGTCGTGCGGATTCTCACATGCTGAGAGGCTGGCCGATGCTGCCACTCGCATATTCCAGGTATGGTGAAATGACATGCACATGCAGCCACAGCTGCACGCAGAACACATGCGTACAGGCTGCACAGCCACAGTCACCATCCCCCTGATGCGTGCGCCATCGCCCATGTCACTCGGTGCGGATTCTCACATGCTGAGAGGCTGGCCGATGCTGCCACTCGCATATTCCAGGTATGGTGAAATGACATGCACATGCAGCCACAGCTGCACGCAGAACACATGCGTACAGGCTGCACAGCCACAGTCACCATCCCCCTGATGCATGCGCCATCGCCCATGTCACTCTGCTGTCGTGTGGATTCCCACATGCTGAGAGGCTGGCCGATGCTGCCACTCGAATCTTCCAGGTATGTGTGTGAATGCGCACGTACACGTATCCAGACAAGCACATGAACGCACACATACATACAGAGTCTCTCCCTTGCGATGCGTGTGCCGCCATCGCCCATGTGACTCTGCTGTCTTGCGGATTTTCACATGCTGAGAGGCAGGCCGATGCTGCCACTCGCATATTCCTGGTATGGCTGGGTGGTGTTGGTGGTGGGACCCCCCCAGGACGATTTCAGCCTGAGAGCCCTGAAGGCAGCTCTCAAGGCTGTTAGGTTCCCTCTCTCCCTTCATTCCCTTCCTTGCTCCTCCTCCCCTTGGCCTGCCCTTGCCTTATCCCGGAGTCGGAACAGTGCTTAGACTCCCAGCCTCAGTACGACTTCAGCCTGAGGGCGCTCTGAGCAGCTCTCAAGTCTGCTAGATCTGTTATGCCTGCTCTCTCACTCCCTCATTCCCCTCCTTCCCCTTGATCCCTTTTGTCTGCCTTTTCCCACAGGAGTCAGAGCAGTGCTTAGACCCCCAGCCTCAGTACGACTTCAGCCTGAGAGCGCTGAAAGCTGCTCTCAAGTCTGCTAGATCTGCTATGCTGGCACAGACCGAACGGGAGGGGGGTGCGAGTGAGAATGAAAGTATTGGGAGGGTAGAGGTAGTAGAAGAAGGTGCTATTGAGGGTGAGAAGGATGGGAGGGAAGGCGAGGAGGAGACGGAGGAGGTGTGTGAGGGAGATATGGAGGGGAAGGGTGAGGAGGGAGGGGCGGAGGGATGTGTAGGAGAAGAGGAGGGGAGTGTGCGAGAGGAGAAAGAGGAGGAGAGGGAGGAGTTTTATGAGGCAGAGGATGGCGAGCAAGGGGAGGATGAAGAGAAGAAGGAGAATGAGGAGGATGAGGGAGAGAAGGAGGAAAGGGATGAAGGGGAGGAAGGGGATGAAGGGGAGGAAGGGGAGGAAGGGGAGGAAGGGGAGGAACGGGAGGTGATAGAGGAGACGGTGCCAGAGGAGGACACAGAGGAGGTGCGAGCAGAGGGAGGGGAGGAGGTAGAGGGGAAGGTTGAGGGAGAGGAAGATGAGGAAGAAGCAGAGGAGGAAGAGGACGAAGAGGCCCACCGGGTGTCGAGATGGCCGTTGGAGTCACGCTCCCTAGTCCAGGGCATTTTCGGCCAGCTGGCAGCCAAGCTGGCACCTGCTGACGTGGCAACCTTCCGCAGGGTGGTTTCCCGGAACCTTCCGGACGTGGCTGTGGAGGAGACGGGCGATGCTGAGCTGGCAGCGGCGGTGGAGGCGGTGTGTGAGAGGGAGGGGTACGTGGCGAGCTGTGATTGGACGAGGAAGGTGCTGCAGATGGCGAGGCTGATGGGGCTGCATCAGGGGATCATGCTGGTGGGGCCGCCTGCTGGGAAAACAACTACTTGGAGAGGTGAGTAGTGGTGAAGAGGGGTGAAGCGGGTTGAAGATGGGTTGGGTAGGGGAAAAATGGGGTGGGGATGGGTGGAAAGGGGTGATGAGGGATGATGTTGGGGTAGTGGCGAGGCTGATGGGGCTGCATCAGGGGATAATGCTGGTGGGGCCGCCTGCTGGGAAGACGACTGCTTGGAGAGGTGAGGAGGGGTGAAGATGGGTGGGGACGGATTGGGGAGGGGTGATGATGAGAGGTGAGGACGAGAGGGATGGGGCTGCATCAGGGAATCATGCTGATTGGGCCGCCAGCTGGGAAGACGACTGCTTGGAGAGGTGAGGAGCGGTGAAGAGGGGTTGCTGAAGGTGATGATGGTCTGGGGATGGGTTTGGGAGGGGGATGATGGGGTGGGGATGGGTTGATGGAATACACAATCAGGGCCTTCCCTCCCACTGCCTTCTTTCTTCCCGTTGTCCTTCCCTTTTTGGCAGTGCTCCGTAAAGCAGTAAAAGCATGGAAACGGGTGGGGGGGGGGGGGGGGGGGTTGTGACAGTGGTCGACCTCAAGAGTCTTTCCCTCCCCTTCATTCCCTTCCCCTTCTCTCCCCTCTCACCCTCTCCCCCATTCCCCGTGCGCAGTGCTGCGTAAGGCCTTGGAAGCGTCGCAAGTGGTAGGATGGGCTGTTCAAGGTGGCGTTTTCTCACCCGAATCTCCTCTCTCCCCTCCCCTCCCCTTCCTCGAACCCCATTCCAATGACTGCAGTGCTGCGCGAGGCCCTAGAGGCATCACAACGTGTCCAAGTCTCAGTGACAGTGGTTGACCCAAAGAGTCTGTCCAAGGAGGCGCTGTTTGGGAGCATAGAAGCGACTACTCGGGAATGGCAGGACGGCGTGTTCACCCGGGCTTTAAGGGCTGTCGTGAGAGAGTATGAGGAGGAGAGGGAGCAGGCGACGGGAAGAGAGGGGGCGGCGGAAGAGGTGGAAGTGGAGGAGGGGAGAGAGAGAAGGGAAGGAGAAGGGGAGGAGGGTGATGGAGGAGGGGAGATGCAGCAAGGAACAGGAGGGAATGTGAGGAGAGGCGTGGAGTGGCGGCGGCGGCACTGGTTTGTGTTTGACGGGGAGGTGGATCCCATCTGGATCGAGACGCTCAACTCATTGCTGGACGATAACAAGGTGAGATAGCGAGGTTGCTTGTAAAGAGGATGTTGTTGGGTCATGTGATGCGACAAACATGGGCGTACCCACCTGAGATTGTCTAGAGCCTTTTGAGAATTCTCATAAGGAAAATCTCTCCTCCCCCATGTCTCAAACGGTCTTCTCTCTCTCTCTCTCTCTCTCTCTCTCTCTCTCTCTCTCTCTCTCTCTCTCTCTCTCTCTCTCTCTCTCTCTCTCTCTCTCTCTCTCTCTCTCTCTCACACACACACACACACACACACAGTCTTGTCCCTCTGCCCCTCCCCTTTTCCCCTCTACCGTACTGCCTGTGTCCTCCCCTTCCCCTCGACATTCAGGTCATGACTCTACCAACAGGGGAGCGCCTGCCTCTCCTCCCACACATGCACTGCATATTCAAGTGCCCCTCGCTCGCCCACGCCACTCCTGCCACTATCTCTCGCCGCGGGTTGGTCTGCTTCCCCCCGTTCCCTCACCCTTCCACTCTGCCCTTTGCCCTACTGCTTCTCCCCTTCGCCCCTCCCCTCCCCTGGTACCCAACAGGTTATGACTCTACCCACAGGCGAGCGCCTGCCTCTCCTCCCACACATGCACTGCATATTCGAGTGCCCCTCGCTCGCCCACGCCACTCCTGCCACCATCTCTCGTCTCGGGGTGGTCTGCTTCCCCCCCTCCCTCGTTTCCCTCCCCATGCTCCTCCACCGCTTCCGCTTCCTCCTCCCCCCCATGCCCTTCCCCCCACCCTCCTCCTCCCCCTCCTCCTCCTCCTCCTCTTTCCCCTCTCCCTCCCTCTCTCTCAACCACAACAACACCAGCAGCCGCTATCCCCAAAACCACCACAACTACTTCTTCTTCCCACTCCTCCCTCTCCTCCTCCCTCACCTCCTCGCTCTTTTCCACGCCTCTCTTCCTCCCCTCGCGCCTGTCCCTCGGGATTGACGCGCCAGACGAGCATCTGGAGCTGCTGCCGCCCGGCCTGCCACAGCCGCTGCTACAGCCGGTGCTGACTGTAGCACTGGCGGCGCTACAGCCGGGGGGGCTGCTGCAGCAGGCTCTGGAAGCCGCTGCTGCTGGCAGTGGCGCTGCTACTGGTGCCGATGCTGCCAGCGCTGCCAGTGGTACAGCCGTTACAGCTGCAGGTTCGGCCGAGGCAGATTCCATTCCTTTCGATCCCATGCGTGCCCTTCGTTCGGTATTCCTTTACTACTGTTACCGAACCTCGGACCTCTGCCAAACCTCCGCCTCCCAAGCCACGCCTTCCAAGAGTGACGCTCTTGAAGCAGCAGGTGTGCGGAGCGGTGAAGGGGGGATAAAGGGAGGTGCGAATGGGTCGATGGCGGTGGTGGGGAGATTTACCAGGAAAGCGATGGTAGAGGCGATTATGGCAGGGGTTGCGGGGGGGATGGATGTTACCTCTCGCTCTGCCTTTGCAGACAGATTAGCTGGTATTTTGGCGTCTGAAGGAGGGGGTAAGGATGACGTGGCATGTCATGCCACGTCAGAGCAGCTGCTGAGCTGTTTCGCTGACGTGGCGAGTGGCCATTGGAAGCCGTGGGAGGCTGCTCTGCCGGGATTGGCTGATGCTGATGCGGCTGTTGGGGGGTGTTTTGGGGAGGAGGAAGAGGAGGAGGGAGAGGAAGAAAGTGTGGAGGAAGAGGAGAGGAGTATGAGTTACAGAAGGGGGAGATCTGTGTCTGGTGGTCGGGGCAGTGGCAGTATGGGCGTTACAAAACAGGGGAGAGAGACAAAGGGTGTAGCAGGGAAGGCAGGAAAAGAAGGAAAGGGAGGATCAGGAGGGGTAAGGGGAGCAGGAGGAGCAACAGGAGCAGGAGGGGGGATAGACTCGACCACCGTCATTCCCACAGCAGAGACAGAACGGTTGGGTGCGGTAATCAAGGCCAGTCTCGCCCAATCACAACCCATCTTGCTCTGTGGGCCGCCCGGGAGCGGGAAGACCCTCGCGCTGACAGCTGTCGCGCAGGCATTGGCTGCTGCTGGTGCTGACGAGGCACAGGCTGCTGCTGCCGCCGCTGCTGCGGCTGCTGGTGCTGCTGGTAGTTTGGGTGCTGGTGCTGGTGGTGCTGGTGGTGTTGGTGGTGGTGGTGGGATGGCGATGCAGCAGCGAAAGGAGAAGCTTTCTCAGAAGCAGCAAGAAGGGAGCAAGCAGTCGGCAGAGGCCGAGGCGGCGGCAGCGGCAGGGCCAAAGCTCCACGTGGCAGCTTTCAATTTGTCGCTGTCGACGTCCCCCGAGTCGTTTATCGCTGAGCTGGAGCAGCACTGCCGCTACGTCAAGCTCCCTGCTGGCGGTTCTTCTGGGGTCGCTCGTGGTGCTGGTGTTGTTACAGGTGCTGGTGGCGCTGCTGCTGCTGGTGGGTCACACGAAACAGCATCACCAGCAGCAGCAGCAGAGGCTTCAACATCAGCATCGGCAGTGGCAGCAGCAGCTGCCACTCCAAACATCAACTGGGCGCTAGAGCCCAAGGACCCTGTGCCTGCAGACGGTCGTCTGCTGCTGTTACTAGATGAGGTCAACCTCCCCGCCCCTGATGCATTCGGCACCATCCGCATGGCCGGCCTGCTTCGGCAGCTAGCGGAGCCGCAGCTGATCCCGCAGGCGGCGGGGCAGCAGTGGGTGGGTGGTGGTGGCAGCAGGGGGAGCAGCAGCAATGGTGACAGCAGCAGCGGGAACGATGGCAGTGGGGTTAGCAGTGGTGCTATCACTGGTCACACCAGTGGTAGCAGCAGTGGTTACAGCAGCGGTGGGGGGAGTGGGTATGCGTATGGGTTCTGGCACCCGAAGAGGCGCGTTTGGGTGCACCTGAGGCGGGTGTCATTTGCAGCGACCTGCAATCCCGCTTCAGACGTGGGCAGGCACGAACTACCTGTACGCCTTACAAGGCATCTCACTGTTGCGCATGTTCCGTTCCCGTCCGGCGCGGCTCTTACACGGATCTACAGCACATTTATAAGGGGGATGTTGGTCCGGTACGGGCCTGGGGTGGCAGCGTGCGCGCAGGTGGATTCTGAGGTCGTTTCTCAGGTGGATTCTCAGGTGGTTTCTCAGGTGGGTGCGACCCTGGCAGCGGCGATGGTGGAGGTGTATGAGGCGTGTGGGGTGCGGTTCACCCGGGCTGTGCAGCAGCACTACGTGTGCAGTCCCAGGGAACTCACCAGGTGGACTAGAGGGATCCGATTCGCCCTGGTGCATGGGCAGAAAGCGGTTAAGAGGGGTGGAAAGGGAGGCGGGGTCGATAGGGGGGAGAATGGGGCGGTTGAGAGGGGTGACAAGGGTAGGGTGAGTGGGAAGAGTGGTAAGGGGCGTGTGAGTGCTGGTGTTGCGAGATTGGGTGGTGGTGTGGGATTGAGTGGAGCGACAAGTGCAAATACAGGCGCTGGTGGTGCTTCTGCTGGTGGTGATGGGGAGGGCAGCTGGGCGGCAAGGCTTGTCCTGACGTGGCTGCATGAGGGGATGCGGATCTGGTATGATAGGCTGGTGGGGGAGGAGGAGCGGGAATGGACGGCAAAGCTGCTTTTGCGGGTGGCAAGGGAAAAGATACTCCCGGTGCTCGTGCCTCTTATAGGGAACACTCTTGTAACGAGTACAGGGAATCCTGTTGCTTTTGCTGATGGTGTTGCGGATGGTGTTCCTGCTGTGCCTTTCTCGCTACCTGCCGACCCAAGCCGGTTGGTGTTTTCATCTCTTCTGACGGGGCGGTACGAGCCGTGCGCGGTGGGCCACCTGAAAAAGCACCTGAAGTGGGCCCTGACAGGGGAGACCCCGGACGCTGCAGGAGGGGCAGGTGCTGGCCAGGTGAAACCAGGTGTTTCTTCAGGTGGTGGGGCAACAGAAAAGGGTGGGGACAGGAGAGGAGGAGCAGGCAAGCGGGCATCAGGCAGCAAAACAGGGGAGGTGGAGCAGGAAATAGGGAGGAAGGTTTTGGAAGAATCGGAAGAACTAGGGGTGGAAAAGGGGGAGGTAGATGAGGGGGAGGTGCAAGCAGGGGAGGTGGTATTGACGGATGAGTTTGTGTGTGCGGTGGTGAGAGCAGCGTCGGTGCTGCAGCAGCCGATGGGGCATCTGCTGCTGCTGGGTCCACCTGCGACTGGGAAATCGACCGTTGCCAGGTGAATTTAGGCTTCTGGGGTTTGCGGTCTAGGGATATTCGAAACAGTTCTGTGTGTGTGCGATGGTGAGGGCGGCGTTGGTGCTGCAGCTGCCGATGGGGCATCTGCTGCTGTTTGGTCCTCCTGCTACGGGGAAGTCTACTGTTGTCAAGTGGGTGGAAAGCATTTCTGTCTGTTTGTGTGTGTGCGGTTGCTGAGAGAAATAGATTTGACCTAGATCACCAGACTTAGCTCGTTCTAGTCTCCGCTAGTCTATGCTTAGGCTAGGCAGGGATTGAGTCGGTGGGCATTTCTGTCTGTTTGTGTGTGTGCGGTTGCTGCGATAAGATTGGTGCAGGCGCCGGTGGCGTTCCCTCCATGTGAGTTGACTTTTGAGTCGACTCAAAAGTCAACTTGAAGGTGGCGTTCCCTCCATGTGAGTTGACTTTTGAGTCGGCTCAAAAGTCAACGTGCCGGTGGCGTTCCCTCCATGTGAGTTGACTTTTGAGTCGGCTCAAAAGTCAACGTGCCGGTGGCGTTCCCTCCATGTGAGTTGACTTTTGAGTTGGCTCAAAAGTCAACGTGAAGGTGGCGTTCCCTCCATGTGAGTTGACTTTTGAGTCGACTCAAAAGTCAACGTGCTGGTGGCGGTCCCTCCATGTGCTTCCTTGGTTGCCCTACCCTCTTGCCCACTGTGGTTACCCAATCTTGCACGCAGGCGGGCGATCGCTGCGACACGATTGGCCAGGAGGGGTTGCACGTGGGATTCGAGGTTCTTCCTTGGTTCACAACCCAAATTCCTCCCCCTCCCCTCCTCCCGGTGACCGCTCCTGCTCTGCCTCCTCTTTTCTCTCCCTGATCTCCCTTGCTCTCCCAACAAACTCAGGTCGGCGATCGCTGTGAAGGGATTGGTGGAGGTGCGGGTGGCGCTGCACAAGGGATTCGAGGAGCGCCAGCTGGACGGCCCGCTGGAGGAGGCGCTGCGGGCGGCGGGGTGCGACGGGCGGCGCGTTTGTCTTCTTCTGGAGGAGGCGCATCTGGTGGAGAGCGCGGTTTTGGAAAGGCTCAACTCGCTGCTGACAGGGGGAGACGTTCTCGGGCTGTTTGGGGTGGAAAAGCAGCAGGTGAGACGGGGGAATATGGGTGATGGTGGTGTTGGAAGGCCAGCAGCATGGCATGTGGTGGAGTGCTTGAGAGGCTCAACTCGCTGCTAACAGGGGGGGATGTGCTTGGGCTGTTCGGAGCAGAAAAGCAGCAGATGAGAGGGGGAATTTGGTTGATGGTGGTATTGTAAAGCCAGCAGCATGGCATCTGGTGGAGAGCGCTCTGCTTGAGAGGCTCAACTCGCTGCTGATAGGGGCGGATGTTCCTGGGCTGTTTGGGGCGGAGAAGCAGCAGGTGAGAGGGGGCGATTGGGTTAGATGGGATGTTTCGGCGTAGAATCAGCAGGTGAGGATTGTGAGAAGTCGTCCAAACCCGATACCCTAAACTGCACCCTGAATCCCAACACCCACAAATCCCGAACCCCTCGTTCCCTGCAGGAGCTACTGGAAGCCCTCCAGTTGGCTGGCAAGGCGGAGGGAAGCGTGGAAGCAGCCTGGGCAGGGTTCAGAAGGAGGGTCCAAGCCAACCTGCACGTGGTGCTGGTGATGACCAGCCAGGGCAGCGCTCACATGCGCCAGAGCATGCTGGCGTCGCCGGCTCTCTTCAACCGCTGCACCGTGCTCTGGCTGCCGCCCTGGGGGGAGAGGGGTCTTGGTTCACTCGCCCGGTGCCGGCTTGCAGGTGTTTCGCTGGTCCACCCTGTTTCGGCCGCAGCTGCTACAGCAGCAGGAGGAGGAGGAGGAGGAGGAGGAGCAGGAGCCGCATCAGGAGCAGGAGCAGGAGGAAGAGGAGATTCGGAGCAGAGTGATATTTTGGCTGATGCCAGGAGTGGTGGTGCTGCTGCTGGTGCTGCTGGTGGTGCTGCTGCTGGTGCTGCTGGTGGTGGGGCTGATGGGGCTGGGGAAGCGAAGGAGAGGCAGCTGCTTGCGGAGGTTCTGGTGGCGATTCATGGCTGCGGTGTTAGTGCTGTTAGCGAGTCACTCAATAACAGAGCTTCCGGGAAGGCTGGGCTGGGAGGGGAGCAGCAGCAACAGGGGAGCTTGCAGCATTCGTTCTCCCCAGACTCTCTCATCTCCCTCCGCTCCTTCTCCGACCTCCTCACCCACTTCCACTCCTCCGTCTCCCTCTCCCACCGCCGCACACACCGCACCTTCCAGCACCTCTCCCTGGGCCTTACCAAAGTCACAGCCGCAGAGCACCGCGTGGTACTCCTCCGAAAACATCTAGAACTCAAATCGAAAGAACTCGAGGTAAAAGAAGCGGCGGCGAACGGGAAGCTGCAGCAGATTGCGGCTGAGCAAGCGCTGGGGGAGAGACAGAGGGCAGAGGCGCAGGGGCTGATTGCGAGGTTGGACGAGCAGGCGAGGAGCGTGGAGAGGCACAGGCGGGAGGCGCAGGAGAATCTGGAGCGGGTGGAGCCGGCGGTCGAGGCGGCGAAAACGGCGGTGAAGTCGATTAGGAAATCGCAGCTGGATGATCTCAAGGCCATGCCGAATCCACCGAGCGCGATTAAACTGGTGAGTGGTTGTGTGTTTATGTATGAGCTGATTGGAGTGAGAGGCAGATTGCGGCTGAGCAAGCGCTGGGGGAGAGACAGAGGGCAGAGGCGCAGGGGCTGATTGCGAGGTTGGACGAGCAGGCGAGGAGCGTGGAGAGGCACAGGCGGGAGGCGCAGGAGAATCTGGAGCGGGTGGAGCCGGCGGTTGAGGCGGCGAAAACGGCGGTGAAGTCGATTAGGAAATCGCAGCTGGATGATCTCAAGGCCATGCCGAATCCTCCCAGTGCCATCAAGCTGGTGCGTGCTCATGGGCTTACTGTCTTGTCTGTGTGTGCCTGCTCAAAAGTCCTTGAAGGCGGTGAAGTCGATACGGAAGTCCCAGCTGGATGATCTCAAGGCCATGCCCCACCCGCCCAGTGCCATCAAGAATACCTGCTTGAAGTCTCGTCTGGTGGTGCGCTTAGTCAACTTCATCCCCTCCACTCTCCCTCCCTTTTCTCCCACCCAACCCTTCCTTAAACAACACAAGACTCTCAAGGGTTGAGCCTCCTCCTGACAGGTTCAAAGCCCACCACGTGGCTGGGCATTCTCTCGGTGGTGCGTCGAAACGACTTTATCCCCTCCACTCCCCTCCCTCCCTCTCCCAACTCTTCCCCACTCTCCCGCCCACAACCACAGACTCTAGAGGGAGTGTGTCTCCTCCTGACGGGTTTAAAACCCACGACGTGGCAGGGCATTCTCTCATCCAACCCGCTCCCTGCCTCCCCCCTTTACCCCACCAGACTCTAGAGGAAGTATGCCTGCTGCTGACGGGCTTAAAGCCCACCACGAGACAGGGCATACTCTCGGTGGTGCTCCGAAACAACTTTCTTCTCTCCCCTGCACTCCCCTAACCCCCCTCCTCACTGACAACAGACCCTCGAGGGAGTGTGTCTGCTGCTGACGGGCTTAAAGCCCACGACGTGGCAGGGCATTCTCTTTGTGGTGCGCTGAAACGACTTCATCCCCTCCACTCCGCTTCCTGCTTCCCCCAATCTTTTCCTTGAACAACAGACGCTGGAAGGAGTGTGCCTCCTCCTGACAGGCTTAAAGCCCACGACGTGGCAGGGCATTCTCTCGGTGGTGCGCCGGAACGACTTCATCCCCTCTATACTGGGATGCGATATGGAGGCCATAGACCCCGTGCTGGTGCTGCGCGTGAAGAGAGAGTACCTGGACGCACGGGTCATCTCCTTTGATGCCGTCAACAGGTGAGAGCATGCCGTATTACTCTATTGTAGTCATCACAGGAAGCAGCATCTCTATACCGGGATGCACTGTGATATGGAGGCCATAGACCCGGTGCTGGTGCTGCGGGTGAAAAGAGAGTACCTGGACGCGCGAGTCATCTCCTTTGATGCTGTTAACAGGTGAGAGCGTGAGACGGAGACAGACAATTTGGGATCCAGCATGTACCCTAGACCCCCCCATCCAGTGCTGCGCGTGAAGCGGGAGTGCCTGGACACACAGGTGATCTCCTTTGATGCTGTCAACAGGTGAGAGCGAGTCAATGGTAAGGTGTAGAGCGTAGACCCTTCTCGTGGTTAGAAGCAGAGCAGCGGTGCAGTACAGTGAGATCCCTCGTGCCGTGCAGCTCATCGTGCCGTGCAGCTCATCGTGCCGTGCAGCTCATCGTGCCGTGCAGCCCATGAGCTAATCTCTCTACTCCCCACTCCTCACCTCTCCTCCTGTCTCTCCTCCCCTCCTGTCCCTTATCCACTGTGTGCTATCACCACCAGGGCGAGCAAGGCGTGTGGGCCGCTGTTCCCGTGGTTAGAAGCAGCGAAAACGGTGCAGTATGGGGAAATTCTGCAAGCCATGCAGCCCAAACCTTCGTATTCCTCCGCTCCTCTCGGATATCTCCCCTCTTATATCTCCCCTCCCACCAGAGCGAGCAAGGCGTGTGGGCCGCTGTTCTTCGTGGCAGCAGTGCAGTAGGGTGAGATACTGAAGGGGGTGCAGCCCATGAGGGACGTGGGACTGATTTTGTTTCACTCCCTTCTCCTCCCCTCCCAACAGAGCCAGCAAGGCGTGTGGTCCTTTGTTCTCGTGGTTAGAGGCAGCGGTGCAGTACGGTGAGATCATCCGGGCCGTGCAGCCCATGCGGGACGAGATGGAACAGCTGGAGGGGGAGGCGGGCAGCATGGCGGAGGAGCTACAACACGTGCAGGTGGGTTGTGGTTACCATTATCTGGTTACCATACTCTCTGGTTACCACTGTCTCCTGCCTGAAAGGGTGAGGGACGAGATGGAGCAGCTGGAGGGGGAGGCGGGTAGCATGGCGGAGGAGCTGCAGCACGTGCAGGTGGGTGGGAATGTGTGGTTACCGCCAGTCTGGTTACTAACAGTTTGGTTGCCGCTGTCTGGTTACTGCCTGCCTGGTTACTACTGGGTGTAGTACGGTGAGATGCTGAGGGCAGTGCAGCCCATGAGGGACGAGATGGAGCAGCTGGAGGGGGAGGCGGGCAGCATGGCAGAGGAGCTGCAACACGTGCAGGTGGGTTACTCCCCTGCACCGCCCTTCACCGCACTGCATCCATCAGGAGTCCATTGGATCTCTAGAGCACTTCCCTCCTCTCCGCCTGCGAAGCCATGCACGCCGACATCCCCCTAACCCTCCCTGTCTTCCTTCCTGTCTTCTTCCCTCCCACACCACCCTTCACCACTCTGCACTGCTCTTCATCACACTGCACCTTTCTTCACCGCTCTTCACCCATCAGAAATCCTTAGGCAATCTGGAGGAGCGCATGGAAGCGTGCAGGGAAGAGCACTCCCTCCTGCTCTCCGGCTGTGAAGCCATGCGGGCCGACTTTCCCCTAACCCGTCCTTCATTCCTCCCTGTCTCCCTTACCTTTCACCTCTCTCCACCCCTCTTCACCGCACTGCACCACTGTATCCCTCACTGCATCACTTGTCACCGCATTGCACCCATCAGGAGTCCATCGGTAACCTGGAGCAGCGCATGGAAGCATGCAGGGAAGAGCACTCCCTCCTTCTCTCTGCCTGTGAGGCCATGCGCGCCGACATCCACCAATCAAAGCTTGCCATGCAACGCGCCGCCAGCTTAGTCAAAGACCTGACGTACGAGCGTGACCGTTGGATGAAGCAGCGCGAAATGCTCAAGAGCCGCGCGGCGGCGTGCTTAGGCGACGCTTTGCTAAGAGCTGCGAGTCTTGCGTATCTGGGACCGCTGGAGCTCGCGGAAAGGCAGCGGCTTTTAGCTAAGTGGCAGGAGGTGGTGGGTTCCCGGGGGTTGAAGTTTTCGAAGGGGGGTGTGCTGAGGGGTGAGGTGGGGTTGGACGGGGTTGGGGAGAGGGGAGGGGAGGGGGGTGAGGAGGGGTGGGGAGGGGTGGAGGAGGATGAGGAGGTGGAGGAGGAGCGGGCGAAATGGGAGGCGATGGGGTTACCACAGGACGAGTACGCGTTACAGAACGCGGAATCGGTGCTCAAGTGCCGGAGGGTGCCTCTGCTTGTGGACCCATCTGGAAGAATGGTTGAGTTTCTTAGGAAGGTTCTTTCCTGCTCTGCCTCTGCTGCTACAGCTGGTTCTGCTACAGCTGAGTCTGCTACAGCCGGGAACACCGAGTCTGCTGCAGCCGATTTCGCTACAGCCAAAAATGCTCCTGGTTTGAGTGACAGTCAGCGTTCAGGGGAAGTGAAACAGGAGATGGGAGTGGTGTGTGTGAGCGCACAGGAGGAGGAGAGTGTGCTGGCACGAGCAGCGGAAAAAGCAGTCAGATTTGGCCTTCCGTTGATCATTCGAGACGTGTCACATATGAGCTCCATTCTCTCGTCCCTCCTCCTCTCCTCCCCCTCCCCCTCCTCCTCCTCGTCCTCCTCCTCCTCCTCCTCCTCCTCCTCATCCTCCTTGCTCTCCTCACCCACTCTCTCTCTCACTCCCTCCCTGTCCAAAATCCGCCTGCTGAACCGAGAAATCGATGTTTCTCCCTCCTTCCGTCTCTTCCTAACAACCGAGTCCCTCCTCCCTCCTCTCTCCCCCTCTCTCTTATCCAAAACCGCGGTGGTGACCACCGGCATCTCGCCCTCCTGGTTGCGTCAGCACCTGCTGAGCCGCGTGATTGGTCGGGAGCGCGCTGACGTGGCGCAGCAGAGAGACCGGGCGGCGGCTCTGCAGGAGCGATGCCGAAGGAGATTGCGCCAGCTGGAGGGGAGATTGCTTGAGGTGCTGACGTCACCAGAAGAGGATGGGGTTACCGGGAAGGAAGCAGGAGGTGTGATTACCGGGAACGTGGCTGTGACACCTGCTCGTGCTGCTGGGAATGGTGGCAGTGTCAGTAGCACCCCTCCTACTTTCAGCATGTTTAGTGGATTAAAGCGACCATCAGGCTTGGCAGCAACACCAACACCAACAGCAGCACACACACACGCAGCAGCAGGAGCAGCAGCAGCAGCAGCAGCAGCACAAACGCCTGTGGGCGTCTCTCTGTCTTCTCAGGCCGTTGAATCCCCAATCCCCACGCCAGCCCCTCTCCCTCCTGTAATGGACGATTCTACAGTCTCAAAAACCCTCGCTCAGATTAAAAAGGACGCAGCAGCGGTGAAGGCAAAGGCTAGAGAGGTGCGGCTGGTAATGAGACAAGTCGACGCCGTCCGCACACTGTACGCCCCGCTGGCGGAGGTCGGCGCGGCGGCGTTTTTTGTCCTTTCTGGGGCGGCTGCCGCCCTGCAGCAGCCGCTGTACAGATTCTATAACGCTGGATTTCTTCCTGAGGGCGTTTGACGATGTGATTTCGGCGGCTAGTGGTGAATCAGGTGGAAAATCAGCAGCAGAAGCGACAGCAGAAGCAACAGTAGCAGCAACAGCAGCAGTAACAGCAGGACAGGCAGATAGTGCAGTGGCTGTGAAGCCAAGAGTGAGACAGCTGGTGGCCGCTGTACTGAGTGAGCTTATAACGAGGACGGCAGAGGCAACAGAGTACCGGCACCACCTGCCTGTGGCCCTCGCCCTATCCCGTTGCGCCAGGCTGGCAGATGACGTGGACTGGGTTGGCTTGGCTACAACTGTCGCTGCGAAGTTTGCTACAGGGTCTGTTGGTGCTACTGGCACTGCTACAGCCCCTGCTACAGCTTTGGACGCAGGCAAAGCAGCAAGGGAGATTTCAGCCGCAGTGAAAGAGGAGCTGCAGCGCACGACTGCTGGGGCAGCTTATAGCGAGTATGAGGCCAGGAGGGGTGCAGCAGTGGAGGCAGTGGCTGGGTTCGTGGAGTCAATGGCAGTCAACGCGGGTCAAACGGACATTGCTGGGCGGCGACTGGTGGAGGCTGTAATCAGTCAAGGAGGTGGCAGTGCTGCTGCCAATGGTGTTAGCAAAGCTTCAGCGGCACTAACACCAGCAGCACCAGCAGCAGGGAGGTTTGGAATGGCACTAGAGCATCCCATGGAGCACCCTGCTGCTGCGGCTCGGTTCATGCAGGCTCGGGCCGAACCTGCCCGCCCGATCCTGGTGGCCTGCGTCGGCAGCTGCGACCCAACCGCCATGCTCACCGCTGCTGCTGCTACAAGTGCTGCTACAGCCACTGCTACAGCCACTGGTGCCTCTGCTACAGCCGCAGGTGCTGACAGAAGTGTTGCTGCTGCTTCCGCTGCTACAGCCGCTGCAGGCCTTAGTGTTGTAGCAGTAGCAATGGGTTCAGACGATGCAGTGGCAGCGGCACAGCAGGCAGTGGAGAGAGCGGCGAGGGAGGGGCGGTGGGTGGTGCTGTGCAACGCGCACCTGGCTCTATCGGTGCCCAGGCACGCTGCGTGGCTGCAGTTACTGCTCAACTCGTTACAGTCACACGGTTTATCGGTGCCGCTGCATCGGGATTTCCGGCTGGTGCTGACGGTGGAAGCCGCGGGGGCGGCTGTACGGCTGATGCCACCCAAGCTGGTGGAGGCGTGCGACGTGCTGGTGATGGAGGCACCGGCTGGGGTGAAGGGAAGCATGCAGGTGAGACTGCTTTCTGTGTTGCTCTCCTCTCCTTTTGCGTTGCCTCAACTTGACTCAAAGTGCCGCCCAAGCTGGTGGAGGCGTGCGACGTGCTGGTGGTCATGGAGGCGCCAGCAGGGGTGAAGGGCAGCATGCAGGTGAGACCCCCTTCCTCTTCCTATTCTTGCATGCATAAGGAACGAGCGGCAGAGAGGCAGAAACCACACCTGATCAAGTGGCTAAGGAAGGACACATCGAATCACCACACTCAACTCCTTATTCTCACACTCACACCCCACGCTCCCCCTCCATCCTTCCCCCCTACAGCGATCTCTGGATTCCATTCTCTCTCTCTCGGCCAGAGGCAGCAGCCAGTGGAACGAGCGGCTGAGAGTTAGAAACTCAGCGGAGGAAGCAGAGAGGGGCAGCAGCAAACCGAGTGGGGTTACAGTGGAAAAGAGGCGACAGGGGAAGCAGCAGCAGCAGATGCTGCGAGTGCGAGGGGGTGAGGAGGAGGAGGAGGAAGAGGAAGAAGCGGAGAGGGGTAGCAGCAAACCGAGTGGGGTCACAGGGGAGAAGCGGCGACAGGGGAAGCAGCAGCAGGTGCTGCAAGTGCGAGGGGGTGAGGAGGAGGAGGAGGAGGAGGAGGAGAGGAGGAGGAGGAGGCAGATGCTGCGGGTGCGGGTGGGCATGGCGTGGGTGCATGCGGTGCTGCAGGAGCGAGTGCACTACGTGCCGAGAGGGTGGCTGTGCCCCTACACCTTCATGGACCATGTGAGTTGCTGCGCAGGGGTGTTGGGTGGGAGTACGTGTGGGATCGCTGCTGTGAGGGTGCCTTGGACTGTGGGTGTTGCTTAGGGTGGGCATGGCGAGGATCTCACCGTTTCCCACTCCTTCCCACCCCTTCCCACCCTTTTCAACCCCTTTTTTCCTACTTACAGGACCTCACTTGGGCGCTCGCTCTCCTCCATGCCTGGCAAGCAGACAGCCCTGTCCACCTGACGCCCCTCAACTGCCTGCCAGCAGTGCGGACCCTCCTCCTAGACATAGCCAACGGGCTCAAGATGGAGTGCCCTTATCACCCATTCCAACCGCTTTCCACCACTTGCAGTGCGCACCCTCGACATAGCCTACGGGCTCAAGATGGAGTCCCCTGCAGACGTATGCCACTTCCTCTCAACCATTCTCACTGTTTCCCACCCTTTGTCACCCCTCTCCACCCTTTGCAGGACTTCACCTGGGCCCTATCCCTGCTGCACTCCTGGCAAGAAGACAGCCCTGCCCACCTAACACCTCTCAACTGCCTGCCAGCAGTGCGGACCCTCCTCCTCGACATAGCCTACGGGCTCAAGATGGAGTCCCCTGAAGACCATGGCACCCTCTGCCGCATCGTCTCCCATGTGTTTGGAGATCCCAAGGCGTTTTTCGCACCACGGTTCGCCCTCTCTCTCGCTCCTGCTGCTTCTGCCAGTGCTGCTGGTGGTGCCGCTGCTGGTGATGCAGTTACCAGTGTGTTGGCGTTACTGAACTTACCAGATGAGGACACGGAGGAGGCGTATACCAGCTGGGTCCAATCACTGCCCGCCACGTGTCCACCTGAGTGGCTGGGGCTGAAGGCTGGAGAGGATAGTGTGAGGTATGCCAAGGAGAGTGCACAGGTGCTCAAAGCTACTCTTGGATTGATGGGAGGAGCTTCAACTCAATAAGGAGGATGAGGTCAAGGGAAACACCCATGTGAAATGTGACTTTCTGTTTTTATAAGATTTTTAGGTCAACCGTATGTACCTAATAATCCTAACTCTATGTTGCCCCTTAGTATAAGTAGTGCATTGTAGAAACCATGTTGCCAGCTTTGGTGCTGATTTTGTTTGTGACTTTCTGTGCTAAAGCATTGCCATTCCTGTTAGAATTTGTTCAAGAAGAATTCACCTGGTGTGCATTTTCCTTTCATCATGGCCACACAGCTTTGAATAAGGGCGTGTGTCTTTTGGTGTAGATTGTCAAAGTTCGAGCCTAGTACCGCTTTGTAACGTGGCGACACGTCTCTCAACTGTATCCTACCGCGTACAACCTTTCTAAAAGTTCAACTTTTGGCCAAAGTTCAACCTCAAGGACACGCGCCCTAAATGCAAGAGGGAGAGGTACCTGCAAATTGAGGAAGGGTGCACTTACCACGAGTATGTTCACAACACAGGATCTTCATCAATACCCACTAGCAGACCCCAGCCATTACAATCAATGCAAGGAAACTAATTCATCAACTGAAGCAAAAAAGCCTAAGAATAACTGGAGAAGTGGGGTATCGATCCCCATACCTCTCGCATGCTAAGCGAGCGCTCTACCATCTGAGCTACATCCCCATGGGAAGCTAAATATTTGTTTACATTATTATATATTTAACGTTTTTTGAAACCCATACATCACTTGAATTCTGCCTGCCTGTGCTTGGCCTGGGCCCTCACCTACCATGTTGTTGGTCCCAACGACATGCTGTTGCTCTCATCCTGTGGGTGGAATTCTCAAGGTGAGATCATTCATAACGTTTATCATGGAGAGTATCGTAATTTCAGCAGCATGCGTTCCGTGATTTCAACATCCAAATAAGAGTTCCGTGATTCGCGAGAAACGGCTACGGTTCATGTCTGGCCTGGCTGCCGCTCTTCCCAAGGTTGTTGTGGCCGTTCTTTTCGCCAGCTTTCGTTTACCCTCGCATCCGCATTCGCGAACGAGAATCGCGCACAAGACGGCGATTCGCTGAGGAGTAGGATATAGCTACAGTTAGCGGAAGATAATGCGGAGAATGCGGAGAATGCGGAGAATACGGAGATCCTAATTCCGTGAATGTAGTGAATGCTCTAACGGCTAATCGTCAAGCCTCCTAACGGCTCACCGACATGCGACTCGTGACGGTCCTATTGTCAGAATTCTAGGCTTCGTAATTTCTGCCCATCAATTCTGTCACTCCACGCGGCGACGTAGCGAAAGCTTGGATGACGTCGACGCGGCGCATAATGACGTCATCGTCGATGTCCAGCGTTCTCATCATCATTCTTCAATTGTCCTCCGTTGCTCCTAGTTGGGTAAGCCACTTTTTTCTTTCTCTCTCCTCTCGGTTTTCGTTCTGTTTCGCCTCGCCTTCCGATTCTCCTTATCGTTCTTCGATTGTCCTCCGTTGCTCCTGGTTGGGTAAGCCCGTTCTTCTCTTTTCCCCTTCTCTCTCACCTCTCTCTCACCTCTCTCACTTTCTTTCCTCTCCTCTCTCGCCTTATCTCTTCTCCCATCTTAAAACGTCGGGGGGGATCTGACTATTTTGCTGCTGGAATCCATTGTCCTTCTCTTTGAAAAATCTCAAGTTTTTTTCTTTCTTTCTTTCTTTCTTTCTTTTTTTTTTTTTTTTTTTTAATAAAAAAAAAATTGTGTGCATTTTCCTTTCAGGCACTGAGTCGATCACCGGATGGCCTTCAATCGGAGACAGCCGTCCCTTCGCATGTCCCTGAAACGTTCACTTCATCAGTTAATGTTGCTGCTAATCCATTCATTCTCAGATCCAGGCCTGAAACCACCCTTTCCTCAACATCCGAGTCTGCTTTGAGTCTTCTCGTTACTCTTCCCACAGACACCGAATCTGCAGCATCTATTGCTGAATCTCCCCCCTCCCTCGTGGCTGGACTTTCCAAACCTAGAGGTTCGGGTGCTTCAACTGGTGGTACAACTTCCGGGCCTAGCAATTTGGAAGGAACGGCGGCATCTGTTGCATTTGTGCCAAACCGCCGACTTCTTGCAGGCTTACATGGTCCCCGACCTGTTGTCCGAGGCAAAAGGCCAGGCTCGGCTGGGTCTGGCGAACCTAGAATTCCCGCAGGCGCTGGTACAGCCGGTACAGCTTCTACCGAGCCTGCATCGTCTGCCGAGCCTGCTTCTTCCTCCGAGCCTGCTTCTCCCGCCGAGCCTGCATCTGAGCAAGGAGAGGAAGGAGGGAAAAGGGAGGAATACGAGAAGGATGTAAATGCGAAAGCTGCTTCTGGTGTGAGTGCAGCAGAGGGAGCGGAGAAAGGAGAGGAAGAGAACAAGGGTTCAGATGCAAAGGGCTCTTCAGGAGGTGTGACTGTGACTGCAACCGAGGGAGGAAAGGAGGCGCGGGAGGAAGGGGAGGAGAAGCAGGAAGAGGATGACGAGGAGGAGAATGGAGGGAATGCAGCAGCAGCTGCTGCTGCTGCCGGTGGTTCTGCTGCCGGTGGTTCTACTGCTTCTGCTGCAGCTGGGTTGCTAGGTGCCAAGTCGGCTGCTCTGAATGCTGCTGATAGGGAAGCTGCCACTGCCACTTCGGAAGGTACTGTTGCTGCTGATGCTGAGGCCTCCGGCTCTCGTGCTGCTGTTGCTTCCACTGCTTCTGGAAGGCCGGAAGGTGCCACATCTGCTGCTGCGGATGCTGTAGACAGGGAAGCTGCCGCTGCCACTTCAGCAGGTACCGCTGCTGCTGCTGCTGCTGCTGCTGATGATGATGCTAAAGCCTCTGGTGTTCGTGTTGCTTCGGTTGGCCCTTCTGGTGATGCTGCACAGGTGCGTGCACCTTCTACGGCTGACAGTGCCACTGCTGCGACCACTAGGGATACCGCTGCTACCTCTGCACCTGCTGCTACCACTGACGGTACCACTCCCACCACTGCACCTGCCACCACTGACGGCACCACTTCTCCTCCACCTGCTAGGGATACCACTGCTGCCACTGCACCTGCTACTACCCTTGACGGCACTGCTGCCACCACCACTAGGGATACCGCTGCTGCCACTGCTGATGGTACCATAGATGGCGCAGCTGTTGCCTCTGACCGCGTACCTGCTGTTGCTACTTCTGCTCTTCCTGGAGCTAATCAAAACGAAAATACCGGGGCAGAAAAGGAGGAGGAAAAGAATGCGAAGATGGTTGGTGGGGAAGAGAAGAATGCGAAGAGTACTGATGAGGAGGAGGCAGAGAACGAAGAGGAAGAGGAGGCGGAGGAGGAGAAGGAGATGGGGACAGAAAAGGGAGCGAGGGATGAAAGGAGCGCAGAAACAGGTGCGAGGTCGGCTGGTGGGGCTGCAGAGAATCCGAAGGTGATGACTGGTGGGGAAGCAAAGAATGCAAAGACGGCTGGCGAGGAAGCAGAGAATGATGCAGAAGAGGAGGCGGAGGAGGAGAAGGAGATGGGGACAGAAAAGGGAGCGAGGGATGAAAGGAGCGCAGAAACAGGTGCGAGGCCGGCTGGTGGGGCTGCAGAGAATCCGAAGGTGACTGGTGGGGAAGCAAAGAATGCAACGACGGCTGGCGAGGAAGCAGAGAACGAAGCAGAAGAGGAGGCGGAGGAGGAGAAGGGGATGGGGGAGGAAGAGACGAGAGGGGTGGAGGTGGATGGGGGAAATCAGACTGCGAAGGGAGGGAAGGAGGGGACAATAGAAGAGGGCGTGAGTGGCGGGGGGCAGAGGGGAGAGGGCGTCAGTGGGCAGCAGCAGAGGGGGGAGGGCGTGAGTGGGCAGCAGCAGACAGGTGAGGGCGTGGATCAGAAGGAAAGGGAGGAGGAGAGTGAGTTGAAGGGAGGGGAAAAGAAGGGAGAGGAGGTGAAGGAAGAAGCGGAGGAGGATGAAGAAGTGAAGGTTGGGCCAGCGGATTTGGGGATGGAAAAGGTGGACGAGGCATTAGCAGCAGCAGAAGAGGCAATCATGCCCAAAGTTAAAGGTTCTGATGCTGCTGGTGCTGCTGCTGCTGCTGGTGCTGGTGGTGTGAATGTCACAAGTAGTGTAGCGAATGATACAAGTAGGGTGGGAGGTACTAAGGATGGTGAGGAGGAAGCGAAAGTGGTGGGGAAGAGGGGGAGTGAGGGAGGGAGTAAAGAGGATGCAGGATTGCCTGGGGAGGAGGAGAAGGAGAGTGGGGAAGCGGCAGAGGAAAAGGCAGAGGAAACGGAAGAGGAAAAAGCAGAGGAAACGGAAGAGGAAAAGGCAGAGGAAACGGAAGAGGAAAAAGCAGAGGATGCAGCTGCAGCAGAGGAGGTTGAAGAGCTAGCGGCAGAGACAAAGGAAGGTGGGGAATCGGATGCTTCCCTGGAAGATATGACTGCTGCAAAAGCCACTGTGGGAAAAGGTACAGCAGCGGGTAGCTGGAGGGTCAGCAAGGCAGGTAGCGAAGACTCAGCAGCAGCCACTGCAGCAGCGGGAAAAGATGTTACTGTGGTCGATTTGACTGCTGCAAATGCTACTGCTGGAAAGGACACGTCTGGAACGGGTACTCTTACCGGAGCAGGTCTTACAGGGGATAGTGTGATGAGAGAGGGAGAAACGGGAGAGGAAGAAGAGGAGAGGGAGGGGAAAGGGGGTTTGGGTGATAATATTGCTATTACTGAACGGCAGGGGAAGAAGGGAGGTGGCCAGAAGGGGGTGAGAGTGGGAGAGGGAGGGGAAGCAGAGCAAGAGGAGAGGGAGAAGCAGGGGGAGGAGGGTTTGGGTGAAGATACTACTGTTTCTGAGCAGCAGCAGGAGGCGAAGGGAGGATTCAAGAAAGGGATGACAGAGGGAGGGGGAGGAGGAGGAAGGGGTGGGGTAAAGGGAGGGGGAGCAGAGGAGGAGGCTCAAGGGGAAGAAGAGGAGGGAGAGGAGGAGGCGGAGATGAGAGCAGAGGAGGGAGGAGAGGAAGGGCTTTTGCATAGCAGGTCTAAGGGTAAAACTGGGAAGGGCGCTGAAGCTGAGGGTGGGGTTGAGGGGGGGGACGCAGAGGAGGGAGTGGAGGAGGCGGAGATGAGAGCAGAGGAGGGAGGAGAGGAAGGGCTTTTGCATAGCAGGTCTCGGGTTAAAACTGGGAAGGGCGCTGCAGCTGAGGGTGGAGTTGAGGGGGGAGCTAAGACTGGGGTTGAGGGCGGGGTTGAAGGTGGGGTTGAGGGTGAGACAATGGATGCAGAAGCAGCAGCGGAGGGAGGAGAGGAAGGGCTTTTGCATAGCAGGTCTCCGGGTAAAACTGGGAAGGGGGCTGCAGCTGAGGGTGGGGTTGAGGGTGGATCAATGGATGCAGAAGCAGCAGCAGAGGAAGAAGACTCAGTGGCAGGTGGAAGGGTATCTGGAAGGCCTGCAGCAGCAGCAGCTACTGGTGCAGAGAAGGAGGCTGAGGGGAAGAGAGGACAAGCAGGTGGTGCTGGTGGTGCTAGGAAGAGAACAGGTGGAGAGGAGGATTATCCTGCTGCGGAAGAGGCGAGAGAAGGGGAGAGTGAGGATGGGAGTGAGGAGTATGAGGTGAAGAGGGGGAAAGTGTCCGTTGGTAGTGATGCTAGGAAAGGAACAGGTGGAGAGGAGGAGAGGGGACAAGGATTTGGCGGTAGTGGTGCCAGGAAAGGTCCAAATGAGGAGGAAGAGTACGGTACAGAAGAAGAGGCGAGAGAGAGTGAGAGGGTGAGGGAGAGTGAGGGAGGCAGGGAAGAGGGAGGTGAGTGGGCAACGCCTGGAGACGACTTTGCTGCTGAGGAAACACCTGAAAATTCACCTGAAGATTCACCTGCAGATGCAGCTGAGGGAGAGGAGTATCCTGGTGATGTGGCAGGGGGAGGTCTGCCAAGTGGAAAGGGAGAAGGGGCTGGGAAGCTTGGTGGTGGTGGCGGTGGTAGGGGTGGTGGGGCTGGTGGGGCTGGTGGGGCTGGTCACGGGGAGTCTCCGTATGGGGGAGAGGAGGACGAGTATGGAACTCCTAAGGATTTCGGTCCGTCCAACCCAAAAGCAGCAGCAGGAGCAGGAGCAGGAGCAGGAGAGCTTGGTGGTGGTGGGGGAGATGGTGGCGGTGGTAAGGGTCGTGGTGGGGGTAGTGGCAGGGAGTCTCCATATGGGGGAGAGGAGGATGAGTACGGAACTCTTCAGGATTTCGGTCCTTCCAACCCAAAAGCATCAGCAGCAGAAGCAGCGGGAGGAGAAGCAGGAGAAAGAGGCACAGCAGCAAGAGCGGAGGCAGCAGCGGCAGAAGAGGATGAAGGAGGAGGAGAGGAGATCTCCCCTCCAGGAAGCTCCAAGGCAACTCTGCCTTCAGAGGACGCTTCGCAGGAAGCTTCAGAGGAATCTCTCACCCCACCCTCCACTTCGCCTCCCTCTTTCAATCCCCTCGTCCCTTCGTCATCCTCCTCGGAACCCTCTTCAGCTTCTTCTCCCTCCCTCTCTTCGCCCTCCTCCCAGCCCTCCCTCTCTTCACTTCTTGCCTCAACCTTAGAGCCTGTGTTGGCTCCCTTAGCATCGCTTCTCAGCACCTTCCTACCTTATGCCGAGGCCCAAACAGCGGCATTCTTTCTCCTGCTGGGCCTTCTCGCCGCTCTCGCGCTCTCCCTCTGCGTCTGCTGCCTCTGCTGCTGCCGAAGCAGCGAGGCCGGGGACAGGTTCGGCGGGCTCGGAGGTCCGGTGTACGCAAAGGTTCCAGGAAAGGAGGTGGATTTGTCGTTGGCGTTGGGGCAGGGGCCGAGCGGGAGGGGGAGGGGGAGTGGGAGTGGGGGAGGGGAAGGGTGGGAAAACTGGGATGATGAGGAGGGGTGGGATGAGGAGAAGGGTAGTGGAGGGGGAGGAGGAGGGGGAGGGGGGGAGGAGGAGGAGATAAGTTAGCAAAAGTACTGGGCAAGGCTTTAGATACTGCAGCTGGTGGTGCTGCTACTGCTGGTGCCACTGGTGCAGGTGCCACTGGTGCAGGTGCTACTGGTGCTGGTGCTACTGCCGCAGTGAAAAAGAACATTCTTGGGTCGATCGGCCGAAGCAACGGAACCGGCTCGGGGAGAAACGGGAGCGGCAGCAACGGGGGCGATTCAGGTGGTTCGGGTGCTGCTGCTGGGGGAGGGGGGACAAGGAAGAAAGCAGGAGGAAAGCTAGTAGTTAGCAAAGGGAAGGGGCTTGTGAAACAGTAGCAGTATTTGTGCTCGTGGTGCTGCTGGTGCTGTGGCCTGGGGAGGAGGGGCAAGGAAGAAAGCAGGAGGAAAGCTTGTAGTGAGCAAAGGGAAGGGTCTTGTGAAGGAGTAGTATCTGTGCTTCCAGCGATGCTGGTGCTCCTGGTGCTGCTGGTCGTAGTGAGCAAAGCAAAGGGGCTTGTGAAGGAGTAGCCTCGGGCTTGGAATCGGGGGAAGAGGAAGAGTAGCGGCTGGTGAAACAGCAGCTTTTTCACTTGTGGAGGTTTAACAAACTGGAGTGAAGGTGCTAGAGCAGGTGGTTGTTACTGACTGCAATGGCGGGGTGATGCTGGTGGCTCAGGGTGGTGATGCTTCTGCTGGTGCTGCTGCTGCTGCTGCTGGTGCTGGTGCTGCTGGTAGTGTTGGTGCTTCTCCTGCTGCTGCTGCTGCTGCTTCTTGTATTGCTGCTAGTGCTGCATGTGTTGTTGCTTGTGCCGCCGCTGCTGCTGCTGCTGCTGCTGCTGCTGCTGCTTTCAGTGCTATGGTGATGCTGGTGTGGCTGGTTCTGGCAGTGCGGCTTTAAGGCAGAGCGCCAAGGAAGATAACAGGAGGGAAGCTGGCTGATTGCTAGGGGAAGGGTCTTGTGCCGCTGCTGCTGTTGCTGCTGCTGCTTTCAGTGCTACGGTGAGGTGATGGTGGTGTGGCTGGTTCTGGCAATGCTGCTCAAGGCAGAGCGCCAAGGAAGATACCAGTAACAGGAGGAAAGCTGGTTGATTGCTAGGGAAAGGGGCCTGTGAAGTAGGAGCAAAGAGAACAGGAGGAAAACTGGTGGTTGCTTAAGTGCGTCAGCTGTTAGCCATGCTGTTTAGCAGTGCATTCACTGCGTGGCCTTGGATTGATGAACCATGTGAGCAATACAGTGTGTTTCCTGAACCAGCCCCACTTTCGAGTTGACCCACAAGTCTTGTGTGTGTAATGCAGGTGCACCGCAGAACAAGCCCCCCTGTACGTGTAACTCTTTAAGGCACAGCTGATAGCCCAGTTCTCTTTCTTCCATGTTCATCTCCTCGCCAACCTGTGTGTCTGACTTTCATTAATGAGAAAAAAAACTGTAACCTCTAGCCTCAAAATCCATTTCAGCACCCCTTCATGCACCTCTTTGTGTATCATGATTTGATCTGATCTTAACAGCTTCAGCCTGCAAGCCCAGCAGAACATCCATATTGACATAAAAAATGGAAGCCTAAGGCATGCTAACAGATACCATACTGTACAATCTACGCTAATAAACACGTGAAAGCGACCTGCTCATTTGGTTGTTCTAGCAAAATCAAAGCCGACCTTCTTCCTGAACACATATGACTGCTCGAAGTACCCATGCCTGCAACATTACAAGAAAAGTACAGAAAAGAAAAGGGAAAGGTACAAGAAAAGTACAAGAGGGAAAAGGGAAAAGGGGGGAAATAATGGTCTTGTTTAAGATTGTCTGTCTCTCATTCACCCATTCTCACCAGCAACTAGGCAACTCACCCATTCTTGCCAGCAAACACGGGAGCGTAGTCGTAGAGAGGGGGTTTACCTTGTTCATACCTTCTCCCTCGATTCACTTGTTGCAACTCACCCATTCTTGCCAGCAAACACGGGAGCGTAGTTGTAGAGAAGCAATTTACTTGATCATACACTTTCTCGCTCTCAGGTCACTTGCTGCCACTCACCCATTCTTGCCAGCAAACACGGGAGCATAGTTATATAGAAGCATGTCGTTCGTGCTCTCATCCGAGGCTGGATGGTGGGTGCTGCGCCGAGCCTCACTGCCACGAGGGGAAAGGGGAGGGAGAAAAAGGGAGGGTAGTGGGAAGAAAGAAACATGAAACAATGCGGCACAAGGGTGGAAGCATGTAGTTCGTGCCTCATCCGATGCTGGATGGTGGGTGTTGCGCCGAGCCTCACTGCCATGGGGAGATACGGGAGGGATGATAAGAGGGAAGGGGTGGGATGATAAGAGGGAAGGGGTGGGATGATACGAGGGAACGGGTGGGATGATAAGTGCGTGTGACTGCACGTGACTGCATAATTCACAAAGAAGTTGGCCATGGCTATGGTATAGAAGTGACTGCAGCATGTGTGACTGTAGTGCTAAAAGGATAACATGCAACGCACTTGACGAAGAAATTGGCAGCAGCCAAATTTTGTCAGGTAAGTTGAACATGATCCTTTCAGCACTGCAATCACACATGTTGCATGCGCTGCAGTCACACGCGCTAACTTTTAAGTCGACACGGCGCTCCATGGTATAGCGCCGTGTCGACTCAAAAGTTAGCGCGTGTGACTGCAGCGCATGCAACATGTGTGATTGCAGTGCTGAAAGGATCATGTTCAACTTACCTGACAAAAGTTGGCTGCTGCCTGGCCCACGGCTATGGCGTGTGCTCCGTGGGTGAGTGATAGAGAAGTTATTTTAGCACACGTGACTGTAGCGCACGTAGTCGCGCGCGTGACTGTAGTGCGTGAGACCACTTTCAACATACTTGACAAAGAAGTTGGCTGCTGCCTGACCCACGGCTATGGCGTGTGCTCCGTGGGGTATGTGGTCCAGCCCCCACTCGTACGCGTTCTTCTGTTGTGCGTGTGTTGGGAGTAGGAGGGGAAGGACAGAGGGAGGAGTGAGAAGCACAGCAATGGCGTGTGCTCCGTGGGGTGGGGTATGTGGCCCAGCCCCCATTCATAGGCATTCTTCTGTTGTGCGTGCGTTGGAAGGGGAGGGAGAAACGAGCGGGAGAAAGTGAATCCTGACTGACTGACTGACTGCAGGAAGAATGGGCTTGCTCCGTCCGTGGGGTATGTGGTCCAGCCCCCATTCATAGGCATTCTTCTGTTGTGCGTGCGTTGGAAGGGGAGGGAGAAACGAGCGGGAGAAAGTGAATCCTGACTGACTGACTGACTGCAGGAAGAATGGGCTTGCTCCGTCCGTGGGGTATGTGGTCCAGCCCCCATTCATTCGCGTTCTTCTGTTGTGCGTGTGTTGGAAGGGGACAGAGGAACGAGCAAAAGGAAGTGGATCCTGACTGTAGTGGACCTCATGACACAATCCAGGTCAGCATATCACAACCCACGTCAGCAGCATGCAACAACCCACCTCTGGATGCCACTGCGTGCCATAAAAGGGGTACCGCTTTCCCTGCACTGTTGTCACATACTCCTATAGTCACAGATGGGGACACGGAGGCAAACATAAGTATTTATATGTGCAGAAAGCCAAAGTCAGCAGCATTATCCGTGCACTGCCGTGAAAGTGATACATACAACTTGCAATTAGTACCCCGTTGCATTTGCAATCACAGAAATCATATGTAATAGTAACTTTGTCATAACCGGACGAGAAACAAGAAACAGCCCATGCCGTACCAGAGAGGTCGTTTTTGAGGCGCCTCAACATAATAACAATCGGACGAGAAACAAGAAACAGTCCATGCCGTACCAGTCCGTTTTTATCAAACGAGGTGGTGAGAACGAAGAAGAAATCCCTCAGCTTGGCGAGCGGGGGAGGGGAGCAGGGGAGGGGAGCAGGGGAGGGGGCCAAGAAACAGCCCATGCCGTACCAGTCCATTCTTGTCAAACGAGATGGTGAGAACGGAAAAAAATTCCCTCAGCTTGGCGTTGGAGAGGAAGCGATGCACTGTGGTGCCGTCCTGAGGGATGGGGGAGAGAGCAGGTTGAGGTGACATGGGAAGGAAAAGAGAGAGAAGAGGACGAAGAAGAAATCCCTGAGCCTGCTGTTGGAGAGGAAGCGATGCACTGTGGTGCCGTCCTGAGGGATGGGGGAGATGCGGTAGAGAGGCGAATGGGGATGCTGAAAAGAACGAGGTGTCGCGCAGAGCAGGGAGGACAAATCCCTCAGCTCGCTGCTGGAGAGGAAGCGATGCACTGTGGTGCCATCCTGAGGGGGAGAGAAGAGAGATTGGGAGGTGCAGGGAGGCGATTGGGGAGGGGAAGTAGGTGTGAGCTCAGGGGAGGGGAGCACAAAGAAGCAGTCCCTGAGCTTGGCATTAGAGAGGAAGCGATGCACCGTGGTGCCATCCTGAGGGAGGAGGGAGGGGGGAGGGATGGGGATAGGAGAGGAATGGGGGGCCTAAATAGGATGAGGCGGTGAGAAGGCAGAAAACATCCCTCAGCTCGCTGCTGGAGAGGAAGCGATGCACTGTGGTGCCATCCTGAGGGGGAGGAGCAGAGAGGTGCAGAGAAGGACGAGGTGAAATGGGGACTGGACGGAGATAGTGAGAACACAGCTACATCGTCGACTTTTGAGGCGCCTCAAAAGTCTCGTCGACTCAAAAGTCGCCTCTTTTTGAGTCGACTCGAAGGAGATGGTGAGGACACAGGTGCATCGTCGCCAATATTGAAATCACTTTTGAGGCGCCTCAAAAGTGGTGAGGACACAGGAACATCGTCGCCAGCATTGGCAATGGAGGAGAGGAAGAATGGAGCTTCCCTGATGCTCCAGTCAGAGAGGGAGAGAGCATCTGCAAAGCACAGGTACCTTTCTGTAAAGCATCAGAAGCACACAGGTACATCGTCGCCAGCATTGACAACGGAGGAGAGGAAGACTGGAGCTTACCTGATGCTTCTGTACCTTTTCAACTGCGTATGTTTTTCTCTCTCTCGAACGGTCCTTCGTATTAATATCATCGCGGTACAAACAAGGTACTTCAGCAAACACATGCAGCAGAGCGACAATATCAGTCCCCTATCCCGTCACCTCTACCTCCGCCTGCGCCCGCTGGAGGCACACGCTCCAGCGCTGGCGGTACTCCGTCAGCAGCTTCGCAGCTTCGTAGGAGGTAGGAGCTGCGTTAAAACGCAGCTTTGCCGCCAGCTCCGCGCACTGCCGCAGGTAAGCCATCACCCCTGGCGAGGGGTAGCCGTAAGTTTCCACTGCAAGCGCGTGGAACCCCACCCATGCGTTCCGCCGAGCGTACTTCTCCTCTTTTTTTGCTGCAGCCGCCCTAGCCGCCCATCCAGGGGCACGGTTGCAGTTCTCGTCCTGGTATGACACCGGGTCCGTCACGGTCACGTCGCACATCCAAACTTCTCCGGTCAGGGGATGGCGGATGGTGACATCCGCCTTTAGATTTTCAACCAGAGAGTAGACGTGAACCGTAAACCCCGCCTCAGCCCCAATGTTCGCTATCTCATCCCGCAGAGCGTGATGGGTTGCGGTCCTCCCTTTTCCCTTCTCGCAGCGCATGAGGTGGTTGGGGAGGCGGTCGTCGGGGAAGGTGGTGCGGTAGCGGCAGTCACAGCGTCTAGGCACGGGGAGGGGGAGGCCTAGGCGGAAGGCCGCTGCACTTGAGAACTGGGATGGGCCCATCCGGAGCGAGGGGGTGAGCGGTATCGCCAGCAGCCAGTCCCCCGCGCCTGGGCCTAGCACCGACTGCATCCGTTGCGCGTGGCCAGACAGGGGGTTGGGGCGCATCCGCCTTGCCTTGCGCATGACACTCAGGAAGCGGCGGGAGTGAACCGCCAGCGCTAGGCTCTGCTGCAGCTTCAGTCCCTTGGGGTCCGCCTTCCCGGCCTGGAGCGCCTCCAGAGCCTCAGGGGGAAGAGCTGCCTCGGCCGCAGCGAGGCGTGCAGGTAGCGCGTGCGGAGAGCCGTGGGTCGGGTCCAGTAGGGGGAGGAGCGCGGCGGCAGCAGGGTGCAACGAGCCCTCCAGGGAGTGCAGGAGGTGGGCGGTGCTGATCACTGAGGCGAGGTAGGCGTAGCTGCCTTCAACGGCGGGGTCGGTGATGCCCAGCCCTCCCAAAGTCACAGGCAGGGCTGCCTGCCGCCAAATCCTCCGTCTCTCCCTGGCGCTCCTTGGCCTCATGATGTGAGCTGAATCCAGGAAGGTGTGTAGAAGCTGTTCCCCCCAAGCAGACCATTCAGCTTTGGGGAGGGCCTCTAGGGGGGTGGTCCTGGCCAGGAAAGATGCTCTGCGGCTGACGCAGCGGGTGAGGAGGAGGAGGCTGAGCTGGGGGTCCATCTGGGCCAGCAGGGGGAGAGGCGCTGCTGCTGCTGCCAGTCTCTCTCTCACTGCGCCTGCGCAGCCCCGGGGAGAGCCTATGGGGCTGCCGAGAATCTGCAATCCCTCCTCCGCGATAGAGATGCCGGGGGGAACAGCAGAGGGGTCGATTGCAGCTGCGGACCACGCCGTGCACTTGGCCGGGTTGTGCACCAGGCCGAGGGCGGCCAATGCAGATGTGAGGTGTTCGAAAGCCGCTGCGCAGGCCGTGGCGTCGCCGAGCAGCGTGATATCATCGGCGTACGCCAACAGGACCACCTGGGGGTGCATGGCCCCCGTGTCAACGAGGCACGGGTGGATGCTCGCCGCGAACAAGAGGGGGCCGAGCGGGTCCCCTTGGCGGACACCTCTGGCGCTCTGCAGCGGGGCAGCGCGGAAGTCGTGGTCGAGGTAGAGCGAGGAGGGAGCTCCATAGGAAAGGCGGACGAGGGGGATCAGTTCCTTGAGCGCCTCGTTATTCAGTCCTTCGAACACCGCCCTCCTCTCGACCGCCTTGAATGCGTTCGCGAGGTCAATCTGCAGGGCCACAGCCGCGGGGTGTTCTTCCAGGTACGTGCGAGCGATGTGGATGGCCGCTTCTATCCCCCCTGCTACTGCTACTCCGAATTGAAGGGGAGCAAAGTGAGAACGTGCTACCGGCGCGGTCAGGAACAGAGCGGCCTTTGCTATAATCCGGAGGAGGCACTCCCCCACCGCAATCGGCCGCGTCCCTCCCTGGGGTTTCGTAAAGGCTAACAGGCGGGAGGCCGTGAGTAGTTCCCTGGCTATTTTGGGGAGTTTTCCTGCTAGAGCAGTGTTGGAGAGGGCGAGGAGGTGGGTGAGTACTTCGGCGTTCCCTAGGGCTGCGTCGCGGAGGTGCTCGAATGTGGTTCCTGAGGGGCCGGCTCCGACTCCGTTGGGGAGCTTGGCGAGGAGGCGCCGAAAGTCGCGGGCTTCGATAGTAGGTGGTGTTCCTGCCGTGGCGCTGTGGAGCCAGTCAGGGAGCAGTTGGCTGGCAGATGGGTGTCTCGCCGCGAGGGCTTCCAATACTTCAGGTGAGGCGGGAGACACTGGAGTGGCCTGGAGGGATTGGAGTGATTTTGATAGGTTACCCCGTTTTGCCAGTCCTTCCGCCCTTGCCAGTATCCCCGTTGTGTCAGGAGCGTGGCGAGGTTGCGGTGGCAGGGAAATCACCTGGACTGCCTCTTCGTAAAGACCCGCCCAGAGCCCTTGGCGAAATCGCTGGAGCCGATTCATCATCGCGCTCCAGTCAGGTTTACGGGCTGTCGAGGTGCGGAGGAGTATGCGCGGGAGGAAGGTCAATAGTTTCCACCCTGGCGGGGATTCAGGATTGGCCGCCAGGTGGAGCAGTGGTGTCAACAAGCAGATCGCGAAGGAGTCGCGAAGGTCTTTGGGCGGGTGGCGAGCGAGAGGAGGTTGGCGACTGTCGCGCAGCGGGTCAAGGTCCCAGTCCGCCACCTGATCGAACAGCTCAGAATTTTTCGCCAGGTCGTCAGGTTTGAGCATCGGGGGGGTTGGATTCGGGGCTGCAGAATTTTCATTGGCTGTTGCAGAGTCAATTCTGGCTTCTGTCGCGGCTCGAGTTCCCCCCCTCGCTTGATTTCCCCCCGCGGTTCGATTTCGACCTGAGGCTCGGTTAGCAGGTCCACCTCTGGTCTGCTGGTCTGGAAACTCTGCTCCCCGATGCAGCAATTCCAACTCTTCCTCGTCCTCCCCAGTCTCTGCTTCTAATATCCCCTCTCTTTCTGGGTTAAAAGCAGGGTCACCCCCTTCGCTTTCCTCAGACTCGTCATCGTCCTCAGCCTCCTCGCTGGGCGCCTCTTCCCCGCCTTCCGTGTCTTCACGCATCAGCCTATCTGCAGCTATCGCGTATCTGCTTGCGCCGGTGCGTCGCCGAGTCGAGCCTCTTGTTCCTCCGCTTCTTCGGCCTCTCCCGTTCCCACGGCGGCCGCGGCGGTTGTTGCCGCGTCCCACGCGTATTCCCCGCGTTCCTCTTCGGCCCGCAGCTCCCGCGTGCCCTGTCTGGCGCGCCCCATCCGCCGTGTCTTCTGTTGGTCAGCGCGCTGGCGTCGGCGGCCGTGCGATCAGGGGTGATGGACCCATCCGCGCGTCGGGATCCAGAGCTGGAGGGTTCCGCGGAGAGCGCGCTGCCGGAGCCTGCACCAGCCTGGCCTCGTCAGCGCCTTCTCGCGCACCCCTCCGCAAGCGAGCCTGTCCCCCGCTTCGAGCGGGTGGTGACTCTTCCCCATCAGCCTGCTGCGCGTCCCACCTCGCCAGAGTATTCGTGGGCCCCTGCACGTGTTGCGTCGAACCGCCCAGACGGACGGCCGCGGCAGGAGCGCGGGCGCTCGCCTCCGCGCCAGGCTCCTCGGCAGCCCTCTCCTCGCCGGCCTTCTCCTGAGCAACACGACCCTCGTCAGCACAGGGAGGGCGGTCAGCGGTCCCCTGCGCGTCCTCGTTCTCCACGCCGTCCATCTCCTCGGGCTGGCCCGCGCTCACCCCGAGCGCGATCCCCCGCGCAACGCTCTCCGCGGCGATCACCGGCGACGCGGGGGAGGGGGTCGCCTGGGCGTCGGTGGGACACGGGTCGTCGCGAGCAATCCCCTCCGCGTCCGCATTCGGCTGGATCTGGAGGCCGGCGGGGCCGGCGGAACGGTGGTGGGCGTGGCGGAAACACTCGCGGGCAGGATCCCGCCCTGGATCGTGCCACGAGTGCGTTCGCGGAGGTCGTGCGCCAGGCGCGGGCGAGTGGCGAGCCGACTCATGTACACATCGAGGTGACCAACGGTCCTCCCATCGCCGCGGGCCCTGGCCAGATGGCCCCTCTGCGCGCGCCGACGTTGCGCGAGTATCTGCCCGCGCGGGAGGGGCGGCCTCAGTTCCGCACCCCTCGTCAGGTTCCGGGCTACGCTGCACAGCGCCTCTCTGGTGGCCGGATTCCTGGCTGGCAGACGGAGTTCCCTCGTGAAGCGCCGACTGCACTTCTCCCCAGTCACATGGGGAGAGATTCCATGCTGACCATGTGCAGGATTCTGAATGTGGCGGAGGCGTGCGAGGTGGTGGCGAACTTGCAGCTGGCGGTGTGTGCGGCCACGCGGAACTTTCCGAGCAGTTACGGTCCAGGATCCCGAGGATCCTGCGTGTCTTTGGCAGAATCGCTCGAGTCGCCGTTGGCACCCGTGTCGGAAGCGCCCGCCGGGGTAGCGCCCTTAGCGCGTACCTTCCCCGCCACATGGGGGATCTTGTAGAGGCTGCTCGGGTTGGTACCCCCGTGGGCACGCTTCAGTCGTCGGCGCATCTCCTTCTTGCAATGTCGGCGTGCATGCGCTCGATGCTGGAGATGGAGGGGGCGGAGCCGTATACGCAGTAGCGCGTCGCCGAGTGTAGATTTGCATGTTGCCTTCCGTAGGGCCTGGTCTCCCGGCTTGCGTGATGTGTGTTTGTTCCTTGAAGTGTAGAAGTTGCGCTAGTGTCTTGCCACCAGAGACGCGCGGCCGAAGGCCGCCGGCGCGAGCCGCCGAAAAAGGAACCACGACGAAATAATGAGAAGAAGCACGCCGGGCAGGGCCTTAAATAGCCAAGAGTGCAGAGGGCAGAGGGAGAAGGCGGAGGGCAGAGGGCTAAAGTTCCTCTCTCTCTCTCTCTCTCTCTCTC